>VDFB02026320.1:124944382-125059484 GCA_007258455.2 Sequoia sempervirens
AAAGTTGACTCAGGTTGAAGAAATGCTTATAGCTAGAGTTGCTCTAGTTTTGCAAGTGACCCATGCTAGAGGAGGCCAATACAAATATAGTGGCCATACTATAAGCCTCCCTCAATAAATCACGACCATTGTAACTTTGTTGCCACATCGCCTACATGATGTTGAAGTGGTGATTGTTCAAAGAATTGGCATTCAGGGAATTAACTATGATTGCTATGTTGACAAACATAATTTCATGGCTACATTGATATACAAAATTGAAAATGATTCATACTATAGTGATGTTGCAATTGATTGTGATGCTTTAAATTTGTTGCCTACTACAAGTACTGACATCTCCAATCTTTTGCACACAATGAAAGAACTAGTACAAAACATAGCTGAACCAATAGCAACTTCAGAAATTGTTGTTGATGAGGAAGCTAAGCTTGAGGACTCATCATCATTTATTCCATTGTTGCCCAACCCTCCCTGAGAATTGTAGGAAATCAGAGATGCCTTGAAGATTGAAGACATTAATCAATATACCTTTCCTTGGCCTGAGATAAATTCTAACCCTATCAATGAATACAATACAAAAGGGTTATTAAGCATGGATTTTCCAACATTGTTCCCCATTAGAATGATGATGCCCCTATAGTTGAGAAGCTTTTAGATTCACTTACATGAATATGCATTGCACTTGATGAGACACTATGATAATAGATTTGGGAGGCATGTTAGATTTAGATATTACCTTTATAATTTAATAATGAGAGATCGAAGCCAATAGTCGGCTTCCGTTTTCATGAAAAAAAACTTGGAAGAAAGGATCCCAAAGTTTGTGGTTGCATTGCAACAACTACTTCGAGATGCACCAGACACCTAGATAGCAAACCAGCTCGTTCACTTTGGTACATCTTTGCGAGGGACACACTCATATTGGGGCAAGTGTTGGCAAGAGATCGTTGCAATGATCCACCAGCTTGGGACACTGACTCTTTCTTTCACTCTAAGCTCCACAGAAAAAAATGGCTTGATTTGTACAAGGTACTTGATCCTAGTGCTCAGCCACATATGCCATACTCTCGAAGATGCTTCATGGGAAATGTTGTTCAAAACCTACATATAACAAACTTGTACATGCACTTGCGGTTCACCATTTTCGATGACGAGGTTCTTGAGAGGATTTTCCATACAAAGGATTACTAGTATAGGTATGAGTAGCAACACCATGGATCAACACATGTCCATGGTTTCTTGTGGCTTCCAAGTGCCCCGAATATGGACATGCTTGACTAGTCCAACCCACATGAAGTTTAACAAGAAAAAAAATTCTTTGATTGCTATGCTTCAGGATGGATTCCTCGTTCCCTAGAACAACTAATATCAAGAGTCCACCACTTTTCTCTGGAGGACTTGTTTTTTCTTGACACTTCACAAATTGCTTACATGGACCCAATGGTGGATTACGAACAAATACTGAACATGGTGCAAAGGCATACCAAATGTACTTAGTACACATGCCTTAGGAAAAAAGGCCAACAATTACAATGTCGCTACAAAGCTCCATGGAATGCACAACCATCATCGACATTGGAAATTGACAATGAATCAAACAAATCCTCTAAGCTAGCAAGAAATGATGAGCGCCTTAATATCCACAACCCTGAGATGCTTGTGCTAAACTACATTTCCAAATATGCATCAAAGTCTAAAAAAAGGTTTGAAAGCTATATTGATATCTTGCAAAGGCTTGCAAATACAAATTCATCTGGGGATAAAGCGTTGCTTGCCTATCAAAAGTTCATGATGAACTTGGTTGCAGATCATGACATTGGTGCACAAGAAACATGCCATATGCTACAAAAGTTTCCCCTTGTCATTTCAAGCCAACATTTCCTATCTTTGAACATGAGTAGGCAAACCTTCGTTTGAAAATAACTGATAATGGTGAGGAGCTTGCAAGTAGTTATATTCATTGTTACATGCAAAGAATAGCTGAGATGGACACTATATCCCTTATTTAATCTGCACAATTGTATACACATCAGAAAAATCGCAAAGGCGGGGCTTGGCATTTGCAACCACACCCTGTTGTGATCATTGTTTACTCGCTATTCAAGTCTGCCCCTCCTGAGCATTGTGATACTTTTGAAAAAATTTGTTGGTCATAATTTCTGCTATACAAGCCTTTCCGAAATGTCAAAGCAGATATATGCCTCACCAGAGATAGTATAACATAGAACTGGAGGCTATTTCATGTTGTTGGCTATCACCCTTGGCATGTCAATAGAGTTATTACTCCCCTTACTAGTCAAGAAGAAGATGATAGTTATACCGAAAACATCCAATCTTTGCCTCCCACAGATGAATACAAATGGGAATTTCTTTCTCACCTTGGTGCTACAAACAGTGTCTACTTGGACCAGCTGCAACTATTAGGTAGATGAGACTTCAATTTAAAACACACGTGGGAAACACACCATGTTCCTGAGAATCTACATAACATTTTTGTAGAGTTCATCTCAACAACTAAATTGCATACAGCTGAAGATAGTCTTTTCCCACCTACTGCAACTGCACTTTGTCATCAGCTATATCCTAAGCAAAAGCTTGCTCTAAATATTATTAAACAACACCACCTTGGCTCATCTTTATTATCACCATTGTGTATGATTATTCAAGGTATTGCAGGTACAGGTAAATCATTTTTTATAGACAACATCCAAAGAACACTAAATATATCGTCAAATTGAAGAATGAATCCTTTGCTTGCTTTGGCGCCAATAGTTATGGCCACTTACAATATACGTGCCTCTACAGTGCATGCAACTCTTCAGATACCAATTAGAGATATCAATCCGTTGAAAGGACAACCATTGACCATATTTCAAGAGGACTTCAAACATATTAAGTACATCTTAATTGATGAAATAAGCTTCTTGGGACCCAAGTTGTTACTCAAAATAGATAGTCGGTTGCAACAACCATTTCCTACTAGACATATGCAACCATTTGGTGATGCCTCTGTTATACTTGTGGGTGACCTCGCATAGTTGCCACCTGTTTTGGATAGGCCTATCTATGCTTCTCGCTCCACAACCTTGGCTCTTTGGCACACTTTTAATGTTGTTGTCACACTCGACACAGTCTTCCACCAACATGGATATTCTGATACACAACAAGAGTTTCGTAGACTCCTTTTGAATATTAGAAATTCTTAGGCATATCAAGCTGATTGGAAAATTCTTATGAATTGAACAAAGGCCATGCTTTTAGCTCAACAAAATTAAGAGTTTGATGCAACTAATCACTTATTCCCAACAAATAGCTTGGTTTCCTTGCACAATAGAAAAATGCTTCAACAATTAAATGTTCCCATTGCAATTAGTATTGATGAAACTACTCAGCAAAACACACCTGATTATGACGATGATGAGAAACTACAAGAAGAGCTCTTACTTGCAATTGGTGAGCAAGTAATGTTAATAAAAAATATTTGGGTGGCAGCTGGCCTGGTCAATGGATCATTGGATTTTGTCAAGTCTATTGTATATGCTAGGGGTGCTAAACCACCTCAACCGCCTCAATATGTTGTTGTGCACTTCCCAAACTACATTGGCCCAACATGGGATTAGGAAAATGCAAAAGCCATCCCCATTCCCCCAATCACACGGGGCAGCTAAAAACAACTCCCCTTGAAAATGGCTTGTGCAATAACAATACATAAATCTCAAGGCTTGAAACTGGAGAAAGCTACAATAGATATTGGAACTAAAGAAAGACAAGGACTAACATTCACATCTCTTTCCCGTGTAAAATCAATTACAGGAATCCACATAGATCCACCTTTCTCTTTTGATAGATACTCCAAATTACGTGCCAACAAATACAATGCACTCTAAATCAAAGAAGAGGATTGCCTCCAACAACTGTGTGCATTGCCAACATGATGAAATGTTTGTATTCTTTTCGGTAACTATATCGCTTCTCCTTTCCCTCTTCATTTCAATGCATATAGAATTTCCACAATTTATAATTGTTCGATTCCATATGTAAGTTGACTCACTGCTTCCTTGTCGTTCCCTCCATAGTGCGGTTGCAATCACTCCCACCAAGCTAGCCAGAGTTTTGCTTATATGGTGATTACTAAGAGAAGTTGTTCAATTCTTGCATTATGCTTCTCCTCTACTCCAATGAAAAACCTAAATTTCTTCCTCTTCTTTGGTTGACCATATAACATTTATATTTAATTTTGCAATTCTTGTATAGATCATACTAAAATGTCTCAACCCATTTTTTAGGCTTCTTACACCCACACAACCCAAAGTTGTTGCAATCTTTAGTCAATGATGCCACTGTCAGTGCTCTCGTCTTTGAACCGTTTGTGTGTAACTATATCTGATTGAAACCATTTTAGATTGCAAACGTTCTTAGTTGTAACTATAGATTTCCACAATGCTAAATAGCTTTGTGATCACATGTTTGGCATGGTGTACGAACTGCAACTACATTCCATTCATATACAAGGTAAGGCTATATGTCCTTTATTCTATATCTTATTTCAAATTCTTTGTCATAAATGATAAACTTGTATATACTTTTAAAAATGTATAGCATTGATTTCAACTCAACAAAATTCTCAGGTACCAGAACAAAATTATATGGGACTTATAATCATAAACATACTGCATCCCGCTACATGCTCAAGGTATGCCTACATCTTATTTATTTGATCTCTTCTATTGCAGGTGCATTACATACTATTTGTTTTAAATTATAGAACTGTTTGTATTTCCTAATTTAGATATTATCTAACAATGACACATGTTCATCACACTAAACTTTATATTTTCCTTTGATTTTTGCAGAACATACTCAAGACAAACAAATTCAGCGATAAGAAGAATACTATAATGGACATAACGATAATGATCATATCATCAAAGAAGCAGCCTACAACTAGTGATTGTCAATATGGGTTGTTTATATTTGTTAAATGCTTCACACTTTCATTTGATACAAATGTTGCTCTTCATTTATAACATTGACTATGGTTGTTCTCGATTATCATGGAATATTTTTGGGATTACAAATAACTTCAAAATATTCTCCTGTGCGTAGTTTTGTTGAAAAACTCAATTCAAATTTATCTTCCCTCAATGGATATTGTTTGCACTAATTTTATCTATTGGCTGTCAATAAACTGCTCCCAAATTCTTTAAATTTCCCTTCTATGCACTAAAGTATTCTTTCAAAGCACCGTTTTCTTTCCTACGTATTGTTTTATATGGTCATGATAGCAATTGTACATTTGTCTTCAACTGCTATGTTCTCCCCCAGATTGTTCTTAGCATCCCCCTCTTTAATTCCTTCTATGCATGTACAAATCCCAACCATTTGGACTTCTCCTCTGCCTATAGGCTCATCGTTGCATGTCACCGCACACAACTACTAGTTGTTACCCAATGTTGCTTTGAACATGAGGTATCTCTAGGTTTTCCTGTAGTTGGACGTGAATGGATTCTTTTAAATCGATTTAAGATTTTAAATTTTATATTAATTATTTTGAATGAAACTGACAATGAGCAAGTTTAGGGCCCGACCAAATTTAGAAAATTAGATTTGTGATAATCTTTTTGTATCCACTCTTCTTAAAAGAAAAATATATAAAATGGAAACCACTGCTAGCATGTTAATAGATTTATCTTTAACACTTATTGCAAGGTAAATATAATAGAAGTAATCATAACGTTAGTTTTTTTTAGTGAAGGTATTAATAATAAAACTTAGGATATTAATTTCTACATGAGAGGAGCTTCTATGTAGGCTCCACGTTTCCTCCTCTTACTGTATGGTCCCATGGGGGGGCTTGGGCTTCTATTTTCATGGAGCAGGAGGTCCCATGGAAGAAAAAAATTTGTGCTACGGGATTAATTGGAATCTTTTCCAAAAAAATAGGAGCCCCTACCTTTTAGAAATGAATCTTTCAGCTGGTGAAATTGGGGTGGGGCTAGAAATTGCCCCTACAGCTTAGGAGTTTTTTATGCCACTTGTCTCTCATCTAAAATTTTAAATTCTTATTAGAAAATAAAAATGAGAGAATTTTGATTTATTTATTATTTTTTATCAAAGCACTACAGTTCATTCCTGAAATTTTGGAGCTTGAAATTTTAAGCAGAATTGTAAGATTAAATCCATGGGACCAAGAACTTTAAAATATTCCTAAAAAAACTAAGCAGCATACGCTGAGATTTTTAAGGAAGCCCCCCTCCATGAGACCATACCCTTAGAAACCCTTCCTTAAATATAGATCTTTGAATGTTCTCTTAGTTATCATTTTTAAAAAATAAATAAAGAATCTACTTTTTCATTGGGTGGGGGAAAGTATTAGTTTTAAAATTTAGAATAAAACAAAATAGCTATCACTTTACTTTTTAAAAGGAGGGTATGTTTTTTATTTTGTTTATTTTAAATAGGTTGTGTTTTTTATTTTGTTTATTTTAAATAGGTTGGTAAGTAAAAATAAAATAGGTATTTAGTGACATTACATTTTTAAAAGGAAAGCATCTCTTTTGTTTTTTTTTTAAATGTGTTTTTTTTATTAAAGAGAGAATAAATGGTATATATATGTAAATATATTAATTCATATGAATATTTTGATAGATAACAAAGATGAATAATTATTTATATAAGTATATATATAATTAAATGAAATAAATAAATAATATTAGTAATAATTAAATGAAATAGTAGTATATTTTTTATAGAGGGTAATTTTAATCGAGATAGTAATACTAAGAAGAGTTACAAATAAAATATTTGGCAATAAGAGAGTGTTCTTATAATAATCTTATTAACGTCTATGGTGGAGATAAAGTTATTTCTTGCAACAACGAGTTGTCAATAGTAGTATATATATGTTTATTAAAAAAATTGGTTAGTTGTGTATTTTTTTTAGGTGTTCATTTTGGGGCATTACATTGAGCAACGAGGCTACGAAGCAGGAATAAATATCTATATTAACACGATATCTCTCCTTTGAAACCATAAATCTATTATCTACAATCAATCTCATTTCCTTCTTGGTTAAAAAATCACTCTTGTAACACCATCTTCAACCATTTGTTTGTAATCTTACCCAAGAAGGCTAACTAGATCTTCTCACAAGTAAGGTGAATCAGAGTCTCCATGGTTTCAAACTTCATTTCTCTCTTCATTACACTTGATTTAGAATACATGCACTAAAATAGAAGCATACACTCAATTTTGAGTAACTTTTAATGTGTATCTAGTATGTGTGCAAGGGAGGACTTTACATATAATAAAGCTTTAGATGAACATCTCTCCAAATTATGTTAAGGCATTTCCCTCGGCTCTCACACAAGTGAGATGTCAGGCTTGTTAACTTCGACTCTTGTGTAAACGCATGTGGTTCTTATTGATACTATGTTGCACATACCATGTAATAATTGTTCCACTTGCATTAAAGGGTAATTGACACCTCTCAATTATTACCCTAAAATGTACAATTGAGACATGGTTTGAACATTAACGTGTAAACTTGTAAATTTTGTGTTGTCATATGTATGTTAAAATCTTTAAACTTGGGCCTCCACTAATAACATAAGCACGGTGGTCTTTTTTCCTTAACATGGGGTGTAGGTTTTAATCATTGATCCTAAGGTAGAAAATTTTGGTCTAATATGGTTTACTATCATATTCCTCTCTTAGAAATAGGTGACACAAGACTTGGAAGACACAAGAGAATAACAAAATCAAGGAATCTAAAAAAGTGGATCTTATATCATCTCATTAATGAAACTGATCTACATTTTGGCAAATGGAATTCATTCCATGTCGCATGTAATGTGAAATTGTAAATTAGGGGCTCTACCCCTTCTGGTAGCACTTACCTTATAAAAATAAATAAATATATATATAGCATATAGTATACATTATATAATATATAATATATATATTTAAATTCCACTTATCAAAATCAAGGAAGCTGAAAAAGTGGATCTTATATCATCTCATTAATGAAACTAATCTACATTTTGGCAAGTGGAATTCATTCCATGTCGCATGTAATGTGAAATTGTAAATTAGGAGCTCTACTCCTTCTGGTAGCACTTACCTTATAAAAATAAATAAATATATATATAGCATAAAGTATACATTATATAATATATAATATATTTATTTATTATATATTAATAATACAAAATATTTTAAAAACAATAAACATAATGGATATTTGTTTGTACAAATGGATCCATTTTGAGTAGGTATCTATTTTAAATGGATATTCGTTTTGTCTGACAAAATCAACAGCCTCAAGATTTCTCTCAGGGTTTCCTTGGGATTTGGCTTGGGTGTCATACTTGGAAAATCAACTGCAAAAATGTGTTGAATTTTTTTTCTTAGTTTTCCAAAGTTCATCCTTGGGGCTAACGACTTTTTTTTCTTCTGAATTTGATGAAATGAAAAGGGTTTATTGAGCAAACTATCAACTTTTCAACAATATAAGATATGCCTTATTTTAAATTTAATAGATAATTATTATGGGTGTTGGCAAGAAGTTGAGTCCACTTTTTGGCCATTTAGTGGAAGTGTTTTCCCTGATTTTCAGAAGTCAACACATTTGACCTTAAAATTTCAAGCACTTAGAGATGAAATCTTGAAAAAATTTAGTAACCATAAAATGTAGTACTTGGAGTCTAGTTTCCAAATATGTAATTTATTTCAATTCCCAGGTGATACAAATTTATTTTCAATAGGCGTATCTAAAAACCACTGTTTAAAAGTCATTTTTTTTTTACCATACCATTCACGTGTAGGCTTTCCATATTTTTTGTAATTTTTTATTGATTTTTTTTTGTTGATTTTTTATTGGCCATATTTGGTGTTTTAAAAAATCGGTGTGTTCGTCATGCATAAGATGACCTAAACTTATGATTTTTTTTAAAAAAATTGAAAAGAATTGTCTAAAGTACGCTTTTGTGCAATTCGTTTGTGAAAATGTTATGTTGATAAAAAGTTATTAAATTACTAAAAAACCCTAATAATTCAAGTTTATGGACCTGTTTAATCAGAAATTAAATGAAAAATAAAAAAAATTAATCCAATTGTAAAAAAATTACATATTTGGAATCTACACTGTCTAATCTATAATGGGTTTTAATTTAGTTAAAAAAATCTACAAAAAAAGCCTTCAGACGTATGCCCAAAGTCAGTATTTTTTTGTGACATTGCTAGGACCTTCAACTTGCAGGTCAAACCAAGTCCAGGGCTTACATTCAGATCCCCAAACCTTTTCCCGAACTTGTCAACAAAGGAAAAACCCCGGCCTACATTTCAAATTTTAAAAAACAGGATCTTGTTTACTAAACGGGATCCCATTTTTAATATAAATGGGATCTTGTTTACTAAATGGGATCCCAATTTATTTAACTTGGGATCCCATTTAGTAAACGTGATCCTGAGTTGTTTTTTACTGTTATTTTTTATTTTACTGTCAAAAGGGGGAATCTTAGGTCTAAGAATCATTTTGTACGACTGACTACGACATATTCCCTATTTTCTATCACCTTTTGTCTTGTTGAAGCTCTTCAGGTTGGGATATTTTTCAATTTTGAAAGGAGGCATCATTGGGACTCTGTGACAAAATAATTTTGTTGAATTGCTACTTGTTTGAAGGAGGAAGAGAAATTTTGTTGAATTGCTATTTGTTTTTAAAGGAGGAAGATTAATTTTATTTATTTGCTATTTGTTTGAAGGAGGAAGAGAAATTTTTTTGAATTCCTATTTGCTTTCAAAGAAGGATGAAATTTTTTGTTTAATTGAGCTACTTGTTTGGAGGAAGAGAAATGTTGTGCATTTGCTATTTGTTTTCAAAGGAGGAATCTAGGAATTTTATTTATTTACTATTTGTTTGAAGGAGGAAGAGAAATTTTGTTGAATTCCTATTTGTTTTCAAAGGAGGATGAGAAATTTTGTTTGATTGAGCTACTGGTTTGGAGGAGGAAGATAAATTTTGTGCAATTGCTACTTGTTTGAAGGAGGAAGAGGAATTTTGTTTAATTGCTACTTTTTTGAAGGAGGAAGAGGATTTTTGTTCAATTGCTACTTGTTTGAAAGAGGAAGAGGAAATTTGTTCAATTGCTACTTGTTTCAAGGGGGAAGAGGAATTTTGTGAACAATTTCTACTTGTTTGAAGGAGGAACAAACAAGGAAGACTCTCAAATTTTTGACATTCATTTGTGTATACTTAAAAAAAATTCAATCATGGGATCACAATGTCAGAATAAGAAGATTTAAGATAGGAAAGTATTGACCCTTGAAGAAATTCAAGCAAAGAGAGAGAAGAAGAAACAAAGAGAAAGAGAAAGAAGAATGAGAATTTGATCAATGTATTATGGTGAAGCATCCAATTCCACAACTATTGAAGATAAAAACATTGAGGAGACCATGGATGTAGACGATGCAAACTTGCAAGAGGTGAATGTGGAAACTAATACGAATATACAAACTACTCTTGGTATGTCTTCAAATATCCCTTGCAAAGCTATGGAGAACGTTTCAATAGGCACAAGTCTAGGTACATCTTCAAATTGACCTTTGAGCCTCATGGAAACAGTGTTTATTAGAGATTTAGAAAGTATTGGATATCACAATGTTGACATTGATAATATTCATAGAGTTCAAGATTTGAGTCAAATTGTTGTTGAAAATGAAAATGAAAATACTTTTATTGAAAATGAAAATGAAAACCCATTTTTTTGTCGAAAATGAAAATGAAAATCCTCTTTAATGAAAATGAAAATGAAAATACTTTTATTGAAAATGAAAATGAAAACTGTTTTGTTGTTGAAAACGAAAATGAAAATCCTCTTAATGAAAATGAAAATGAAAATGAAAATGAAAATGAAAATGAAGATGAATATGAAAATAAAAATGAAGATGAAGATGAAAATGAAAATGAAGATGAAAATGAAAATGAAAATGAAAATAGTTTTGAATATATATTTTTTAAAATTGAAAATGATGTTTTGGATAATCTTCCTGGTAATATTTCTTGGAGATAAATAAGAACACATGCTAATAGATTATACAATCAATTTTTTTATCATAAATGTTTTTTAGTTCAATGTCAACTAATGATGCAATTAATGGGAATGCGAAAAAATGAGAAAAATAATGAAAAAGTTAGGCATTTTTGTTAAACAAAGAAGAAAAGATCAATCAGTAAAACATGTTATGTCTGCTATTGCTAGTGCCATTTAGTCTATTGGAAAAAATAGTAGATCTAAAGATAAGAATGTAGCAAGAAGAGCTATAACAACTGCTATAGTTAATAAATCAACTTTGAATAAAATAATGGTAAGAAATATTAGTGAAGTTTTAAAAATACATCCTAAAACATTGCTAAGAGTGACAAAAAGAAGAGAAAGTATAGAAAATGATCCTATCAACCAATGTTGGAGTTTCAGTGGTCGACTCTCGAGGTCTAATATGAAATTCAATGTTGAAATTAAATCTTTGATTGAAAAATATTGGCATGATAATACTAGGGCATCATCTAATGCTAGAGATGTTTTAAAATTAAGGGTGGGGTCCAAAGTTTGAGATCCTCATCCAAAACACTATTAGATAGAACACAAACTGAATTTAATAAAAGAAATTGTGGTGATTTAGTGTTACCTAATAATATTAAAATAAGTCAAAGGTCTTTTGAAAAATGTAAACCATGGTATGTAAAAATTAATAAGGAACAAATATCTTGTTGTTGTAAAACACATGTTCAATTTCGTTAGTTTTATGATGTTTTTCGATATATATGTTGTACTTTGCATAATCACATGATTATACAGGAATGTGGTATTAATATGCCATCTAAAACAATAAGGGAGTTATATCAAGTTTATTTTGTGAATATCTAATGAAAACTTATTTTGTTCAAATTCTTGTGTTTCTAGACAATGCACTAGTTGTGGAAATATTTCATTGTTAAGATTTTGCATGCATGGAAGTGTTGATAATGATTTTGGAAAACAATTAGTTGATGTTAAAATATTTAAGAATGTTAACTATTCTCTAAAAGATGGAAAATTTGGAAAGTGTTGTGATTTAGTTAAAGAAAAAGTTAGTGTACATGCATTCATATTAGAATTTAAGAATAAGATTGTACCAAAATATGTCATGCATTCTCAGCATGCTTGATGGCTTGATGTAAAATTTCACGCATGTAGAAACACATTTCCAATTGGTACTATACTTTTAGTGGTTGATTTTGCAGAAAATTATACTCTGGCTCCACAAGAGGAAATTCAATCACAGTATTATAATTTAGTGCAAGTAGTTATGTTTGTCCATATTATTTATAGACATGTAGATGATAGCATAGAGGATGATAGAATTTTTTTGAGGGATTATCATTTTTATTTGAGTGACAATTAGTTACACTCGTTAGAGTTTGTTCAATACTGTTTCAATATATTTTATAGAAACTTAAGAGAATGAGGAATCCAGATGAAAAAACACATCATATAGTCAGATAATTGTGCGAGGCAGTTCAACAATGCTCAAATGTTCTATTGGTTAAGTAGGGTTCATAAGGAACTTAATGTCCAACATATATGGAGTTTTTTTTAAGTTGGGCATGGTAGAGGAGAACATGATGGAGCTGGTGCGTGTGTCAAAAGAATTCTTACTAGAGAACAATTAAAATTTGAGGATGTAGTAAAATTTAAAGATGTACGTGGGATTCTGGATTGGTGCAATACAATATTATCTGCACCTGGTTCAAGTGAGTACACTATAGTTCGTTGATTCTTTTGGTTGGTTGAAAAAGAGAACATTCTACCTAGAGTTGATTGTGAGACAATAAGTGGATCTACAAAATAGAATTCATTTAGGAGTTCGACAACAAGCACATGGACTATCTAGACAAGGGA
Source organism: Sequoia sempervirens (assembly GCA_007258455.2). Taxonomy (NCBI): domain Eukaryota; kingdom Viridiplantae; phylum Streptophyta; class Pinopsida; order Cupressales; family Cupressaceae; genus Sequoia; species Sequoia sempervirens. The sequence continues at coordinate 124,957,324 of VDFB02026320.1, forward strand.
GCTTGCATGAATTTGTTAGTTTTGCATCTCAGGAGATTGGGAAGCATGCAAAAATACATAATGGGTTGAAGAGTGGGAGAAAAGATCATTGAGACCTGCACAAGCACATGATCAATATGAAAGAAATATTGAAGAAAATGATCAAGTGTTTGCATCTGAAGACTATGACCGTGTTTCAAACATTGTACAAGAAGGTAATTTAATTCAATATTTTTCATTTTATTTCAGTTTATTAAGTTGTTTTGTAATACTAAATTATTTATATGGATACGTGCATGTTATTAAATCAAAATTTGTTTCCAGGACATGTGTATGTTGTTGTTGCACCTAAGGGGAATGAATAGGAAAAAAAATATTGGTTGGCTCATTGTGTGGAGACTAAACATAAGTTAATAGCACCTCGAGAAGATGATGATGGCTATCATTATCCAATAGGTACGGTGATCCCTTTAAGACATCCCCTTAAGCAAATTTTGATAACAAGTTTTTGATCCCCTTAAGCAAATTTATAGAACAAGTCTTTCATCCCCTTAAGAAAATTTATAGAACAAGTCTTTGATCCCCTTAAGAAAATTTTGAGAACTTATTTGATGATGTTTTTCCTTTTTTCCAATAGGATCGGTGGTGGTTGTTGGCACTTGGCTATGAAAATATCTGATAAGGAAGAATGGTCTACCTGCATTCGAAGATTATGACACACATAAAAATATTATACACTATTCACATTTGGTGGTGGCAACAAATATAAAACTAGATCAGTATCGTGGAAGACCTAAAAATAAATTGCTATGGGAAATTTTTATGGAAGAGCATGAGACAATCATAGATGCGTTGCAAAAAAGAGAGGATGCAGATGGTACAATGGAATAAGTAAATATAGTTTTAGTTTTATATTTTCCTTTTAAATAGATTAAATATATGTTTTGATATTGGTCAAGTGTGTTATTAGTTGAAATTGATTCAAATTTTCCTTCTATAGATCCTTAAGCCATAATCACAAAAAGGAGAGTCCATTCAGATTCAACCTAGACAACATGGAATACTTGGTAAAAATAGGTAATTATTAGTTAAATTATATTTAAATACATTTTTTGATTATATATTGATATTGCTTGTACATTAATAGTTAAAATTGATTTATTATCCTTTTTTGTATCCTTAAGCCATCATCACATTGATCTCATACTTTGAAACAAAAAGGAGAGGATGTTTGGATTCAACCTACACACATGTGTGGAATACTTTTAAATACAGGTACTTGAGTTGTGTACATATAGATAGTTTTATATAAATTAAAATATGTATGTTTTGATGATTTCATTGATATTGCTTGTGCCCTTTTATATCAGGTGGCATGAAGACCTACTACATTCTGGGCACGAGTTTGAGAAGTTCTTGAGATGGCATAGCCAAATTTTGTAAACATTGTTTTGAGATGACATATATGTACATACATACTTACACAATTAAAATTTTTGTATAAATTACAATAACATGTACATACACAATTATACTATATGTACTTTTATGTATCAAAATCAATATTCTATATATATTGTTTGTTAAATGTGTATGTTTTCCTACTTTAAAAATTTATATTTGGTTGTATAATCACTAAATATCATGTATAAATTATTGTTAAATCAATTATATCCTTAAGACATCATATTAGGACCCCTTAAGACATCCCCTTAAGACGTGTCGTAACTAGCACATATCCTAAATATTATACTTAATTATATCATTTTTTATGATGACTCACCCTAAAGTATAATACTTGTTTATATCACTTAATATTTATACTTAATTATATTCTTCTTTGATCCCCTTAAGATGTTGTATTAGGACCCCTTAAGACACCCCCTTAAGATGTGTCGTATTAGCACATATCCTAAATATTATACTTAATTATATCATTTGTTATGATGACTCACCCTAAATTATAATACTTGTTTATATCACTTAATATTTATACTTAATTATATTCTTCTTTGATCCCCTTAAGACATCGTATTAGAACCCATTAAGACATCCCCTTAAGACGTGTCGTATTAGCACATATCCTAAATATTATACTTAATTATATCATTCGTTATGATGACTCACCCTAAAGTATAATACTTGTTTATATGACTTAATATTTATACTTAATTATACTCTTCTTTGATCCCCTTAAGACGTCATATTAGGACCCCTTAAGACACCCCCTTGAGAAAACCTATAAATTAGTGTTGGATGCTATTATATGTTTTGACAACTTATAAATTAGTGTTGGATGCTATTATTTGTTTTGATGGCTTATAAATTAGTGTTGGATGCTATTATTTATTTTGATAGCTTATAAATTAGTGTTTTTTGTGGAACATGAGGTCAAGAGGACTTTTATGTTCTTAAGTTTTCTCTAACACTTTGCATGATTTGTAAATATGGGACTACATGATTTAATTTCAAAACTTTAGCCTATTTTTGGATAATTAACTTCTTTAATTTAATGTTGTAAGAGAACTAGGAAATATGGTGTATACTTATAGAACAACTTTTTTGGCAAAACTTGTTGCATTTTGATTAGTATTTATGTTTAGTTTAAAGCATGCATTATTGCTTTTGTTCTCTAATCTTGTATATAAACGGATTGCTTTTGTTTGTAGATTATGATTTATTGACTAATTATTGATTGACGTGAATTGAATAAGTTCATTGACTAATTATCGCTAATTATTGAATGTACATATCATGTATATCATGTATGGGATCACTAAATTTGTAAAGTACAAATATTAAAATATCCTATTAATTTCAACTTTACTTTCATATTTATATTTAATTTCACATGAATGTCCTATATTAATGTCTTGACAATGAACATAAAATTCATAAATGTGCATGTGTAAATTAAAATTGAACAATAATAAAGTCCTTTATTTACAATATATTAAGTGCATGAAACCAATATATTAAGCACATGAAATAAAGTCCATCAAAGTACAACCCATGAACTAAAGTCCAACAAAGTACTTGATCCATGAAATATAAAGTGCAATAGAGTACATGAAAAACCAAACATGTAGTCCATGAAATAATCAAATATAACCCATCAAATCATGTTTAGGTCATGTATCGTCTCTATAATTAAGAGACCTCTTCACACCATGTAGACTACATGGATGACCTGAAACACTCTATACAAGAGAAAGATGAAATCAGATGTAAGATGATGAAAAATGATTTAATGTCAATTTAATTTATAATTCATCATAAAATTAAATTACCATCATATCTAGGTTTGGATGCTCTGGTGCACCTGGACCAACCTCTAAATTCTCTGAATCAATCTGTTGGAAAGAGAAATTGTAAATGTTTTTTGATGTTGTTATTGATGGAAACCCTAGTCAGTTATTCAATCCACACGTCATCATTTGATCATACTGGTAGATAGTTCGAAGACAGTCAAGTTAGAACAGGGCATCTGACAAAATTGTGTTTATCGATTCATATGTAGATTTTATGCTATTATTTTGAGTTGTAGATCTTAGGGAAGGTCGTTTGATGCATGTTATTTGTTATTCTTGAATAGTAGAGCCTCATATCGACTTGTGTGCAAGATACTAGACCCGGTTGATTAATTTCTTGTTCATCAGTGCATGAAGGCCGACTAAGTGAATATAGAATGTTGTGGATATTCGAGGTGTAATTATTTAAATGTTTTTGTGTTCGAGCATTTTTATTTGGGTCCTAACTATGTTGTGGCTGAATTTTGTGGATGCACATTGAATATTATTCATGATTTGAGCCGACAGTTAGTAAATATTTTTCTATTTTGTAGAAGCCGACATGTAGTGATTAAATCTTTAGTCGTAGATATATATAAGCGATCAATTATATCATTTTGATGTATGTATGAAGTGTGTGTTGTGAATACTAGAAGGATTGAAGAGTGATTATGAATAGTTTCACTTGTGCATTAAGGATTTTGTGATGTGAGTTAAAGCAGAATAGAGTAGAAGAGTAGAATTAGTCAAAAGGTCAAGAGATCGATTGATGAGCCTAACCGAAACTATAATCAGGAATTTGTAGATGCTACTTTCTCAGTTCAATTTTTGGATGTTATCCAAACCCTTTTGTAAGGTAGTGAGCCTTTCTTTTTTTGAGTAGTGAGCTCTAGGTAGTGTCCCTGAATGCAAGTGCATTCCCATTTTGTAAAACATCTTTTTGAGTATACTCAGATAATATTGTGGATTGAGCTCCACCGTGGTTTTTCCCCTAATAGGGTTTCCTCATAAAAACCCTTGTGTTATGGTGTTGTGGTTATTTTTCTTATGTTCATACATATTTCTTTTGGTTGAATGTTATCAACACTTTAAGGATCAAATTAATAAATTTAAAAATTGAAGAACATTGATTCACCCCCCTCTCAGTGTTCCTTGATTCCAACAATTGGTATCAGAGCTTAGTTCCTCGGAAGAAGTTTAACAACTTGGGGAAGATCTTGGAAAGTGTTTCAATGGATTCAAGCAGTCTTCAACAACAACTTTTGGTGGCCCTAGATGATCTTGATCAGTCCAAATATGAAGTCTGGGAATTGCAAGCAAATATCATGAATGTTGATAAATTCATTGAGTCATTGAAAGAAAAACTCAATAAGTCCAGGGAGAAGAGAAGGGAACTCGTTGATCAAATCAAGCAGGAAGATAGTAAACACATTGTAGATGAACAACTGAGTCAAGCCCTGAAGGAAAAGACTGAAGAATGTGAAAAGTTTTCCAGAGATAATGCAATCCTAAAGCATGAGATGGAATCTATTATGATGAGGATGACCGAGGAGATTGAAGACAGAAAGAAGAATGAAGAGAAGCTTGCCCAATCCTTGAAAGATAAATTTGAAGAATGTAGCTGAATTACTAATGGATTCAATCAGTTGGAACTTGAATTGGAACAATCTAGAAACAATGAAGAAGAGCTTGAAAAGAAAATTGATTATCTCAAAGATGAACTTGCTACTGCAAATGAATTCAAGGAGAAGTTCAAGATTAGCTTATCCAAGCTTCATGAACTGATTAAAAGTCAGAGGACTAAAGGTGACAAACAAGGTCTTGGATATGAGAAAGGAGAAAGTTCCAGATCTAGAAAAAAGAGATTTAGGATAGGAAATCAGATGAACAAAGCTGGAGGGTATCCAATAAGACAACCTAATGCTCAAAGATTCAATGGTTATTTTTTTGTTTGCAATAAGTTTGGTCATATGGTGACACAATGTAGAAGTAGAATGAATCCAAGTGGTCCATCATTCTCAAGTTAGTGCTATAATTGTAATAAGTATGGTCATAAGTCAAATGAATGCAGAAATGTGATGAACAACTTTTATAGAGATGTCAGATGTTATACATGAAATAGATTTTTCCATATTGCTAACCAGTGCAGATCAAGAGAAAATCAATGGAACAACTAGTCTGGACAAAGAAATGTGGTGTGCTACAATTGCGACAAATCTGATCACATTGCTAGATTTTGCAGAAGAGGTCCAGTAAATCAAAGAAAATTGCAGAAGGATGAAAAGGGAAAAGGTAAAGTCACTACAAATGAGATCAGGAAGCAAATGAAGAAGACATGGGTGAAAAAGAGTCCCTTTCTTGTAGGAAATGAGCCAGCACTAGATCCAACTTCTGGTAATTCCTCTGAGAATCAGTTTGGGGCTTTGGCCTAGGGGGAGCTGTCAAGAAAATATTTTAACCCCTTGCCGATAATTGACACCGAGATGTGGATGAGTACAGTGATTGCATTGATGATCTACAGATACTATTGAATCAATTAGAGAGAGTATTATGTAGATTTGAAGGTCCACAAAAGAGTTATCCTTCACAATGTATGGTAACAGGGTATCTGGATGAGTTGGGGTAAAAGCATTTATTGCGACAAAAGGTTAGGTGTGCGAATGATAAAATTTCATTTCTATCTCTCATTTGTCACTTTGTATTTTGAGGAGAAGAAGTTTGGAGAGCTCTGAAGTGAACTTTGGTGAAATTTGGTGAAGATTCAAGTATGAAGGAGATTCAATGGTCAAACCCTAATCCGGCGAAAAGATATTTATCGAGAAAACTTGCAAATTTGTGAATTTGTGAAAATGGCTACTCCATTGGTAGTTGATGTCAAGGATAGACCCCATCCAAAATTCAAGTGGCATCCCTTCAAGTCTGTTGAGACCGAGCCCTTAGGTGTATTTTTTTTGTTCCGTACGACATCTTGCATATTGAAGATATTAGGGAATACATTCATGAAAATATTGAGGAGTTAGGGAGCTTGTAGTTGTTGAATTTGTATTCTAATCATATAGTTGGAGAAGATTTCAAGGTAAATCCCAAATTCAAAACCCTAGAGGAGAAGCAATTCATGCAGATTGTAAAATTCCTCGTGTTTAATGAAAGGGAGTGGTTCTGGTATATTTTGAGTTGAGTTCATGTTGAATTTATGTGGTTGAGTCAACTTTTTAAGATTACAAAAGAAGCCATAAGTGTTGTTACAAGTTTAAATTCCTTCGGCGGGTTTCTGATCTTGAAGTCTGTGAAGAATCAGACAATTACTAATGCAACCGGTTTTGTGTTTGATAAAAGAGCTATAACAATTGATGATATTATTGATATGGATGTGAAATTTTCCTCGATGGTCATTGGTTACAAGATTTATCGCTCCAACCGGGATAATTCAATATCCGGTATAGCTATTTATGCAGCATATCAAATGGTGAAGGAGAATACAAAGTATGACCTATGTGAACTACTTAGAAGTCAGCTGATGGAGAATCTTGGTAAGATTGAGAAAGATAAGAAAAATTCCTTTAGTATGGTAATTTGTTGTTGTGTTTGTTCTTTTACTTCATGAATGAAGTTCCAAGAGTTGGGAAAGTGCATTGGCAAGGTAATAAGCTTGTAGCTGTTCAGATTAGAGACATGTTATACAACATTGGTGATAGTAAGGCAAGGAAAACTATTATCTGGGGATATTTCAAGAAATTTTAGAATGAAATGCAAGCCAGGGAAAGAATTCCTACTTCTATTGTGGAGAATTATAAGGAAAATTTATTTTATGGTGGATATTGATCAATGCTTGATGGAAGCTGTAGATCCTAGAATGGTCTAGATTATGCCGATGGGCTATGAATTTGAGGAGAACATCTTGGAATTATATGCACAACATTTATTGAGTAAGCCTCTGGATCCGATTGAAGAGAGGTTTGGAACATTAGCAGAAAAGGATATGCAAGTGCATGAGCAATTAAAGAAACCAATGATTGTTCGAAGAGTGAGGAAAGAAGTGGAAGCCTTTGCAGAGAGCATTGGTATATCTACAAAAGTTGTGAGAGAAGCCAAATGGAAGAGAGAACAAGCTGAAGTAGAAAAAGAGCCAGCTCAAACTGAATCTACCAGTTCGACATCATCTTATGCCTGAACTAGATCCACAAGGAGCTATGCACCCCTATCCGGTCCTGCAAAGAAGTCAACCCCTATGAAAACTCAAGTTAAGGAATCCAGTAAGAGGAAGAAGGATAAGAGCATAGGAGTTTATGTTGTTGTCTCAGAAGATGTAGAGACTAAATCTGATGAATAAGTGAGAGAAATAAAGCATATGGTCACCTATTGGTGCTCCAAATCGAACCAAACCAATGAATCCTAAAGACTTAGCCAATGTCTTATGCTCAGACTCAAGGAACACTGACATTGCTTTTTATAGTATATAACTCTGAATGAAAAGACACCAAGGAAAGCATTAATAACCTCAAATCTAGCTAAGTTTTTAGTATATTAACACTAACTCAGCAATTGGGAAGTAGAACACTAAACCACAACCAAACAAAAAGGATTAAAATGATTTTGAATTTAAACATGTTTCTGAGATGCATAAAACTGAATAATAGATCAGTGCCAATTCGGGGCCATGGAGTCAAACACATAAAATGAATTCATCAGCAAATGACATTCAAGCAGTGGATTTAACATTGTTAATGCCTTGCATCAACTATTAGTGTCTTACACCAATAATCCCACTCCTGTTATCAATCAAATTATCCTTATCAAATCCAACCTGCACACTTGAAATCATTGTTATCTGCTCAAAGTATTTAACCATTTCTTTGAAATAGACCCATAAACAAATAATACAATCTCATGAAATTTGAGATGACAAACCCAAAGATACTTGGTATTATTGAATTCATATGATTTAATTGTATAAGTATGGAGACAATCTGAAGATATTCATGAATGTGCAAACACTTTCATTATTTATTTGCATAAACTGGTTGTATTTTCTTATGAAATATGAATTTACAACTTATAGACTCAAAATATGACTTAGAATTGCAACATTTCTCTATCTACCCAGCCCCATACAAAACCTTAGAATTTATTAGATTGAGAAGAGAAGAGAATAAAAGAAGAATGGAAGCAACCCTAAGATAAATCTGATCCATAGATGTTATTTGGAGACTTCATCCACCGTTGATCATCAAACTGGAAAAGACTCTCCCCTCTCTCCTCTTCAACAAACTTATTTGCCTCCAATTTGCAACAACAAATTCATCGTGAGAAAACTTCATTCTCAATTTTACACTGCAGTGAGAAAATAATTCTGCCCGTGAAACTCCAGTTTGCTCTCTATTGTAGTTGTACCTTGCAAAAACATTTGCCTTTACATAGTAAAATCTTTTAAATATTTCACCTTATATTTCACTTGCCAAATTAAGAAGTGAATACTTCATTCATTTTAACTAGGGAATGAAAATATTACTCGTGCACCCATTTTCATGTGCCAAGTTTTCTAAAATATTCCCCTTGCCACTTTAACTCTTTCACCTATGCATATTCTTTACATTTTACTCAAATCTAGCTAAGTTTTTGGTATATTAACACTAACTCAACAATTGGGAAGTAGAACACTAAACCACAACCAAACAAAAAGGATTAAAATGATTTTGAATTTAAACCTGTTTCTGAGATGCATAAAACTGAATAATAGATCAGTGTCAATTCGGGGCCATGAAGTCAAACACATAAAATGAATTCATCAGCAAATGACATTCAAGCAGTGGATTTAACATTGTTAATGCCTTGCATCAACTGTTAGTGTCTTACACCAATAATCCCACTCCTGTTATCAATCAAATTCTCCTTATCAAATCCAACCTACACACTTGAAATCATTGTTATTTGCTCAAAGTATTTAACCATTTCTTTGAAATAGACCCATAAACAAATAATACAATCTTATGAAATTTGAGATGACAAACCCAAAGATACTTGGTATTATTGAATTCATATGATTTAACTGTATAAGTATGGAGACAATCTGAAGATATTCATGAATGTGCAAACACTTTCATTATTTATTTGCATAAACTGGTTGTATTTTCTTATGAAATCTGAATTTACAACTTATAGACTCAAAATATGACTTAGAATTGCAACATTTCTCTATCTACCCAGCCCCATACAAAACCTTAGAATTTATTAGATTGAGAAGAGAAGAGAATAAAAGAAGAATGGAAGCAACCCTAAGATAAATCTAATCCATAGATGTTATTTGGAGACTTCATCTACCATTGATCATCAAACTGGAAAAGACTCTCCCCTCTCTCCTCTTCGACAAACTTATTTGCCTCCAATTTGCAACAACAAATTCATCGTGAGAAAACTTCATTCTCAATTAATTTTGCCCGTGAAACTCCAGTTTGCTCTTTATTGTAGTTGTACCTTGCAAAAACATTTGCCTTTACATAGTAAAAGCTTTTAAATATTTCACCTTATATTTCACTTGCCAAATTAAGAAGTGAATACTTCATTCATTTTAACTAGGGAATGAAAATATTACTCGTGCACCCATTTTCATGTGCCAAGTTTTCTAAAATATTCCCCTTGCCACTTTAACTCTTTCACCTGTGCATATTCTTTACATTTTACTCGCCCAACACATTAGAATATGTGTGAATAAAGTGAACAATAAATTCACTTTTCCAAGAAAAATTAAAATTTTCCCTACTCATTTAAAATTCCTCCCCTTTTGAATATTTCATGGGCCCACTTCATTTCTTTCATTTAAATATTTCACATTTGAAATATTTTATCTCTCTACTTTTTTTTAAAGAAGACTCACTTAATATTTCATTGAGCAAATTTTTACTCTCTTTAGGGCCCACCACCATGTGTTCTCTCTTGAGCAACACTTTAATTTTTAAATTTTTTTCCCTCTTTTAAAATGAACGGAGGTCTTCCTTAATGAATTCATCAGGGGCCTTTATTTTTCCCGTGCATGAAGACCTTCGCCTGAGCCCACACCACATGTCAACTTCTCGCTCGTCTCGCTGGAATTAACCCATGAGATTTAATTTGAGCGAAACGACGGGGAATGACCAAGATTTGGTTGGGTTGTGATCTATTTTCTCCATCGTAGATCTTATTTCCCCTCCATTTTACCCTAATCTTTCATCTCGACATTCTTTCTCTTGTTTACTCTGCAACTTGTGGGTTCATGGCTATCTGGATGTTAGAGCATTTTTAATAAACCTATTTTGTGTATGCCAGGCATGGAATTCCATTCATTGCACTTACCTAAAAGTTTCCAAAGCGTTTTCAACAATTTCATTTGATGTATCCTGCTCGTAGCATTTCCCCTAAGATCACATTTATTTTGGGGTTTTTTGCCATACAGATTTACACATGCCCTATGCACTTTGCCATTTCCTTTATGCTTTAATGGATGTATCTACCTCCAAAGGCACGTGGCTTTGCACTCTAACTGCATTCATTTTGTACTTTATGCTGGTGTAGCACTCCGCAGGCTCTTCTTTATTTTTGCGTACCTTTTTCTACAGATTCCTCCTTCATGCTTTGATGGATATTCATATGTTGTGCCAGGTCTCCTTCCTATGCTTGAATGTTTCTAAAGCTCTTTCAACCTATATACTTTGCAATGATGAGTATCCAAACCTTCATCCATGTGCATCACCCTTTGTTTGTATTTGCAATCTGCATTTGCATAAAAGCTTCCAAGGTATTTTCAACAAGTACATTTTGTGCGTGTGCAACAACTGGCATTCCATGAGATTGCATCAATTTATAAATGCTATGATGGACGCCCATACCCTCTACTCCACTCCAGGTCGTGTGCCCTATTCCCTCCATGGTATTCCATTGAGGCTACAAACAAATGTATTTGTTTGGAAGTTTCCAAACCTCCTTGAAATCTGGCGCACCCTTTCATCTATAAATTACATCTATTATGTGCCTTTGTTGTTGTCATAGCATTCATTCAGTGTTTCTTCTTACTGCGTATAAGATCCATGCCTCGTTGGATTCCCTTACCTTTGCCTTACTCCATCGCTCCCTTTAGGCTTACTACACTTGCTTTAAAGTTTCTTCCTTGTTTCATTTAACTCAAAACCAAAACTATTCTTAGTTTCACATTTCCTGGGCTTACTTCACTTTTCCCTAAATTTCTACCATTGTATCATAAGCCTCTAGGGTATTCTCGGAACTAAACTTGATACAACCCATTCTTGCATTGAATCCCTATTGCCTTCTTTGTTCAATACATTGGAAACCATTTCCCCTCCACAGAATGATGGTGAAAAGATATACAACAAGTGAGGGCATACACATATCCATGAATGTCATGATATTGAGTTGGTCTCAATTAAGCCATACAGAGGTGTAATCAATTGCGACAAATTGCCTTTGAAATGGATGTTATATGCCTCAAATGTTCTTCAACAAATCACTTGCCTATACTGCCTTTGTTGGAAGAAAGCACTGAACAAGTATTTTCCATCTCTTTGAGGCATTTTATCAATCACAACTGCATAATGATACAAAGCATGCCGAGTCCCCAGGTGGGCCCAGCTAAAAAAAATTCATTTTGAAACAATTTTTCTCCTCAAATTGACTTGATGCAACTTTAGAATGTATCAAAGATGAAAATATGAAATGGGTTTTCATTAAAACTCACTTTCAGACACATTTGAAAAATGGTGAAAACTGGCCAATTTGGCTTTGGAATTGCTTTTGAAAACTGGGCAAATGTCCTCCTGGAGTAATAAAAACTAGCAGCCATGTAGACATTGGTCTAGAGAATGAAATGCAAAAGACGGTTTGGTAGAAGGAGTCGCGAGGTGAAAGTTATTCGCTGTGAAAGTTGCTTACTTGAACTTTTTGCAACAATCAGTTGTTTTGAACCAATTAAAACTCACGAAACCACCTTGTTGAAAAAATATCAAATCAACTCCTGGCGAGCTATCACTGGAAATAGTAGCTAATTTTGGTGCAGTGAACACACATGCAATATGGTTTTGCTTGAATCATCTCCCATCAAAAGATATTGAAGGTCAAGGTTGACCTCTTTGAACAGTTTCAGCAAATGCAGATGCAAAACTGAATAAATTGCATTCAGTTTTGACCTGGTAAAAATAGCAAATCAACTCATAAAGCTATGAAACCTGACATGTGAGTTCATTTAGGCATGGAGAATTGGGAGCAATAATCGGTTTGACATGAAGATGAACCAGTTGCAAAATGCAAGCTTGAACAAGAGGCTACTTTGCAAAATAAGGGTTTGAAAACAACATAAAAAGTGACAAAACCCTCCAGCTTCACTTTTCAAAACCTTGACAAAACTTATCATGGGAAGTTGAATAATTGACATGCACGTTCACATATGATACATGAGTGTGTCTGCAAAGGGATTCTGCTTGGAAATCAATGGGCATCAAAATATGACCTTCCAAAGTAGGTCACTCAGGCAGATTTCTCAAGTGCACTTCTGAAAGTGCAGAGAAATTTTTTTGAAATGGGAACTTCAAATTTGGGAAATTTGAGAGTGCCAACAGGAACCTAGGCAACAAAAGTCACTCAGGACAAGCCCTCTGGTGAAGAAGAGAAAGCAAAGAAGAAGATGGAAAATGACAAACCTGGTATTTCTGTAAAGGAAGTTGAGAGAGGCATAATCAAAGATGGTAATATTAAGCCACTATGTGAATGGTATGATACCTTTGATAGTGTTGGTCAAAGAGTTCTTGAGGAGGCTACAATAAAGTATTTGAATAATTTCAATATGGCTCTTATTGAAATCATGTCTTAATTGCCTAAGGAACTATATGAAATTTTGGAAATGAGGAGAGTAAGTGCAAGAACTGAAGAAGAACAAATGAGAGCGTATTCTTGCAGGTTTATGTCTGGTGATGTTTATTGAAGAAATGAAGAAAATCTTGAATAAAGCTAAGAAGGAATTCAAGAGCAAGACAAGGGTGAACAAACTTATGATTGGTAGGACCAAAGAGGTAGCAAAAGAAACAGAAAGAATCCTTAAGGAAATTTTGTTAAAGAACAAAATTGATGTTGTCTTTGAAGAAGTGCATGTTGAAGATATTTCATCTGGTCTGGTGGATGAAGAGGTAAAGGAAGATACAGTTGAGGACACTCAGATTCCTCCTGATGTGCATGATACAAAAGTTCCTATGGAGACTAAAGCTCCTAAAGTTGTGTCAGTTGAAGAAAAGGAGATGTCAAATGAAGAAGTTGAGGTCCCTAAAGGCAAGCAAGAATCGATAGCTGAGGAAATAGTGATTGAAGAAAAGAAGGTTCAAATAAAGGAAGTTCCTGTGGAAGCAAGAGACACTGCAGAGGCAGTGAAGAAATTTTTGGAAGAGCAATAGGAAGATTTTGGTCTTGAATTGGGTGAAGGTCCTATTAACTTGTCCCCTTTAACTCCAGTTCAGAAATTGAAAGTCGCATCATTTTCCCAAGCGAAGGCTAGAGAAGAATTGTTGAAGTATCACATTGAGGATAGTGAACTTTTGAGTCTTGCATCTGGTGTTTTGGAGAGAATCATACCTACTCATGTCAAGGATCCATCCGGTTCCCCCTTCGGTGAGCTAAAGAAGCTTATTAATTCTGTAAGTACTCATTTTGAGTCCCTTGAGAAGTCAACTATGGTCAAGGTACATAAGGAATTTGATGATAAAATGTTTAATAGGCTAAAGTGCATGATTGCTAATGAAAAATCATTATTAGCTACCTGTGTGAAGAATATTCAAAGTGCTCTATCTGAAGGTGGAAAGATCTACAAGTCAATTTTGTCTTTGTCTAAACTTACTGAGAACAATGAGAAAAAAATTAAGGATCATGAGAAACAGTTAGCTGCTATTTTTGATTCCTTTGATCCTTTAACTGTTTATGTTGGAAAGAAAGAAGGTTAGGTTATATCCCTACTTGATAAGATAAATAGCTTGAAGCATGATAATGATAGAATTGTGGAAAGAGCATGTGAGCTTAGAGGCCGAATTGGTCTGAAGATGGAAACAATGCTTAATGCTTTGAAGGAATCGCAAGATGCTATGGCGGTCAGTGATCCAGTGAACCTTGAATCAATAGAGATGCAATCTTATCTATTATGTGGTCACATGAATATCTTGGAGAGTCTCAAGAAGGGTTAGGACACTAGCTTGAACCTGTTGAAGACCAATTTTGCAGATATTTTCAAGTCTATGTAAGTTGTAGGAACAAGTATGTACATATGCAGTTTGAAGTTTTGTTTGAATTTTGGTATGCAGATTCCCCATCTTTGTCATTGATTTCAAAGGGGGAGAGTAGTACAGTGAAAAATATATTCATCTTAGGGGGGGTTGTAGTTTTGAGCTATGATTGAAGATCTTTTTGAAGTTTTGAAGTTGGCAGTGTAATTCATGTTGGTACTAATCTGACACTTAGTCATTTTTCACCAAGTGTTGCCATCAATGCCAAAGGGGGAGATTGTTGGCAAGAGACACTACAAATATTTTCTGGTGTTGTCATTGATGGCAACCCTAGTTATTTATTTGATCCGCACGTCATCATTTGATCATACTGACATACAGATTGAAGACAGTCAAGTTAGAATAGGGCATCCGACATAATTGTGTTCATTGATTCATATGCAGATTTTCTGCTATTATTTTGAGTTGTGGATCTCACGGAAGGTTGTTCGATGCATGTTCTTTGTTATTCTTGAATATTAGAGCCTCGTGTCAATTTGTGTGCAAGATAGTAGATCTGGTTGATTAATTTTTCGTTCATCAGTGTATGAAGGCTGACTAAGTGAATATAGAATGTTGTGGATATTCGAGGTGTAATTATTTAAGTGTTTTTGTGTTTGAGCATTTTGATTTGGGTCCTAACTATGTTGTGGATGAATTTTGTGGATGTGCATTGAATACTGTTCATGATTTGAGCTGACAGTTTGTAAATATTTTTCTATTTTGTTGAAGCCAACATGTAGCGATTAAATCTTTAGTCGTGGATATATATAAGCGATCGATTATATCATTTTGATGTATGTATGAAGTGTCTATTGTGAATACCAGAAGGATTGAAGAGCGATTATGAACAATTTCACTTGTGCATTAAGGATTTTGTGATGGGAGTTAAAGTAGAACAAATCAGAAGAGAAAAATTAGTCAGAAGGTCAAGAGATCGATTGATGAGCCTAACCGGAACTGTAATCAGGCATTTGTAGATGCTACTTTCTTAGTTCAATCTTTTGGATGTTATCCAAACCCTTTTTTAAGGCACTGATCCTTTCTATTTTTGAGCAATGAGCTCTAGGCAGTGTGCCTGAATGCAAGTGCATTCCCATTTTATAAAACATCTTTTTGAGTATACTCAGATAATATTATGGATTGACCTCCACCGTGGTTTTTCCCCTAACATGGTTTCCATGTAAAAATACTTTGTGTTATGGTGTTGTGGTTATTTTTCTTACGTTCATACACCTTTCTTTTGGTTGAATGTTATCAACACTTTAAGGATCAGATTAATAATGTAAAAAAATGTAAAACATTGATTCACCCCCCCTCTCCGCGTTCCTTGATTCCAACACAATCTGCATAAACAAGACAAAGAAAGTTGAAATTAGATGTTTAAGTCTCCAATTAAAAATTATTTAATTCAATTCAATTTATAATTTATCATATTTAAATTGTACCGTAATCTAAGGTTGTGCACCCTCTACTCCAGGACTTGTTTGTACATGCTCAACTACAAGATGTGTCTCATGCTATAAAAGAAAAATAATTTAACATGTATGAGCTCATATATATATATATATATATTCAATTTTAAATTTAATCAAAGTTATTTACAATGAATAATTTGTAATTGACTTGAAATATAATAAAAAATTTAAATTACCATGATATATGGAGCCTGCTCTGCATGTCCTCTTGGAGGTGTAACTATGATTGAGTCATGGCAGAAAGTTGCACTAAAAAAATTGTACAAGATCAAATCTAAAGCATGTATACTTGAATTAGGCTAAAATATATATTCAAGTTTGCACATTTTGTGTAGAATTTTTTTAAACAACCTAAAATTCAGAGGCTTCATGAAAGCAACAACATCTAATGTTTGTCTGATGCCCATTCTCATTGTCATATCAACCTAGACATACATATAAACATTTAATGCTTATAATATTTACAACTGTACATGCACATTTGATATATAGTGAATTCAAAATTCATAGTTGTAACTAGATAGGAATGTAAGTTAAACAATTTACAATATAAATGTACCTGCCCCTGATCTACGACACTCGACACTGGAGGAGCGCTCGACAACCCCTCAGGTGGAATTGACGTGGAAGTCGATTGACTCCCTTGAACCAACATAAATATTTAAAACATATGTTCATGATTTAATTATAAATTTAAAACTCAAGTTAAAATAGTTTCATATATAATTTAAAATTTTGAAATAAAAAATACTCAATATTTTTTAATTCTAAGATGTTTGTAACATATTGTTTTCTATTCTAATTATATCTATGTTCATAATGTTTTAATTTTGAAACATTTACAATGCAAATACATTCATTTTAAAACAATACAAATACATTCAATTTAAAAAAAAAAAACATTAAATTTACAATGCAATTACATTCAATTTAAAACATTTAAACAATGCAAATCAATTCTTTCCATTATCAAATGTTCTTGAGCTTGAAATCAAGGTTTTCATTTGAATTCAAATTTTTTTATTTGATTTCAATTTAGGGTAAATTAGAAAAAAAAATTGTTTGAATTGAATTTGGGTTTTAAGAAAAAATTAGGTTTTAATGCAATTTTTTTTGTTTCATTTCAAATTAGGGTTTTCTATGCAATTTTTTTGTTTTCTTTCAATTTGGGGTTTTGAACTGCAATTTTTTTTTGCTTGATTGAACAAATTTCGGTTTTAAAAGCTAAATTTTGTTCTTCAGATACGATTCAAGGATGATTTTTTTCGTTTCTACTGGGTTTCATTTCATTTTTTCTTCTACCTCTACAAATTATCAATTCTCCTATTACACCTAAATAAAATACATAAAATGCTAAATAAACTGAAAGAAATGATGCTAAAACCTACTTTTGACTTATAAATTTAAAAAAAAACTCAAAAAACATAGATAAAGTAGGTGGAGGTGTATTTGGAGGTCGAAGGTTGTTGTTGTCGTCACCACTGCGTCTGCTAAATCAGGATCTTGAGTTGCTAATGACACAGTTTCATTTCTTAAAATAAATACAACTTGAAAACGAGATCCCGTTTTTTACAAAATGGGATCTCGATTTATAAAACTCGAGATCCAGTTTTGTAAAGATCGGGATCCCATTTCCCGTCAGTTGGTTTGGGTTCCTTTAATAAATGGGATCCCATTTAGAATTTATGCTCGGGATCCTGAATCTAAACAGGATCGCGTTTTTAAAAAATTGGGATTCCGTTTATGAAAACTGAGATCTCATTTTTGCAATGTTGATTTCATTTTTTTGGATAAGGCAAAAAATTCCATGTTTTGTGAACTCAACTTCTTGCACTTACCCTTATTGATTTTCTACATGCATTATGACTCAAGTTTTGATTGATAGGCTGATTGAAAAAAATCTATAATTCTCAAATGATTTAACATTTTTTGAATCCAAAACATGCAACACATTCTATGCTTTCCATATGACTATAGGATAAAAATATGAATTTCATAAATTTTTGACCAAGTTATGGTGGTCAGAAAAAACAAGTTTTAATATTTTTAAAAATTTCTAACTAAAAGTTCATTACTAATTATTTACTTTAAAAAAAATTACAAAAAAAATGCAACACATATAGGCATGTGTCCTATACTTATATTGAAAGTTTAAAAAAAAAAAAAAATTGTTTGTACAAGTTTAGGTTGGTCAAATGTACACCTACTTTTTTAACCTTTTCCTAAAAATTTAGTACTACTGCATTGAAATTTCAAATTTTCACCAAATAGATTTATTTTTTCAAAAAAGAACTAGTATCTTAGAAACTACATTGAATTTGCTACAAAATATGTGCTTACATATTTTTCAAATTATGTTAATAACCTATTCAAATTTTTATGTCAAGTTGCCTAACTCTATTTTTCTAAATTTTCATTTCCACTTAAGGGCCTAGTTTGGACCACCATGATCCTACACTGACCCCTCTATTGTAGAAAACAACCAATGAACATGGGAGTTTGATTTTTTTTGAGTAAAGAAAAAATAACAACTCTGTGTTTATTTTATGATAGCAAATATTGTATATTTTAGAATATATGAAATATAAACTAATTTCATTTTAACTCTTTTTTTTAGTTTTTTGTTTTATCTTTGTTATGTTTTGTTCTTTATTGATCTTTGTTTCTCTCCTCTGCATCTTCCTTCACATGGTATCAAAGCTAAAGTTTATCAAAGATAAATTTTATCAAAGCCAAAGGTTATCAGAGGTAAAGATTATCTATCACAAATCTTTATAGTCAACAATGGTAGGCCTAAGTGCAAGATTGACAAATCCACAGATTCATCAATTCAATGGAAAAAGCTATGATCATTGGTCAATCACAATAAAGGAATTATTCAATTCTCAAGACATGTGGGAGCTTGTAGAAAATGGTTATCCAAAACCAGCTGATGCAACAACATACAATGCTCTCACTCAAGTGGAGGACTTACTCGGGGATAATAGAAAGGACTCCAAATCTCTCTTTTGCATCTTCCAAGAAATACATGAGAGTATTTTTCCAAGGGTTGTAGTAGCAACAATGTCAAAACAAGCATGGTATATTCCAAACAATGTCATATCAAGGAATTGCGAAGGTGAAAACAACTAAATTGCAAATGTTAAGAAGAGATTTTGAGACCATATACATGAAGGATTTTTTATTAGTAGATTCATTTTTTACTCAAATTATTGGATTGGTCAATCAAATTAAATTTGATGGTGAGACTCTTGAAGATAAGAGAGTAGTAGAAAATATTTTAAGAAGTTTACATATAAGCTTTGAGTTTATCATTGTGGTCATAGAAGAGACATAGAATATCTCACAATTTTTAATAGATGAGCTTTATGCATCCACAATTTCTCATGAGAATAGACTAATTAGGTAAGAAAATTCATCTTTGGAGCATACCTTGAAAACACAAGTTTCAATCAATCATGGTAGAGATAGAGGAAGATCAAATTTCAAAGAGGAAGAGATTTAGGGGTGGAAGAAAACCCCAATAAATTCAGGTGGAAGAGGCAACAACCAAAATTACAGTCAAAATCAATCACAAGGCCAAAGGTTTGACAAGTCTCAAGTCCTTTATCATTATTTCAAAAAATATGGGAATTACTCAAATGAATGTAGAAAGAAAAAATATGATTCTAAGCAAAAAATACAAATTTTACAAAGAATTTAACCAAAACCAAGGCAATATTTTCTTAGCTTGCAACATTGCACAAGAGAATCAAAAGGATGTATGGTTTCTAGAATCAAGTTGCAACAATCACATGACAAGGAACATAGAAATGTTTTCCAATTTGGATGAGAATGTAAAATTAGATGTCACATTGGGAAATGGAAACAAGGTGTTAATTATGGGAAAAGGAAACATCAATATTCTAATAGAAAAGTGGGAGAAAAAAATCATTTTTGATGTCTATTTTGTTCCTGGTTTGAAACATAATTTGATGAGCATTGGGTAGCTCATTCAAAAGGGGTATAGAGTATTTTTTCAAAAACAAAGAATGCATAATCTTAGTCAAATTTCCAAGTGATTAGTTTATTGAAAAATTCTAAATGACCAACAATAGAATGTTTCCCCTAATGATAAAACTAGATTTGAAGGTAGAATTTTCTCAAGCACACCCTTCAAGAACCCACCAGTGGATGAAGAGAAAACTAAAATATTCACTCAAACAATCTTTCAGACATAAATAAAAGATGGGAATTGGTTATGGTATCTACAATTTGCACACCTTAACTTTGGAGGTCTAAACCTACCACATAGGAAAGAATGGCAAATGGTTTGTCACTTATAGAAAAATCAAAAAGAGCATCTAAATGATGTATTTTGGGTAAGCAACATAGAGAATCATTTCCAAAAAGTAAGTCAATAGGGGGAAATGCACTATTGGAGATTGTTCATTTATATATGAGTGGACCAATGCAAAAACCATCAATTGGTGGAAGATAATACTTCTTGGCATTCATTCATATCAGTTACACAAGAAAAATATGGGTCTACTTTCTAAGACCTAAGAATGAAGTATTTGAAATTTTTTGTCTATTCAAGGCTCTTGTTGAGAAGCAAAGTGGGCACTCTATCAAATAATTGAGAAGAGATAGAGGAGGTGAATATTTATCAAATGACTTTCTAAGGTTTTGCAAGGATAGTGGAATTCACAAGCAATTCAATACTAGGTACACACCTCAACAAAATGGTGTAGTTGAAAGGAGAAATAAAAAAATGATGGAAATGGCTAGGAGCATGTTAAAAGAAAAGTATTTTTCAAATGAATATTGAGTTGAATTCATAGTAAATGTAACCTACATAATGAATAGATTCCCAACCAAAACTATTAAGAATATAATTTTAGAAGAAGCATGAAGTGAAGGAAAACATAGTGTTGCTCATATGAGAGTGTTTGGATGCATGGCATATGTACATGTCCCAGATGAATTGTGAAAGAAATTAGACAATGGATCAAAATGTAGAAGTTGATAAATCCAACTTCACAGAACCCAAGAACACCTGCATGAAAAAATACCTGTCACAAGAGAAGAATGGAGGCAAAGCAAGAACGGCTCTGAAAATTGAGAGATTATTATTCAGAGGAAAACATGTTCTGGATTTCACTGGAGAAAATGGCATTAAAATTAAAAAAACATAAAATCAAACCTCCACCATTAGATCAGGCTCAGAACTAGCTTTTCGATGCCTATTTGTTTTCGAAAATCCGAGCTTAGACATCCATTTTACACCCAATTTACTGAAAGTAGCAAAAAAAGGCTTAAAAAGGGGGCTTGGTGGCTCCCTGATGGCTCCACTCGTCCGGGCGGTGCTCGGGTGGCGCGGTGGCGGCGGGCCTATGATAGGTGGGTGGTCGGCCGGCAGTGGTAGAACGATGGCGGTTGGGTGGCCACCTGGTGGGTGGCGGGTGGCCGCCTAGTGGCTGCTGGGTGATGCACCGTTTTAAACTGGAAGTGCTTTTTTTAAGTGTTTTATTTTTTATTTATTTTTTATTATTTTTTTTTTAATTTCTCACCTCGGAAGTTGTGCCCTGGGGTCTATATGACCTTGGGGCAATTTTTTTTCCTTCTGAGCCAACTGCATCAAAACTGGACAAATTATATATCAAAAAACTTGGAAACGGCCTCTTGAACACAATCATGAGGTCGGTTTGGGCTTAATCTACACCAAATAAAAAAGGTATGCCTTGGATCAAAAAGGAAAACCCCAAACCCTTGAAGCTCCAAAGATCTTAAAAAAAAAGAACAGGCAACAACATGTCCGCACTCTTATACCATGTAGAAGTTGATAAATCCAACTTCATAGAACCCAAGAACACTTGCATGCAAAAATACCTATCACGAGAGAAGAATGGAGGCAAAGCAATAATGGCTCTGAAAATTGAGAGATTATTATTCAGAGAGGGAGTGAAATAAATTACAATGATCAATCCTTATAAAAGGAGATTGTGCAACCCTAAAGAAACCCTAAAGGGAAAATGAATTTAATAATTAAAATAATTATTAAATACCTACAATGCATAACTAAGTGAATCTTAAGAAAGGAATAAAAGATGACTTAATTAAACTAATTAAGTGAAATAAACCTTTTACTCTAACACAAAATACATTTTTGTAGGTGTAGACATGTCAAATTTACATCATGCATAATCATATTACATTCATCTAATAAATCAGGACTTTATTTAAATCAAATCCAAATCATACATTTTCCATCATTTTCTGATTTAAATAAATCAATTATCAAAGTCCAAAAAGTCAAATCATATAATCAGCATTAATCAACATAATCATCATCTAATCCTAATCTAATGCTAATCACATCCCACTTGCATTATCTAGACCTAGCCACTTGCACAATAAATCAATTTTATTGATTTATTAAAACAATCATTTTCCCTCAACATGACAAGTCAAACAGGGCATTTATTGCTCTTCTTTCTTGTCCCCCTCTCACAATTTATGGCAAAATTTGAATTCAAATTTTCCCCCTCTTGGGCACTCTTCCCAAATCTTGCATACACATCAACTAATCACATGATGACAAGTGTCCTTATCTCATTGGCAGAATCTTAATCCCACATTGGTCCCCCTTCAACAATCTTAGCATTTGAAATCTTTAAATAGGTGCATCATCCTCAAGCAAATCCTTCACAATCTATTGCAAGGTTACTCTCTTCATTTGAGACTTGATCTTGTTCATCATCACTCCACCATATCCATAGCATTTTATCATTCGGCTTATCAAAAAGGGGTTGGGAAAGGGCTACTTTCCACATCAAAGTAGCACCAATCCCCCTATGAGATAGTGTTTGAGTAGTTTAGGAATGGATGTCATGCTTATGTTGCTTATGATTTTGTTAGTTTGATGTCGTTATTTCCTTTATGCTTGCTCAATAATTTCATAGGGAGAGGGATTATCTCATTTATTCAACGTTGACAAATTTATGCCATATTTGTCAATCATTTGATGAATGAAAGGTTCTACCTCTCACATATTGGCGCTAGAAGGAGGGCTAAATTTCGTGTTTACAATCTTGACTTCTCACAAGCTGTTATCTTGGTTTTATTAAAGATTTTGTGCTTCTCCGCTGTAAGATTTAATGAATTACTTTTGAACGATTAAAGCATTAACAAAGAAATTTGTATCTGGTGGTGTCTTTCCCAGGCAGCTTTATACTTTAAAGATGCTAGCAAAAGCATTTTTTTATTCTACCTTTGTTATTCATATGTCAAGATAGCGCAGATTTGATTATAGTTTAATATGTGACTGCTAACTCATTGCTTTATTTAGCAGTTTCCAAACACGGTGGTCTCATCAGGAATGCAATCATTTACCATAACGCTTCATATTAACATTTTCTGTAATCCGTATCTTCTTGCATGAGCCTGCATTATTCACTGTTTTGGTGAGCTTTATGCGTCGTCATGAATCAACGCATTCCATGAGAAAACATCTCATTTTGGCATTCTGTTAAACAGTCCACGCGCCTTGTCTATGCACCACATTTTGGCGCTAGAATTTTGGCATTTTGGCCTTGCC
This sequence comes from Sequoia sempervirens, assembly GCA_007258455.2. Classification (NCBI taxonomy): domain Eukaryota; kingdom Viridiplantae; phylum Streptophyta; class Pinopsida; order Cupressales; family Cupressaceae; genus Sequoia; species Sequoia sempervirens. Next base: position 124,980,932 of record VDFB02026320.1, read on the forward strand.
TTGTCTATGCATTATGTTAAACAGTCCATGAGGCATTCTGTCAACCAGTTCACATGCCCTGTCCGCGCTTTACATTGCCTTGTCTCATTTGATTTGTTTTACTTAAATGAATGTACACAACAATAAAATAATTCTGAAGGGACTGCATTGTCATCTAACATTTTTTTTTTGTTGTTGTTCCATTATGGAATAAGGAAGGGCATGTTTGATATTCAATAGCAATTGCATCGTTTGATAATAAGATTTATTAAACTCAGGCGGCAGTCTGTCACTTACCCCAGCTACGCACCTCTCAACTCAATGAATGGCATTAAAGGCCCAGGCAGCGCTTTTGACTATCTGTCACGTGGTTGGCCATAACATTCGTGCACTTTTTGAGGAACCTAGTTGAGTGTGCAAAGCGGATCATAGTTGAGCCAAAGACGCGGTGTAAGTATCATTTTTTCCATCTTCTATCACGAAATGATGTTCACTTGCTGGCTCATGCTCATAATGAATTAGATTAGTATTTCGCTTTGGTGTACAAGGATCTGTTATGATCTCCTTTTCCCAGGGAGCAACACTTTCTCTAAAGACATACTTCTCTCGTAAATCAAGGCACTCGGTTGCACTCAAACCACTCTTTGATGATGGAGTACGGGCCTGCCAAGAGAGTTTACTCATTTTGGATTGCATTAACTGCTACTGATGTCGCCCTTGATTCTACTGTTTTTTGTTGACTACAGTGCATGGTCGTTGAATTGTGTTTGAGTTCACATAAAGCTGCAGGGAGGCGACAATATTTTGTGTCAACTGATCAGGGTTCTGATTCGAACCTGTAAACTATTTGCAGTCCTTGCACCCTAAGAGTAAGGCGCAGCAGGAGCCCTTTCTTATCCTTCATGTCCACTTAATTTTTAAGCAGTGGAGATTATGGTCTGCGAAGGGACAGAGGAAGCCGGTTTGGGTAAGTCGTTGGATTCAAGCAATCTGTCAAACAGTTCACGTGCCTTGTCTATCATAATCAATGCCATAGTTTACGTTCCAAGTAATGATAAGACTTTTGCCAGCAAGTAGGTTGGAGAGGCGCGTAACTTGAGGAAACATATCTTAAATAAGAGACGCTGTAAGATTTTGAAGTCTGACGAAGATCCCAACAACCACCTCAATTCCCTGAGAATTTCATCTAATCATTCGCTGGCTAAAGATTATTTTTTTTGAAAATATTTAAACATCTTTGTTGGCTGTCTCTTTGTATGCCTGCTAACCACTATGTAAATACTCTTAATATGGCGTAAATGATGATTATAGGGAGGCTGGATCATTTATTTGAGAAGGATGAATATGCTGCATAGTGACATAAATACATTGTTAATACATTCATTGCTGATTGCAGGGAGAAGCGAATCTGATGATGATGGGCAATAGGGTGCCGTTGAACTTAAGTTTTCTTTATTGCTGCGCGCAGGGTGTCCTTGTCCTTGCATTTGATTATTATATTCTGATGCATTAAAGTCAAGACAGCAGTAAATGATGCCTGGTGTTTCTTTAAGGAGGTTGAGGCAGCGCAGGGAAGTAAAATTGGGCATCATAAAAAATCAGTTGAAAAAGAATCTTGTATTTGGTTGAATTCTCCCCATTTGTGGGCACCTCTTTTAAATTTCATTTATGAATCATTATTTCTTAAGAGTGTGAATTTTGAACTAAACATAGAAATCTTGAAATCAATTATGGCTTTTACATGAAAATGTTAAAATCAATTGTTCCTTCATATTTTGGAATGAAAGGGTTCTTTTACAAAAATATAGAATCTTGGTAGGAAGTTATTTTCATTTTGAGCCTTGATGATTTTATCCTTTTTTAAGAGGGTTTCCTTGAATGATTGACATTTCTTATGAATGCCTTTATCGCTTATATGTAACTTTTGTTTGTAAAATCTTTTATAGGTACAAACGAACAACGAAGGTACAAAGGTACAAGCGAAAGGTGAAAGGTACAAAAGGGAAACAAAGACTAACGAAGGAGGTACAAACGAACAACGAAGGCGAAAAGGTGCAAAGCAAAAGAGGAGGAGGATTTTTGTTTGAAAACACAATGTGTTTTTTAACACTTTAAATGTTTGATCAAAACTACTTCACAAAACGAAAACGAAAGGAGGGGAAGATTTTTTTCTTTGAAAACACAATGTGTTTTTTTTAACACTTTAAGTGTTTGATCAACACTACACGAAATTGTTTTCCTTTTCGTTTTAGAACATTAGTTTTCAATTGGGGCTAAAACGAACAAATTGTTTTTCATTGCAAAGGGCTTAAAACGAACCTTAGGACACACTTACTAGATTTCGTTTTGGGTTAAAAATTGAACAAGCAATCTTCACACTTCATTTTGGTGCTTAAAACGAATTCACAATTGCTTTGAAGGGTATAAAACGAACAAGTGTTTGATTTGTGTGATTGTCTTTTGAGTACGTATCCTCCTTAAGCCGTGCGATCTAGGGTGCAGAGAAACACTCAAAATACATTTTATTGCTTTAAAACACTTCATTTTGGGCTTAAAAATTGAACATCTTGTGCGAGTGTGAGTGAGGGCATTTTCGCGTACATTCTCTTTCTTTGTGCCATCAAAGATTGATCGAGTTCTGGTTGTGTCTTTGCTGCTTTTGTTTATCTTAGAGGCTGCCTTGGGGAAAAGTACTCACCCAAGGAGACTCAACCCAGTAACACTCTAAAGCCAAGAGTATTTCCGGTAGGGATATAAATGAGGGATTTTGGTTCGCGCCATAATCAGCGGTTGGCTCCGACAAGATGGATCGAAGGGGACTCTTGCCACGTTAAGGTCAACTCCTACGAGCGGAAAGTCCTTACTAGAACCCATGTGCTAGAATTTTCCAAAATCCTTAATCTGTTTGTTGGTGCAAGAGCGGTCGCTGAAGCAGCCCAATTTTACGGCTTTTAGTAGAGATGGAAAGCATGCCATGGGAGTTTTCATGGGTGTTGGTGCTTGGCTGCCCGTATAAGTGAGTGTAATGGAGTGGAGGGCAGTGGGGTCAAACATCTAACCATCCGCTAAAAGTAAGTAGCTGGACTTGTCAAGTGGGGACTCAACAAACATTGTCTATATCACATCCATAGGGCTTGTAATTATTCTTTGTTTGAAAACCACGGTGTGTATTCGAAAACATTTTGCAAACAAACATTCAACATGATTCTCCAAATTTCAAACCCTTTTGAAGACAAATATCATTGACTCGATCCATGTATTTCTTTCCCTGGGATTCACGTTAAGTAGAGGTTCCTAAGCATTGGATTATACCTCAATTTGTCTTCTTGAGTAAACAATAGGAAAACCCTTGCCTTAAGTTCATTGAATTTCCACATAAAATATCTTGTGGGGTTTAAAGAAATTAAGACATTGGTACATCTTAGTTTGAAACTTTAATCAAGAGTGTGTTTGTGGTAAAAGGAATACACTAAGCAAAGATAACAAATTGGACCCCACACATGTGCTTGATATCTCTTGGTCATATTGGTCTTTTGATTGCTCTTAGAGAAAAGTGTGTTCTTCAATACCTTGGCCTAGTAAACAAAGTCTCTCTAAGTCTCTTAGGATCAAAATCAAACACTTCATTCACCTCAAACATTTATCAACATCATCCCACAAACAACTTTAGAGCTTTGAAAACATCATTACCTAGACTTGGGTACATTTCCAAACCAAATCAAAATCATTTGTTTAGTTAGGTGTGTTTGGATGAATCCTTCCACGCACACTTAGTTAAATTATCACCTCTTTGAACAAGTTCACCCTAAAGATCACATCCAACATCTTAGGGTTTCAAGTTCATCATCCGCATCAAAACAATCAAGATCAAAATCCCTAAGTCTAGTATTGATCCAAAGTCCCTAAACGTTCATCACTCATATCATACACCTTTCATCCTTCATCTCGTCATTGATCCTAAGAACCTTAGAAGTCACTTTCATAACAAGGTCAAAATACAAGAAGAACATGGAATATAAACTTGATCCATACATCTTGGGTAATCCAAATCAGTTGAATCTTCAAAGCCTTGCAATGCCTATCAATTATCAAAATCCATGCATAGGATCATTTCCTTCGACAAATGTCAATGGTACAACAAGTGTGAGTATGCCCAAGTCAAAGTTTGGAACACATTTCCCAATGATAGATCTAAGTCCAAACCTACAAATCCACCAATCGAATAATCAATGCATGAGCCTTGAAACGAACAATGTCATTCCACCAAATCCCTACAAACCAAATGTGGATGTACCAAGTGCAACTTTTCAAAACATGAATCCTAACTCGGAAAACTTTGGAAGAATGATTCCCAATACCAACAATGTTCATCCTATCATGCCAAATCTGAACATCATCCCAAATCAGAACATTATCCAAAGTCAATTTTCCCATAATCCCATTCAAAAACCGCAAGCATGCATGCCAAAACTACTTGAACACAAGCCAAATCAACTATCTCAAGTGAGTCAAGATCAAAATCAAGAACAAATTTGGCGAGATCAAATTGCAGAACTTTCCAAAATAGTTGAGGCATTGAGCCAAGGGAAATCTCCACCACCATTACCTACATCATTCCTTGGTTTAGGGCTCCCCTCTTTACCTAACACCAATCACGCCACCCAAATCAATCCACATAACGCCAATAAAGCCATCACATCAAATCCTTGGAATATACCATCGACATCGCACCAATGGATGGTATCTAATCAAACAACAACATTGATCCCAAATCAAAATACGGTCTCCCAAGGACCTATCACCTCGGTCATTCCAACCATCACTATCCCTTCAATTATTCCAACCACCACTATCATGCCCATCACATCTAAATCTCTCACTACCATGATCGCTCCAAGCGTATCTCAAACACTTGTCACTACATCCAACATGATTTTGAATCCACCACCACCCCCACCACCACCAATTTCCACCACATCAATCCAATACGATGCGACATTACAAGCTGCTTTTCAAAAGGGATTCCAACAATATCTAGCCATGCAACAAGCAACACAAGCTCAACAAGTTCAACAATCCTCTCAAGTTGCCCAAACCTCTCAAGCTACCCAACCAACACGAGCACAAACACAAAAGATGAAAACTATTGAAAACAAGGATCAAGATCAATCCATCATTGAGTACACGTTTACTTCATCCAATGATCAAATCGACATATGTCAAGAGTCACTCTTGAATCACGATCAAAATCCACCAACAAAACTTGACAATAAGCCAATTCAAGCAATATCAACATCACTTGACTCTATGGTCGAAGACATTCATAATCTCTCCACCACAATTGTCGAAAACAATGCTCAAAACCTCTCCATCGAGGAGCACATTGAGGATGTATCTACACAATCCGATGATCAACTCACCATACATCAAGAGCCACTTTTTAGTGATCTCTTTCAAGGAGTGTTAGGACTATTTGATCCAATTGACATAATGCACGATCCATCGACCTATGATCATGTTGAAAATGTCTCTACATCGCCTTATGAGTTAGAGGACATATCTCAAAAAGTTATTCCAAAGCAAGATCAAAGTCTCTCACTAAGGTATAGCAATGATCCTTTTCAAAACATGTTGATCCCCTTTGACCTCATGGTTACAGATGTTGAAGGAACCTTGAACTTGACCATGCCTAATGTCGACATCCAAGAACCATTTATAAGCAATTCTTCCTTTGGAACTGATCCATGTCAGGAACTTGATCTAAAGCATGTTGAAAGCAACTCCAAAATTAATCAAGATCAAGAATTTGTATCTTCAAGATACTACAATAATCTAATGAACACTCTCTTATCCATGCAAGATGATCATATCCATGTAGCACATACTCCTCCATCTACCCATGAGATGCTTTCTACAAATGGGCACGTAGATGATCTTCATCTAGAACAAGATCTTGCTACACAAAAAGAGCAGATTACTAATTCCTATAATCAAACAGAGTGGTCAACATCAAGATCAAATATGTCCCAAAGTCAGATTGAGGACATCATGAATAAAAATATCCAACATTATCCACTCAAGGAAACAAGTCAGATAGAACATCCAGAGTTAGCAGAGCAGCAAATTGAAAGAACGTCACCTACGGTGGTCATCTATCAGAGAACACTTATTGAACAAGAGCTCTTGGAACAGGAGAAATCAAAGCATGAAGGTACTACTTCCACCATGATACTGGGGGAAACTTTGTCTCAAGCAAATGTCAACATAGGGAGCACGAAGAATCCTTATGATGAAACTAGTGTCAATACTACAACCGATCCGCCATGAATCTTCATCCACCCATCACCCCATCCACAATTGGGACCAACATCCAAAGGAAATATTTGAAACAAAGTACGAAGAACGTTATCAAAGCAAATGAAGCTGGAAGCATAATGGACAAATCAAATACAAATGGATACTAAAGAATACAAAGAAAGATAATCCCTATAAAACTCCATTAGTCAAAGAAACTATGGGGCAAATCAAAAAGGGAAAAGTATCCATCAAAGATGTCCACAAAAGAAAAAGCAAGCTTTTCAAGCGACGTACAAAGTATATCAAGCAGTTGGTCCTAATTCCATGCACACTTCGTATCCACCCATCATTGCTCATCTTCCCAAGTTTGGAGAGTCAAAGGTTCCAAACTGTCAACCAATCCATCTCTTATCCATAAACACACTCCATCCATGCCTCCATGCATATATCCAATTCTTACATTGACCGTGTATTGGCAGCGACCCTTCATCGCAAGGATTAAAGGCACTTTATCGCGATAATGGCACCAAGACAAAGTCAACTCGGTATCAACGAACGGATCAAGAATCCCAAAAGTTGCATTCAAGTGCATGTATCTTAGCAAAGCATCTTCTTTGGCAGGATATCAATGGCACACTATGACATAAGTATTTACATCAACACCACCAAGTGGTTCGGCATGAATCTTTCAGAAAAACAAAAAAAAAAAAAAAAAATGAAAATCCAAAAAAAAATTAGAAAAGGATTAAAGGTAAAGAAAAAATCGTCCTCTAGTGAAAACCACTCACGGTGGCTTTTGGGCAAGACCATGATGAAAAGCTTGGCAAAAAGGCGTCATGAGTAGAATCGAGCATCTATGTGCGCCAGTTCAGTTGAAAGCATCTCATCCCATCCATAATAAATTGAGCATTTCATCCATCTCATCCATAATAAATCCATCCATCCATAAACCATTGATCTAATCCATTTTCATCCATCTACATCCATAGTCCAAGTTATCTTGATCTTGATCAAATTTTGGGGCACACTTTATACTTGCTTACGACAAACATCTTGACATAGGTCGTTTTCATTGATCCTATCCTATGCAGCATTATCTGAGCTATGAAGCATTATCCAAAGGAGATTTCTTGATGCAAACACCTTATCTTATTGCAAGATAATCCCTGGCATCCTTGCATATTCATCCATCCATACACCTATCCGAGCATCCGTCCATGACATTCCATACATTACTAGACAATGGGGGCAGATATGTACATCTTGCTTCAAGAATAAAACTTGATCTATGTCCTCCAGCTTATGTGGCGATTCGAACATTGGTAAACGTGAAATCAAATTGGTCAAAGCATTTGTGAGCCATAATCCGAATCACTAGCCCATGGCATATTTTGACAAGAACATGTTCTTTATCATTCATCAAACATCAATCGATATCAGTCACATCTAAGTCGCACGTCAAACGTCACATCACATCATCCAAACATCTTTTGTTTGAAACCAAGCTTCATCAAACATGATCAATCAAATCCAATCAAAAAATCATCATCTCGGGATATCCTTGTGTTGCTTAACACTATCCTTGCATTGTCGTGTATCCTCGACAATGTTATCATTATCAATCTTGATCAATCCATCCTTGCATTGTTGTGCATCCTCAACAATGTTATCATCATCAAATCATCATCAATCAAATCCTTGCATTGTTGTGCATCCTCAACAATGCTATCATCATCATCATCAATCCATTGATCTGATCAATCCACCTTAGCTTGGTTTTCAACAAAATCCCAAACATAGCACTGATATCATCACACACATCCATATCCAAATCGTCAAAATCATCAAAATCCAAAACATCCAAAACATATCAAAAATCCAAAAACACTCAAAAGCAGAAAACATCAAAACATTGAATCGAACTACGGTCTCGAGCTTAACGTAGGCAAGGCTAATCTTTGATCAGCCCCCGAGACATCAAAATCCCAAAAACATTCGAAAAACATCAAAATCCCAAAAACATTCGAAAAACATCAAAATCCAAAAACATTCGAAAAACATCAAAATCCAAAAACATTCGAAAAACATCAAAATCCAAAAACATTGGAAAACTGAAAAATCAAAAACATTTGTAAAAACATCGAAAAATACCAAAAACAGCCTCAAAACATTCCAAAAAACGTCAAAAACATCCAAATATTTGAAAAAATCCACCCATCCCGTTTCGCATACACCCGAAATAATCAATCATCCATAATAAATTGATCGTCATCTCCATCCTTTGGCAACACAAACATAAACAATCATAGCAGTCAGCAAAATCAAGCTTCAATCGCAAAATCAAAATCGAAACAACCGACCCCTAAAACAAAATCAAAGTCTTGATCATTTTCAAACATGTCAGTCGACCTTATATCAACAGCCTATCAATCAACTTATCAAACCATCATCATCCTATACAAAGCATGTCCTAGGATCCGTTCCGACAATGGGCACTTTTATCAAATCAACCACTTTGGGTAAACAAAACGACGTGTCATTAACATGTCCTAGGATCCGTTCCGACAATGGACATTATCTTTTGGCAATGAGTTTTGGCTCCCATCTTTTGAAACACATTCCTTTGGCTAGAGGTATGAAGAACATTGGCTTGTTTGCGTACTTGATCTTTTCTTTTGATTTATCTTATTGCGCTCATTCCAAGGACCTCTCGATGATATCCGAACGAAGGATTTAGAGAGATAGGAATGGGGCAACGATCATTATCTTTTTGTCTGCTTGCTTGTTGGACGTTCTTGTAAAATAACTTGGCGAATACTTGCTGTTAGGTAGCCCTAGCAAGGTTTCCAGATGTCAAATCAGGAACAAGAATACTCCTATCGCTTGTTGAGTCAAAGTCCATCACACTAAGTACAACGCCATCCTGGTCCTTCATACCTTGATGCATCGTACTTAGGCGTGTTATCAAAAATAAAGTAAGTGACCCTTTGAAAATCCCAATCCTTGATAAGCAAATCATCCATCTATCATCATCATTTGTCATCATCATCTTTTATTATCATCATCATCATCACCTATCATCGTCATCTCTAATAAAGTCTCGACCAATCATGGACTTGTGGGATCCTCTTGTCATCATCTCATTTCTGCACTAACATCATCATCACCGATTCATCCATCATACATCCATCGTGCATTCATATCATCATCATAATATAGATCTGTTAGTCTAAGCATATCATAAATCATCCATTGCATAATCATAGTATATCACATCATCCATCTCATCCGTCTCACATCATATCATCATTTAAGTTATTTAGAATAATATAGATTTGTTATTTGCATCGTCGTCCATAACCACCCATTTTGAACCTCTTTATCGCGAGATCGACCCTCAAATCGAATCTTTTCGCTCGATCTCTCGAGGGGGCAATGTACCAGTGTACTTCTTTCCGCTGGGGCATCTGAAAAATCATGATTTTTTTTAATTTCGGTTGCGGCAAGTTTATTCTTTGAACCAACGCAACAAGTACATTGCTTCAAAGAGGGGCAAAATGTAGACATGTCAAATTTACATCATGCATAATCATATTACATTCATCTAATAAATCAGGACTTTATTTAAATAAAATCCAAATCATACATTTTCCATCATTTTCTGATTTAAATAAATCAATTATCAAAGTCCAAAAAGTCAAATCATATAATCAGCATTAATCAACATAATCATCATCTAATCCTAATCTAATGCTAATCACATCCCACTTGCATTATCTAGACCTAGCCACTTGCACAATAAATCAATTTTATTGATTTATTAAAACAATCATTTTCCCTCAACATGACAAGTCAAACAGGGCATTTATTGCTCTTCTTTCTTGTCCCCCTCTCACAATTTATGGCAAAATTTGAATTCAAATTTTCCCCCTCTTGGGCACTCTTCCCAAATCTTGCATACACATCAACTAATCACATGATGACAAGTGTCCTTATCTCATTGGCAGAATCTTAATCCCACATTGGTCCCCCTTCAACAATCTTAGCATTTGAAATCTTTAAATAGGTGCATCATCCTCAAGCAAATCCTTCACAATCTATTGCAAGGTTACTCTCTTCATTTGAGACTTGATCTTGTTCATCATCACTCCACCATATCCATAGCATTTTATCATTCGGCTTATCAAAAAGGGGTTGGGAAAGGGCTACTTTCCACATCAAAGTAGCACCAATCCCCCTATGAGATAGTGTTTGAGTATTTTAGGAATGGATGTCATGCTTATGTTGCTTATGATTTTGTTAGTTTGATGTCGTTATTTCCTTTATGCTTGCTCAATAATTTCATAGGGAGAGGGATTATCTCATTTATTCAACGTTGACAAATTTATGCCATATTTGTCAATCATTTGATGAATGAAAGGTTCTACCTCTCACAGTAGGATATATTGATGAATCAAAGGATTATAGGTTATACAATCCAATAACCAAAAATATTATGAACAATAGATATTTTTAGTTCATAAAAGAGGAATCATGGGATAGAAGTTTGGAGAAAACAATAAATGTAGCAACAAGTTTACTACATGAGGATAAAGAAGAATAAATACCAGCAAGTACTTCTATAGTGACTCCTTGTATTCCCATTCAAGCTCAACAAATCAATTCTCAAGTGACACCTTCAAAAAGTACAAGAACAACCCCACACATTCAAGCAAGCACTCCTTTAAGTGAACAAAAAATACCATCAAGTCCACATTCTAAAATTTCTTCTTCAAGTGGCATTTCAAATCCAAACTTAGCAATCTTGAAAAGATAAAAAAATAAGAAGTATGAGACATTTATGAGAAAAAATAAAGTGAGAATAGTCTAGGTTTGAATTATCTTTTTTCTTTATATTCACATTTAAACGATCCTATTCATTTTGAAGATGCAATTAAAGATGAAAAATAGGTATATGCAATGGATGAAGAAATATCTATGTTATAAAAAAGAATTAAATAATGGTAAGATTTTAATTATTTTTTGTACGTATATGACTTAATTTTAAGGGGAATGATGATATCCTCATTGCTAATTTCAAAGGGGCCATGAAAAATGAGTTTGAGATGATATATTTAGGGTTGTTAAGGTATTTTCTAGGCATAGAAGTGAAGAAAATAAAACATGACATCTTTATCTCTCAATAAAAGTATGCAATAGAGACTCTAAAGAGGTTTAAAATAAAAAACAAGCCTACACAAACACCAATAGTCATAGGTCTGAAATTAAGTAAAGAAGATTGTAGAAAAATTATGGATCCAACCCTATACAAAATCATAGTTGGAAGTTTGAAGTATTTGAAAATAACTAGACTTGATATATTAATGTATGTAGTTAGTTTAATTTCTAGATTTATGGAGATTCTAAAGGAGACACATTGGGTAGCAATGATTTTTTTTTTTGAGGTGTATTAATGCAAAAAATGGATATAGAATTTTGTATACTAAAACAAATGAGTTTATGTTGGTTGGATATATAGAGAGTGATTTGGAAGGAAGTGTAGATGACAGAAAAAGAACATCAAGATATATATTCCATTTGGGTTCGAGAGTCATTTCATGAGCTTACAAGAAATAACTTATTGTTTCCCTTTCCACATTTGAAGTTAAATATGTAGCAGTGACAAGGACAACATTTCAGGAAATTTGGATGAGAAGAGTGTTAAGATAATTAAGGCATGAAAAATTAGAAGTGACTAAAATATTTTGTGACAATAACTTTACAATAACACTATCCAAAAACTCAATTTTTCATAAGAGAATAAACACATTGACACAAAGTATCATTTCATTAGAAAGTTGATCAAAGATGGAAAAATTATTTTAGTCCATTACAAGTTTGGAGAACAGTATGGAGATATCTTCACCAAGCTATTGGGAAAATAAGGTTTTTCTATCAAAGAGATATTTTAGGCATCATGGATGGTAGCAGTTGTGATTAAGGTACGGTGTTGGAATTTAATCCCAACTGCCTACCTTTACTACTATGTATCTTCTTCATTCTCTCTCACCATCTCTATAACTTTTCAATATTATTACGCATGTAAGATTTCATTATCTCCAATCCATCTTTTCCTCCATTCACTATTATAGAAAAAGTTTAAATGTAAAATTATTGCATAATCTTTTTAGTTAGCTTTCTCACGTTGCATAAGGCTATGACATTAATTGTATTTAATTTTTTTTGTATCTCCTTTGTGGAGGATATACATTGAACTTGGTAGTCTTTAGCTAATATCTTTTTGTGTGAAAAAGGGTGTATGCTTTGTTTTAACAGACAAGCAATGAACATGGGAGTTCAAGATTTTTAGTGTTTTTTTTAGTAAAGACAAAAGAGTAGCAACTTTGTGTTTGTTTTATGATAAGAGATATTGCATATTTTAAAATATATGAAATATAAATTATCCCAGTTTAACTCTTTGTTTTAGTTATGTGTTTTATCTCAAATTTTTTTCTTCTTTCTTGATCTTTCTTTCTCTCCTCTACATCTTCCTCCATGTTTGAGGCTCTTTTCCCAACCATGTAAGGTGAATTTTATTCATACATTGGCCTAAGGTGTGGATGGGAGAATAGAAAGTGGTCGTTTTAATCCAAACGTTTTCTTAAATTCCATTTTTGAAGGATGAAGGATATTCATAAGTGAAGTCCAACCAATACTAGAACCCGTCAAAGGTATGACTCCATGCAAGATATAGAATTTTATGTCATTGTCATGCATATGACTAGGTATGGTTATAAAGGCTTTTGAATGGTCAAGCATGATTTGGATTCAAACCACATAAATATTAACCCTCATTTATTTCATAATTTTCATCATGAAAGATGGATTTTGGTGTAAGTTGCATGAAATAATATTTATTTTATGTTTATTGATAACTACAAGAAGTACAGTTTGCAGAGACGAAAGTTGGGCACATTAATATTTTTTAGGTTGTAATTTTTGTTGCAATCCAAAGCCCTTTGAAGAGAATTAGGAATCAAAAGGGCACCCATTAGTTATGATATGTAGGTGACAAAGCATTTCCCTCTATTATTGTTGACTGGCCTCCATTGCTCCCACTATTTGGATATGTAAAATATTATTTTTATTCACTACAGGTAAATTTTCTTTAGATTCTTACTGTTTTATTAATTTCATGGATATAAACATTGAAAAGGAATATATAGTTCTTTTTCTTGAAGAAAGAATGCATTTTATAACAGGTATCTTACATTTAAAAAATAATGGTATTTGGAAATAAGAGCAAGGTGTGAAGTACAAAAAATTAGATTTACAAAATAATTCAAAAAGTTTGATGTATAAGAGGATTGAATAGTTTTTTAGAGGAGTCTTGAAAAAAGAGGTCTACCAATCTTTATGATGTGGAAAATTTAATTAGCAAGTAGTTCAAAGTTAGTTATAAGGACATTGTAAATGTATTGGAGTAATAAGGATATTTTGATAACATTATAAAAGGTGTACTTTCAATTGAGTACAAAACCTTAAGATGTTTTTTGTTATTATTTCACCTTATTCATATGCTCTAAGGCCATCTTTGCTACACACATATTTCCTCCAAAGATTCACATGCAACATTTAATGAATAAATTTTAATAGGACTGCATTGGAGGTTAGAGGTATTAGAGGTTAGAGGTTTTTCATCATCTCAAGTGGCTTCTTAATTTGAGATGGTTCTTTACATGAGAAGCATATGTTTTTTCTTTTCTTTATAATGAAAAAATTAAATAATGCATATATTGTGATGTTTACTTTTGAATAGAGAAAGGGATTTGGTAAAATCAATATGGATTATTTCCTATATAGTTTAGGAGTCTATGGATATGGGTAATTATACCCTTTTTAGGGTCATGAGATAACTTGATGGAGCAATGGATTTGTTATGCCTTGCATAACCACCCCATTTTGATTTGGAACAAAATGGGTCCCCCTTTTCTTTTTGGTTTTGTTGCCTTTGGTTAGTTGCTTTGCTCTTGGGTTTCTTTTGTTTTCTGCCTGAGTTTGTCTTCTAGTTTTGTCAAATTTTGGTTCTGTCTCAGCTTAAGTTGGTTCCCTTCTTGCTAAGTATTCAATGAAATAATCATAAGCAAAAGTGTATCTTATGATAATATATCTTATGTCCTTCTGATGACTAATGGGGACTCTGTTTTATAGGAATAAATCACACACATGATATTTTCCAAGGGAGCTCAGTTGGAATTCATTCCTCAGTCCAGTTGGTCACAATTCTCCTCTAAGAAGAAAGTCAGCAAGACCTTGCAGATGTCTTGCCGACTACCAGTGCATTTTGTCAATATGCGTTTGTGTTGCCTATCGGCAAGACCCCAGAGATGTCACAACGAGTGGAATTCATATACAGGCATCTATCGGCAAGATATTTTCATTGTTTTAGCGACTGAGGAATTCCTACCGGCAAGAGAAATTATCATCGAGGAAAGGTCTCAACGAGATCTTCATGTCTCACCGACCAATGGAAAAAGGATCCATATATCGGTGGGAGGTTTTCTCTTCGCCAAGAAGTCTCGGTGAATTCATGAAGTCTCACCGACTAGCACGGAGCAAGTTATCACTTCGACAGGAGATGTGTCTTCGGTGAGTGGTCTTGCTGAAAGCTTTGTGTCTTTCCAACCAACGATAAGGGTATGAATTTTGGTGAGAGGCCTTTGCAACATGGGAGATCATGTCTTGGTGAGCACATCAGGTCTTGCCGACAAAGCAAAAGAGGAAGTTTCCGGGAGGTCTAGGTGACTACACCAGGGTCTTACCGAAAGGGAAAAGGAGCTCAAGCCTGGCGAGAATAAGGAAAATTTGATGAAAGGTCTCGGTGATAATTTTTCCTTCGGCAGGAGGTCTAGCCAATTAGCGTATCTCTAGCTGAAAAGGTAGGAGGAGCCCGGAGAAAGTTTGTGCTCGGTGAAAGGAAGCTTCAATCGGTGTAAAGTCTCACCGACCGAAGGGAGTCTCAGCGAGACGGAAATGGTATCATTTCCATGAGGTCTTGGCGAGATCTTTATGTCACACCGACAAAATTCCCCTTCGGGGAGAAGAAAGATGTGCTTGGCGTGAAGTCTCGGCGAAGAGGAAAGGTCTTGCCGATCCATCAAATTCTCAACGGAATGAAATGGAATCAACAAGGCAAGATTTCATCACCACAAGGTCTCGGTGATTAGGAGATGTCTCACCGATAGGACGTGCCTTCGGGGGGAATGAATGCATTCGGCGAAATGTCTGAGCGACTCCGAGGTGTTTCGGTGAAAGCAAAAGGGATTCGGTATGATGTCTCGCCGATCAGGCAAGCTCTTGCCAAAAGAAATTTCAGCCCGATGGGATCTCACCGAGAGGTATGGCCTTCGGTGAATGGTCTCGCCGAAGGGGAAAAGGTCACATCAAAGAAAAAGGGCCCGAGCTTGGGGAAATAGAAAGAACTTGAGGAGACTCTGAACGAATGGAAAGGGTTTGGTAAGATGTCTTGCCGACCCGATGGGGTCTCATCGACTGGTTTGTGCTATGCCGATAACTGTTATGAGACAAGATCGCATCGGGGAGACATCAGTGGTGTCTCACCGACATACGATGCCGTTCAGACCACCTTTGACTGCCTAAGGAGCTCACGTGGCGTATGCTCGACCAATCAGAGGAAACTAAAAGAGTGACTCATTGGCCCCTTTGACCGATTGACCACCCCTGTGTAAGAAGACCAACAAAGTGCAAGCGAGATGGACTCATCCTGGGATCGAAGAGCAGTGGATCGACACGGGCGATGGTGTCCAGATACAAGTGGAGGCTCAAGGATGTTCCCAAAAGGGATGGTCAGTGAGCAGAAGGATCTGGAGCAGGGAGATAAGGCAGAAGAGAACGAAGAAACTATGATTCACAGGGACAGCTGTAGTGACTACTGGCAAGGAGGCAGATCAGTATTAATGATGATATTCCAGGGCATTCAAGGCAGACTTCAGAGGAAGAATTTGAGTATGGACACAGAGATAGGGGAGTAAATGCTGCAGCAGAAAAAGATCTACAGATCTTTTCCAAAATAATCTTTCATCAGCATGGACAGCTGGGATTCACATTGAATGCGGCTTTGACTCTCTTCAGAAAGATATGAGAGTCGACTCTCCTGAAAATAGATATTTTGTAAACCCTAATGTAGGGGGACAACGCATTCTTTTTGATGCATTCTGTATATATGGCATTCTGGCCTCTTTGTAAAGGTTAGAACTTTTAGAGAACTTCCAAGGCTAGGAGATATAGGGTTAGAGGTTAAGAGTTATAAATTAGAAAGAAATTCAATGAGAGAAGATAAAAGTTGACCCTGATTCTTTGTAATAGGAGTTCCTTTTGTCTTCTTAGTTAGGAGTTAGAATTAGAATAGACTAATGTATCTTTCAGTTTTCTTAGTGTAAATGGAAACAATTTGGAGCCATAGATTTTTTGTACACTGGTGATTGTGCCAGCATTGTAAATGTTGCTTATCTGTTTTATGGGCAGTAGAAGCAACTAGATTTTAATCTACTTCATGTTGTGTTTCAGAATGTTATTTATTTTAAGTTAATCATTTGATTTTTGAAGCCTTCAAGGAATGAAATGTTATTTGATGTTTTATTTAAATGGTAACTTGCAATCTGTTGTTGAAATCAGCACTGCGAATGAATGAAACTGTGTGTCAGTCACAAGTTAATTTTGTTCTGCAGTTTTAGTTAGGAATTCCTTGGAAGGTGATAGGCCTAGTTAATTCGGATGAACTATCATTCTTTTCTGTCCCAAAGCCCTGATCCATCTTTTTCTATTTCTTTAAAAACCCCAGTTAGAGTAGATTTAAATTTATGCTTACCCCCAAAACAATCCAAAAGCTCAACACCAGAAGGCCCCTTGAATATTACTGTTGCATTGACCACTGAGTAACATCAGCACAGTTGAGAACCAACTACAAAGACCTTGGGAGCTAAGACATCCATGTGTTGTCTTTCTCTTTCAGGAGAAGCAGAGTAGCAATATTCTATTTGCATGTTGTTGTGCCAAGACACACGTCAACAGGATTATAGTCTAGAAAATTTAGGGGATCTATGATTTAGGATTTTGGGGTGGTGGTGATATGAGAACTCAAAATTCAACCCAAGGTCTACACCCTTTTGAGGGTTACAAGACAACTTGATGGAGTTCCACCTAATTCAAGGTTTTTTTCTTCAAAGAAAAATCTTCTCAAGAATGTGTATTTGTTTTGTGTAATCAACATGTTTTGTTATATATTTTATTTGTGTTATATAACCTTGGGGGGGTCTCTTGGCAAGGTGAGATTTGAGGTTTCAAGGGTACATTTGTAAGAACAATGTAATAAGGGGAGTGTAGAATATGATATTACAATGTTTAGCAACTAAAAGCATATGGTTATGACTGTTACATTGTTTAGCAACTAAAAGCATATGGTTTTTCTCCCTTGTATAAATATTTTCTATGTTCATCAAATAACATCAAGCATTGACCTTGCATGTATATTGTAAATAAATTAGTTTTAAAGAAAAATAAAATAATTCTTAAGTAAATAATAAATGGTAGATTTTCTAAAAGTAGAGTCAAAAGTTATATATAAATATAAAATAAATATTATTTTTTCAAAACATAATTAAAACAAGTGTATTACTAAAAATTAAATGGCATAGATAAAATAAAATAAAAACAACTTTTAAATAAAAGTTAAAAAACTATGTCCAAAGTGAAATAAAATAAAGTTCTTGAGTAAAAAAAAAGCTTTAGATTGTTATCATCTATTTACTTATTATCTATTTAAAAGACACTAATATATATTAATCTATTAGTAACCTTTAAGATAGATGTATTTAATATATCTAAATTACTTATATAATTAAATCGAGAGGTGTTCTATTGTTGCTATCATGTTCATAAACACACACTCATACAAATGGACATAAAAATAGTGCAACTATTTTTTCTTGTTTGCAATACTATATTACTAAAGGTTGAACTACTCATAGTAGTGTAAATATGTGCACTTGAAATCATTGCACATGCAACAAAATGAGGTTGTGTTGCCTAAGGTAAAGAAAACAATAGTGTAACTGAATGTAATGGAATTGTAATCACAATACCTATAAAAGTGAAGGCAACCTATTAAGGTGTCAATGTTGTTATGCACATTGTCACAAAGGAAAATTGTGTATACATTGCTTTTTCTTCTAGGATTCTTAAGTGAAAGTGACAACTTATCATGACTTTGCACAAAAAAAATTATATTTGTCAAAATAATAACTTAATTTTAATTATGATATAACTAAGAATCTATCATTATTTAATTGTCTATTTAGCCCATTTTGTGACTAAATAAAAATGGCATAAAATAAACTCTCATATTTAAAATTTAAGAATGAAAGAAGGTCTAAATAAAACTAAATGATTTATTAATAATACAAATAAGCTCACATTAATTAAATTGAAACAAGTTGAAGAACATTTTAACACTATTCACAATATTCCAAAAGAAAATAAATAATAAAAATAAATCACTTTCTTTTAAATACTAACTTAATTTTCACTTAGATCAGAACACTGATCAGTTTCAAGGATGGAGCTCTCCTCGACCGATGGCAATGGCAATGGAGTGATTTCAAAATTTGAGTCTAAGGCAAGAAACTTTGGAGGTGCAAAGTTGTAGGCATTAATGGCGGACAACTTGCTGATGGTAAGGTGATGTTAGATGGGTCCTTGGTTGATGGTATGAGGTGTGGGTCCCTTATTGTGGAAAATGAATATTTTAGTGGGAAAGGAGCCCTGAAGGTTTCTTGTCCTTCGCATTATCTAGTGTCCGTCTCTAAAAGGGGGAATCTTAGTGTTGAAAGGTTTGGGCCTGGTTAGTTAGCTAATGGTTTGGGTGTGACTTCTTCTGGCTTGGGTCCTAGGGTTGATAAGACAAGGGATTATTTCTTCTCATACTCTTCTCTCAAATGGATGAATCTATTTGGTGTGAATCCCAAAGGTAAAATCTCTTCTCCTCGTATGGCTTTTGTTTCCAATGCAAAGACTGGATAATATTCAATCTTTGTCTTAGATTGCATTGTTGAAAAAAGTGTATCAAATATTGATATGTCTCTTCTAGGAAAATTTGTGGGGCCACATTCTCATATTGAGCTGGTTCGTAATTTTTCTTTGAACCGATGGAGACCTAAGGTCCAGGTGGATGTGGCTATAATGGCCAAAGGATTTTTTTCCTTTACATTCAATTATGAAGATGATCTATTGTTGGCTCTTACGGGTGGCCCCTGGTTTATTGGGAAATCTTCTTTGATGTTGAGAAGGTGGGAACTAGGCTATAATCCTAACTCTTGCTCCTTTATGGCAGCCCTAGTTTGGGTGAGACTTCTAGGTCTCCCTCTTGAATTATGGGATGAGGAAGTTTTCAAAGGGATTATGAGTACTTTTGGGTGTTTTCTATCAATTAACCAAATGACAACTTCTAGGAAGCGTCTTGTTTATGCCAGATTTTGTGTTAATGTGGAACAGTTAGTGGACTCGCCCTCTCTAGTGAAGATTAACTCTAAGTTTGGTGTTTGGGAACAAGCGATGGAATTTGAATCTATCCCTTTTGCTTGCTTCCATTGCAAGAAAACTATCTATTGGGCTAAAAAATGTCCTCTTCAAGTGCAGAAGCAACTGGTTAAGCAGTGGAAAGAAAAGGAAAAGGTTACTTAGGTGGTATCTTCAGATCTTATGGAGAAAGGGGGGTCTACACCTAGTGATGAGACTACTCTTGTAAGTGAGAAACCTATGGAATTGAAGATGGTAATGGATGAGATTCTTGCGGGCCAAGTTGAACTTGAAAAGCTTAATGCGGTTCAAGAGTTGGGAGGTGAGGATAACATGTATTCTCCCCATCTCAGTACCGAGGAGCCTTGTGAAGACATTAGATCTGTGGTTCTAGCCAAAGACTAGAAGAAAGAGGGTGAGGGTTTGGGTTCCCCTCTTTTGGGGGATTGTGGTAGTGGGGTTTTGAAATCGCCACATGATGAAAGTTCTAATATTGAGGGGTTGGTGGTTTTTTCAATGTATGAAGTGAAGGATACTAGTGATATGGTTGATCCTAAAACCCCTCCTTATATTTCAATGAAAGGAAAAAATAGAAATAAATAATCTCCCCCTTTGGGAGTTATTACAAGAAATAGGAAAAGGTCTGATTGTGGATCAAAGCCAATAGGTAGAGGTTTTCATCCTTCAAATTTTATGAGGGATAAGGAGAGTCAAGTGGATATAGCTGATGGAATCCAGAGAACTTTGTTGGAGATGTGCTTCAAGATCACCTCCCATAAGTCCTCATGAAGATCATCCCCTGGAACATGCGAGGGTTAAATCACCCTCATAAGCATGATCTTCTTGCTAACCTTGGTAAGGGATCATCGACTTGACATTATCTTGATACAAGAAACTAAAATGGGAATGGATAGGTTATCTAAACTTAAGCATAAGCTCCTTAAGGATTATGGTAAGGATTGCTCTGAGGAGACTAGCACCTCAGGTGGGATACTTAGTTTTTGGAATCTTAAGTTGATTTAGGGGATTGAGGTGTTTCAAGAATGTAATCATGTTGCTAAGTTTCAGTTATAAACATTCGTGACAAGTTCTCTTGGACCCTTTCTAATATCTATGCTCCTAATAGTAAGAGTGCCAGGAAAAAGTTTTGGGAAAATCTCAGCTCTTTCAAATCTTTGCATCGTATTTCCAATTGGTTAGTTATGGGGGATTTCAATACGTCCTTTCATGATGCTGATAAGTTGAGAGGATCGCAGATTGTGGATGATAGTAGATATGATCTCATGAATCTTATTAATAAAAATGCTCTCCTTGATTTGGATCTTAAAGGGGCCTCTTTCACTTGGTCTAACTAGTGTGTGGTGATGCTCTTATCCAGGTTAAGCTTGACTATGCCCTTATCTCCCTTAATTGGATTATCTCTTATTCTTGCTCGCTTTCGGCCCTGACTAGCTTGGGGTTTAATCATTTTCCTCTTTCTTTATTGGTGGATTTGCTGGGGAGAATTTTTTTTCCTTTCAAGTTTGAAAAGATGTGGACTTTGTTAAGCAGGCGCAGGACAACTGAGAGGGGGGGGTGAATCAGTTGTCACATAATTCAAACTTAAAACTCAACACTTATTAATTCCACAACCACACTATTTTGTTATTAAGTTATAGCATGACACACAAATAACAAAAAGTGAATTAACAAAACGAAAACCAGATTTTTACATGGAAAACCCAATGAGGGAAAAACTACGGTGAGGGTTAACTCACAATATAAAAGATTATAAAGTGAATACAAAGGCTCATTTCCAAGGGCTCACTACCCAAAAGAGGACTCACTGTCCAAATACAAAGGCTCATTGCCTATAGAAAGGACTCACTGTCCAATAGGGAGGCCCACTGCCTACAAACACAAAAGAGAACAAAAGATCTACCACAACAATTAAAGCACATATGCAGGATTACAAAAACCTTTAGTTCACTGCCTTCAACGCATTGAAAACTACTATCACAAGTCACTCACACACACACTTCTACTCTTATAATTGGTGGCACACTTTGGTCACTTTGCATGACACTATCAGACATCTCTTCACAATTCAACTTTCTTTTATACCATTCCCAACCTTAGAAACTTTCTCCAAGGTCATCCACAAATACCTCATTTCATAAATTCAAAATAGGCTAGCAACTCAACATTCCCGTAGTGAAAAGGAATTGGAGTGGACCAATTAAAAACATTTTTCAAGATCAAAAATAATAGCTTGAATCAACCACATGCTTCCTTAATTAAATTTTATTCTTTGAATGAAGTGTAAACACCAGGTCGGACAAACCTAATGAAAACACAAAAGAACATTGATGTACACACTTCCCAACAAGAAGATGGCACTTGTATGCCACAACACACTTCCTTATGCATGAGGATACATCTCAGAATCTTCCAAATACATCTGTAGCAAAACAACAAGCTTCAATCACTGAACACCTTTTACCAGTCCATCTAGACTATACAAACACACACTGAAATATTGAAACATGATTTCCGGATCACCAAAATCCAAACCTCTTTGCCAGAGCACATAAAAGACCTTCACAAGACATATCCTAGATCCACAAGAGCTGAAATGAAACAGTGGAGGACTGTGGAGCAAAAACATCTCTCCCAATCCATAGAAGACCAACTCTGCCAGAACGGTTCACATACCGATGAACACAACTTTCATGTATCATCAAAATAGAAGCTAAAACTCAATAAATATCACCATGAAATCACCATTACCAATCCTTCCTATCTACACAAGCATAGGATCAACACAGGAAAAATGTGGAGCACATACCAGAGCACACTCTAAACACTTTCATCACTTTGACTTCTCTTCTTTATTAATTTTCTCAAAAGCAATTGGAAACTCATCAAACCATCACTTTTGCAACACCATAAAGATAACTCCATGTACTCACAACATCTTAGCACCATCTCAGCTATACATGTACAATCTGCAACATACTGAATTGTGTTGAAATCAATGACAACATTAATGACAACACCACCAAACTAGCTCATATTTACAACAATCTCCCCCTTTGTCATTGATGGCAACACATGATGTGAAAAAACATCAAAGACAAAAAAATTACACAATATCCAGGGAGAACACCTTCTTTTCTTCTACATCTATTTTTCACATGAATTTCTCTCCCCTGTTGACATCAATGGAAAAGATCAACAACTTTTATTACTCCCCCTTAGGAGTACACTCATACTGCATCAATGAAAACCTTTTCTACTCCCCCTATAAAGTAGACCCATCTATCAGTCCAGATAAATGAATAATTTGTGAATCCACTAGACTGATGCACCTTTATGTGCACCTAGTTAGTAGGGACAATGACCCCCAACCTCTCCCTAAGATGCTCAAAAGTATCCTTCAGAAGAGCCTTAGTAAATATGTCTGCAATTTGTTCCTTTGTTGTCACATACTCCAATCTGACTTCATTCTCCAACACTTTTTCTCTTAGGAAATGATACTTGATAGATATGTGTTTGTTCTTGAATGCATAATCGGTTTCTTCAAAAAAATTATTACACTTTTATTGTCACAGTAAATAGAAATAGGCTCATCACATATCACTCCAATGTCTTTCAATGTTTGCTTCATCCAAAAAAATTTTGTGCAGCAGGATGTTGTAGCAATATATTCTGCCTCTGTAGTGGATAAAGAAACTGATTCTTTCTTTTTACTCAATCGTGAAACTAATCTTCTACCAAGAAAGAAAGCACCACCACTGGTACTCTTCCGATCATCTACACATCCGACCCAATCAACATCTGTATAAGAACTCAAGGTGAAATCACCACTCTTAGGGTACCATAGTCCATAATCTGGTGTACCTTTAAGATATCTAAATATCCTTTTTACAACTATAACATGTGCTTCTCTGGGATCTGCTTGGAATCTACCAACTAAAAAAACTGCATGCATAATATCCGGTCTGGTAGCTGTAAGGTACAACAATCCGCCAATCATAGATCTATATTTTCTATGATCAGTCTTAGTAGATTCATCATCCTTGCTCAGTTTACATCTAGTTACCATAAGGGTACAAACTGGTTTGGAATCATCCATCCCAAAATTCTTCAATAGTTCTTTACATACTTGGATTGTGAAATGAATATCCCTTTATCAGTCTGATTCACTTGTAGACCAAGGAAGAAATTCAATTCACCAATCATAGACATCTCAAATTCTTTCTGCATCTCTTCAGCAAACTTTTTACACATGCCTTCATTTCTACCAAAAATGATATCATCAACATAAACAACTACTATCAATATTTTGTTACCTTGCACTTTGAAGTAGAGATTGTTGTTAGTAGAACCTTTGCTGAATCCTTGCTTTGTCAAGTATCTGTCCAGTCTTGCATACCAAGCTCTGTGAGCTTGCTTCAATCCATACAATGCTTTCTTCAACTTACAAACCATGTCCAATTTGTCAGATAATTGAAACCCTTCAGGTTGCTCCATGTACACTTCTTCCTCCAATTCACCATTCAGAAATTTTGACTTAACATCCATCTGATATCCTTTAAAGTTCTTGTGAGTAGAAAAAGCCAAAAAAATCCTGATAGCTTCCATTCTGGCCACAAGGGAAAATTTTTCTTCAAAGTCTATACCTTCGACTTGTGAATATCCTTTGCATACCAATCTTTCCTTATTCCTTACCACTTCTCCATTCTCATTCAACTTTTTCCAAAACACCCATTTCAAACCAATCACATTTTTATTCATAGGCCTGGGGACTAGTTCCCATGTCTGATTCTTTTCTATCTCTTGCAACTCTTCTTTCATAGCTCTCATCCAACTCTCATCTTCACATGCTTCACTTACATATTTAGGTTCAATTTTACAAAGTAGACACAATTTTACCCCAGCTGCAACTCTGCTTCTTGTCTTCACACCTTCACTTTTATCTCCAATTATCTAATCCTCTGGATGATTCTTCTGTACATACTTAGGAGTCCTAACAACAGGTTCTGGTTCATTCTCTTCTTCTTCTCCTTCTTCCACTTGTTCTTCTTCTTATTTCTCTTCTTCTTCCTTCTTATTTTCTTTAGGTACATGTCCACAAATAGGATCATCATGTTCAACTTCACTTATCTCAATAGGTCTGTGTATGCCTTCATCAACTTTCACATTAGCACTTTCAATAATATTTCTTAATATTTTGTTAAAGAATTTGTATGCCTTGCTAGTAGTAGAGTATCCAAGAAAGATTCCTTCGTCACATCTAGCATTAAACTTTCCAAGATTTTCATCATCTCTTTTAATATAGCATCTGCTTCCAAATACCTTGAAATATTTCATAGTAGGAGTCTTACCAGTCCATAACTCAGAAGGAGTCTTTGTGTTGTTGTGTCTGATTTGAACTCTATTAAGAATATAAACAACAGTATGTATTTCCTCTTTCCAATACACATCTGGTACATTTGATTCTTTCATCATGGTTCTAGTCGCTTCCTGTACAGTCTTGTTTTTCCTTTCAAGTACTCCATTTTGTTGAGGAGTTCTCAGAGCAGAAAATTGTCTTCTTATGCCATGTTGTTCATAGAATGCACTAAATTCACCAGAAGTGAATTCTCCACCTCTATCAAATCTCAAACACTTGATTTTCAAATTTACTTCATTTTCCACTCTTGCTTTGAATACCTTAAACCTATCCAGAGCCCGAGTCTTTTCCCTAAGAAAAGTAACCCATGTCATTCAAGTGTAATCATCAATAAGCAACATGAAATATATTGATGAGGGTGCTAACCTAAGACACATAATATCACACACAAAAGCTAGAGAATATTATTGTATTCAGAATAATGAAATGCTTAGATGTAGAGGATCCCAAATCCTCGAGTTCTGCAATACATCCCTTACAAAAAATTACAAAAGTTCCCTTTTCTCAGTATGCACTCTTTCCCCCAAAAAGCTACCCAAAAATCAGAAACTAGCCCATAAATAACCCCTTTTTGGTTTGGATCCAAAAAAAACATTCGAATTATGAGTTTTAGCAGTTTGGCGCCAAAAATTACAATTTGAAATTTAAATTTTAAAACCATATTCGAAAATGAGCACATTTGTGAAAATGCACCAACTTCTGGGAGCCATAACTTTTGATCCAGGACTCTGTTTGACGAACCGTTTGAACCGTTGGAAAGGTCTTAGAGTGAAGAACGCACTAAGAACCAACTTTATTAGTTTTGACGAATTTTGGACCCCTACGAGACCATTTATTGCCTCAAACTAGACTCGGACGATTTTTTAGGGAAAAAAGCAGAAACTAAAACTTGAATAATTTTCAAACCGGGAATTATCTTGACTTGATTCTTTCGCCAAAGTGCTTATTTTTCTGTCCTAAAGCTTCCCTTAAATTTATTCCTCCTCACACCTACTAAAAAAAGTAGTTGAGCAGAAAAAGTACAAAAACAATTTTGAAAGTTGGGAATTCTTGTTCGACGAAAAGGGTATCCAAAAATGCAAAAATAAAGTAAAGAAATTTTTGGGTGATGTAGGATTTCCCTTACACCACTAGATGCTCCTGCATCATATCTGTCACCTTTCAAGCTTCCAGTCCTAGTCGGACCACAGAGGTTAGTGTGAACTAACTCCAACATTCTGGTAGTAGAATGCTCTTTTCCCTTAAAGTTGCATCTTGTCTATTTTCCCAATTGACAACTTCTATAGATAGCATTAATAGGCCTTGTGATTTTAGGAAGCCCTCGAACAATCTCTTTTGCACTGATCTTGACTAGGTTATCAAAATTTACATGTCCCATTCTTCGGTGCCATAACCAACTTTCACTGATTTGAGATACAAGACAATGACCATCAACTCCCTTTAGTTGATAGATGTTTCCATGACTTCTTCCAGCAACAATGATATCTCCATTTCTGGATCCTTTTCTAATTTCACAAGTATTGTTCTAGAACACAAGTTTAAAACCATTGCTACACATCTATCCAACACTCAGAAGGTTATGCCTCAAACCCTTCACATAGTATACATCATCAGTACTGTGCACTCCATCAAAACTAATTGAACCTTTTCCACAGATCTTAGCTCCTGAATCATCATCGAACATAACTAAACCACCATAATATTTCTCAAGTTTAGTGAACTTACTCTTTTCTCTAGTCATGTGATTAGAACATCCACTATCAATTAGCTAGTAGTCTTCATCCTGTCTTGCATGAAAAGCGGTAACCAGAGTACCTTCCATCCTATTTTTCTTACTTTCTGGAGCCTTCTTGCTTACACATCTTCTAGGGTTAGTGGATACAGATTTACTTTCCAAAGCTAAGAATAAGAATTCACTATCATCAACCTCATTCTTGAATTCATCATCAGAAATCCCTGCTTCTTCTTTAACATAGTACAACTTCTTATATTTCTTATCCTTCCTATACTTATCCTTATAATCCTTATTCTTCTTATGTGCAGCTCTATTCGGAGATCTTGAAGCATAATGACCAATATTACCACAACTAAAACATTTAAAGGGAAACATACTTTTATACTTTTCGGTGCCTTTCTTCAACTTCCTAGTGAAGTTTGCTTCCAACTCATCAATACCATCGCTATCTGGTTCATCTTCAATTTTCATTGCCTTAAATGTTATTTTTGTCTTTTATTCCATCTTCTCATCTTTCTAGAACTTTCTCATCTCAAATTCTTGCAAGGTACTGAACAACTATTCCAATGTGTTGATGCAATGACAGGGATGACATCAACCATCTTGTACATAAATCCACAGATTGACCTTCAAAAGGTCTCTCAAAGCACCAATTTGTCTCTTCAGTGAACTAAACACCCAAAGGCTCCAACACACCTTATTGTTTCAAATATTTTCCAAGACTCCAAGAGGCATCTAACAAGATTAAATTCCTCAATCAACCAGACTAACTCACTTTCAAGACTTCAAGAACTTTTGTTTGTACATTCACCTTCCATGCTTCCATACACCTAGTAGGTGTCCAAACCATGTTTTAGGAACTTAACTCACAACCATTGTAACAAATTCTCCAACCACTCACACTTACAAGGACCCAATAACATGGCACAAGACATATCCCAAATCCACCATCTAGGGTTCTTTAGACCATCAAGACCTAAATTGACCTTTTAGACTAAAATGGGCTCCAATTAGCCTTGTTTTGCAAAGGAACCTATATTTAAACTCACCACAAACTCTAAATACCTCCAAAAAAATTTCAAATTGTCTTCAAAACGCATGATTCTCCAATCTACAGGTCCTCTCTCGCTCACTAAGACCCTTTTCCTCTAAACCCTCACTTTTCACAACTTAGACTAGGGCTTATTGGAAGTCCTATGTCCAGATCTTATACAAACTCAAAACCACTTCAAATTCCCATTATTTTTCCTGTACATGCTTTAAACAACTTCACATTATGCTGCCCCCTTGATTCATGCACACTTCCTTTGTAAATCCACTCATTTTCACTTTTTTTCACCCTTTCCCATCTAGGGTTTCAACCTTCCTCACAAAACTAACCACTTCTACCCTCTTATACCTTCAAGACATGTCAAATGACATCTTTCCACACATTTTTCCACAAATCCTACCAAGTTCTCAACCCTTTTCCTTCAAATCACCATCACTAGCCTTGCTCCAATGGCCTAAAACTCAATTTTTCAATAGAGCAGTGTGGAGTTCTTCATCCAAATACCTTTCTTAGACCTAATCCTCTATTCCTATACCTACCACTAATATAATAGGCCATTTCCACCAAGAAACAGTAAACACAGAAAGGTGGAAAGGCCTTTTATAACATTTTTGGCCTCAAACCCTTGCTTCCCTGTTTTCAGACCGATTCAAGAAGATTTGCACTCAGATACTCCTATCTTGACTTTAAACCTCCAAAAAAATTAAAAGATGAAGATAAAACATAGTACTACAATTCTCTATGAAAATTTTATGCAAGAACCTACTATACATGTCGTATAGTGTCTGGAAATGGAGAAAAGCACAAAAAATTGATTGAAAAATAGAGTTATTCTATTGAAATCTTCTCTCAAACTCCTCAACAACCTTTACCATCAAGTTTACAATCATATTTAAAAAAATTCCAACCTTTCCAACTTCCTAGAATGACCCAATAACCTCTACAACTAACTTGACCCTTCACGTTCTTCAATTTTTCACTTTTTGACAATTTGTTAGCAACAATTACATCATTATGCAACTTTTGCATTTTTGAACCAAATTAACACTAAAACCCCCAATTACATCAATGATGGTCTTAAGAGACCTTATTTAACATAAAATGACTCAATTTACCCCAAATCCCTAGACCTTTCTATACCGACCTTCATAAGATGAGTTTTTGCAATTACATGCTTTAGGTGCTCCTGCACCATACACCCTACCTTAAGATTTCTTCCAAGTCCCTTGGAAGTCTTCATGCTTGAACCTACAACAACATTTGATCTTTAACCTTTGATTTTATTTGCAACTTCTTCATTTTTACGTTTGGTTTAGACTTTTCCTTGCTCATCCGCTCTCCTCTTCTTTCTTTGTCTTCTTGGATCTGCACACCTATACTCTGATTAGCCTTGATCAACTTCATCCACCTGTACTTGATTTTTTCATCATGCTTATTCACTACCAGACAACCTACACCTTGTGCTTCTCCTTTCATCTCGACTCTTGGCTTAAATTCCACCATCAAAATCATCAAAACAAAGAAATAGCAAAAAATTCCCTTCATTCCCTACCTCTTAACTTTCCTTCTCACAACTTTTCTCAGATCCTTTATTCTTAACACCACTTTCATAAAAGCATACAACTGCCACATCAGTCCTCTTGTCAACCTAGGACAATCCACTATCCTAACCATATCATTCACTCTTTTCTCCATTTCATTTGGAGACTTTGCCAACACTTGGTCTTTGGCCTTCACCTGGCCAATCACTAACAACTCTTCACTTCTAGCCTCGTTCAACATGGAGACATCACTCAACCTTTTTGTTTTCTCTTCTTCACCATACAAGGTGACTGCAACTTCCTCATCCTCTATACACTCTTTCACAAACTCACTTACTTCCATTTTCCATTCTCTTTGACTCACTATCTTCTCTCCCAACTTGACTTGCTCTTCACTCTCTACCTTTACCATCTCTACATTCTCAGGTTCATCAACCTTCAAAACTTTCATCGAACTTGTTGCTTACCTTTCCTCTGTACTTTTTGACACACAATTCACTATGTTTGCAACACTCAACAATCCATCACTCTTATCTGCCTTCAGGGGACACAATACTACCCCAATCATGATCTTCCCACACTTTTCAAGCCCTTCATGTCTTTCCACAATCTTATCACCTCCCTTGACTGTATCCACTCTCTCTTCCTTCATACCTTCAGCCTTCCAAACTCTCTAGCATTAGAACTTTCATCCTCTTTTCCAACACACACCTACTGCAACTCATCTTCCCCATTATAAGTCTCTTGCTACTTCTCACTACTTTGTCCTTCCAATAGACACTACATTTCTTCTTCACTAACCACACTAGGCCACTCTTGGCTTTCCCTAGGAAACTCTTCTACACTCACATCTCTTTCCTTTTGTAGGAACTTAGTCCCAAGTTTTCCTTTTTCACAAACCTCTTTATCTGACCTGTCCTTTGCTACCTTGACATCATTTGTTTGTTTCTCAACTTCCTTTGCCTTTGCTTGACAAAAATCAGTCCCTTTCTTATATTCATCATCTTTTGCAAACTTGTTTTGAAATTTCTTTGTCCTTTCACGCCTTGTCTTTACTATCTCAGCTTCCTTTATCCATCCATCTTCTTCCTTCCTTTTCAACATAGCCTCCCTGCCAATGCTTACTTCATCAACACTTGCTCTCTTTGTAGTGGCTACTTCTTCACCACTTTTTCTTTTCTCATGCCTCATGAACACTTTACTGCCCTGCATCAATATCTTCTTTGTCTTGCACTGTTTCTTATCCTCTTCTATCAAAGGAATCAAAGTGAAAGTCACACCATCTTTTTTTATCTCATAACTATTCTCTCTTCAATTATACAAAGAAAATATATCATACACTCATGGAATTCCTAACAAAATATGGCACACACTCATAGGCACTATATCACACAAAATTTTGTCTGTATATGCACCTATGTGGAATTCAACCCAAGCTTTCTCTTTAACCATCAAAACATGTTCACCATTCACCCAAGAAACTAAATAGGGTAAATCATAGGGTATCTTCTCTAATTGCAACTTATCTACCATTTCTTGAGAGATAAACTTTTCTAAACTACCTGAATCAACCATCACAATACATACCTTGCCTTGGCACTTGCAGGTGGTCTTTAATATTGCATTCCTTTGTGTTGCTTCTCTGATCTCCATTTCCATTCTAACTTGACTCTTTAGCTTCCAACTAAAACCAATCTCCTTTAGGAATCTTTTGTGCTCTGATACCAATTTGATGCAATGACAGGGATGACATCAACCATCTTGTACATAAATCTACAACTTGATCTTCAAAAGGTCTCTCAAAGTACCAATCTGTCTCTTTAGTGAACTAGGCACCCAAAGGCTCCAACACACCTTATTGTTTCAAATATTTTCCAAGACTCCAAGAGGCATCTAACAAGATTAAAT
Source organism: Sequoia sempervirens (assembly GCA_007258455.2). NCBI lineage: Eukaryota > Viridiplantae > Streptophyta > Pinopsida > Cupressales > Cupressaceae > Sequoia > Sequoia sempervirens. The sequence continues at coordinate 125,012,452 of VDFB02026320.1, forward strand.
TCTTCAATCAACTAGACTAACTCACTTTCCAGACTTCAAGAACTTATGTTTGTACATTCACCTTTCATGCTTCCATACACCTAGTAGGTGTCCAAACCATGTTTTAGGAACTTAACTCACAACCATTGTAAAAAATTCTACAACCACTCACAATTATAGGGACCCAATAACATGGCACAATACATATCCCAAATCCACCATAGGGTTCTTTAGACCATCAAGACCCAAATTGACCTTTTAGGCTAAAACGGGCTCTAATTAGCCCTATTTTGCAAAGGAACCTATCTTTAAACTCGCCACAAACTCTAAAGACCTCCAAATAGTTTTCAAATTGGCTTCAAAACACAAGATTCTCCAATCTACAGGTCCTCTCTTGCTCACTAAGATCCTTTTCCTCTAAACCCTCACTTTTCACAACTTAGACTAGGGCTTATTGGAAGTCCTACCTCGAGTTCTTATACAAACTAAAAACCACTTCAAAATCTCATTATTTTTCCTGTACATGCTTTAAAAAACTTCACATTATGTTGACCCCTTGATTCATGCACACTTCCTTTGTAAATCCACTCATTTTCACTTTTTTTAACCCTTTCCCATCTAGGGTTTCAACCTTCCTCACAAAACTGACCACTTCTACCCTCTCAAACCTTCAAGAAATTTAAAATTACATCTTCCTTCATAGTTTTCCACAAATCCTATCAGGTTCTCAACCCTTTTCCTTCAAATCACCATCACTAGCCTTGCTCCAATGGCCTAAAACTCAATTTTTCAATAGGGCAACATGGAGTTCTTCATCCAAATACCTTTCTCAAACCTAATACTCTATTACTACACCTACCACTAATCTACTAGGCCATTTACACCAAGAAACAATAAACACAAAAAGGTGGAAAGGCCTTTTACAACATTTTTGGCCTCAAACCCTTGCTTCCCTGTTTTCAAACCGATTAAAGAAGATTTGCAAGTTCAGATACTCCTATCTTGACTTTAAACCTCCAAAAAATTTAAAAGATGAAGATAAAACATAGTACTACAGTTCTCTATGAAAATTTGATGCAAGAACCTACTGTATGGACCATACAGTGGCTAGAAATGGAGAAAAGCGCATAAAATTGATTGAAAAACAGAGATATTCTATTGAAATCTTCTCTCAAACTCCTCAACAACCTTTACCATCAGGTTTACAATCATATTTAAACATTTACCAACCTTTCCAACTTCCTACAATGACCCAATAACCTCTAAAACTAACTTGACCCTTCACATTCTTCAATTTTGCACTTTTTGACAATTTGTTAGCAACAATTACATCATTATGCAACTTTTGCATTTTTGAACCAAATTAACACTAAAACCCCCAATTACATCAATGATGGTCTTAAAAAACCTTATTTAACATAAAATGACTCAATTTACCCCAAATCCCTAGAACTTCCTATACCGACCTTCATAAGATGAGTTTTTGCAATTACATGCTTCAGGTGCTCCTGCGCCATGTGTACTTCTTAGGATCATACATCTCTTCAATCAATGAGATCTTGTCACTATAGCATTCTGATAGGGTGATCATGATCTTCTCAATTATGTATTCATTTGATAGTTTTCCTCCTTGATTCCTAACTTCATTTGCAGTCAATTCAACCCTCTAAAAGAAACTTGTAAAGTCTTTTCCTTCTTCCATTTTTAGATTCACAAATATGTGCTTTGCCACCAGCTTCTTTGTTAGTTTCACTCTTTCATTTCCTTCATACATGTCTTCCAACTTCTTCCATACTTTATATGCAGTATCCAAATAAATAACTTTAGCTCTCATTTTTAGACAATCTGCCGTAAATAACATACTTCACCTTCTCATTTTCTTCATAAGCAGAAATCTCATCTGCAGTAGTCAGACCACCAGACGAGGGTGTATACTTATTCTTAATTGTCTTCCAGGTTTTGAAACAAAGAGAGATAATATATCCTTTCATTTGTCCCTTCCAACCATTATAGTCGGTTCCATCGAACATAGGGATTTCCAACTTATGTGCCATCGTATCTTCCTTAAGCGATTAAGCTCTACACCAAGGACCCAAATCTTTGATAGCAATTGTTAAACATGAGCAGGACAACTAAGAGGGGGGTGAATCAATTTTCATAGAATTCAAACCTAAAACTCAACACTTATTAATTCCACAACCACACTATTCTATTATTAAGTTATAGCATGAAACACAAATAACAAAAAGTAAATCAATGTGCAATGAACACCATATTTTTACATGGAAAACCTAATGAGGGAAAAAAAAAATAGTGAGGGTTAACTCACAATATAAAAGATTATAAATTTAATACGAAGGCTCAGTGCCAAGGGCTCACTATCCAAATACAAAGGCTCACTGCCTACAGAAAGGACTCACTGTCCAATAGGGAGGCTCACTGCCTATAGATACAAAAGAGAACAAAAGATCCACCACAACAATTAAAGCATATCTGCAGGATTACAAAAACCTTTAGCTCACTTCCTTCAACACATTGAAAAAGTACTATCACAACTCACTCACACACACACTTTTTCTCTTATGATTTGTGGCACACTTTCGTCACTTTGCATCACATTATCATACATCTCTTCACAATTCGACTTAATTTTATACCATCCTCAACCTTAGAAACTTTCTCCAAGGTCAGCCAAAAATACCTCATTTCATAAATTCAAAATAGGTCAGCAACTCAACATTCCCACGATGGAAATGAATGAGAGTGGACTAATTAAAAACATTTTTCAAGATCAAAAATAATATCTCGAATCAACCACACGCTTCCTTAATTAAATTTTATTCTTCGAATGAAGTGTAAACACCAGGTTAGCCAAACCTAATGAAAACACAAAAGAAAATTGATGTACACACTTCCAAACAAGAAGATGACACACAGATGCCACAACACACTTCCTTATGCACAAGAATACATCTCAAAATCTTCCAGATACATCCGTAGCAAAACAACAAACTTCAATCACTGAACACCTTTTACTAGTCCATCTGGACTATACAAACACACACTAAAATACTGAAACATGACTTCCAAATCACCAAACTCCAAACCTCTTTTCCAGAGCATAGAAAAGACCTTCACAAGACATATCCCAGATCCACAAGATCTGAAATGAAATAGTGGAGGACTGCGAAGCAAAAACATCTCTCCCAGTCCATAGAAGACAAACTCTACCAGAATGGTTCACATACTGGTGAACACAAATTTCACGTACCATCAAACCAGAAGCTAAAACTATGAAAATATCACCATGAGATCACCATTATGAATCCTTCAGATTCGTACAAGCATAGGATCAACACAGGAGAAATGTGGAGCACATACCAGAGCACATTTTGAACACTTTCATCACTCTGACTTCTCTTCTTTATTAATTTTCTAAAAAGACCTTGGAAACTCATCAAATCATCTCTTTTGCAACACCATAAAGATAGCTCCATGTACTCACAACATCTCAGCAACATCTCAGCTATACATGTATAATCTACAACATACTGAACTATGTTGACATCAATGACAACATTAATGACAACACCACCAAACTAGCTCATATTTGCAACAGACTTCTCATCCCAATCTCAAAAATATGGTTTAAGCCTAGTGGAACATTCAGGTGGATGGTTCGGCATGTACAGAGTTGCTAAGAAGTTGGCCAATGTGAAGAATAATGTTTGGAGATAGAATAGGTCTTCTTTTGAGCATATTTTTATTGAGAAAGAGGATGTTAACTGGGAGCTATTCACTGTGAAACAGTCTATTCAAGTGTCTGGTTATGCTCAAGCTCTTGCTTTGAGGGAGAATATCCTTCTTTCTAGATTGCATAATGTTTTGGATAAGGAGGAGGAATTTTGGAAGCAAAGATCTTGAATTATGTGGTTAAAAAGTGGGGATAGAAATATGAGGTTTTTCCATTTCTCTACTCTAAAACACCAGACTTCCAATCGTATTAATACTATTAATTTCAATAATTAGGTGCATGTGGAACTGCATGAAGATGTAGGGCAGTAGCAATTACTAGGTGATTATATTGATATACCTTGTTATCAAGTTGATAGTCAATAAAATGAATCCCATGTTGAACAATTTTGACTTATTTGAGATATATTCCTTGCACTACAACAAAACTTGCATGGTAAACAACATGAACCTTAGGTAAGACATGTGCATACATACAACATTTTCACTCAAGGTTTGCACCATATATTTAATGTTTTTTAGGTAATGTACATGTACACAGTGTATATATAATTTTAAATTCAAACTCGCTTGTGGGAAATAACATTCCATCACTTGGTTTAGGCTTTGTTAGCTTATTCCTCTTTTCTGTGCAATGCAATAAATAATAGCTAACACCTTCTATGTTTATAGGCTCTACTATGACTACAACAACATCTCTTGTACACCAAATTTACACATCATGGAAAATTTGTAAAAAAAATAGAATTGTCTAGACTTTAAAGATCATTAAATTTATATAATAAATTATTGAAAACTTATGTACATGTACCTTTTCTAACCAATCTTGAAATATGGTCATAATTAATTGAAATCAAAGGAATATCTTCAAATATTTCATCCTCATTTTCGTCGTATGTGTTTGAAATGACTAGTGGCACCAAATTCCATTTACTAACATATCCAAGTTGTTGGTTGTTGCATACATCAGAGTTCCCAAAATGCACTCAATGCAAAAACAAGAGTAATCCCTCGTGTATAATGTCCATCCAGGGTGATTATCTGTACTCATAACACAATGCAAAGATCTTGTTTTATCTACCCTCTTGCATCCATGCATCAATCTTCTGTCCACACCTAGATCATACGTGTAAAAACAAACTTATGTGAACAAACATGTATATAGATAAAAATTAAATTTAAATTTTTAAATTTTCAAATGTAATTTATACATACCTGATATCTCCTAGAACACTCTATGTGGAATGTTTTTGTTTGTTCCTGAATATGTTTCAACCTCATTTAATGCAAAGTGTTTCTTACACCATTCAACAACATCATGTGAACCGTCTATACGATCTCTTGAATAACTCATTTTATGCTTTCTTAGAGCACGTTTGATGCAAGTTCGCATGCCATCATGCTCACCCTTTCCATGCCCACTCTTAAAGAAACTCCAAACATGTGGTATTTTGTAATTTTAATGATATCTACATAGTGCATAAAATGGCTGAGATGATTTGAATTATGTCTCACATCCATCTGACCATACAAAATGCTTTTCAATTTTTACACCCCTACTTCTCAAATTCTAAAAAAAAATTGTAAAGCAATGTTGTACAAAAAGTGTGACATGCTCTTTATCATCACTAATATAAAAGTGATATTCTTTCTTAATGACTCGTTGTTCATTTGTACTCTCGACACCATCCAATTCCAATTGTGCATGTCAATAACACACATGAACCATAATAGTGATCTACTTTAAAAAGTAATATTTTGATTGAATCTCTTTTTGATGTACAAAAGAGTAATTTTCTGCAAAGTCAACTACTGATAGAACTATTCCAAGTGGAAAAATATCTCTTAATGTTTGAAATTATTGTGCTTGCCACTTAGTAAAAAAGGCATGTTGTATGTACATGGTTGTATCAATTTTTGAAAATCTTCCATAAATTTTCCAATACGTATCTCCTCTTCTACATAGTTTAACCTTGTGGATTCTTTCCCAAAATTTATTTGAAACTTTATATACTTGTAACTCTTGCAATTTATTTTCTTTTTTAGATTAGTATCTTCACTTCTCGAAGGAAATTTAGCCAAATTTCCACATGTTTCACAAAGTCCTTTTATGCAATTTATTTGAGGTCCATTTGCATTATCACATAACATGGATTTTATGAACAAACTTACCTGTTTAGGAGGTGCATTTTGAAAACCATAACTTTCTTCTCTTATCTTTCGAAACACCTAATAGTAGAGATCAAATTCAATATGATAACGATATCAAGTTTCAAAAATATTGCTTATCTTCAAATAATATGGCTTTAACCTTTCAAACATTGTTTTCCCAATCTTTATATGAGGATACTTATTACAAAATTTTATATACATCTCAATTTGTGTTATGTCTAGCCAATGTTTTATATGATTTTCATAAATATTGGGCCCAATCCCGTGTCTCATAACATCTCTACTATTTGATGATGGACGGGTCTACTCATTCCAAAATCTTGAGATCAAGTTCCTAAAAACATCTTCAATCCTGTCAAAATGGGGAGCTCTACACATAATTTCCCAATTTCCTTTTGAACTATCATCTAAAACCTTTCTCTTTTTCTCATATTTTATTAATGTGGTTCTAATATAACCAATTTCAGCCAAAAGTGTAGACATTTTTATTTTTCTTGATATATCTCGATTTAAAATAGATGTCAACACCACCCTTATTGTAATGGCCTTATCCACTGATCGAGATCCTTTCCCAATGGAATCTAAACCTTTTTTAACATTTTAAACAATATTTTTTTGTAGTCTCATGTATTTCCTCTTATTCGATATCGAATGTACACCCAACAATTGTAATGGCTCTTTCAACTTATTATGAAGAAGTAAACGTGATAACATTTAGGTTTTTTCAAGTGTTTCAAGATGATTTAAATGATCATTGATTATTTCCTTTACAAATTTAGTCATTGACCTCCTACTAGTATTTGTAGGTTGGATTTCATAACATTTTAGTTTCTCCATATCCATTTCAAGTAAATGATCTAAATTTCTATAAGAAATTTGTTTCCTCACCTTTTTAGCTAGATTTATATGCTCATCCATACCAATAGAAGGAAGTGATCCTGATCCGTCTCCAACATGCATTGTTTGAACTTGGGCCTCCTCCCTATATTCAACCATGTGTTCTTCAGCCTTGTTTGATCCAAGATCTAAATTTAGCTTGAATTCTACTTGAAAAATTTGTGCTTGTTGACCTCCTTCTATATGTCACAAAATATTGCAAAGAAAGTGATAGATGATGCTATATAAACTGTGGATTTGAACATATGAAATCAAAGATTAGAACTTGAACTTAAGAATTCCATGGAACAAATATTCAATTTATGAAATCAAAGATTAGAACTTGAACTTAAGAATTCCATGGAAGAAATACTTGATTGGAAATAGACTCAATTTAAGAAAATTTGGCAAAATGAATTTTCAAAGTCACTAGGCTTTGTAAATTGGATATGAATTTGCATTCAAGCAAAGAAAGTGAGAGATGATGTCAAGCTATAAGTGGAGTTGAACAAATGAAATCAAAGATTCTTGAACTTAAGAATTCCATGGAATGTAAATGTAATTGGAAATAGATGATAAGGAATTTAGGAAAAATGAGTTTAAAACTTCACTAGGTCAATAACAAGTATTGCATATGAGTTTACACATGCAAGCAAAAAAAGTGAGAGATGATGCTATAAGTGGAGTTGAACTTTCAAATAAAATAAAATATTCTTGAACTTAATAATTTCATGGAATAAATACAATTGTAAATAGATTCAATTTAAGGAAATGGTAAAATAAATTTTCAAAGTCACTAGGTTTTGTAAATTGGATATGAATTTACATGCAAGCAAAGAAAGTGAGAGATGATGTCAAGCTATAAGTGGAGTTGAATAAATGAAATAAAAGATTCTTGAACTTAAGAATTCCATGGAATATAAATGAAATTGGAAATAGATGATAAGGAATTTAGGAAAAATGAATTTAAAACTTCACTAGGTCAAGAACAAGTATTGCATATGAGTTTACACATGCAAGCAAAAAAAGTGAGATGATTCTATAAGTGGAGTTGAAATTTCAAATGAAATTAAAGATTCTTGAACTTAAGAATTCCATGGAACAAATACAATTGGAAATAGATTCAATTCAAGGAAATGAAAAAATGAATTTTCAAAGTCACTAGGTTTTGTAAATTGGATATGCATATACATGCAAGCAAAGAAAGTGAGAGATGATGTCAAGAGCTATAAGTGGAGTTGAACAAATGAAATCAAAGATTCTTGAACTTAAGAATTTCATGGAATGTGAATGCAATTGGAATTAGATGATAAGGAATTTAGGCAAAATGAGTTTAAAACTTCACTAGGTCAAAAAGAAGTATTTCATATGAGTTTACATGTGCAAGCAAACAAAGTGAGAGATGATGCTATAAGTTGAGTAGAACCTTCAAATGAAATCAATGACTCTTGAAATTAAGAATTCCATAGAACAAATACAATTGGAATTAGATTCAATTTAAGGAAATGGAAAAATGAATTTTCAAAGTCACTAGGTTTTGTATTGAATATATATGAATTTATATGCAAGCAAAGAAAGTGAGAGATGATGAGCTATAAGTGGAGTTGAATGTAAATGAAATCAAATATTCCTGAACTTAAGAATTCCATGGAACAAATGCAATGATGATAATGACCTTATGACCATTTAAGGATATGATATGAAACATGAGACCAAATGAGATTATGAAGTTAAGGTTTAGGATATGCTACTAAGAAGGGAGAGAGAGAGAGGGTCCCTTAGAGAGAATGATAGAGATAGAGGAAGGTGGATCTAGAGAAGGATAAAGAGAGAGATATAAAGAGAGAGAGGGAGAGAGAGGGGGTTACTTAAACTAGAAATGTTGAAAACTAGAAATTTAACTCATGCTAAAAATCTTATATATTAAATAGGAAATAAAATATATTTTTGGAAAATATTAGAAAGAGGAAAGAAAATATGCATACCTTGTTTCTTTCTATGAGATCTTGCCAAATTTCGTTCGTGCTTCTTTTGTTCTTCTTCTAAATAGTTTTGTTCAGTCTTATTTGTTCTTGTTCTTTTATTCACCATTTTATTACTCTACCAAAAGATGACTTCACAAATCCAAAATCTCCAAAAATCTCCAAAAATCTCCAAAATCTCCCTTGATGGAAGATGATTTCACAAATCCTCTAGACCAAAAGATGACTTCACAAATCCAAAATCTCTAAAATCTCCCTTGATGGAAGATGAATTCACAAATCCTCTAGACCAAAAGATGACTTCACAAATCCAAAATCTCTAAAAATCTCCAAAATCTCCCTTGAAGGATAAAAATGTGAATTAATCTTCTAATGTTGATATTGAAAAAATGAAAAAATAAACATATATTTATATGCATGTCTAATTATGAAAAAAATAATAATAATTTGGACGGCCAAGGGTTTGAGCAAACATCGGCCAAGGATCCGCTCGAACCACCCGGACCGACTTTTTTTAATATTATTTCATAGGGGTTCGAGCGAACCCCCACTCGCTCGAACCCACATTCGAGTGAATGGGTCAAGGGTGGTTTGAGCGAAGGGGGGTTCAATCGAACCCCCTTTTTCCCCTTCTCCTTCTCTTCTACCAAATCTTTGAAAAATTTTACCTTTCAAAGTTCGAGTTGAGGATGAAAATGGATGATACTTCACAAACCCAACTGGATGATGGTAGTCCTTGGAATGAGCTATCCATCGAATATAATTTTAATATGTTTTGGTTTTATTATGTATTTTTTTAGTTTGATTAAACATAGGATTTTCACCAAAAATCAAGCTCTCTATTTTGCATGTAGTGCCCCTCCATTCTCACCGTGGATGTGCAAGTAGTTTTTCCTTGGAACTCAGAGGTGAAGGAAAAATAATGTAAGTAGTTGATCTATTTTATGATACTGTATAAAGATGTATTGTTATGATCAGTATGTGATTATTTTACCGTGACCATTATGCAATTATCATTTTGACTGTTATGTAACTGATTATTATGCGTAGATGTGGTTACTTGTTTGATTTGTTTTGGTGAAAGAGATAGTGTCACATTACTCACTTGTGAGTACCCTGCTACACTGCGATTTCCTTTCACGGTGTGCCTGATTGTATGACTATGCATATATGTTCGACCATTTTGTTGGATGTGGGTTGTAGGTACTAGGCATCAACTCCACTTGAATTAGTAGGTCTAAGCGTTCCTTAAACCCAATGGAATAGTTGTTCAGAGATAATATAAGATCCCCTACCCTAGCCATCATCCTCGAGGAGGATGAGTATCTAGTCTGTTACCTTGTCAACGTTGTTAGATGCTTGTGGTCAGTTGGTCCTATTTTTTGACCTTGTTTATGATTAGGTAATTGTTGTTTATATTTGGTTTATTTAATTTAAATTTGGTTGGAAAATGTTGTTTTGGTTAATTAATGTATTAAAATAAATTATTAAGTCAAAGGGCTCTTTGATAATTAATATAAATATATTTATTAAAAATTATGGTTTATGATAAATTAAGAGTTTAATGAAATACTATAATAAATTAAATATGAAATAAACATTAAAATAAAATAAAATATTAAAATGGGATGATGCAATTAGTAAATAGTAAAAAAATAATATGATGAGTAAATAAAGTTTATGACTCGTGAAGAAAGCATTAAATAGATTTTCTAAAATGGGACTGCGCATGATAGTCCCAATGAGCATGCAACTCAAAAAACTATTAAAAAATAATTATTTTCTAAAAATATAATTTGCATGGAATATTCAACAACTTTCCTTTTTGTAAATAATTATCTTGGTGAGATTTTCATGATGATGATTTTTTGTTTTCGAGAAGTAGAAAATAATGGTCTCCAAGAAAATTTCATTGGCTGTGGATTTTGTGGGGAAAATGGGGATTCTTGGAGGAAATTTTCTATAAAAGAATTGCAATCCATGATTGATTCTTGAAAGGGAGGAACATAGAAGGATAGACGAAGGAAGACATTGTATCAAACCTGCTTGAGGGAGTGAATCTCTGGGTAAGTCTTCATTCTTCTTCAATCGTACCATTGTTTTGATTATGAGTGATTTAATCATTTTGTTTATAAATTGAGTGCAAATATATGTCTTTATGTGTATCATTAATTTTGCATTCTTTGTACTTTGTCTCTCATCCTGTCATTTGCATTGAGGCGATTTTCTCCCAGTCAATTGCATTGCTTGAAAGTTATTTAAGCCTTTTCAACAAACCATTTAAATATTTTAAATGTGAGCTTGCTGCGTTATACAACACTTTAGAGCATATGATGTAAATCACCTTGTATTTAAGTTAATGTTTCCCCATCCCATCTATTCAAATTGTTTTAGAGTGCTAATATAAACCTTACTTGCGGATTATATGTGTAACTATTAAACTCCTTTCCATGATTTTTGTGTGTTATCCATTATTGTTAATAAATATTTGTGATGCATGCATTGTTAGAAGCACTTGTTTTATAATTGTAGTCGGCTGCTTGTGAAATGTAAGGCTGCAAAAAGTCTAATTTTTTTACCTTCCCTTTGGTCAATTCATATCTATAGTCAGAATTTAAAACTTTTCAAGTTTATTGGTATATTGATTGTTGAGTTTTGCTAAATTCTTGTACTTTCTTAATTAACTTTTGAGGTTCGCCGCATGGATATAGGCTTTATATTTATCATGTTTCATCAAAATATAAGCTTTTCTCTGAAGCATACTAGTAATTATTTGTTATGTACTTTACATCCAACATCTTTATAGCGTTTCATATACTCTAGCTACAAAAGCAACATTATATTCTTATCAACCGTTTCCTTTGCCTAAATCTTTTAAAGTAATCTTGTAAATACTTATCTCTATAGCGTTTTCCTTCATTCGATGCTTGGTTTCCTTGGCATTTGATTTTTTCATCCTATATGTTGAATTTCTTATTAGTAAATTTTACCTTATACATCAAAAGTGAACTCTTTCCTCTAAGTTGTATGTGCCTATCTCTTGGTGGCGAACTCGTTCCTTAGCAAACCAATTTTGTATATGTCCTACAACCTTGGTGTGGCATCTAGTGGAGGCACTCCTTGAGATTTAGGAAAATACGATTATTCTACCTTAGTGTCTAAATGTGGAACTTTAATATTTGTCATTTCCCTGTTTGCATCTAAAGGAAGTTAGGGATTTATTATATTTGATAAACTTTGCCTACATCTTTTAAAGATATGTTATTATATTGAAGGAATTGGTTGTTTTATTTCCTTAGATGAGAAAAGAACTCAATAGTTTTACCATTTATGGTCCTTCATTAAATACAAAGGAAAGTTGTTATCTCATTGGGGAAAATTTGTTATCGCATTAAGGGGACATTTTTGGCAGGCCATTAGATCTCTTAAGGATTGTAGTATCCTATATGCATATGTATTTATGTATCAAAACCTAAACTTGATGGTTGCATGACTGTATTTAAGCATTTCTTCTTTAAAATTTTAGGAAAACTTTATCACATAAAGGGGAGATTTTGGACATACCATATTTATATAAAAGATATGTCTTATTATATGAGGGTAACTTCAAGTGAATAAATATATTTCTTTTATATAATATTAAATATTTAAGTAATTACTTTTAAAGAGAATTAGTTAATGAAGTGAATAAATCAAATTAAGTTAAAAAGAAAATATTGTAATATATATATATATATATTGTTTTGAAGGAAAATATTCCAAGTATGGAACTTATATAGGAGGACAAAGTTAAAGGAATTAAATATGAAATTGAGATATTTTATGACATGTGATCAATGTATAAATTTAGATTGCCATTTATCTATGCATATTATGTATCGTGAATCAAATTGGGAACTTTATAGAGAGATAAATAGCTATGTGTACATTTATATATATGTATATATATTTGTGTGTGTATATAGCTATAGATATTATCATATGTATTAATGAAGTTTCTGTATGTAGAAATAAAATGATTTAATTAAAAAAAATTTAATTGGAAAATCAATGTTGGAATGAGTATTAAATTGATTTGAGTTAAAAGGATTTTCAACTGAGTGAATGGACTTGTTTCATTTTTAGATAACTCGGAGTGGGGGAAAAATTAATATTGTGTAAGGGTAAAAGTTAGGAATTCATTATATATAATTATTTGATAGAGATGTGTAATTTAAATAGTCAAAATACTATTACTCATAGTTAGATAATTGGAGGATGTGTAAATAAATGAGGTAGACTATATTTCTTGTAAATTATTGAATGCTGATCTTTGTTAGAATTTTTTCATTGTTGATGTGTGTAAATTCACTATGAATTTAGTTATTTAGAATATTTTTTCCTTTACAATTGAATGTTTTTGTAAGCTAAATAAAATGGGAAACTAATAAGGCGAAAATTGATTTACTTTTGATTTGTAAATGGAAGGATTTGTTTAGAAGGATTGAATTTGACTATCTCTTTTTAATGTTAGTTTCTTTCATAATCATTCAATGGATGATTTGTTAATATGTGTTGATTTCATGATTATATTGGTATTTGTGTTCTTGTTTTAAATAGTGGGTTTGATTTGTGAAATTAAGGTGATTCTTGAGTCTTTGTTTAAAGTGGAGTCTTTTGTGAAAAATGGTTAAGGTGGGCTTCTAGAGGTTAGGGGGAGTATCTTGTATGTTGGGTTTTATGATTGTTTCATTGTGGGAGTGGTTGGTAATGTGTTTGAGATGTGTGCAAGAGGGTCTATGCCTTGCACTATTTATGCACTCTTGTGATTGTGATATGTGAGAAAGATGGTCAATTCCTTGCTCTGTATGTGGGTCCATGTGATTTTGTTAAGCTATAAGATGGTATATTCATTGTTTTCTTGTTGTAGGGTTTATTAGTTGCAAGTAGGGGGAGTGGCTCTCAATGGGGGCCAACACCCAAAGTGGTGTCCAGGGTAACCCATTTGGGAGTTTCTTAATTCAGTGATAACCTAATTAATGAATTAGGGGGTTGGGTAGACTTCACATTAATCAAGATAATTGGATGCCTCACCCATGCATGTAGTGCTGATTTAGGCTAAGGATGGGTTGAGAAGGCATGGTTGGCAAGATCAACTTTCTTATCCTCATGAAAGGAATTTTGGTTCCACATGTGTCATCCTATGGGGTCGGTGTCTAGTGAGAGACTGCTAGGGTAACCATAGATGGGGGTCGATGTCTAGTGAGAGATTGTCAAGGTAACCCATGCTAGGACCATGCGATAACACTCTTCCCTATTGCAGTCTAGCATTCCCTAGTTATGTGTTCCCCTTCTGTCGATTGAATGCCTCTGGAAGCAATGTGTGTGTCTATATGATGTTAATGTTGTTACATTGTTGTGTTGGAGCCATGTTTAGCCTTGTTCATGTTAGCCTATTATCTTCTTGACTGTTTGTTTGTAGTGGGACCTTATGTTATCTCCTAGCATGAGGGGTGGACCTTAGGGTTCCACATGGTCGGGAGGTTGGTGCTTTTTCCTCCATTGGGTTTCCCTACTACTTGTCCGTCTGCATGGAGGTTTTACCTTGTGTAGTGGACTCCAGTTCATGTTCCAATTTGAGAAGACAGTCATTTATGTATAAGTATTGGACTTGTATCTCAATTGTACCATTTATTGTAATATTGTTGTATTCTTCCCAATTGTATTCAAGGAAGCAATATTGTAAGCAATGTAATGGTGTAATCTCATGTAATGGAATTTGTACATGTACTTATTAGTTCCATATATATGATCTTTAATGATTATTTATCTAATGACATGTTAAGAAAATGTATGTTGAAATTTTTTTTAATGTGATTGACTAAAATGAACTCTTGATTGTTAGTTAAACTATGGGTAATGAAATGATTCTAGTTTTTGATAATAAATGAGTTAGTAGCATAGTCATGGAACCTTAGAGGACCTACAATTAGAATGTATGTTATGTTATATTATGCAGTTCACTGTTAGTTCTTTTAAAAAATTTAAAATTGTTCAATTATTGTATCATGGTTGTGTTGTCCTTTGGGGTTCTTTGGTGTGGTGTTACATTACACATGTGGAAAAATAGCAGATTATAAAAAAAAAAAAAAAAATATTAGTGCACTAGATATTGATGTCCCTGATCCAACAAAAAAAAAAATGGATACATACAAAAAAGTTATGCTTTAGCAAGTAAATCATATCTAAATTGTAACTGGTTTGACTTTGAAACTTAATTAAGAAAAAAAAATTAATGAAATGCTATGAAACCAATTCCATGCACTAGATATCATAGTTACGAATCTAAATTCGAAAAAATAGAATTTTATCCTTCATAGAAAAAAAGTTGTGTTAGCAAATACACGTCACTATTTAAAAATGGTGTTTGTTGTTAGAAACTAGTTTTTGAGGGAGATGGAAAAACAAGTGCAATATGGTTCCAAAAAAAATGGAAAAAACATATTTAGAATCTACAGAAAAAATATCACAAATCACTATTTTGCATCATCTTCAAATTCCTCATAGTTTAGCCACTATAGGTGCTCAAAAGTGAAGATTTAGTTAAAAAAATTAGTTCAATGTCCAATTTGGCCAAAAATTGTAAATCAATATTGTGGGATCACCCACATAGGAGGAACATATCCCTCATATTCATTACTTGAGGAAATTACAATCACTTTCGACAAAGGAAGAACTCAAGGATCCCTAAATATTAATGCAAGAATGACGCTACATTATGAGGGAATATCCATGGAAAGTGACAAGGAGTAAGACTTTGCTAGTGAGACTGGAGGTAAATAGTTGAA
Organism: Sequoia sempervirens; assembly: GCA_007258455.2. Taxonomy (NCBI): domain Eukaryota; kingdom Viridiplantae; phylum Streptophyta; class Pinopsida; order Cupressales; family Cupressaceae; genus Sequoia; species Sequoia sempervirens. The sequence goes on from VDFB02026320.1 coordinate 125,028,041, forward strand.
ATTGGATTTTGCCCTCATTCTTCTCTTTACTTGACTAATTTGTGAGAGAGTGTGACTAATTGTCTCAGTATCACTTTACTAGAAAACATTTTCATAGTTGGTCCCTTCAATCATAGGAATAATGGCCTCTTTTTCCTTCTTTTCCCTTAGGTAGCGTTCATTTTCGATTATTGAATTTCTTGAAGTTAACCTAAGGCACACCATCCCGGCATAAGAAGTTCCAAACATTAGTCTCATTCAATGTTGGATGGAGAGTATGGCAAGCACATAGGTCCCAAAGCTAAACCTGGTAGCTCTGATACCACGTGTAACATGTTGATTGTTCAATGAGAGCAAAATTTACTAAGTTTAACCTCAAGTAAATTTCTATGTTCAAAACTCATAGCAATAAAAAATTTCTTCTATTTCAAAGACTAAATACACATTTGAAATAACACATATTCCAAACTTTCCATTTGCATTATAATTAAATATTACAATCTTTCCCATACATTTCAAATCTCAAGATAACATTTCTTGAATTACAATTTCCATAGAAATGGATGCAATATAACATGCATAGCTCCTTAGGCTTCTGGTGCAAGAGCACTTGGTTGATTTCTTTCCTCCATGAGGCAATTTTTCATTTTGGTTTGATGGTTGTGTTTTCTTTTTTAAAAAGGTCATATTGACCATGGTAGATTTTTTATGAGTCATTGATTAGGTTGCTAGGTGGTTTGTGGGGTTAAGTTATCAACTTTGCAAATATTGTCATTTGTTGCAAAATTGCAAAATATGTCAAAAATGGAATATGAAGGGTCATCGGTGGGAAAGGAGATTTTTGGTCATTGAAATTCAAAGGGAAGTTAGAAAAATAATGTAATATGTTTTAAATTGGCCTTGAGAAGGAGATCCCAAGGTTGGTGACTTGCATTTTAGAGGAAATTCAATAAAACCCCTATTTTGTGTAGATTTCTAACATTTCTTATTGTTTTAGAACATTGTATGATTCTATACGAAGGTTTCACGAAATGAGGCTAATTATATTGGATGGATAATTGAATTAGCTTTCTGTTGGTGTTGGTATTACTAAGTTTCATTAAGTTTTGAGGTTTTTATTGCCATTTTACCTCGGACATGTCAGAAACCCTAGTTCAGAAGGGTTGAGAGCAAGAAAAATGTAGAACTCTCCATTCCACTATTGAAATCTTGTAAAATTTAGTAGAATGGAGATATATTATGTGTGTTTTGTTTTTATCAAGTTGATAGGAGCAGGGATGAGAGTTTTGTGTCAATATGATGATGCCCTAGGCTGGAAAACACTAGTTTTTGAGCAATTTTGATGCATAGAGGTTAGGGTTGGTTAGAAAAATCTTGGAAAGTGATTTGTGAAGGTTGGAATAGCATGTAAAGACCCTATAAGATGTGTTTAGGGTGTTGATAAGGATAATTGAGGCCTGGAGTATAGAGAATCAATAAACCCCTATTCAAATTAGCCTAATTAGGTCATTGCTCAAGTGTATCAACAAATTTTTGTGGTATATGTTCCAAATAAACCCATATTGATTTTAAGATATATTTTAAAAGAGCCTAATGGGTATTTAAAAATGGTTTTTTTTTGTCAGTAAGAGTTATTCTCTAAAAGATATGCCCAATTTTCATTGTTTGATGCAATATAAGTAAAATTTAGAAAATTGAGTGAAAACACCAAGTTAGGGTCTTAAAGGTGAAAAGTTTGTTCAAGACTAATTGGATTGTGATTGAATTGGAATTATTCATCTTTCTTTGCATCAATTGGCATCAGAACATAAGTTTTGATCTTTTGAGGGAGAGGTTGAAGTTTGAAGAAAGGAAGAGTTGCAAATTGAAAGGACAAGATGCCTCCAAAAGGTAGTACAATCATTGCTAGAGAAATAAGAATGATGAAGAAGTCTCAAGAATATTTTTAGCCAGAATTGCAGCATTAGAAACAAAATAAAGAAGAGTAAAGGCCACTGAAGAGGAAAGTGACCGAGAGGAAGAGAAAGAGCGTGAAAATGAAAACCCTCCAAGAGGAGTCCAAGATTATGATGAGTTGGACCCTGATGAAAGAAGGATGGTTAAGATGTTGAAGGATGTCAGAGGAGATGCTTATGGTGAGAAAATAGATTTGTCAATGTATAGTGGAAAGTTGGATGCAAAAGAAGTGTTAGATTGGATTGATGCACTAGATAATTACTTTGAGTACAAGGAGTTAGCAAATGATCAGAAGGTAAATTTTGCTAATACTAAGTTGAAAGGCCCTACTCTAACATGGTGGAACTATGTACAAGAGGAGAGAGTGAAAAATGGAAAAGAAAAGATAAGTTCATGGGATAGGATGGTGTCAAAGATTAAGAGTCAATTCTTGCCAGGTGATCATGCTATACAAACTTTTAGGAAGTTGCAAGACCTCAAGTAGAAGGAAAAGGATGTCATGGCCTACATAGAGGATTTTCACAATTTAAGCATTAGAGTTGGTCATGTTGAAGATGAGAATGAGAAGATTGCAAGGTGTATGAATGGTTTGAGATTTCAAATTCAAGATGAATTGAGTCTTGCTACTCCTAGAATGGTTGAGGAATGTTATAATCAGTTGGCTACTATGGAAGAAGAGAAGATAAAAAGAAGGAAAAAAATACAAGAGGCAAAGGCAACACCTCTAGAGGTAGGGGTTCAATTTCTACTTCAAGGAAGTCCTATGAGGACCAAGAAAATGCAAGGTCAAGAGCAAGTTGTTGATCAAAGAGGTGGATTTAGAGGCTTTAGAAGTAGATTTGGAGGACAAGGTAGAGGTTCAAACACATTTTTAGGGAGATGCTATCATTGCAATCAATTTGGCCATCAAGCATGGAAGTGTCTGGATAAGCAACCTTCTGCATCACATGTTGGTGAAAGAAGAACACAATTGATGCAAGAGGAAGATTGTGAGAGTGTTAACTCTCCTAATCAAATTGTTGCTCCAGAAGTTGGAGAATCATTCATGGTTAGGAGAATACTCCTAAAAGCATCCAAGGGGAAGGGGCCATCACAAAGAAGAACACTCTTCAGGACAACTTGAAAATGCATGGGAAAGGTATGTAAATTTGTAATAGATTCAAGAAGCACATATAACATGGTGTCTATTGAAATGGTTGATAAACTTAAGTTGGAAAAGATACAACATGATACACCTTATAAGGTTTCTTGGTTGAATGAGGATCAATCTATTTTGGTGAATGAGCAAGCTTGGATTGAGTTTAATATAGGTGGATATAAAGATAGGATTCTATGTGATGTGTTGCCTATGGATGTGTTCCATTTGCTGCTAGGAAGACCTTGGTAGTTTGATAGACATGCCTTGTATGATGGTAGGAACAATGCTTATGAGATTGAGAAAGATGGAATCTCTTTTACATTGACTCCATTGATAGAAGATGATAAGGGACAAACTAAGGAATCTAAAGTGATAATTTTAGGAAGAAAGGAATTCATCAAAATAGAGAAAGAAGAGAACATGACACCTGCAGCCACTACCAAGCATGGGGATACTAAAACATCAGATTTGAAGAATGATTCAATTTTGGAGGGAAAATAATTCATAAAAGTAGAACAAGAAGACAAGAACCTTGCAACCATTTCAAAGCATGGGAATGTTGAGACAACAGGTATGAAGTATGATTTACCTTTGGAAGGAAATGATATTGAGTTAATGACAAAATCTGATATTGAGAAGGTCAAGGATGAATTGATTTTAGAAGTTCAAGATTGTCTAAAGGTGCATATTGTCAAAAAGGTACAAGAAGTATTGCAGTTTGCACAAGAAGATGTTGATCATTCTTTTATGTCAGAAGTTAGTGGGTATGATGAGGAAGCGGTTAAAGGTGCATCCCAAAATATGGAAGGAATGAAAGACAAAGGTGGAGGGGTTAAGGAGGAATTACAAGAAAATGCGAACAAATCTAAGCACAAAGTTAAAGTGAAGAAGAAAGTTCATGAAAAGGATGGCAAAGGTATGTTTGCAGGTACTCAAGCAGGTTTAACATTAGTTGTAGATTAAGAAAAAATTAGATAACATCCATCAGGTCAGCTTATGAAGTTGGAGCAATTTCTAGATGCCAAAGAGTTCAACAATGCAAAGGCTGATGTTGATTTCCAGTACTTGACTCATTGAAAAGGATTACCAGATGGAAAGGAATTTGTAGACCAAATAAATGATGTGATCAATCATGGTTTATTGCAGCACAGTCCTCAAGGGGACTTGAGTTCCTCTTTTTTCTGGGTGTATGGTGCAAGAGCACTTGGTTGATTTCTTGCCTCCATGAGGAAATTTATCATTTTGGTTTGATAGTTGTGTTTTATTTTGTAATAATTCCATATTGACCATGGTACATGTGTTTTGACTTATTAATTGGGTTGTTAAGTGGTTTGTGGGGTTAAGTTATAAACTTTGCAAATATTGCCATTTGTTGCAAAATTGCAAAATATGCAAACAATGGAATATGAAGGGTCATCAGTGGGAAAGGAGGTTTTTGGTCATTGGAATTCAAAGGGAAGTTAGGAAACCAATGTAAGATGTTTAAAATTGGCCTTGAAAAGGCGATCCCAAGGTTGGTGACTTGTATTTTGGAGGAAATTCAATAAAAACCTATTTTTGTGCAAATTTCTAACGTTTCTTGTTGTTTCAGAATATTGTACAATTTTGTATGGAGCTTTCATAAATTGAGGCTTATTGTATTGGATGGAGAATTGAATTAGATTCCTGTTGGTGTTAGTATTATTGAGTTCCATTAAATTTTGAGGTTTTTATTGCCATTTTACCTCAGATAGGTCAGAAACCCTAGTTGAACAGGATTGAGAGCAAGAAAAATGTAGAACTCTCCATTCCATCATTGAAATTTTGTCAAATTTAGTTGAATGGAGGTAGATTAGTTTTTTTATTTATTATCAAGTTGGCAAGAGCAGGGATGAGAGTTTTGTGTGAATATGATGATTCCCTAGGCTAGAAAACACTAGTTTTTGAGCAATTTTGATGCATAGAGGTGAGGGTTGGTTAGAAAACTCTTGAAAGTGACTTGTGAAGGTTGGAATAGCATGTACAGAGCCTATAATATGTTTTTAGGGTGTTGTTAAGGAGAATTGAGGCCCGGAGTATAGAGAATCAATAAACCCCTATTCAAATTAGCCTAATTAGGCCATTGCTCAAGCATAGCGGCAGTTGTTTGAGGGCTATGTTCTATAATCCTAGCAATTAATTAAATATTTATTATTTAATTAATTTTTCTAAAATCCTCTACATATGATTAAATTTAATTAATTTAATTATATTGTTCATTCATCTTATTCTTCTTTCGAAATTAAATAAATTTATTTTATTTAATTATTTTCATACGTCCACTTAATTAATTAAATAAATACATTTTATTTATTTAAATTAATTATCATTGTTTGAATTTAAATTAAATCTTTTGATTTAATTAAGTTTAAATATTTCTCTTTCTTCTATTTTAAATTCTTCTTCTAATTAATTAAATATTCCATTTAATTAATTTCATAAATGTGATTTAATTAAATAAAACCTTATTTAATTAAAAGATCTTATGCTTTCTTTCTAAATCACAATTAGATATTTTATTTAATTGTGAAATCTTCTGTTTTCTTCTCATATCATAATTAAATATTTTATTTAAATATGAGATCTTCTGCTTTTTTCAAAAATCCTAATTAAAACTTTCTTCTTATCACAAACTTTCTTCTGCTTTCTTTAAAAGCTTAATTTAATTAAGAAAAGCTTAATATCATCCACAAGTAAATAATTGAATTTTTAATTCATTATTTATCAACTTTTAAATCTTTCTTTTATCTTTTTAAAGAAAGATGATTTTTATCCTCTTATCTTTTTCTCTTTCACAAAAATAGGAAAATCTTGTTTTCAGGTTTTCTTCTATTTTCTCTTCAGTTTCATCCATTTTCAGCCATTCGATCTGCCAGGAATTATTACAACCGTCAATCAAGATAGCCAATCAAAATCCTTCGAAAAACTCTATAAATACTTGTGTGAATCTAAGCATTGGGGACCGACAATTAATTAGAGTTCATGCATTTAATTCATTTAGCATTTTAATATCATAGCATCATGTTTACTTCAATCATCTTAGTCTTATTCCATACCATGACTTAATCTTGCATCATGCATCATATTTAAATCTTGTTCTTTAGGAATACAGTTTGTTGAGCCTAGCATATAATCTAAGAGCAAAAGCTGGAATCAACAAAAACACTAAAGATAGAGGACAATAGGATGACAATCAAAGCAGAATATTGAGTTTGCCTCTCCTTATCTCTTACTTTTTGTTTTGATACAATGTCTTATTGGTGTGCTTGAATAGTATTTATTTCATTTCATTACGCATATTTTCGATCACACATTTTTGGCGCCCACCGTGGGGCCAAATGCCCCCATTTTAGACTTTTTTCTTGCAAGTTTTCTTGCAGGTTTTCTGACAGTCGGCAGTGCATCTGGGAGATTAAATTTTTTTCCATTTTGCAGGTACTTTAGCGCATATGAAGACTGTTTCGGCACATATGGGAATTTCTAAAGAGCATATAGGAATTTAATTAGCGCATATAGGAAATCATTCACCGCATTTAAATCTATTTCAAATTTTTTTTAAAAAAATTGTATTTTAGTTTAGCGCATATAGTGTCTGTTCTTGCGCATTTGGGTTCTGTTCATGTGCATCTGGGTTATTTTCTTGTGCATATGAGTTATTTTTCTGTGCATATACTGTCTGTTTCGGCGCATCTGAGTTGTAACAGAGATTCTGAGTCTGATGCTTTCCGCAGACAGAATTTCTTTCTTTGCCTTGCTGGTTTTAAAATGAATCAATCTAGGGTAGCCACCACATCTTTATCATGTAGTTAAAACGAACCCCATGTCTATTGTGAAGCAAAATCTTCACTTAGATTAAATCATTTTTGACTTTGGTGCATTTAAAATGAATTTGTCTACTCTTTTTGATTGTGCTTGAAAGTGGTAGGTGATTATGCTCTCACCCTGTGCAAACTAGGTGATCAAAAAGCCAGTCCCACTTTTCCCTATGTAACCTTGACTTGATAATCGAAGTATCTTCTCCCCTTGCGCACTTGTGTGATCCTGGGTGTAAGAGAAATGGTTATTAACTCTAGAAATTGGGCCTGCCTGGGGATTTCATCACCTCAACGTGACTCAAACCGGCAATAGAGCTAAGGCCAAGCTACCCCCGATCGATATATAAATGTGAACCTTAAGGGAAAACCTAAGGTTACATGTGCGGATGTGTCATACAGACAGAGTAGTACTCCCTTAAATCCTATTGAGCTTAACCTCTTTAGGCTGGAGTGCCACCTTAATGGTGATTAATTTCTTGCCCCATGTATGGCCACTCGAATGGAGGTCTTGAATTAAATACCATTGTTTAGAAAGCCAAAAACCTTCTATCTGCTAGTCCAGCACCGGTCGGTGTGAAGCCTTCCACACTTTTGCAGTCTTTAGTAGAGGTGACAAATCTACCATGGGAGTTTCATAGGGGTTGGAAGCTTGGTTGGCCTGAGAAGAGAGTGCACTGTAAGGGGGAGCCTGTGGAACCAAGCTTCTGAATTCACATGCTACTGATATGCGGTTGGGGAAACCCATGTGGAATCTAGTGGATATTGTCCTGGCCTAACTTAAGTTGTGCTTGTCTTATTCTGTGCTTGCTTACGTTCAACTTAAATTAGACTATTTGTTGTGTTTTTCAAGAACATTAATTTAGATAAAGGATCATCTAAAACGAATATGAAAAACTTCAGCTGAAAATTTTCAAAATTGGTCAAAATTTGTCTTTGGAAAACTATTTTAGCGCATCTAGGAAAAATTGTAGTGCATCTAAAAACTGTTCTGACGCATCCACTGGCTGGTTCGACGCATCTAAGTCATTTTCCAGCGCATTTAGGGACTGTTTTAGCGCATATGCTTCTTGGTTTAGCGCATCTAAGGTATGTTTCTGTGCATTCAAGGTGTTCTGCAGTGCATTAAACTTTTTCTCCAGTGCATATACCTCTTTCTGCAGCACATTTAGGGAACAGAATAGCGCTTCAGTTGATGTCAAATTTTTTTTTTACACAGACTCAAATTTTTGATATTTCTCTCCCATGTTGAGGAAGTGGAAATCAACCAAGTTCGTCAAGAAATCAGTTTTCAATAGGATCAAGAAACCCAAAACGAACTTAAGTTACAAAGAAACTTTGGACCGAAGAGAATTTTTTTATAAAAGTCGACACGTCTTGCTTCATTATCGTAAATTTCTCCATAGATATCAAGACTACGTTAGAGGATTCACTGACGAGTACGCTGTAGAACCTTTGGATACTTAAGCATATTATCAAAGATTAGCTCTATCCCAACATCACAATCTTAATCAACCTTTTGAGTTTGAAAATATACCACAACCTTCAATTGAATATTCGACACATCCTAGTCAAATCCTTCAGTGACCTTCATTAGACTTACAAATCTTTTTTTTTCAAAACAAGGATCGAAACTTTAGGAGTGCACCTCACAAGAAAATTTTTGGATTAGTGATTCAATTTTCCCTCAATAGAATTCTGATATCCTTCATCTTTGGAAGCCACAATCAAGAATTAGGAACATCTTTGATCATATCATAGGATTTTTGTTCATCTTATCAGATCAAGATATCATTATCATATGCCTATTTTTACAAGATCTCAATACAACAAACTAGGAGAAGAGTCTCAACGAGAAGGTCCTACCCATAACATTCAAGAAGAAGGTGAACGTGGTAATCCTTAGTATAGTGTGAGTCGCAATCCTCTTTTCAATGACGACAATATGGCTAATAGAGAAATAAATCCATTTCATAAGTACAAAGTCATGAACAAAACTCCTATAGATAGTGATGATGATCCAGAGGAAGAACTTCACATTAGAGAGGCTGAACAAGACCCAAAGTTTCTTAAAGCCATAGAAAAGATCCTACAACATGACAAAGAAAAGTATTTTCGCTTTCTAGCCGATCAAGGAGCTAAATTGCCTAAGGATTTTGATACTGAGAAATTAAAGGACAAAGAAGAAGAAACACCCCCATCTGATCTTATTGTTCTCACTCAATAATTTAAGGCACTCCAAGGACAAATCAAAGAGTTACAAGGGGGGACCACAACAAAGAAATATACTCTTGATGACATATGTCCTTATCCTTTTGATAGAAGTCTCAATATGATTCCATTTCCCAAACATTGTGAAATTCCCAAATTTGATCGTTATAATGGGAAATCAGATCCAATTGATCATGTTAGAGACTTCTGAAACATGACTTTAGAATTTGCACATGAAGATACTTACCTGATGCGTTTGTTCCCTAGGAGTCTTGGAAGTCAATCTATGGAATGGCTATCAAAAATTACACCTCCTGTCCAGACATTTGAGGAATTGATGAATTTGTTCATAACACAATACTCCTAAAACATCCAACACCAAATCACCATGATTGATCTTTGCAAGGTTGCACAAAAACCTGGTGAACCTTTTACTACCTTTCTTCAAAGATGGAGAAGAATGTTCGCTAGGTACCCATGTCCTATTCCTGAAAAAGAAAAAATGGTTACTTTCATCAATAGCCTAAATTCAGAAATGAGCTATCGTTTAAATCTACATTGTCCACCTTCCTTTGAGAAATTGATTAAGGATGCCATAACCATTGAAGGTGCTTTGGTCAAAAGAGGGACGATAAAACTTGACAAGGACAATCCTAGCTCATCTAACCATTATAACAATCAAGACAAGTCTAATTTTTGGACTCGCAACAAAAACATTTTGAATGATGGTGTTGTAGATGCAAATCATGTCTCAACTAAGCCATTTGTTATGAGCACTCCAAATACTCCTCGCAACAATAATTACAACAATGTTAATTCTATCACAAATCAAGGAAACAATCCTCCCCCTCCAAAGAACAACATGAATCAAAATCCTACTCCCAATCAAGGGACTGTCAACAATCAAAATTACCATGGAAACAACAACAACAACAACACCTTAGGGAATACCTCAAACATGAACCCACAATGCTTTTCATTCTTCTCTAGTAGAACTTTCACTCCACTAGGACAATCTTTGGAATCTTCTTTCAAAGAGGTTATGGACAAAAATTCCCTTACTCTACCACCTCAACGCAATTATGAACCTAGTGTAAAACCTCCATCATGGAACGAAGCTTATTATTGTGACTATCATAGGTGTAGAGGTCATCGTACAAACAACTGTCAAGCTTTGAAGCATGCTATTCAAGACCTAATTGATAATGGCACTATCACAATAGAAGGACAACAAAAATCCAATGAAGATCACCAAGCATTTCACAACCCTTTGCCAAATTATCAAAAGGGAGAGTCTTCTGACAAAAATGTGAATCAAATCGATGACACTGTAATCCGTCACCTCTATACGGCTAATGAGCGAATCAACGTTATAAAAATCAATGAAAATATAGACTATGGACAAGTTAATGTCACGACAAGAGCACAAGCTAAAGTTGTCTTGAAGGGTGCCTCTTCGAAATCCACTGAGCCCTTCCCTCAACATCAATATGACTTACTTAACCAACTTCGAAAAACTCTGGCTCAAATTTCTATTTTAGAACTCCTAAAGATTTCCCCTGCACATAAGGAAATTTTAGAGAAGGCCCTTTTTGAAACAACTTTATCCACGGATTTGGATGTGAACCGATTTCAAGCCATGGTAGGACATTTGTCCTCACCTACATGTCTTTCATTTTTAGACAAAGATGATGTTTCCATGACTCATCCCCATAATTCGTCATTATACTTAGAGGTCATGATCCACAAGTTTTGTGTTAAACGTGTCCTAATAGATGGAGGGGCTAGTTTAAATATATGTACCTTGAAGGTGGTTCAAGCTTTAGGATTTTCGGAGGACTCCATTGATCCTTGAAGGAAGATTACTATAAAAGCCTATGATGATGAGGAAAGAACGTCTAAAGGTCTAATCATGCTACCAATCAGAGTGGGACTTGTTATCAAAAATACCTTTTGTCAAGTTTTAGACTGGGATCTTGCATACATCTTGTTGGGTCGTCCTTGGATTCATGAAATGCAAGTTGTTCCGTCCACTTACCATCAATGTCTTAAGTTTCCATATGACGGATAGGAAATCACTATATCAGCTGATAATTCGAACATCCAAACTTGTGCCAATGTCAAAGCTAGTCAGGATACTTTGGTTCCAAACAATCGAGAAGCGCTTGCTAATACTTCTCCTAAGAATGATACACAAATCAGTCAATTAGCCAAAAGCTTTGACAAGAAACTGCAGTTCAAGGAAAGTGGAGTTGGGAAATATTCTCTCTATCTTGCTAATCTACCTACATCACCTCGATCACATGGACAACCTTCTATTACGTAACAATAGATATCAGTAGCATCAACATCAACATAACTACAAACATAGCCAACTACCAAGTTCAATGGACAATTCATCAAAGAAAAATTCCCCATGGGAGATCCTGAGGATACATCAATTTTGAATTGGCTTTATAAGGATGAAGATGAAACAGTTCTAAATGTCACCTTACCAACTGATAGATATGGGAAAGGGTATTCCATCATGTAGAAGATGGGCTATGACAATGGCCCTATTGGAAAAAGAAAAGAAGGTGTAGTTGAGCCCATCCATCTTCCAGGGATTGCTGCATATGATAAAATTGGACTAGGCTATGACGCTACCCCATCCAACCAATCACAGGGTAATGTCTTTACATTGCAAGAAGGTTCTGATAAAAAGGATGCATGTTTGGCATCAATCTTGAATTTCATAGAAAATAACTCTGATACAGACTCTGCTGAATATGAATGGGATACCATCCATGATGATAAATTTTGGAGAGACAAAGAGGTAGATGTCATACACAAGTATACCCCAACTTTAATCAAAGGTGAAGGTTCAGGGTCCCAACCACGAGAACCTGAACTACAAAGCAACTATGAGTCTAGTGATACTGAGTCAGATTTTAATGAACAAGACTATCATGAGAATAGTACCATCATTGATCTACCTCATACCTCAGATCCTACTGATAACTCTGTTTTGACCCTAACCATCGCTAATTTCACATGACCAAATGACTTGTTACCTTTGATCCATCCTAATCTTATTGACTGGGATCTATTTGAACCTATTGATATGCCTATTTTTCCAAATGACGAAGCTATCATAAACTTCCTTTCTGCAGATGATGTAAATGATTGTTCCACTAGCAATTTTTAGCACAAAGTCTTTAATTAGGAGAGTGTCAAGTCTCCTAGCTACAAAAATGAAAATAAAGAAGAATGATCTAGTGGTGAAAACCAGAATCTGGTAGTACTAGATCAAACAAAAGATAAAATAAAGAGCGTATCAGATGGTGAAAACCTTTTCAAGGCACTAGCTGATGGGAAGCTTGACACTCTCTCAGAGCACTATCATGAACGGTCGCCCATTTTGATGGAGCCTACGAAGGAAATCAATATTGAAACTACAGATAAACCAAGGATTCTAGAGGTAGCTGAATCGATGACAGATGATGAAATCCTAGGGTTCATGAACTTTCTCAAAGAAAATCAAGTCAATTTTGCTTGGTCTTATGCAAACATGCCAGGTCTTGATCCCGATCTCATAATGCATCATTTGTCTATCAAACCAAGAGCTAAACCAGTGAAAAAAAAACTCAGAAAGATGCATCCTCATGTTGCACTCCTAGATGCGGGATTTATAAGATCAATTGCCTATGCAGAATGGATTTCCAATATTGTCCCAGTAGCAAAGCTAGATAATCGCATTAGAGTGTGTACTGATTTCAGAGATCTTAACAAGGAATTCCCTAAGGATGACTTTCCACTTCCAAGCATTGATACTATAGTTGATCTGACAGCTAGCCATGCCATGCATTCACTAATGGATGGTTTCTCGGGTTACAACCAAATCAAGATTACACCTAAAGACCAAGATAAAACAGCTTTTACATGTCCATTGGGGACCTATTGCTGGAATGTCATGCCTTTCGGTCTAAAGAATGCTAGAGCTACTTATCAACAAGCTATGACAATGATTTTCCATGATATGATGCATACATTGATGGAAGATTATGTAGACGAAATTTTAGCAAAGTCATGTACAAGGGAAGGACATCTTGAGGTATTATCCAAAATCTTTGCAAGGTTGGAAAAGTTCAAAATTCGCCTTAACCCTAAGAAATGTGTTTTTGGGGTTACATCTGGAAAACTCTTGGGATACATTGTGTTTGAAAAAGGAATTGAAGTAGATCGTACAAAAGTAAAGGCAACCACAGAAATGCCTCCGCCAAAGAACATCAGTCAATTAAGATCACTACAGGGGCGACTTTAATCTATACGAAGGTTCATTGCACAATTGGTTGATAAGAGTTTACCTTTCACACATCTATTGCATAAAAATGTTCCTTTCAAGTGGGATGACAAGTGTGAAATGGCTTTTCGACAAATTAAACAATACTTAATGACTCCACTAGTTCTAGTACCACCAAATCCAGACAAACCATTGATCCTGTATATTGCCGCAACCGAGACATCTTTGGGGGCATTATTCACACAAGAAGACTGTGAAGGGAAAGAACATGCAATCTATTACATTAGTAGAACACTAACAAGTCATGAACTTAACTACACTTTCATTGAGAAGGCTTGTTTAGTGGTAGTCTTTGCTTCACAGAAATTTTGACATTACATGCTAACTCATACAATCAATCTTATTTCAAAAATTGATCCACTCAAGTATCTACTAAGTAAAGCATCACTAACAGGAAGGTTAGCAAAATGGGTCATGATTCTAAGTGAGTTTGACATCCACTATGTTGATCGTAAAGCAATCAAGGGACAAGTTATCGCTGATCAACTAGCAGACGTTCCCCTACAAGCAGAGCACCCCTTGCACATTGAATTTCCAGATGCTGATGTTTTCACTACAAAATTCAAGCAACTATGGTCCTTATACTTTGATGGTTCTTTTACTCAACATGGATTGGGGGCAGGCATTCTCTTTGTCACCCCTCAAGGACATACCATTCCTCGGTCATATAGGCTAATGTTTCCATGCACCAATAACATAGCCGAATATGAAGCACTAATCACTGGACTAAAGACAACATTAGAATGGAGGATTACCGAGCTACAAGTTTATGGTGACTCACAGTTAGTCATTAATCAAATCAATGATGATTATTAGACTAAAGATGACAAATTGTTGCCATACAAGAAGATGGTCGATGACTTCAAGAAGTACTTTGTGGACATCCAATTCACACAAATTCCAGGGCTTGATAACAAAGCAGCTGGTGCTATGGCTATGATCGCATCATTGGTACAACTCCCATAAAAATAGACTTGCTATGAATTTCTGGTGGAACAATTATTTACACCTGCTTATGACACACCCGAAAGCCAAATTACCTGCCACTTGGTAGGATCTGATTCGCCCTGGTATGGTAAAATTTATGCCTACCTAAAAGATGACATTTTACCACCTAACTTATCTCATAACCAAAAACGTAACTTTATCCAACAATCCTCTTGCTATACCCTTATCGCTGATACCCTTTATCGCCATGGTCTTGATGGTACTTTAATTCAATGTCTTGAACGTGACGAATCCGACAAAGCTTTACAAGAAGTTCATGGGGGAATTTGTGGTACTCATTCGAGTGGACTGATCTTATCCAAGAAATTGATTAGAATGGGTTACTATTGGCCTACAATGGAGAGGGAATCATTCACTTTTGTTAAAACATGCTCAAAATGTCAGATTCATGGGAATCTTATTCATGCTCTTGCACAAGAACTTCACTCATTCACACCAACCTGGCCATTTTCTCAATGGGGGTTAGATCTAGTAGGAAAAATTCATCCTTCATCTTCAAATGGGCATAAGTTCATCATCATAGCGATAGAATATTTCACTAAGTGGATTGAGGCAGTACCTCTCTCTAAAGTCACGGGAAAACAAATTTCATCCTTCATACTCAACTACATCATTTGTTGGTATGGTATTCCTAATGCCATTATTATAGATAATGGATGAACTTTTAAAAATCAAGATGTTGATGAACTTTGTGAGAGATTCCATATTCAACATAGATATTCAACACCTTACTATCCAGAAGGGAATGGCCAAGCAAAGGCTTCAAATAAGACTATACTGAAGATTTTGAAGAAGACTGTAAATGATTCAGGGAAAGATTGGCATGTTCAACTCAATCCCGCCTTGTGGGCTTACAGAACTAGTGTCTGAACACCAACGGGAGAAACACCCTTTGCTCTTGTCTATGGAGCAGAAGCCATATTGCCTTTAGAGGTTGAAATACCATCACTCAGAGTATCACTGAAAGGTTTCATAACCGATGATGAATACAGAGTTTCCTGACTACAAGAGTTAGAACTTCTAGATGAAAAGAGACAGAGAGCAGCTGACCATTTGAAAGCATACCAACAGATGATGTCTCGTAGCTATAATCACAAAGTAAAGTCACGTACCTTTCAGGTGGGTGATCTAGTTCTGAAAGAGAACCCACGCAATCAACAAGACAGAGAAAAGAAAGGTAAATTTGAATCAAATTGGCTAGGACCTTATATGGTTATTACAGTCTATGGTTCAGGAGCCTACAAGTTATCAACGCCAGAAGGGGACCTGTTTGACGAACCCATCAACAACATGCATCTCAAGAAATATTATGTTTAAGTCAGCTATCATCATCCAGAAAAAGTCCTGAAAAAATTCAAAAACAACAGAAAAAGTCCTGAAAAAATTCAAAAACAGTAGAAAAAGTCTTGAAGAAATACAAAAAAATCAGAAAAAGTCTTGAAGAAATACAAAAAAAAATAAAAAAATGTCATAGGGTGAAAACCTAGCAAACAGGCAGTCTATTAACAGAAAAATACAAAAAAAAAATAAATAAAAAAGAAATCAGAAAAATGCAATAAACACAGATAGTGAAAATCTAGCAAACAGACGCTATCTGTACCTCTCCATCTATTAGTTCCTTTTTTTTTTGCACTTGGGGCTTCTCAGCTTTCTTTTTTGTTTTTTTCCGCATCTTAGGGTTATAATTGCATCATCCTGTCGTCATTTGCCTAGAGTGATAAAACGTCTTACCATGGCTTGATCATTGTACATATTCCTTTTCGCAAGTTGTGTCAATAAACGGGGCAAAAAATCAACAGGGAGCACTTAACTTTCAGAGCATACTAAAATAGTTTGACAATGTCCTAAAATCTGATCTTGCAAACAAACAACCAACTCACGCGAAACATAATACATGAGATATGATCAACACACAATATACATGCTCTGCATATGTGCAAACTATAGCTGTCCCAATCAATAGCTGGTAGATGCCCCTGAAGGAGCTAGTCTGGAAGAGGGCGGCCTGCCACTACCCCCTTACATCAGGATCCCGTCGAGGCCCTATGACCTCTCGGCCATGTGTCGATGTCTGTGATCGGGTCCTCGTCCTGCTATGTGATCGTGGATAAGGCTCTCGACGCTCGGGAGGACACAACTCCTCATATCTGACTCTGTAGTATTTGACCTCTCTAGCTGCCTCAAATCCCTCTGCAATGGCCTCCCATAATGATGTACTCTCTACAGTACCCATGAGTCTCTATGTCACACCCTCGGCCTCCAGTGCCCATCGTCTAAGTGCATCCCTCTTCGCTACCAACTGTGTCACTTGGGAATCTAGGGCAGGCGCCTGAGCCTGTACTTATGTCTGAGCCTGCGCCTATACCTGTGTCTGAGCTTGGGAAAGTTGTGCCTGCAACTGCACTATCACACTCTGAGCCTGAGCTAGCTAGCTCTATAGCTGTGCCTGCTATCCCTGAAAAGTCTGAACTTGAGCCTACAATGTAGCCATCTGTGCCTGTTGAGATGAGGATGACACCCTAATCACTGTCTATGGTCTGCCACCAGATCTGGCTCACCGAACAATCTGTGCTCTACCCAGACTATCCAACCTCTGCTGCCTCTCCTTTCCATCATCATCTCCCCTATCATCTCTACCATCCGAGCTGTCCTTGTCTCCATCTCCTCCATCTCCGCTCTCCTCAACCTCATCTCCCTCCTCCTCCTCTCCTCCACCCATCGCCTACTCTTCGCCGACCACATCCTCCTGTCTCCCTGCCCCTGGCTGTGGCGCTACCCCAATTGCTCATGGCTCATCTGGCACTGTAAATCATCGAAATGGATGTGTATGGAAATAATGTGCATAATCATCAGTCATCCCTGCATCCTGCACCTCTGGTTTTTCTATCCATACCTCTGGCTGTAAGGTAGAATACTCTATGTATGCTACCTGGTATCGAATACATGGTCCCCATCCCATATCACCCTTGCGCTGCCCATAATGAGCAACGCCTTGTGGCATCCCCTGTGTAAAGGGGGTCCGCCCTATCAGATATGCGGTCTACAAAAAAACAACATCCCTAAGTGATCAATCTCCCATGCCTCACAATCCGTGCCTGCTGTCCCTGAAAAGTCTAAACTTGAGCCTACAATGTAGCCATCTGTGCCTGCTGAGATGAGGATGACACCCTAATCACTGTCCATGGTCTGCCACCAGATCTGGCTCACCGAACAATCTGTGCTCTGCCCAGACTATCCAACCTCTGCTGCCTCTCCTTTCCATCATCATCTCCCCTATCATCTCCGCCATCCAAGCTGTCCTCGTCTCCATCTCCTCCATCTCCGCTCTCCTCAACCTCATCTCCCTCCTCCTCCTCTCCTCCACCCATCGCCTACTCTCCGCCGACCACATCCTCCTGTCTCCCTGCCCCTGGCTGTGGCGCTACCCCTATTGCTCATGGCTCATCTGGCACTGTAAATCGTCGAAATGGATGTGTATGGAAATAATGTGCATAATCATCAGTCATCCCTGCATCCTGCACCTCTGGTCTGTCTATCCATACCTCTGGCTGTAAGGTAGAATACTCTATGTATGCTACCTGGTATCGAATACATGGTCCCCATCCCATATCACCCTTGCGCCACCCATAATGAGCAACGCCTTGTGGCATCCCCTGTGTAAAGGGGGTCCGCCCTATCAAATATCGCGGTCTACAGAAAAACAACATCTCTAAGTGATCAATCTCCCATGCCTCACAATTCGTGCCTGCTATCCCTGAAAAGTCTGAACTTGAGCCTACAATGTAGCCATCTGTGCCTGCTGAGATGAGGATGACACCCTAATCACTGTCCATGGTCTACCACCAGATCTGGCTCACTGAACAATCTGTGCTCTGCCCAGACTATCCAACCTCTGCTGCCTCTCCTTTCCATCATCATCTCCCCTATCATCTCCGCCATCTGAGCTGTCCTCGTCTCCATCTCCTCCATCTCCGCTCTCCTCAACCTCATCTCCCTCCTCCTCCTCTCCTCCACCCATCGCCTACTCTCCGCCGACCACATCCTCCTGTCTCCCTGCCCCTGGCTGTGGCGCTACCCCAATTGCTCATGGCTCATCTGGCACTGAAAATCGTGGAAATGGATGTGTATGGAAATAATGTGCATAATCATCAGTCATCCCTGCATCCTGCACCTCTGGTCTGTCTATCCATACCTCTGGCTGTAAGGTAGAATACTCTATGTATGCTACCTGGTATCGAATACATGGTCCCCATCCCATATCACCCTTGCGCCGCCCATAATGAGCAACGCCTTGTGGCATCCCCTGTGTAAAGGGAGTCCGCCCTATCAAATATCGCGGTCTACAGAAAAATAACATCTCTAAGTGATCAATCTCCCATGCCTCACAATCCGTGTACGGCCTCCATATCACTGCATCTATATCATCCAGTAATCGTCGCCAATACTCTACCTTGCCTAGCTTTTGCTGGACAAGTGCACCAGAATATGCATACATATATGGACTCCCTGCTGGCCTATCCCTCGTACAATGTGGTCTCATGATCGCAATATGCTCCCATGCCCAGATCTGTAGAAGTGTCACTCCACTTGCCAAACTAGTGGACCCTCTATATACAACCTAATGAAGATCATGATACATGTCAGCCAATATACAACTCCCCAAGGCATACCTCCGTGGCTATGTCACCATCCACTCCAACATCCTACCCCAGCCAGCTGCAAATCCCTTCGACCGATGGTCCGCTCCAAGGAAGCCTCCAATGAATGCAGCCAACATAGCAACTAAGGCTGGATACCTACTGAAATCCTCCCAATTTATCCAATATCCACAAATGCTCGCATCGCCACATATCCATCGTAGCGCCTCAGTCCCACCAATCTCCTTGTGGTCATAAACCACAAGGGCACCAACAACTGGAATCCCAAGAATCCTATACACATCCTCGTGTGTCACACTCATCTCACCGGTCGGCAAGTGAAAAGTGTTATGCTCCGAGTGCCATCTCTCTGCCAAAGTGGTCAATAGTCCCTTATTGATCTGAATACCTCGCGGCATGGTCAACAAAGGTCCCAGTCCACAATCTGCTATCCACTGTAACTCTGCTGGTGTAAGCTCTCCTACTCGCTCCCAACATAGTGGGAACCGCTCTCTAGTCTAGAGGCTTTTAAAAACCTCCTATTTTCGATCATCACAAGGACACATTAATCAGACTTGTATCATGTGATCTATCTATCCAACAAATTCAATCAATGACCCATATCAACACAATCAACAAATCATATCCATGACCCATATCAAGTGCTAAATCAATCTATCTGAATATCAAATCAATCTACTCTATCATCATTTACTATTTGTTTTTCTTTTCAGGAAAGCAAATTTATCAACACACAAATCATTTCCTATTTGTATTTCAGTCATGAATGCAAATTTGTACCCTCATTTTACTATTTGGTTTCTATCGCAGAAAGTAAATTTACCAGACATCTACTCTTTGTTTTTCAATCGCGCAAAGCAAAGTTATCAAACACAAAATCAATTAATCAATCAATTACTCTTTGTTGTTCGCCACAAAGTTATCAGCTATCTACTCTTTGTTTTCTATTTTGGAAGCAAAGTTATCAGTTCTTTATTAGATTTTCTATCATTTTTTCCCCATATCAGCATGATGGTACTACAATTCATCTATCTATTGACTAAGGAAGCAATTTAAATCATCATTTTTCATTACAAAGACATTCTATCAAAAATTTCCTATATGCGCCACTGTGTTACCTATATGCGCTAAAACACAAATGCGCAACAATTTTACTCAAATGCGCTAAATTTTTTCCCAAAAGCACTAAAACTCGGTATGCGCTAATCTATCCCATGGATGCGCAACTTTAACTCTCAAATGCACAACTTTATCTATTTGTGGCCCTAGCCCTATATGCGCAATTATGTGCCCTAGATGCGCTACAGGATCATAATAGCCGATTTTAACCTATATGCGCTACTCTATCTGTCGAATGCGCTACAAGATGAATTTTAAACCCACCCCTATATGCACTACAAAATTTCTTATATGTACTACAAAACTTTGCCAAAGTGCTAGAAGTTTTATCGAATGCACTAAAACGTGATGAAAAAACTAAAAACTAACCTAAAACACTTGTGAAATCGATTCAAAATGTGAAATTCGAAATCATAAATGACTAGAATCACTCATCGGTGGTCCATACGCAGCTGGTCTCTGGTATTGACACGCTCGCTCGAATCTATGCATGTGCAATGGGATCTCCATCTTGCCAAGTCACTATCAGAGCTCACTTTTCACTGTAGCAGTACGGTGAAAATGACACTTCATTTTACCCCTTTTTACCTTTTAAGGGTCTATTAAGGTGAGAGTTAATGGCATTTTTCATTCCTTCCATTTTATTTTTCATCGGGCCATCACAAACATCATTTATCGGGAGCTAAATCACTATTTCCCTATCATTCTTGACATCATCTTCCATGATTTACCTCCCGAGGGGGCATCATCGACATAAAAAATCAGAAACATATCAGGGGCAAAAAAAAAATTATTTTCTTTGAAGCAATGTGTTTCACACATCACTTCAAAGAGGGGCAAAATGTATACACATAAAAATGGTCATGTCTATAATCCTGACAATTAATTAAATATTTATTATTTAATTAATTTTTCTAAAATCCTCTACATATGATTAAATTTAATTAATTTAATTATATTGTTCATTCATCTTATTCTTCTTTCGTAATTAAATAAATTTATTTTATTTATTATTTTCATATTCCACTTAATTAATTAAATAAATACATTTTATTTATTTAAATTAATTATCATTGTTTGAATTTAAATTAAATCTTTTGATTTAATTAAGTTTAAATATTTCTCTTTCTTCTATTTTAAATTCTTCTTCTAATTAATTAAATATTTCATTTAATTAATTTCATAAATGTGATTTAATTAAATAAAATCTTATTTAATTAAAAGATCTTATGCTTTCTTTCTAAATCACAATTAGATATTTTATTTAATTGTGAAATCTTTTGTTTTCTTCTCATATCATAATTAAATATTTTATTTAAATATGAGATCTTCTGCTTTTTTCAAAAATCCTAATTAAAACTTTCTTCTGCTTTCTTTAAAAGCTTAATTTAATTAAGAAAAGATGAATATCATCCACAAGTAAATAATTGAATTTTTAATTCATTATTTATCAGCTTTTAAATCTTTCTTTTATCTTTTCAAAGAAAGATGATTTTTATCCTCTTATCTTTTTCTCTTTCATAAAAATAGAAAAATCTTGTTTTCGGGTTTTCTTCTATTTTCTCTTCAGTTTCATCCATCTTCAATCATTCGATCTGCCAGGAATTATCACAACTGTCAATCAAGACAGTCAATCAGAATCCTTCGAAAAACTCTATAAATACTTGTGTGAATCTAAGCATTGGGGACCGACAATTAATTAGATTTCATGCATTTAATTCATTTAGCATTCTAATATCATAGCATCATGTTTACTTCAATCATCTTAGTCTTATTCCATACCATGACTTAATCTTGCATCATGCATCATATTTAAATCTCATTCTTTAGGAAGACAATTTGTTGAGCTTAGCATATAATCTAAGAGCAAAAGCTAGAATCAACAAAAACACTGAAGATAGAGGACAATAGGACGACAATCGAAGTAGAATATTGAGTTTGCCTCTCCTTATCTCTTACTTTTTGTTTTGATACAATGTCTTATTGGTGTGCTTGAATAGTATTTATTTCATTTCATTACGCATATTTTCGATCACACAGGTATCTAAAACTAGTTTTGGTTTTTGGGTAAGAGTTATTCTATAAAACATATGTCTGATTTTCATTGTTTGATGCACTACAAGCAAAATTGAGAAAATTGAGTGAGAACACCAAGTTAGGGTCTTAAAGGTGAAAATTTTGTTCAAGACTGATTGGAATATGATTGAATTAAAATTATCCATCTTTCTTTGCATCAATTGGTATCATAGCATAATTTTTGATTTTTTGAAGAAGAGAAGTTGAAGTTTGAAGAAAGAAAGACTTGCAAATTGAAAGGACAAGATTCCTCCTAAAGGTAGTACAATCATTTCTAGAGAAATAAAGATGATGAAGGAGTCTCAAGAAGCGATTTTTACTAGACTTGCAACATTAAAAACAAAGAAGAGGTAAGGCCACTGAAGAGGAAAGTGAGCGAGAGGAAGAGGTAGAGGGTGAGAATGAAAACCCGCCAAGAGGAGTCCAAGATGATGATGAGTTGGACCCTGATGAAAGAAGGATGGTTAAGATGTTGAAGGCTATCACAGGAGATGCTTATGGTGAGAAAATATATTTTCCAATGTATAGTGGAAAGTTGGATGTAAAAGAAGTGTTAGATTGGATTGATGCGCTAGATAATTACTTTGAGTATAAGGAGGTAGTAGATGATCAAAAGGTAAAGTTTTCTAAGAATAAGTTGAAAGGCCCTGCTCTAACATGGTGAAACTATGTACAGGAGGAGAGTGAAAAATGGCAAAGAAAAAATAAGTTCATGCAATAGGACGGTGTCAAAAATTAAGAGCCAATTCTTTCCAGGTGATCATGCTATACAAACTTTTAGGAAGTTGCAAAACCTTAAGTAGAAGGAAAAGGATGTCATGGCCTACATAGAGGAGTTTCAAAAATTAAGCAAGCATTAGATATGGTCATGTTGAAGATGAGAATGAGAAGATTTCAAGGTATATGAGTGGATTGAGATTTCAAATTCAATATGAATTGAGTCTTGCTACTCCTAGAATAGTTAAGGAATGTTTTCAGTTGGCTGTTAGGGAAAAAGAGAAGTTAAAAATAAGGAAAGAAAGAAAAGGAAGAGGCAAAGGCAACACCTCTAGAGGTAGGGGTTCAATTTCTACTTCAAGGAAGTCCTATGAGGACCAAGAAAATGCAAGTAAAGGTTAAGACCAAGTTGTTGGTCAAAGAGGTGGATTTAGAGGCTTTATAGATAGATTTGGAGGACAAGGTAGTGCTTCAAACACATTTTTAGGGAGATACTATCATTGCAATCAACTTGGCCATCAAACATGGAAGTGTCTGGATAAGAAACCTTCTACATCACATGGTGGTGAAAGAAGAACACAGTTGGTGCAAGAGGAAGATTGTGAGAGTGTTAACCCTCCTAATCTATTTGCTACTCTAGAAGTTAGAGTCATTAATGGTTATGAGAACACTCCTCAAAACATCCAAGGAGAAGGAGCCATCACAAAGAAGAACACGCTTCAGGACAACTTTCAAATGCATGGGAAAGGTATGTAAAGTTGTAATAGATTCAGGAAGCACATATAACATGGTATCTATTGAAATGGTTGATAAACTTAAGTTGGAAAAGATACCACATGATACACCTTATAAGGTTCTTGGTTGAATGAGGATCAATATGTTTTGGTGAATGAGCAAGCTTGGGCTGAGTTCAATATAGGTGGATATAAAGATAGGATTCTATGTGATGTGTTGCCTATGGATATGTGTCATTTGTTGCTAGGAAGACCTTGGCAGTTTGATAGACATGCCTTGTATGATGGTAGGAACAATGCTTATGAGATTGAAAAAGATGGAATCTCTTTTACATTGACTCCATTGATTGAAGATGATAAAGGACAAACTAAGGCAGCTAAAGTGATAATGTTAGGAAGAAAAAAATTCTTCAAAATAGAGAAAGCAGAGAACATGACACTTACAGCTACTACCAAGCATGGGGATACTAAAACATCAGATTTGAAGAATGATTCAATTTTGGAGGGAAAAGAATTCATAAAAGTAGAACAAGAAGACAAGAACCTTGAAACCATTTCAAAGCATGGGAATGATGAGACAATAGGTATGAAGTATGATTTTCCTTTGGAAGAAAACAATATTGAGTTAATGACAAAATCTGATATTGAGAAGGTCAAGGATGAATTGATTTTAGAAGTTCAATATTGTCTTGAGGAGCATATTGTCAAAAAGGTACAAGAAGTATTGCATTAATTATTTTCACAAGAAGATGTTGATCATTCTTTTATGTCAGAAGTTAGTGGGTATGATGAGGAAGCAATTAAAGGTGCATCACAATAGATGGAAGGAATGAAAGACAAAGGTGGAGAGATTAAAGAGGAATTACAAGAAAATGTCGACAAATATAAGCACAAAATTAAAATAATGAAGAAGAAAGTTCATGACAAGGATGGTAGAGGTATGTTTGTAGGTACTCAAGTAGGTTTAGAATTAGTTCAAGATGAAGAAAAAGTCAAAGAACATCCATTAGGTTGGCTTATGAAGTTGGAGAAATTTCTAAATGCCAAAGAGTTCAACAATGCAAAGGCCGATGTTGATTTCCAATACTTGACTCATTGGAAAGGATTACCAGATGGAAAGGAATTTGGAGACCAAAGAAGTGATGTTATCAAGCATGGTTTATTGCAGCACAATCCTCAAGGGGACTTGAGTTACTCTTTTGTCTGAGTGTATGGTGCAGGAGCACCTGGTTGATTTCTTGCCTCCATGAGGAAATTTGTCATTTTGGTTTGATGGTTGTGTCTCATTTTGTAATAAGGTCATATTGACCATGGTACATGTGTTTTGAGTCATTTATTAGGTTTCTAGGTTGTTTTTGGGGTTAAGTTATCAAGTTTGAAAATATTATCATTTGTTGCAAAATTGCAAAATATGCAAAAAATTGAATATGAAGGGTCATCGGTGGGAAAGGAGGTTTTTGGTCATTGGAATTCAAAGGGAAGTTATAAAAATGATGTAATATGTTTTAAATTGGCCTTGAGAAGGTGAGCCCAAGGTTGGTGACTTTTATTTTGGATGAAATTCAATAAAACCCCTGATTTTGTGCAGATTTCTAACGTTTCTTGTTGTTTCAGAACATTGTATGATTCTATATAGAGATTTCATGAATTGAGGCTGATTGTATTGGATGGATAATTGAATTAAATTTATTTTTGTGTTGGTCTTATTGAGTTTCATTAAGTTTTGAGGTTTTTATTGCCATTTTACCTCGGACAGGTCAAAAACCCTTGTTCAACAGGGTTGAGAGCAAGAAAAATGTAGAACTCTCCATTCCACCATTGAAATCTTTTAAAATTCAGTGGAATGGGGGTATATTAGGTTTATTTTGTGTTTATCAAGTTGGAAGGAGAAGGGATGAGAGTTTTTTGTGAATATGATGATTCCCTATGCTAGAAAATAATAGTTTTTGAGCAATTTTGATGCATAGAGGTTATGGTTGGTTAGAAAACTCTTGGAAAGTGACTTTTGAAGGTTGGAATAGCATATAAAGACCCTATAAGATTTTTTTAGGGTGTTGGTAAGGAGAATTTAGGCCTGGAGTATAGAGAATCGATAAACCCCTATTCAAATTAGCCTAATTAGGCCATTGCTCAAGCGTAGCGACAATTTTTTGAGGGCTATGTTCAAAAGAAACACTTATTGATTTTAAGATATGTTTTAAAAGAGCCTAATGGGTATCTAAAAATAGTTTTTTTTTGTGGGTAAGAGTTATTCTACAAAATATATGTCTAATTTTCATTGTTTGATGCACTACAAGCAAAATTGAGAAAATTGAGTGAGAACACCAAGTTAGGATCTTAAAGGTGAAAAGTTTGTTCAAGACTAATTGGATTGTGATTGAATTGACATTCTCCATATTTATCTGTATCAGCTTCACTAGCACATAGTAACAAATGGTCCAGGAAATCCCCTACAAATATCAGTTTCCAACTGATGAGGAGAAGCATCAATCAAGCGCTTTTCTGCCAACCATAGACTCAAATGTGGTCCTCCACACATCTTCCACATATGGCATGATGGCCCTACCCTTCAATGAAGCAATTGGTTTGTAAAACCCCATAACAAAATAGCATTCTTGAGCTTCATGTTGTGCTCTATAATTCTAGAACCTAATCATACAGTAGCTACAACTACAAGTATGAAAATATCGAATTAGAAATTTTCTAAAAATGGACATAGTGAACTAACAATGTAAATAGTGGCTACTTACACTACTTTGAACAAAGTTTCATATAAAAGAGTCATCCATTCACCCACTATCCTAGCTTGATTTTTTTAATGATCATTCATGTACTATGCTTAGGAAATTCCCTCCATTGGATAATTGTTAATCCCAAGAATAACCTATCTCTTTATAAAAACTATGCATAGACAATTCCCTCCATTGGGTAGCCATTAACCCCAGGAACAACCTATGTTTATAACATTCCTAGTAAACACATTGCATATCTATAACCTTCATTGGTAATCTAATTTTATGGTAATCAATGAACTCACTATAGTTTGGATACATAATAACTTGAAACAAAAACAACATAAGCTATCCTAGCTTCATATTTCCCTAGTATATAATACTAAGATCACAATAATTCCTTACTATAGAGTATGTGTACAAACACTAAAGTAAAGTACATAAAGAGTAAAATATAATAAGATTCTTCCAATAACACAATCATTTTCCTATTCTAGATATTCAATGCATTTTCCACGCAAAACATCATCAACATTCAATATTTTCAAAAATAAAAAGCATATAAGAAGGCAGAATAATATGCCTATTAAATGCTAATTCCAAAAGAAACAAAATGAATTCCAAGAAAAATTGACTCCAAGATTCCACAACAATTCTCTAATCCACACTCAAAAATACTTCAGAAAACTCACTAAACTCTCATCACAAAAACTCTCAACTCACTCAAATAAAACTCAAAATGAGAACAATAGAATGTAAGTAAACAATGTGTCCAAATGAAGTATCCCACACCCCTATTTATATAGAATTAAGAGACTTCTCTACCTATTATCAAGCTTTGTAATTTGACACTTCTTAGCTATATGGTCAACTCAAAAAATTAACTTCAATTGGTGGAAGAATTATAAAGCAATACTCATCTATTTAGAATAGAAAATGGACTGGAATTGAGAAAGCAAGAGTTTATCTCAGTAATGCAAGGTGAAAACCAACATGTCGACTTCCAAATTTTCTAGCAAAACCAAGACTTATTCTACCTTTTACCTAGTCTTTCATCACTGGATAATTCTTAGTTCTTTGGGCTACTAATCATAATGCAAGTTCATATTTCGACACGACCTAGTTCTTTCCACTATGCATTTTTGTTGTTGTTGTTTAAAGACTAAGTCAAAGACTAAATATCATTCAAAATATCTTTAAACTTATTGAATGACTCTACAAACATTGTGTGTTGTGATAGTAGACCGGTTGACTCACATTTATTGATAATTGTGTTGTATATAGTGCTTACTATATGTTGTGATATCTTTTATACATTGGCCACAATACATATCATTAAGTCTACGCTTTATTCCATTATATCTTCAATGCTTTATAAATAATAAACAATGCTTAAACAATATCAACACATATACAATTATTTATATATATATATGTATATATCCATATATATATGTATACACCTAAAAATGGTCACATTACAATAGTCTGGTAATTAATTAAATATTAATATTTAATTAAATCTCCGAATTCCATCTACATATAAATAAATTTAAATAATTTATTTATATTGTTCACTCTTTCATTTTGATTAAATAAATAAGTTTATTTAATCATCTTTTCTTATCCATCTTTTAATTAATTAAATAAACATTACGATTTATTTATATTCATTATCATTTAATCTTGGCTTGGATATTTTATTCAAATAAAGATTAAATATTCCTCTATTTTAATTATATTCTTCTAAAATGTTCATTCATCATTAAATATTATAAATATTTAATGTAATTCTTCTAATTTCCATTCGCAATTAAATATTTCAAAATATTTAATTAATTCTTCTAAAGTCACATCACAATTAAATATTTCAAAAATATTTAATTAAATCTTCCATAGTGCTAAAATCAAAATTCAAACTCAATAAATGAAATTAAATAAATTTATTTATTTAATAAATTTGGGGATTATCTTCAACAACTGTGAAACAAACTGCCAAAACAGAAAATTAAATTCTTCTGTTTCTGTGCGAGCTTGTTCCCGTGGGTTGAAGACAAGGCTCCATTCTTCTCTCCAACCTTCCAACCTCTTCCATCTTCCTCTCAACCTCCATCTCTCACCTTTCAATTTTACCAGACAATCTCACAATCGTTGATTCTTGCCAGCCAGGATTGTGCTTGGAAAAAACTATAAATAGGACTACCAG
The DNA here is from genome assembly GCA_007258455.2 of Sequoia sempervirens. Classification (NCBI taxonomy): domain Eukaryota; kingdom Viridiplantae; phylum Streptophyta; class Pinopsida; order Cupressales; family Cupressaceae; genus Sequoia; species Sequoia sempervirens. The sequence goes on from VDFB02026320.1 coordinate 125,056,747, forward strand.
GTCTTTGAAAAGATATAGAAGCTTTCAACAGAGAAATTATAGTCAAATAGATCTCAAGCATCCATAGCATAGTCTTATAGCATCCATAGTTTTTAATATCATAGCATATCATGGCCAATCATCCACATAGTTTAGTTTCAATTTACAGCCCCTGTGCATAATTCATAGCCCTTGTGCATATCCGTCAGCATTCTCACCTCCACCAACATATAGGATAGAACTTCCTTTGCATACTCATTCTGTAGATTTTCATTTGGAGAAGCCAAGCTTATACAATCTAAGAGCGGCAGCTTTGAACAAATCTCTGGAGATAGAGAAAGATGGAACGCCTCTGAAGAATTCCTATTTATTTTAATTGCATTTCAATTTATTTAGTTTAAAGTTCTATTAATTGTGTGTTTTGTTTTCAATTTGATTAACATATAGTAACATACACATTTTTGGCACCCACCGTGGGGCTCTTGCCCTTAATTTTAACATCTTTTTGTAGGTTTCTCTTACAGGTTACGGCCAAAAAAAAAAAAAGTGGATTAGCGCAAGAAAACACGTGTTCAAAAAGTTCATACCCAGTTTAGCGCCCGTGAAGAATCCTGCAGCGCATTTGAGCCATCCTGTAGCGCTCTTAAGCAATCCTGCAGCGCATTTGAGCCATCCTGCAGCGCTCTTAAGCAATCCTGCAGCGCATTTGAGTCATCCTGCAGCGCTCCTGATCTATCCTACAGTACATTTGAGCCATCCTGCAGCACTCCTGATCCATCCTACAGCGCATTTGATCCAATCTGCAGTGCTCTCAAGCCATACTGTAGTGCCTTTAAGAAATACTGCAGCACCCTTGAAGACTTCTGCAACGCCTTTAAGGAATCCTGCAGTGCCAGTGAAGACTGTTATAGCACATTTTTAAAATACCTGCAAACTGTAATTTGTAAGTTGAATACAGTTTAACTGAATTCGACGCAACCGCGAACAGTTAATAATTTTAAATTGGAATGAAGCAATCCTAGGGTAGACACATAAATTAAAATGAAGCAATCCTAGGGTAGACACCTCATTATTTGATTTTGGGCTAAAATGAACTCTATGTTTGTGTGAAGCAACGTCTTCACTTAGCATAGCAAAATTTTATTTTGGGCTTAAAAATTAATCCTTGTTTGCTTTGTTTTAAACGGTGATAGGCCTATGCTCTCCCCTTAACTGGGTGATCAGAATGCCAAACTCACCTATTTCCCTTTATGCATTTTACAGCTTTATTAAAACCTTGTAGAGAGCCTGCTCTTGTGGGAAAAAGTACTCACCCAAGAGGAACGACTCAAGTGGGTTCAAGCCAAAGCCAGGCTATTCCACCCCACTCTAAAATTTAAAGCAAAATTGGGGAAACCCTCTTTTGACGGTAGTGTGCATTGATAACCATCCCCAAAGCCTTTGTTTTAAAGGTAGGGAGGTCTCTCGAGGGAGTCTATCATTTGCCGCACCGAACGGAAACCCTTACTAAGAACTTAGTGTAGTATCTTACCGAGTCAGTTTCCAAACATCATAATAATCACAGTGCAGGGGAGGGAAGAATCTACCCCCAAGATACTCACCATATAACTACCAAGGATTGCTTGCTTAGGGGATCCGGTATCCACTTCTGTCACTCTAAGTACACACCTAGAAAAGACAAAAATACAGGCACCCTTTCGGGGGTGACATGGCTATGTGAGTCGACACAGTTCTAAGATGTGGGCTGTTGATTACTATGATGACCTACTTGAGAATTAAGAGTGAGTCTGTTTGAAATGCTTATCATGTGTAAAACCTGTTAAGACAATTTTTTAACAACATTTTGATCATACACTTGATGTTTAGCATAGGACTTAAAATAACTATTCTACAAATTGTTTGATGTGTTTTCAATACACTAATTTAGATAAGATCATCCAAAATTCACAATCACATTGATTACTCCCATGTTACGAAATTGGAAATCCACAACCTTTGTTAAGAAGTCCATTTTCAAAAGGATTAAAAAGCCAAAGAAACCCCTTAGCCACAAGAAACTATTGAAGAAAAGACGATTCTTGTATCAAAGTCAAAAAGTTTTACTCAAGTATAGAACCTTTCTTCATCGATATCATGATTGTGTTAGAGGTCATTCTAATGATTATGCTATAGAACCCTTGTACTCACAAGCTTTCTTTCAAAGAAGAGCCCTTTCTCAAAGGCATAACCATAGTCAACGCATTCGTTTCAGTTATATTCCCCAATCTGCAATTGAATATTCTACTCGTTCAAATCAAATTTTGCAATAGAGAACTCAGATTACATTAGGCATTCATCACCAAATCCATCCTTTTACAAAGTTGTGATAAAAAATGTCATAAAGTGCAAAATCATCCTTTTCTCGATCTTTTTCTTAAATTCCTACCAACAGGATTTTCATCCTTTCACTTAGGGAACAACACAAGCTAAAGATTGGAAATATTTCAAGTCATAGAATTTTCATTCTATCCTGACTTTTATATTCATCATAAATTGCACTATTTCACTCTTTTGATCAAAAGATAGTAGAATTTGGAACAAAACTTATGCTTGTCTTCACGAGATCTCAAAAACACATGGAAAAAGATGAGGGAGAAACTACCACAAGCAAAATGGGTGACCATACTGAGAAAGAAGAGGAAACATTTAATGTTGACGAATTAACAGAAGAAAAGCTTCAAGAAGCAGAGCAAGATCCCCAATTCCATACTCTTATGGAA
>VDFB02026320.1:125059584-125636882 GCA_007258455.2 Sequoia sempervirens
AACTACATTCAATTTGCTACATATTCTATTTTTACATTATTTTGAAATTATATAGATAACTTATTTAAATTTTTATGTCAAGTTGCCTAACTCTATTTTTTTTGAATTTTTTGCCACTTAAGGGCCTATTTTTTCCATGATGATCCTGCACATACCCTAGAGTTAGGGTTCAATTAGCATAAGGGTCAATTTTAGGATTTAATTAGGGTTAGGATCCAATACAGTTTTAATTAGGGTTAGAGTTAGGGTTAGGGTTAGGATACAATCAAGGTTAGGGTACATTAGCATTTAATTAGAGTTGGAAATAAATTAGAATTAGGGTAAGGATTAGAGTTCAATTAGGATTACAATTAGGATTAAGATTATGGTTTAATTAGATATAAGGTTAGGGTTAAGGTTAGATATAGAATTAGGGTTAGGGTTATGATTAAGGTTAGGGTTGAGATTTAATTAGGGTTAGGGTGAGGGTTTAATTGAGGTTAGGGTGAGGGTTCAATTAGGGTTACAATTATAGTTAGGGTTAGAGTTTTTACAATTATGATTATGGCTAGGGTTAGGTTTGCAGTTATAGTTAGGGTTTAATTAGGGCCAATATTATAGTTATTAGGACTCAATTAGGGTTAGAGTTAGGGCTAGGGTATGATGAGAGTTAGGGTACATTACCATTTAATTAGGGTTAGGCATCAATTAGAGTTCCGGTTAGGATTAGAGTTTAATTAGTGTTAGAGTTAGGGTTCAGATTATGGCTCAATTAGATTTAGGGTTTGGGTTAGAGATAGATTTAGAGTTACAATTAGGGTTATGGTTAGAGATAGATTTAGGTTTAGGGTTAGGGTTTGAAATAGTGTTAGCACAATAAGGTTAAAATTAGAGTTAGACTTACACAACTAGTCATCTACTGTATAAAATTTATCAGCATTTATTATATCTTTGTATGTATTTTATTTGTAGTTTAATAAAATATAAAGTTTAAATTTCTTTATGTAACATCATTTCCTTATAATTCTATATATTGTTATTGGTATTTCAAATGATTTTGGTGAGATTTCAACATAGTAAGTCAACTAATATCTTATTCTAAGTGTTTACATTATTTGTTTCATAGTATGTATTACTAAACATTATTAATTTCAATTTTTATTTTATCACAAATTATGGATAGTTTTATTCTCATAATTCCTAAATACTAATCTTTTTTTTTAATTTTTAGCAAAGAATTCAAACTATGGATGTTTCAGAGAATGAATCAAAAATCATTGTTGCAAGCCCAAATGCCTCTGTAAACTCAAATGAAGTTTTTGAAACTGATGTGGAAAAATGTGCAAGGTCTATTTTAGAGTCCTGTACAAAAATCGTCAAAGATATTGAATACACAACCTTAATGATTGACAATGTTGAAGAACTAGAAATATTGAAAATGGAAGATGTTGCAAAAGTAGTTAATGAGACATCTATAGAAGTAGTTGCATTTCCATCTATGATGAAAGAAGTATATCACGATCATTATGCAAATAAAGGTCGCAATACCAATCTCATCATTGAAGAATATGTGATGTACTTACGCCATTATGATGAATTGTTTTTCATATAGTTACATCTTATTTGACCTTTGATACTTCTTAGTTATTCAAGTTGGTTGTAGTGAAACATATATTTTTTCTCTGATTTATATAAGTTCAACGAACAACAATATTAATTTTCGTACACTTGGTTTATTAAATTGTGTGGTGTTAAAGATATTTTTGAAATGGAGGTGTGACAAATATATATGAAATATTAAATGTGTGGCAAATACATATGATATAATTTTTGACTTGAATTTTTACAAACATTTTACTCATTTTAGAAAAGTTTACCAATTTGGTTTAACTTATATTATAATATAAGAGAAATATTTTTTAGAAAAGATTGAAGTGATGTGTAGCAATAGATAAGACATCCATAAATATAAATTTTAACTTTTCGTAACATATTTTGTTCTAGTACTTATTTGTAATATACGTGGCTTTTTGAAATGTGTAGCATTAAATAATGTGTTGAAGTGGATGTGAGGCAAATATATGTGAAAAATTAATTGTAATGAATGTGTCACAAATATATGAAATACTAAATGTGTCACAGATATGTGTGTGTGTGTCTATAACCCAAACCCTAATTCTAAGCATCATCCTAACCATAATGTGAACCCTAAGCCTAACCATTATTTGAATTCTAACATTAACACTTATCCTAATCTTGAACTTAAACCTACCATAACTTTTATTCTATCATTCTATCATAATCATAATAATAATCCCAATTCTACCCATTTCCTCACCCTAACCATAATTCTTACCCTAACCCAAACATTAATGTAAACCATAAACATAATCTTAACCATAGAAAAAAATTCTAACCCTAACCATAAACCTAATGCTAACACTTACCTTAACACTAAACCCTAACTGTAACTATAACCCTAACCATAATCATAAACCTAAATGCTAAATCCTAATCCTAAATGGTTAAACCTAAATCTAATGCTAACCAGCCATGATATAAACTTTAACCCTAATGCTAACCCTAACTATGATATAAATCGTAACCTTAAATTTTAACCCTAATCATAACCCTAATTATATTAATTTATTCAATATATAACACTAAACCCTAATGCTAACTATAACCCTAATCATAATTCTAAACCCTAACCCTCACCATAATCATAATCTTAAACCAAATCCAAACCCTAATGCTAATCTTAACCTTAATCCTAACCTTGACCCTAACCCTAACCCAAACCATAGCCCTAACCAAATATAAATCCTTATCCTACCCCTAATTATAATTCTAATCCAAACCTTGATGGTAATTCCAACCCTACCCTTAACACTAATCAAAGCCTTATTCGTAACTTGAAACCCGTTATAATTATAATCCTAACCATAATTATACCCCTAACCCTAACACAATTCTCACACTAACTATGACCATAAACCCACCTTAACACTAAACCCTAACCCTAATCATAATAATAAATCTAAACCAAACCCTAACCCTAATGCTAACCCTAACCATGATATAAACCCTACTCCTAAATGCTAACTCTAATCATAACCCTAAATATATTAATTTATTCAATGTGTTATGCATGTCACGACTATTACTAGCAAATATATAACCTATATATAAAATACACCGAGATGTCTCGAGGTGTTTAATTTTTTCATCATTCAGCTTTAATAAAAATTAATGTTGAAAAAATTCAACTCCTCAATACATCTTGATGTATTTTATATATTGGTTATATATTTGCTAGTTATAAAAGGGTTGAAGATGTTTTAAGGAGGAAAGGAATAATGAATAATGGGTTTCGGGTAGAGGTGAAGAAAGGTGAAGAGTGGAAAGGCTTGGGGTTGTTACGAACAATTGTTAATAGGTTAATGCAAATTTTTTTGAATTGTCTTATTTTTCATTTTTAAAGATGTAAAGTGTAAGGTGTAAATTCTGTTTATAATGCTTGGATTAAATTTAACTGGATATTTACAAAAAATGAAAAAATTTAGAGAAAAATTATTGTACACACAAATTGTTTTCTTATTAGAGAGTGATATTATTTATTTATTTTTGAAATAAAAATATTTATCTTTAAAGAATAAAATTTTTGTTTTCTATTAGTAAAAGATATGGGTTTAGCTTTTCCAAAGGTCATATAAAGCTTCATTTTGAAGTTCAAGTTGGACAACTCTTTAACTAGTGAGAAGTTTTGTAACCTCTTGAATTATTTTTGAAAAACAGTCTTAATTAAGAGATGGGTTAATAAATGATAATTTAAAGTGACATTTTTTATAATATTTATTTATTCATTCTTGCTATGGTAGTAACAATTTATATTTTGAAAACGTTTTAATTAAATAATAATAATGGCAACTCTCAACTAATTAAAAGTTACAAGTATTTAAAAAATAGTAATGTTAACATTTATTTTGTAAATATTAAGATACACAATTTTTATGAATCACAACAAAAGCTAGATTCCTAGAGAAGTACATAGTTCACAATTACAAACTAGATCCTTACTAGCAAACTCAACTTAGACCATTGCAAAGAAGATTATTTAGATTCTAATCTACATTGGTGATTTGTAGATTTTTTTAGATCCTAAGACATATTGGTTTCTAAGTCTTCATCATTTAGAATTCATCCATTGGTTGTATAGCTAAGTGGTCTATCATTTGTTCTATTTTCTATTTAAAAAATAATTGTACAATTATCTAAATGTTTAAGATTTGATTTATTGCATTCCATTTGTTATTTAGTTTAGGTTAATTGTTCTTATTTATATGCATTTTTTGACTAGTCTAAAGTAATCGTAGAGATTGTGTTTTTCCCTTTGCATTTTGGTGAACTTATCTATATTACACAACCTAGTTTATTTTAAGGATTTAATATTTTTTAAAGATCTAAAATTATCTTTTATTCTATTTTACTTTTATATTTGAGTAATCCTTTTGCTTTTGTCCTTTATATTAATAGATCTTCCTTTTAAGGTTTGGTGTTTATTGTCCTAATCCTATCTTTTACTCACCCTACCCATCCTAGATTTTCCTTAATGTTAACTCTTCCAACATATTTTAGATATAATTTTGAATTGATATTTAGAGCTATGATAAATTATACCTTCCCTTTTTGTGTCACTTGATTTGTCCTCTTTGGGTTATCACTCTTAATTTTGAGCTTAAATTCTAAGCACCTTAAAATCAATCCTAACTGGCATGAGATTGAACCTCTAGGAAAGTGCTAATTTTAAGGTAATGAGTTAGTGTATGGTTATTTTTATAAATATGATTTTTAACTTTGAATCAAGCTTGTGATTGGGCTAATTTACAATTCATACAAAGAAAAGGATAAAAAGGAAAAATCTTAAGGCTCAAGATGAATATGCTTCCCCTTTCTATTTTGAATTAAGGAGGGTTGATCTAAAAATAAAAGAAACACAATACACATGAACAGGCCTAAATTGGACAAGTGGGTGATCAATCCTTGTAGGCTCACATATATACCACATTTTAGGATATGGGTAGCCTCAACCCTTTATTTAAGACCTCTAGTTGCAATTAAAAAATCCTTGCATGTAACCTAGCTTGTGCAAGGATTACAAGTACATGTTCCCATGACTTGCTACCATCACTTCTTATGGGTACAATACGAGTAAATTCTCAAGGCTAACCAATTATGAATGTGCTACAAGAAACAATAGTTTCATAGATGCTTAACTAGGGTATGCAAGATTAAATAGGGGCTTCCTTGATATATCTAAAGGTAGGCGAGGCATAATATTGTGAATAAGAACCCATCTACAAGAATGTGTTCATGGACAATTGTAATTCCTCTTCACATTGTCACCTTATGAAAAGGGGTGCCAAGGTTGTGCTATACATAATGGTACTACTTTGAGATACAAATTTCACCCTCCTTTGTATACCTTACTAGAATGTGTAATTTAAGTTGTGCCCTAAGGTGATGAAATCCTTAAGAAAACCCACTAATTATATTTTTTCTTTCATTTAAATGACATTTGATAAAGTAGCAAGGAAAATTTAGTGTAATTGTAAAATTTTAAGAAACAAATGAAACCTAGATAATGTTAAAATGACCATGCCAAAAGGTATGAAAATGATATGAATTGAATTTGTAATGTTCATGAATACTAATTAATTGTATATATTCATCAATTTTAAGGGATGATTTTGAAATGCAATGATATGGACAGAGAAGATTTAGTTTGATGGTATTAAACGTGGAAATTGACAAAATCATTGTTAGTGCAAAGAGCTCGTTGACATGATACTGACGCAACTTGAATCACATCTAAAGGAGGTCGTATACAAAAGTTATGCTCGGTCAAAGTTCAATAGGACCAAGGACTAGATGAGGACTGGAGGCCAAAAAAATGATCATCTCAAAATTGGAAAGAAATGGCACCAAGTTGAAGAGATCGTTGAAACAATTTTGATGTTGCTTGAATTGAGTCAATCGAAGTCTGTACGTGAAAGTTATGGCTAGTAAAAGTTGTGCAAAATAAGGTTGACCAGGTTGACCAGGTATAGTTGTTGACGTCAGGATGATGACTTGGTAGTACAACTAGCAGTTATTGGTGACGTAGCATTCGTGACATGGACCAATCACCTAACGAGGCATGTCATTGTGTGGGAGAATAGAATGGTGCCATGTGGACCAATGAAATGGTGCCATGTGGCACTCCTGCAATCGCCCTCGAGTGTTTGGTTTGTTAAAAATTTTAGGGGCAGCTTCAAACACTTGACCTCCTCCATCCTATTTCCATGCTCCATCAATAGGCTATGTGGGCTCCTTGCTATATATAAGAGGTGATGTCTATTTAATAAATGGTGAAGACCAAGAAATGTGGGCGATGGGTTTTGAACCCGCCACCCTCCACCACTTATTTAAAAAAATTTCCAATGCAGTATGTGCATGTGTTTGAAACTATTTGAGCACTAACTAACTTTCATTCAGTGGATAATGGTGTAGGCCGAGAAAAAAGTGTGGCAGGTTGAACTTGTGACCCTTTGTGGGTTGAAAACACGCATTACCAATGCGCCACAAGGGAGGCATTTAAAATGTATGGTTAGCTTAACAATTTTGTTAGATTAAAACAATGCAAACCCCACAAGGAGAGAATTAAGGGGATCCTTAGGGAAATGTATAAGCTTGATTTTTAAAAGATTTTCATTTGTTTTAAAAATTATAAGGGCTCAATTTAGAAGATATGGGGAAATATTTTGTTAACCCCTATTTAGCATATGAAATTGTATTTAAGGGGGAATTTTTGGCTTGTAAAGGAAATTCTCGAGCAATGATAGATGGAGGAATTCTCTTGGAGGAAATTAGACATATTGGAGAATAGGAACCTTGAAGATTTTTGTTGCACAAAGACATTTGGAATTTGTATTCCTTTAAGTGTAATTTGGATTTTAAGGCATTTGAAGCCTATCCCTTGGATGCAAGTAAAGGAGGATATGAGATCATGTCTTTGGGTGTTGAGAGGAGACTGTGAGAGAATTTGGAATGAAGGTATGAAGCTTGGATGATGTAATAAGGAAAATAATGCTTGGCATCATTAATAAAAGTGATCCTACATTGAGAAGCAGACCCGAAGATGTAGCTCGAACATATGGGTGAACTCTGTTAACAAATTCCTTATCATCTCTCTATTCTCTCTTGTCCTTTTCAACTTTAATTCCTATTAGGTTGTGTAAAGGATTCAATGAACTCAATTTTGTAATTTCAATGGTTAAATAAACATAACCATGCAATTTTGTTGATCGTGAATTTATATATTTGAATTAAGTATAAGTTGCTAAGCCTTAATTACAAATAATTCATGACCTATTCCTCTTTGAACATTGCAAACTCCTACAACCACTTAAAATCCTAAACCAATTTGTAATGATACAACTTCTTCAAGAACTAAAAACTCACCAACACCTAGTCACAGTGTTCCATAACTCCTTGCTTGACATGTCTTGTAGAAATGAAAGATACTCAACCTCTAGGTCTAGGTGGCAACCCAAAACCTTGGGTTGTGGAATTATGATGCCAAGACATGTTGCCTCTACAATTTCATCCAACCCTCTTAGCAGATCGGAGCTAAAAGATCCCATGTCCTTTCAACCATAATACCCTTAGGCACTTGGATATTGAGTGTGAGACCACCAGTGATACTTGATACTATGCTACTTTATTATTTTGGATAGATAGTTTGATTTGCATATTAACTATTAGGCATTTTGTTTTGATGTAGACTGATGCTTTATAATGCTATTCATGTTATGATGTTTTGACATTAGACCTTATATTTAATTTCATATTATGATGATGTGAATGTTAGACCTCATATTGGATATTATTAATGATTATGGATGCTTAAGTTGAGTTAATGAAATTATGAATTTTGAATTATTGTTACTGTATGAAAAATTGAGTAAATATTATTAGGAGAATTCAATGATGATGAATTTATGAGACTGTTGTAACTATGAATTGGTTTTCTAATGTGACTTAATTGTGATGGAAATTGTATGATGTGAATATATATGTTTAATTTTCTTTGACTATATGATTTGATTGGACATATTAATATGTGAAATTGAGTGTGTAGGTATAAATTCCATGGCCAATGGAATTAGAGGTCTTCAAGGAACCCAATGTGATAAACCTTGTGAATGCCAACTATAGTCCATTTGGAGGGACTATATGTTGCAATTATGAGCAAGTTTGGTGGTGTTGTCATTAATGTTGTCATTGATGTCAACACAATTTAGTATGTTGTAGATTATACATGTATAGTTGATATGATTTTGAGATGTTGTGAGTACATGGACCTATCTTTATGATGCTGCAAATGTGCTGAAATGATGAGTTTCCAAGTGCTTTTGAGAAAATTAATAAAGAAAGAAGTCAAAGCGATGAATGTGTCTAGAATGTGCTTTGGTATGTGCTCCACGTTTCTCCCGTGTTGATCCTATACTTATGCAGATTTGAAGGTTTTCTAATGGTGATCTAGTGGTGATATCTCCTGAGTTATAGCTTCTGGTTTGATGGCATGTGAAAGTTACATTCACTGGTGTGTGAATTGTTCTAGCAGAGTTGGTCTTCTGTGGACTGGGAGAAATGTTTTTGCTCTACAGTCATTTGTTGTTCCATTTTAGATCTTGCGGATCTGCAATGTCTTATAATGGTGTTATCTAGGTTCTAGCAAAGAAGTTTGAGGTTTGGTGATTTGGAAGTTGAGTTTCAGAGTTGCTATATGTGTTTGCACAGTTTAGATGGATTGATGGAAAGAGTTCGGTGTTCGAAGGTTGTTGCACTTGTTGCAGATATATCTGAAGGAATCTGAGATGTGTTCTTATGCATAACGAAGTGTGTTGCATCATCTACGTTTCATCTTCTTGTTGGGAATCATGTACATCAATGTTCATTTGTGTTTTCATTAGGTTTGGTTGACCTGGTGTTTACACTTCATTTGAAGAATTAAATTTAATTAAGGAAGCATGTGATTCATCTGAGACATTATCTTTTGGTCTTGGATAAATGTTTTATTGGTCCACTCTCATTCTTTTCCACCACGGGAATGTTGAGTTGCTGACCTAATTTGAATTTTATGAAATAAAGCTTATGTGGCCGACCTTGGAGAAAGTTTCTAAGGTTGAAGATGTTATAAATGCAAGTAGGATTGCAAATATTTGGAGTGAAATGAAAATTAATGAAGTTAGCCACAAATCAAAAGAGTAGAAGTGTGTGTGAGTGAGTTGAGGCAGCAATACTTCATTGTGTTAGATTCCTAAAGGCAGTGAGCTAGAGGTTTCTACAATCTTTTGATCAAGGTTGTGGATGTGTGTTAATTGTTGTGGTGGATCTTTTTTTCTCTTTTGTATCAATAGGCAGTGAGCCTCTCTATTGGATAGTGAGTCCTTTTTGTAGGCAGTGAGCCTTTGTATTTGGATAGTGAGCCTCTATATTCAGTTTTATAATCTCTTTATATTATGAGTTAATCCTCACCGTGGTTTTTACCTCATTAGGTTTTCCACGTAAAAAATCTGGTGTTCATTGTGTTGATTTTTCTTTCTATTATTTTTGTTTCATACTCAAACTTAATAATATAATAGCGTGGTTGTGGAATTGATAAGTGTTGAAGTTTTGAATTTGAATTTGTGTGACAACTGATTCACCCCCCCTCTCAGTTGTCCTGCACATTTTTAACAATTGGTATCAAAGCATTAGTTCCTTGGTGTAGAGCTTAACTGCTCAAGGAAAATCTGATGGCGCATAAATTGGAAATCCCTATGTTCAATGGATCTTATTACAGTGATTGGAAAGTGTAGATGAGAGGATATATTGTTTCTCTTGGTTACAAGACCTGGAAGGATGTTGAGATGAAGTATGTTGCTCAGGTGAGTGGTCCTTCTACTACAGATGAGGTTTATGCTTATGAGGAGAATGAGAAAGCGAGGTATGCTATTTACAATGCTTTATCTAAAACTGAGCAAACTAAGGCTCTTTCTTTAGATACTGCTCATGAAGTCTGGAAGAAGTTGGAAGAACTCTATGAAGGAAATGAAAGAGTAAAGTTGACAAAGAAGCTGGTGGCAAAGCATAGATATGATAATCTGAGAATGGAAGAAGGTGAAGAGTTTACAAGCTATTTCTAGAGCGTTGAGATGACAACAAATGAAGTTAAGAATCAAGGGGGAAAACTGACTTATGAAGATACAATTGAGAAGATCTCGATTACCCTACCAAATTGTTACAGGGATAAGATCTCAGTTATTGAAGAAATGTATGATCCTAAGAAGTATACTAATGAACAGTTGTTCGACACCTTGAAAGCATTTGAGATGAGAAAGTTCAGGAAAGAAGAAAAGACAGAGACACCATTTAAGGAAATGAAGATTGAAGATGATCCAGAGAGTGATGGTTCTGATGAGTTGGAATCGAATTTCACCAGGGAGTTAAAGAAAGGTACCAAAAAGTATAAAGGTATGTTTCCCTTTAAATGTTTCAGTTGTGGTAATATTGTTCATTATGCTTCAAGATGTCTGAATAGAGTTGTACATAAGAAGAAAAAGGATTATAAAGATAAGGATAGAAAGGATAAGAAATACAAGAAGTAATATTATGTTAAACAAGAAGCCAGAATATCTTCAATGATGAATTTGAAAATGAGGTTGATGATAGTGAATGATTTTTTTTAGTTTTGGAAAACAAATTTATATCTACTAACCCTAGATAATGTGCAAGCAAGAATGCTCCGAAGAACAAAAGGAATAAGATGGAAGGTACTTTGGTCACTGCCTTTCATGCAAGACATGATGAAGACTATTGGGTGATTAATAGTGGATGTTCTAATCACATGACTAGAGATAAGAGTAAGTTCACTAAACTTGAAAAGTATGATGGTGGTTTAGTCATGTTTGGTGATGATTCAAGAGCTAAGATTTGTGGGAAAGGTACAATTAGTTTGGATGGAGTACACAACACTGATGATGTATATTATGTGAAGGGTTTGAGGCATAACCTTTTGAGTGTTGGAAAAATGTGTAGAAATGGTTTTAAACTTGTGTTTTAGAATAATACTTGTGAAATTAGAAAAAGGATCTGGAAATGCAGATATGGTTGTTATTGGAAGGAGAACTCATGGAAACATCTATTAGCTTAAGGGAGTTGATGGTCAATGCCTTGTATCTCAAGTTAGTGAAAGTTGGTTATGGCACTAGAGAATGGGACATGTAAATTTTGATAATCTGGTCATAATCAGTTCAAGAGATGTTGTCTGAGGTTTTCCTAGAACCACAAAGCCTACTAATACTATTTACAAAAGTTGTTAATCGGGGAAACAAACAAGATTCAACTTTAAGGGAAAATAGCAATCTACTACTAGAAGGTTGGAGTTAATTCACATTGACCTGTGTGGTTTGACTAGAACAAGAAGCCTGGATGGTGACAAGTATTTCATGCTCCTTATTAATGATTATTCTTGAATGACATGGGCTGCTTTTCTTAGAGAGAAGACTTAAGCTCTGGATAGGTTTAAAGTGTTCAAAGCAAGAGTGGAAAATGAAGTAAATTTGAAAATCAAATATTTGAGATTGGATAGAGGTGGAGAATTCACTTCTAGTGAGTTTAATACATTTTGTGAACAACATGGCATAAAGAGATTGTTTTTTGCTCCAAGAACCCCTCAGTAGAATAGGGTAGTTGAAAGGAAAAACTAGACAGTACAGGAAGCTGCAAGAAACATGATGAAATAATCAAATGTACCGGATGTGTATTGGAGAGAGGCAATACACATTGTTGTTTATGTTCTTAATAGAGTTTAGATCATAGGCAACAACACAAAGAATCCTTTTGGGTTATGGACTGGTAAGACTCCTACTATGAAGTACTTCAAGGTATTTGGAAGCAAATGTTACATTAAAAGAGATGATGAAAATCTTGGGAAGTTTGATGCTAGATGTTATGAAGGAATCTTTCTTGGGTACTCTACTACTAGCAAAGCATATAGATGCTTCAATAAAAGATTGAGGAAGATTGTTGAGAGTGTTAATGTGAAAGTTGATGAAGATATGCATAGACCTATTGAGATAAGTGAAGTTGAACCTAATGACCCTATCTATGGACAAGTACCTAAGGAGAATAAGGAGAAGGAAGAAGAAGAGAAAGAAGAACAGATTGAAGAAGAAGAAGAGAATGAACCATAACCTGTTGTTAAGACTCCTAAGTATGTGCAGAAGAGTCATCTAAAGGAATAGATAATTGGAGATAAGAGTGAAAGTGTGAAGACAAGAAGTAAAGTAGCAGCTGAGGTAAATATGTGTTTAATTTCTAAAATTGAACCTAAGTCTGTGAGTGAAGCATGTGAAGATGAATGTTGGATGAAAACTATGAAAGAAGAGTTACAACAAATAGAAAAGAATCAGACATGGGAATTAGTTCCTAGACCTGTGAATAAGAATGCAATTGGTTCAAAATGGGTGTTCCTGAATAAGCTAAATGAAAATGGAGAAGTTATAAGGAATAAGGCGAGACTTGTATGATAAGGATATTCACAAGTTGAAGGCATACACTTTGAAGAAACATTTGCCCCTGTGGCTAGAATGGAAGCTATTAGAATATTTTTGGCATTTTCTGCCTACAAGGATTTCAAAGTATATCAAATGGATGTCAAGTCAACATTTCTGAATGGTGAATTGGAGGAAGAAGTATACATGAACAAAACCTAAAGGATTTCAGTTATTTGACAAATTGTACATGGTTTGTAAGTTGAAGAAGGCATTGTATGGACTAAAGAAATCTCCCAAAGCTTGGTATGCAAGATTGGATAGATATCTAACAAAGAAAGGGTTCAACAAAGGCTCTGCTGACAATAATCTTTACTTCAAAGTGCAAGGTAACAAAATGTTGATAGTAGTTGTATATGTTGATGATATCATCTTTGGTGGAAATGAAGGCATGTGCAAAATATTTGTTGAAGAAATACAAAAAGAATTAGAAATGTCCATGATTGGTGAGTTTAATTTCTTTCTTGGTCTTCAAGTGAATCAAACCGATAAAGGGTTATTGATTTCACAATCTAAGTATGTAAAAGAGCTATTGAAGAATTTTGGAATGGATGACTCCAAACCGGTTAGTAATCCTATTGTAATCAGTTGTAAGCTGAGTAAAGATGATGAATATTGTAAAACTGATAAGAGAAAATACAGATCTATGATTGGTGGACTACTATATCTTATTGTTGCCAGACTAGATATTATGCATGCAATATGTCTAGTTGCTAGATTTCAAGTAAATCCTAAAGAGGCACATGTTACAGTTGTAAGGAGGATATTTAGATATCTTAAAGGTACACTAGATTATAGTTTATGGTATCCAAAGGGTGCTGATTTTACCTTGAGTGCTTATACCAATGTAGATTGGGCTGGTTGTATGGATGACCAGAAGAGTACCAGTGGGGGTGCTTTCTTTCTTGGTAGAAGATTGGTTTCTTGGCTGAGTAAGAAACAAGACTCAGTTTCTTTATCCACTACAAAGGCAGAATATACTGTTGCAACATCCTGCTGCACACATGTTTTGTGGA
This sequence comes from Sequoia sempervirens, assembly GCA_007258455.2. Lineage (NCBI taxonomy): Eukaryota > Viridiplantae > Streptophyta > Pinopsida > Cupressales > Cupressaceae > Sequoia > Sequoia sempervirens. Next base: position 125,073,221 of record VDFB02026320.1, read on the forward strand.
TGAAGCAAACTCTGGAAGACATTAGAGTGATATGTGATGAGCCTATTCCTATTTTCTATTACAAAAAAAGTGCTATAAATATTTCAAAGAATTTGGTTATGCATTCAAGAACAAAACACATATCTATCATATATCATTTCCTAAGAGAAAAGTTGTTGAAGAATGAAGTTAGGTTGGAGTATGTGACAACAAAGGAACAAATTGTAGATATATTTACTAGGGCTCTTCCAAAGGATACTTTTTATTATCTTAGGGAGAAGTTGGGGGTCATTGGCCCTCCAAACTAGGTGCACATGAAGGTGCATCAGTCCAGTGAATTCACAAATTCTTCATTTACCTGGACTGATGAATGGGTCTACTCTGTAGGGGGAGTAGAAAAGGTTTGTGTGCACTCCTAAGCGGGAGTGATTATAGTTTTTTATCTTTTCCATTGATGTCAAAGGGGGAGAGAAAATCATGTGAAAAAAAGTTGTAGAGGAAGAGAAGGTTTTCTCTAAGAATATTGTGAAGGATGTTGTCTTTGATGGTTTTTCACACATCTTGTGTTGCCATCAATGACAAAGGGGGAGATTGTTGCAAGTATGCGCAAGTTTGTTGGTGTTGTCATTAATATCATCATTGATGTCAGCGCAGTTTAGTATGTTGCAGATTGTACATGCATAGTTGAGATGCTTTTGAGATGTTGTGAGTACATGGACCTATATTTATGATGTTGGAGTTGGAGATTTTTATTCACATGTTGCCATAAATGACAAAAGGAGAGATTGTTGGAAAAATGAGTAAATTTATCTATTTGTTGTCATTGATGTCACCATGTTGGTAGTATGCTGGTAGTTTGGTCTGATACTCTATACTAGCGCTTATCCTCTTTGGTGGCCGGGTCGGTACTTTGGTTGCCTATTCGGTATCCTAGTCTACACTTCTCCGCAGATGATAATCTTTGGTTGTGGTTTTGGGAAATCTCTGATGAATGTTAAAGGCATGCATGATCAGGTTATTTCGTGCTTTGGTGCTTGTACAACATACAGATTGATTGTTACCTTGTTGCGTTGAAGATTATTCTTGGCCGACTTGTTAAGTTAATTTTGATTTAATGTGAAAACTTATGTGTGACCTATTTCTTGGTCTGAGCTAACATAATGAAATGTGTTAGAGATTGTTTTGTGTGAAATATTGGAGTCGACATAATAAAGTATAAAGCTTTTTGAAAATACTTTGTGGAGCCGACATAGTTAGTGCCTGCAATGGAGATTGGGTATATATATATATAAGTATATGGCAAATATTTTATGAAAGAGTATGAATACAATGGATGAATGAATGTATGTAAGTTTTCCAGAGAGTTTGTGATAGAAAAGGCAACAATTGGTAAGCGAAGAATGAAGGGTGTAAAGTTTGAATACTGAGCATCACCGAAATTGTATCAACACATGACAGGTGCATCTTACCAGTTCATTTTTGGGTTGTAAAGCCTTACTCTATTTTGTATAATTTCTCTGTAGGAAGTGAGCCTCTTATTGGAAAGTGAGTCCTTTTTGTAGGCAGTGAGCCTTTTTACTTGGATAGTGAGTCCTTCTTTTGGCAGTAAGCCTCCTTTTTTTAAATACTATTTAGTGTGAGTTAACCCTCACTATGGTTTTTCCCTTATTGGGTTTTCCACATAAAAAATTGGTGTTCATTGTGTTGATTTACTTTATATTATTCATGTTTCATGCTCATATTTAATAACATAATAGTGTGGTTGAAGATTTGATAAGTGATTAAGTTTTAAGTTTGAATTTGTGTGACAATTGATTCACCCCCCCTCTCAGTTGTCCTGCACCTGTTTAATAATTGGTATCAGAGCTCTTGGTTCCTCTGATAAAGTCTAACAACTTGAGGGAGATCCTGAAGATGGAGATAATGAATGATAAAGGAGAAATCTAGAATGCTCTTGAAGATCTTAATAAAGTGGAAAGAGAAAACAAAGATTTGAAAGAGAATCTTGATGAAGAAAATGAATGTGTTTAGAAGTTAAGAGAACAGTTGAAGAAACTTAAGGAAAGACATAGAGAAGTGAGTGAAGAACTGAAACAAGAGGTAATTGGAATGAAGGTGTCGGTAGAAGAGAAGTAGAGGATTGGAGAATGTCTGAATACATTGGCACAAAATAAAGCTGATGAATGCACTAGACTTGAATAGGAAGTGGTGAATCTAAGGATTGAACTGGAGAAGGCAAAGCTTTGTGAGAACAATTTCAGATCCAACTCTGGTAAACTTGAAGAATTTCTTGCAAGGAAAAAAACATGTAAAGATAAAGGTGGCTTAGGAGTTGATACTAGTGAAAGTTCTAAAGATATGAAGAAGAATCAAGGCAAGAGGGAGCAGAGAAGGAATTTCGCAAGAGGACCGCCTATGAGATAGCCTAATGCATAGAGGTATCCCTCTTTTGATGGTGTTTGATTTTCTTGTAACAAATATGGTCATAGAGCAACTGATTGCAAGAGCAGGATGAACCAGTTTTCTAGTTCCCTTTCTGAAAAATGTTTTGAATGTGGGAAATTTGGACACAAGGCTACAAAATGTAGATCTTGAGTAAGGATGATCAGTCGAGTAATGAAGAACAAGTTTAATGAAGGTAGGATGAAACAACTCTTTAATGGATACTACTAGGCCTACAATAAATTCAGACATAGAGCAAATTAGTGTAGATCAAGAAATAATGGAGGACAGTCTAATTAGAAAGTTGTGATCTGTTATAACTGCAATAAACCTGGACATGTATCTAAAGTTTGCAAGAATAAGAAAGGAAAGAAATCTGCTCCGAAAGAGAAGAGTGAACTGGTAAAGAAGATTGATAAAGAAGAGATGAAGCAAGAGATGGAGAAGACTTGGAAGAAGAAAGAAGAAGAAGAAGAGAATCTGATACTCTTGATGTGTCTATACCCTCATCTGGTACAAATGACTTATTCAAAATTTAGACCTAGCATGGTCTTAGGGGAAACATTATCAGAAGATCATAAAAACCCCTAGAAGAATGGCATGTCAGAGGTTGGCATGTGGTTAGAATTTGAAGAATTCTTGTTCAAAGGTTCTAGAAGAAGAACCAGAGAAAAATATATTGGTATGAGGATTTGCAGACCGTTTGAAGGTTGTTTGTGCTAAGTGAAGTGAGTGTTTAGTAGCTTGTTGTGTCTTCCACATTTAATGCGCTTAGGGAAAACTCGACGGTGGATAAGTAGAAATTTGTGATGCTTTTTCATTAATTGTGCATCTGAAATCATCAGAAAGTGCTATGAATATTTCTTGAGGCGTGCTCAAATTTTTTCTGAAGGAAATTTGAATATTGATTCAGGTAATCTGGAAACCCTCTCTATTTGCATAAGAAGAAAATTGAAGAAGTATCGCTGAATTTCAAGAAATCTAAGCAATGGACAGTGGCTCATGTGGTGTTACCTCTCTGAAGCTGAAAAGGGTTGAAGTAGAAGAATACAATCATAGGAAAATGAAGGAAATTGAACTAGGGTTGAATGCAGTCAAATTAAAGAATATAAAAACCCTAGGGATGGATTTGTGGAGTGAATTTCCATGGGTTTTAGATAAGGAAGTTATCTTATTCTTATTGAACTATCTTAAGGATGGAAACATTGTTTTGGACAAACCCTATTTGATCTCGAAGGAAGCAATTTAAATGATCACTAAATTATGCGGTGTTGGAGAACTTCCTGGAAAGAAAACTATGAAATATAAAGATGCGGTGGAGCTGACTGGAATTGGTAGAGATCAAAGAGCATTGTTTATTGATACACTTGATGACTCTATCGTTAGGTATGTTGCATATGGTATCTCATACAAAATTTATTTCAGGAATCATGAAATCTCAACTTTGGCTATTGTCGTACACATTTCCCACATGATGGTTAAGGAGAATAGACAATTTGATTTATGTTGCTTGCTACTTGAGAATTTTCTTGAAAATGTTCAAATGTCATTGGTTGAGAATTATCCGTTTCATTTCGGATCCTTGCTAGTATGCCTGGTGTTTTACTTTTTGAATTCTCTTCCCGGAAAAGATAATGTGGTGTGGGAATCTGGTATCCCTATTGGAAAACAAATTAAAAAACATCTAGAATCTTTGGAAGATAATGAAAATATGTGCAAATTATATTTTCAATCCTTGTGAGCAAACCCTTGCTCTAGCATATCTGCATTAAGTCAATTCGAAGTAGGCTCTTCATCTAGGAAAAGAGAATTGGAAGTTGTTATCAATGATTCCCTTCTAGAATCAAAAAAGAGAAAAGAGATAGTTGAAGAAATCATTGATATTTTGGATGAAAAGGAGAAAGAATCGCTGACTAGTACCGAATCCCTTGATCCTGATGATATCCAGTCTATGATAGTTGAAGGAAAAATGAAGAAGATTGGTGAATTATTGGATGCTTCCTTTCCTATTGACAAACTAAAAATTGATGATGCGTTGGTAGATTATCTACTTTGGAAAGGTATTGAAGTATCTATTGTTTCTGAATTCTTGCTAGAGAATTTGATTGATATTGTTGAAGAAAGTATGTTGCTTGAAGGTCTAGGAGGATGTAAGATGGGAATCTTGATTGAAAGAAGATGTAAAAAGGCTATGCAAAGATTGTATGGATTTATTGTAGAAACTAAGAAGTTTGTTAAAGAAATTTTAGATGTTTACAAGTATTGTCTTCGGTGGCTTGTTGTTGTAGACAACTTCATAAGCATAATTGAAGTGATTGAAGCCGAGGTGAATGAAATTGGAAAGAACTTTGACATATTTGAAGATAAAGAAAGAAAACAAGGATAAGAGTTGGTGAACTTTAGGCTGAATTGATCATTAAACAAAGACAAAGAGATGATGTGACAAAGACCTTTTGGCTTATTAAAGAAATTGTTGAAGTATAGTTAGAACATCTTTCTAGAACTCTTATTGATGTTGAAGATATTGAGAAACAATGTTTTTCAAGCCAAAAAACAACTAAATGATCAGTTTTTCCTCCTTCGAGCACCAGAATGTCAATGTGAGGATACCGGTTATGGGTCGAATCATGCTTGATCCATGAAAAATTGAAACATAATGAGGCAACCAATACTCGAATCTCAACAAGATCAGTCAATCAAAATTGAAAGTAAATATTTTATCAAAAAACCTAACATGTTAATCTTATGAAAGCTTTAAAGAAAACATCTACTCTAATCCATTGAAATTTATCTTGTTGTGGAATTGGTGTCACGTTGATGTGGACCAATGACCCTTTCCCAATCCCGTGATAGTGAGCTTGTTTCAATCGATTCTATGGAAGAGAATCAATGAAACCATGATGTTTGGTGTATGAAAAACCTGAATTATGCACAAAATAAACATGATGCAAGCTAAGTTACCATGATTCTATGCAATAAATGATCTAATTATGCAATTGCTAAGCTAATCTAAGCTAATTTAAGCTAAAATGATGCTAAAATATTAAAAACCCTAATCTATTTACAAAATAAGATGGATGCATGGAAGCCATTAATGAAAGCTTGAAGCTATTATGCAACTAAAAAAAACTGAAAATAAACTAAATGTGTGCAAATTGAGAGTATGGATGTGAGTAAATTCAACAATGTGACTTTGCAATAAAAGATGGATCCATTTGTCTTCAAATAGTGATCTATTTATAGAGAGCATATGAGAAATGAATGGTTGAGATAAAAAATGCTCAATCAACAGTTCAAGATGAAAGAGATGAGAGACATGGATCATGGATTCTCATCAACAGATGAGAATGCAAGATAAAGATTAATCACAGGCTCACAATTACCTCAAACAAACACACTTTTGACTTGCTCACACAGGTCAAAGGTAACTTGCTAGAAAGGTAAGAGGGCTAACTTGCTTTTGAAGCTAAGTGAGTTGATTGGAGGAGAGGGAATATTCCTTAGAATATTCCATTGGGGTGAGGAAAAAGGTTCATTTTCAAATTAAAACAAAGTTTTAATTGTGCAAAAAGGATAAAGAATATTCCATGGGAATATTCCCTTTGATTAGAGGAATAATTAGTTTAATTGCTAATTAAACAAGGTTTAATTTATGCAATTAGGGGATTAGAAGAATTAGAGATATTTATTAAATTAAATGATTTAATAAAAATGGGAGGTGTGAAATGATATTTAATTAAATAGAATAGGATTATTTAATTAAATAAGATGAGCCAGGAGATTAAATTAAATATTTTGATCTATTCAATTTATTAAGATGAAATGTTAGTGCAAAAAGAGAGGAAGTAACCCAATTTAATTAATTAGGTCAAATAAATGAAAATGATGTAATTAATTAATTAGCTAGGCTAATTAAATTAATTAAAAAAAAAGAAGAGGATAGATAAAGAGGAAATGATGTCAATAAGTCTGATTCAAGTGTATGACATCGATTAGAACATTTTTCAGTGTCTACAGAAACATATTTGTATATAAAGATTTGTACAATAACTTCTCTTCATTTATCAATCCATCCAACTCCACAAAATAACTTGGGTACTCATACCCAGAAAACTGTTAAACAAGCGTAGAACAATTGAGACAAGGGGTGAATCAGTTGTCACACAAATTCAAACTTAAAACTTAATCACTTATCAAATATTAAACCACACTATTCTATTATTAAATTATATGAGCATGAAACATGAATAACAAAAAGTAAATCAACACAATGAACACTAGATTTTTATGTGGAAAACCCAATAAGGGAAAAACTACTGTGAGGGTTAACTCACACTATATAGTATTTTAAAAAAGGAGGCTCACTGTCCAACAAGAGGCTCACTGCCTACAGAGAAATTATGCAAAATAGAGTAAGGCTTTACAACCCAAAAATGAACTAGTAAGATGCACCTATCATGTGTTGATACAGTTCCGGTGACGTTCAGTATTCAAACTTACACCCTTCATTCTTCACTTACCAACTACTGCCTTTTTTTATCACAACTTCTTCACACAACTTAGATACATTCATTCATCCATTGCATTCATACTCTTTCATAAACTATTCGCCATATACTTATATATATACCCGATCTCCATTGCATGCACTAACTAGGTTGGCCCCACAACGTGTTTTCAAAATGCTTTATCTGTTATTATGTTGGCTTCAATAGTTCACACAAAACAATCTTTAACACATTTCATTATGTCAGCTTGGACTAAGAAATAGGTCGCACATAAGTTTTCACATTAAATCAAAATTAACCTAACAAGTTGGCCAAGAATAATCTTCAACGCAACAAGGCAACAATCAATTTGTATGATGTACGAGCACCAGAGCATGAAATAACCTGATCAAGCACACCTTTAACATTCATCAGAGATTTCTTGAAACTGTAACCAGAGATTATCATATGTGGAGAAGTGCAAACTAAAATTCCGGATAGGCAACCACAGTACTTGACCAACCACCGGAGAGGATAAGCACCAGTATAGAGTATCGGACCAAACTACCAGCATACTACCAACATGGTGACATACCAACATGGTGACATCAATGACAACAAATAGATAACTTTACTCATTTTTCCAACAATCTCCCCCTTTTTCATTGATGACAACATGTGAACAAAAATCTCCAATGCCAATCTCTTCTCCTAACTTCACTCTCTCCCCCTTTGACATCAATAGCAAAGGGTGCCAAAAATGAGTGCAAACATGGTGACATCAAAATTTCAAAAAGATTTCCAAAAAATTTAAAAACTTCCAGCAATCCAAATCATTTCAGCAAGTGGAAATTAAGTGAAGATGACACTCTTCACCTGAAACACTTTCTTATACCTTTCTTTGAGAACTGGATACAACTTCTTCTAGTTAAAAATAGCATACTCCAATTTCGTGCATGTACTTTCTAATAATCCCAACAAAGTAAAATAGGGTGACCAATCCACATCATCCATGTTCTTGTTGTTTTGCAGGTTGTAGTGATTCTCAAACCACAAACAACGACGCTATCTCAATAGTGTCGCTATATAGCAACACCCAGGAAATTTGATAGACTGACACATATTTAATTGGACAACACTGATTTAAATATGGCGATTCTTATTTAAATTTGAACTATTGTGGAACAAAAACAACGATGCTCATCCCCGACATAGCGATGATTTCAAACTCCAAATATTGACACATTCATTTACAATGACACCCATCAATACAACAATGTGATCGTGCTCATTGCTCTTTCTGTGGAGCGATGCTCAAATTCACTAGAGTGATGTCCAAAGTTCAAATTGCAACACCATCATGTACATCGATGCTCAACTAGGGTAAGAAACTTTACACTTGTTTTTGACATGTGACTTAATTTCTATTGATTATCTGATCATTGATTGATGTTTGACTGTGTTTTCATTGTTAGACTAATAGGGTTTTGTAGGTTTTTAGGCATGGAGTGAAATTGAAGAACTTCTCTTCTATCTAAACATTCTATGTGTAACTAGCATTTAACGCTTTGGGGTAATTATAACCCAATTTCATGCTTTATTACTTTCAATTTTTAGGCAACGCACTAGTTTTCCATTGGGTTTAAAATGAATGTTAAAAGCTGGCTAAAAATGAACCCTCACATCACATCTTTCAATTGGGCTTAAAATTGAACAAGTAAAACTCATCTTTCAATTGGTGCTTAAAATTAACTCATTATTGCTTTGAAGGATAAAATTGAAAACTATTTGTTTTGTTTTGTGGTTTTCAACATTGCTAGTGAATGTGTATGCAATTCTCTCATGCCATTTGGGATTTGGAGAAATAGAAAAATTCTCTATCACATTGCAAAATCACCTCCACACTTCAAATTTGGGTTTAAAATTGAACAACCATGCTAGTGCGAGAAAAAGAAATAGCGTGTGTTCTCTCTTTGTGCATGCAAACAAAGATGATTGAACTACGAATGTAATTAATCGCTATTGTTCACCTTTAGAGGGCCTGCCTTGGTGGGAAAAAGTACTCACCCCAAGGGAACGACCCAAGCAAGAATGAGCATAAGCCAAGCTCTTCCAAATTGCTATATAAACTTGTGGTTTCCATGAAAATCGTAATCAATAGGAAGCGGTACATGATAGCTCTTCCCCATTATCTTTATGATGCATAAATCACTTGTTCTAAGGGTTGGGAGACCTCTCACAAGGACTTTATCATTGCACCCCCTAAACTAGATGCTCTTATTACGAACCTTTGTGTAGTAGCCAAAAATACCTAATATTTGTTGATGTTAGGAGGTCAGACCCCTGAAGCCATCCCACATATTTGCGATTCTTTGTAGAGATGAAAATTTTGTCATGGGAGATTCATGAGAACTTAAGCTTGGCTGACCCGTAGAAGTGAGTGTCGTGGAGGGGAGCTAGTGTGCTCAAGATTCTAATCATCCACTCTAAATAAGCGCAACTAGAGAAATCCAAGTGGGAATACAACAAATATAGCCATTTCTATCCTAGGGTTGTAATGCTTTTTAGTCAGTTTAACACTTTGCTTGGTTTCAAAATGTTCTAAAAACAAACACTCACTATTCAAAATTTCAAACACTTTGGCTTAAATATAGACTTCTTGAGTTGGCCTCGATATTACTACTTGTCCTAAGGATTTATCCTTAGCAATTTCTAAATATTTGGAAATTAATCTCAAACCCATATTTACCAAAGAAAACATAGGCAATTGTGGCTTTAATCTCATGATTTTCACCAAATGGACATTGTGAACGTTATGATGTTTTTGACATAAACATTTAGTTTGAAAACATAATCAAAAGACAAGTGTTTGTGGTAAAATAAATTCATTTTAGCAAATGTAAATTGACAAATGAACCCCACATGACCATTTGGAGACTTATTTCTCCCATGCAACCTGATCTTCCAGGTGCTATAATTCAGTCGAATTTTGAATTCATAAACGGTGAACAAACAGATCTCATGAGCAGTTTGAGAAGATTCAATTTTGAAAACAAGGAAACAAACTCACAATGGGGAAACACAACAACCATTTTAGACGAAGAAGAGGAACATGTTGATTTTGAGGCTAGAAGGCCCCTATTACCACCACCTGTGTGGCAATAAATATCTCCCTTTCTTCTAGAAACTTAAACTCTTTCCACATGATTTCACGAAAAAATCAAGATTCCTAAACCAAAGTCTACAGGACCTCATTTTAGACTTAGGCATCTCACTCCAAAAGCCCTTAAGAAACACCTTCGAGCAGTTCACAAAAATAGAAACAAATTGGTAGCAAAATTTTATAGACAAACTTCAAGGTATAGTCCAGAATTGTTTGCATTCTTTTGGAGTCAAAATCTAGCTGGTCTTTTTCATGATACCCAACTCCTCTAAATGATTCATAAAATAGTTAAAATCCATAAGGGAAAGTCTCCAACACTCCATTTTAGACATAAGAATTGTCAAACAAAGTATAGTCAAAATTGGGCACTCATATTTTACCTCAACCGTTACACTTTGTTGAGAAACTTTTATGCCCAAGCTAGAAGAGCTAGATTAGGTTTGGACATTCCCCTCCTTCCTCTCATTTTCTAGGACTTGAACATTTTAGAGGTCTACCATCATTTTTGTTACCTTGATCATATCAAAACAAAAGCTCACTTTCCCAAGTGACCTCACACAAAGTAAGGATCCCTAAACGAAGGTCAACTGGTCGTCACCATAAACTTAGACATTGTAGTGTAAAAGTAATCAACAACCGCATTGAGGAACTCTACAAAAACAAAAACAAAATGTTGATAAAATTTTATGAATGCACATTGAGAAAATATCCTGACATGTACACATTCTTTATGAGCCAAAACCCTCATCTTTTCGAAGATCAACAAGTTTTCTAAATCATTGAGTCTTTAGGATTTGAACATTTCAAAGGTATAGTAGCATTCTCACTACTGTGGTTTTTTCAAAACAAGAGGTTCACTTTAGGTAAACATTGGGTCCAACATTTCATTCACCCCTTCATCAAATTTCATCTTTCATCTCATCTATCTTTGCAAAATTTCAAATACACTAACACTTTGGGACTTAAAACATCACACCAACTTGCTACCTTAGCTACTTTGTATGTGAAATGTATCCTTTTCCATGCACTTAGTTGAGATAATTATCATCTTTGAACTAGTTTATCTTGAAGGTCATGAGTCTACCCTAAAGATTTCCAAGTTCATTAACAACCTTTATCCCAACATCAAAATTAAGTCAAAAGTGTTGTCCCAAAACGTTTGCAAGGATAACCCCCCACATCACCCATATTTTCATCCCACATTTTCATCATTGCTCCCAAAAGACTTAGAGCATCCCTTTTACCTAGGTTTGAGTCAATTATAGAGTTAAAACATTACAAAACTCAACACAACTCTCCCATAGTTGACACCAAATTTATGGTAAAGACGAGATCACAACACAAGAGAATCATGGAAAAAGAAAAAGTTACATTCACCTCAAGTGATCCAAATCCTTTAGAGTTTGATCCTAGAAGTCATGTTACACCATCACAACAACCATCATCTCCTTCAGGACCATATGAGATTGAATATGCCACAAACAACCCGTTTGAGCTCACTAAGGAAGAACTTTTAGAACATCAACTTTTTGAAAGTGTAGCTCCTATATCTCTAACATTTGTAGCACAAAGTCTTACATAGGATTTCTCAACTCCGTTACAAGGGCCAAGTAAAACTTACATACCTAGTCTTGCAACTAGCCTTGCTAAAGATTTTTGTCACACATTACCATTTGAAATTAATACACTTGTGGGTACTCTTGAAATGAATCCTCCACCTCCCACTTCCGTGTGGACACCTACCTTTGGTGTTCCTCCCATTCCCAAAGGTCCAAGCTAGATACACACTCTGCTTGAACTTCACTATTCTACCACCGCTTTGAAATTTCAGGGAAACCCTTCTTCATCCACACCTATGAGTACCACAAGTGTACCTACCATCATGTAGAGCAGTACAGACAAAAAAAATCAAAGCAATACACAAGGGAATTTCAATACCATATCACAAACTCAACCCTCAACGCAACTAGGGACATCTTTATCCAACCCTCTGGTGGGTTCATCCATTCCATCCATCATTACCACATCATTTTCTCTTAATCCACCGCAAAGAAATCCATTGGTTATGAGTTCTATCAATCTTGGGAGTACCTTGATCACGAATCCTTTGTTTACATCTTTTACACAAGGCAATCCTTCCAACATAGGACAAAGGAATCTTTTCAATCAATGGACTCAAGGTCCTAGTGTGTCATTTCCATTGCAAAATTTAATGACATCATCCTTTTTGATAGCCCTCTTTTCTATACCAAATCAATTAGGGACTCAAACATATATTCCTCCCACTCAATCCACTTTCTTGCAAGGAATGTTAAACCAAGGGAATCCTCCACCTTTCACTACCAATATGCTAACCACTCAAAACATCAATGTTCCTAATCCTTCACAGATATCTCAACAACCACCTAATCCCACATTACAAGCACATACCCTAGCTCTACAACAATCACAAAAAACTTACCAACTAGTCGTACAACAACAACAAGCACAACAAGCAGCCTTAGCAACACAACAAGCAGCCTTAGCAGCTCAACAAGCAGCCTTAGCACAACAACAACATCAAGCTCAACAAGCAACCTTAGCACAATAACAACAATAAACAACCATTTCCCAATGAGCTCAACAAGCAGCTTTAGCAACAAAACAACAACAAGCACAACAAGTAGCTTTATTAGCACAACAACAACAATAGGCCCAACAACAAGCCTTAGTGGCACAACAACAACAAGAAGCTCAACAACAAGCCTTACTAGCTCAACAATATGCCCAACAACAACAACAGGGATCCTATTTTCCTCATACGAACATCATCAATCCAAACGCATCAGGAACATACTCATCACTTTCACAAAATATCACACCTTCGTACACCTCATATAAATCATCTCTTATCCCATCATATGTTCCTCTATCCAATCCGCAAGACGATCTCACATCACAAATGAAAGCATCCTCATAAGAAATTCAAGACCTTCTCATGGGCAAGACAAAGAAACCTCATACACAGAACCTGTTTCCTTACCCATTTGATCAAAACATAGCAATGGTACCATTCCCTCCTGGTTTTGAAATCCCTAAATTTGACAAATACAGAGGGAGAGGAAGTCATGTTGACCATATCAAAGAATTTAACGTCATGTGCATGAAAGTGGCTTACAATGATTCATATCTAATGTACCTCTTTCTTTTGAGTTTAACAAGTATTTCTATATATTGGTTCTCTCATTTGCCTCTTGGTATCAAATTTTTTCAAGAAATCACTGATAAATCAATTGATCACTTCTCCTTCAATCTTGACATGGACGGTAGTCTAGAAGAGTTGTACACTCTCAAAAACAATCCAGGAGAAACCTTCACAAATTTCTTAAAATGATGGAGACAAAGAGCTAGTAAAAGCAAGTGGCCTCTTCCTAATGAACAAGTGGGAACAATCATAGACAACCTTGATCCAAATCTATCATTCCACTTGAAAATGCAATGCATCACATCCTATGATGAGCTTGTTCCAAGAGCACTTAACATTGAAAGAGCTCTAATCTCACAAGGAAACACTCAAGCTTACAAAGATAACCATCCTTCAACCAGTTCAAATGAGAAACCTCATGTATGGGATAAGAACAAAAATGTAACAAATGACAGTGTGGTAGATGCTAAGGTCATACTAAGTGCTCCTAGACCCAACAACAATCAAGTTGCTAGTATTCAACTAGTTGTGCAACAAATGGTACCACCTCAAAACAATCAGATCAATAACACCAACATGCAACCAAGGGAAATCGATAACAGGAACAGCTATCCTAAATGAAAGTACACAGATTTATAGAAACCCATTGAGACAATCATGAAGAAATTGGTAGAGTCAAATATGATAACACTTCCTAACTTTGAACACTAGCAAGAACCCCAAGAAAATACATCCTGGTACAATGAGCATGATCTCTATGACTTTCATAAAATAAAAGGACATAGAACAACAAATTGCATGAAGCTTAAGAATATAATCCAAGATCTCATAGAGAACATTACCATATCTATCGAGGTACCATCTGGAAACCAAGATCTCAAGATATACAAGACCCCTATGCCCGATCATAACAAAGCTAACAACCATGGTAAAGCTAAGGATTACACAAATGTTCAACATACCTATTCCAATGTAGTTGCTTCCTACGATAGCGTTATCACTGTTGTCACCATCAAAGATGCTAGTACAGAATGTGGAGTCACCACAAGACGTGTAAAAATAACCATTCAAGGAGCCATCCTAGCTCAATCTAGGATACAACCTACTTTGCTCGCATCTAATCCTAGCAAAGTAAAATCTTGTAGATCATCTTAAACAAACCCCTACTCAAATATCAATTTTGGAACTTTTGAGATTATTGCATGTGCATAGAGAAATACTAGAAAAATCCTTGTATGAATCCTCTGTTCTTGAGAAGATTGATACCGATCGGTTTCAAGCTATGGTAGGGAATATCAATAGCCATCTTCTCACCTTCTCTGAATAGGATTTACCATCACAACTATCTCATAACTGTGCTTTACACCTTGAGGTTGTCATTCATAAAAACAAGGTCAAAAGAGTCTTGGTAGATGGAGGTGTTGGCTAAACATTAGTACCCTCTAGTTGATCAAGCATCTAGGCTACTTAGAAGACACTATTGAGAAAACAAAGAGTACTACCATCAAAGCATATGATGAGCAATAACAGGTATCACAAGGGATCATTGTGCTCCCTATCCAAGTGGGACCTCTCATTGCAAAAACTACATGTCAAGTACTTGATCTTGATCTTCCCTATAACATTCTACTTGGTAGACCAAGGATCCATGCTTTGAAAGTTGTAGCCTCAACCTATCATCAATGCATGAAGTTTCCTTTTGAGGGTAGAGAAATCACTATCCATGGAGATCTAGAGCCTTTCTACTACTGCAAGAGACTTGAGGCCAAATTTTACAAGATCCCACAAATACCCAAAAACGATGAAGGACCCACACCATCAAGCTCATTTGTTGACCCATCCTCTCTAGCCTCTACCTCAACATCGCAAGTACCAATTGTGAAAATAATACCTGATATCAAAGTTGTAATCCAAGATGATGGTTGTGGAAGCTACAAAATATTGAAAGATGCCTTTGTCTTAAGAGAGTTACCTATTTCTCCTCAAAACCATGGGAATCCAACATCTAGAACCAAAGAACCAGAAATAATCAAGATGGCAGCTACTACCTTCACCAAATGGGGAGATTTGAATCAAGAAGATGTCCATGAGCAAGATATCTCAAAAATCCTCTATCACAATGAACAACTTGTTCATGTTCTTACCATGAAAGATAACAACAAAGGTATATAGCTAATGCAGAGTATGGGGTATAACAAGAATGAGAAGATAGGACAAAAGCACAATGGTTTACTAGAGCCCATTGTTCCTGAGAAACAACTAAAAATCTTGGCTTAGGTTGTACTACTAGCAAGGTCACACTTGTTGGAAAAGATATTTCTACTAAACGAGTTGAGGCTTCCTCTTGTTCATCCACATCACGTGATACTACCTTAGATGACTTTCCTATTGATGTTGTTGACTTATTCGAAAACAAAACCCTTTTCATGATATCCGTAACATCCTTTGTCTCAAACAACCAACCAATTGAAATATAGTTTGTATACCCGCAACTCATTGACTTGGACCAACAAGGACCATCAATTCTAGATTTATTTGAAAACGATGAAGCAATCTTAGAATTCATGGGACTCTGAGACAACTTATCATGGGAAGATCACAAAGCAGACTTTGACATAGAGCTTGATACAGGGGCATACTATGGGGAGATGATTGAATCCTTCAGTTGCAAAATGAATGAAAGGCAATTAACTTGTAGATACTTGAGTGAAAACCACCTAGTGGCACTCGTTGATCTCAAAATAGTAAAAAAAAGGACGCATCTAATGGTGAAAACCTCCCCGAGGCACCCAAGGATAAAGGATTCAATCTCCCCCTTAGCGCAATGCATCCAAAGAAGTCAATAGTACTAGCAGAAAAAGCTACACCAGTCAATGTGGGAATAAAGGAAGAACCTAAGATCACCTTCTATGTTGAATCCTTATTAGACGAAGAACAGAAGAACCTTATAGCATTCCTTAAAGAGAGAAAAGCTAACTTTGCATGGTCATATATAGATATGCCAAGCCTTGATCTAGAAGTCACTGTGCATCACTTAGTAGTATATCCTGAGGCCAAACCAGTCAAGCATAAATTAAGGAAGATGCACCCACAAATAGCACTCTTGGTTAAATTGGAACTACAAAAGCTTCTTGACATTGGATTCATTTGATTGATAGATTATCCTGAGTGGGTTTCAAACTTGGTACAGTCTCAAAACCCACTAGGGGCATCAAAATATACTACATTATCAGAACATTGGTAGGCTATGAGATGAACTATTCACCCATTGAGAAAGCATGCCTAGCAGTAGTTTTCGCTTCACAAAAGTTTAGGAATTACATGTTGTCACATCAAATCAAGCTTATCGCAAAGATTGATCCATTAAAATATATGTTATCCAAATCAACCCTCACAGGATGAATGGCTAAATGGGTAATGATCTTAATAGAGTTTGGCATAGAGTATGTGGAGTGCAAGGAAATCAAAGGACAAGTGATCACAGACCAGCTAGCAGAAGCACCCATCTATGATGGGAACCCTTTAATATTTGAGTTCCTTGACGAATCAATGTTCTTTATTAATCTAACAACTCAATGGAAGATGTACTTTTATGGATCATTCACCCAACATGGATCAGGAGTAGACATTCTTTTCATCACCCCCAAGGTGATTGCATCCCAAAATCTTATAGGATATCATTCCCATGTACCAATAACATTGCTGAGTATGAAGTCTTGATCACAGGTCTTAGGATAGTAGTTCAGTGGCAGATACAAGAGATGAAAGTCTATTGAGACTCACAGTTGGTTATCAACCAAGTTAATGATGACTATCAAACCAAAGATAACAAGCTCATTCCTTAAAAAAATATGGTGGAGAATCTCAAAGATATTTTTATAGACATAACTTTTGAGCAGATTCCTCGCATGAACAATAGAGCAGTAGATGCCATGGAAACAATTGAATCACTACTAGACATGCCAAACAACATTCTTCAATGTGAATTCTTGGTAGAACAACTTCTCATACCAACTTTCAAAATCCCTAAATCTAAATTTGCATGTGCCATTGTTGATCTTGGATCCCCTTGGTACCATGACATCTTTACTTACCTTAACAGAGGAACCCTTCCATCAAACATCACCCTGAACCTTAAAAAGACCTTTGTCAAAAAGGCATCTCGATTCATGATCCTAGGTGATACTCTTTACCGTCGAAGCATCAAAGGGACATTACTACACTGTCTTAGCCAAGAGGAAGCCTTAACTGCTTAATAGAAGTACACAATGGCATATGTGGGCCCCATTCTAGCGGTATGATGTTAGCTAAGAAAATGTTGAGGACAGGGTACTATTGGCCAACCATGGAGAAAGAAGCTCATCAATATGTGTGAAAATCCATCCACTATCAATAGCATGGGGATCTGATTCACTCTTCAGCTCAAGAATTGCAACCAATGATTACACCATGGCCTTTTTTGTAGTGGGAACTTAACCTCATAGGAAAAATCACTCCAACCTCATCCAATGGCCATAAGTTCATCATAACTGCCATTGAGTACTTTACTAAGTGGGTTGAATCCATTCCTATGACTTACATAATGGAAAAAAGATAGCCAAGTTTATCCTGAATTACCTAATTTTCCGTTATGGTGTACCACAAATCCTCATCTTAGAAAATGGAACCCCATTCAAGAATCAAGATGTGAAAGAGTTGTGTCAAAGATTCCATATCCAACACTGATTCTCTACACCATACTATCCCCAAGGAAATGGCCAAGTAGAAGTAACAAACAAAACTATCCTAGAAATCCTAAAGAAAACAATTAATGAAGCTAGTTGTGACTGGCATCTACAGCTAAATCTCGCTCTTTGGGCTTATCAAACCAGTATCTACACACCTACAGGAGCAACCCCCTTCTCCCTGGTCTATGGACCAGAATCCATCTTGCCTATTTAGGTTGAGCTCCCATCATTACGAGTGTCACTAAAGAACCTAATAACTGAGGAAGAGTACAAAGTGTCTCAGCTAAATGAACTAGAATTCCTGGATGAATGTCATTTTGATGCCCTTAATCACTTGCAAGTATATTAAAACTGACTAAAACAAAGCTATAACAAGAGAATCAAATGCTAGTCGTTCCAGGTAGGCGATATCGTCTTAAAGAAAAATCAGAAGAACCTTCCAGATCAAGATAGCAAAGGAAAGTTTGAACCTAAATGGTTGGGTCCCTTTTTCATCACAACAAGCTATGGATCAAGAGCATACCAACTGTCAACCCTTGAAGGTGAACCCTTGCAGGAGCTAACCAACAACTTGCATCTCAAAAAGTTTTATGCCTAAGCATAAACATTATAAATCAGAAAATACAAAAAAAAATGATCAAAATCCAAAAAAAAAAGAGAAAAAGTTGAAAAAAGTAAAGAAAAAATTGTCCTCTAGTGAAAACTACTTCGGTGGCGCTTTGGGCAAGTACCTTGGTGAAAACTTGGAAAACAAGCGCCTTGCATAAATAAGGTATCTCCATCTATTATTTGGCTCTTTTGACTTATCATTCTTTGCATTCCCATTCATCCCCCATCCGCGTCCTTATCATGACTAGTCACTGTAAGGTATCATGACCTCCTTAGCACTACTTGGCATATTATCAAGGTTAGTTTGTCCCGCCTTTATCAAAGTAGGCTAACATATCACACTAGGGGAATTTAATTATGCATCACAATAGGGTTCTTGTATATCTTGAGGTCATGAGATATTCTATTAGAAAACACCAAAAACATTCATAAAATCTTATCCAGAAAATCCAAAAACATTTGCAAAATCTTGTACAACAAAAATCCAAAAACATTCAAAAAATTGTAAAGGGAAAAATCCAAAATATTCATAAAACATCAATATCTCTAAAAAGGTCGAACATCGAAAAATCCAAAAAAACAATGTCTTCTATTGAACTATGTCATCTCTGAACTTTAATGTAGGAAAGACCATCATTGATGTGCCCTCGAGACACCCTAGGTCAGTCTTTTAGTGGTCCGTTGTAATTAGCTATCGTCTCTCATCTGTTCATATCTTTATCCTTTAAATAAGTCAAGTCAATCAAACTATGTGGTCTTTGTGTGTATAACGTAGGTAGGGCTAATCTTTGATTAGCCCCCAAGGCCCCTAGGACAAGTCCTTAGGTTAGGTTCTTGGTCGAAACTTGGAAATTTAGAAAATCCCAAAACATCCAAATAATTCTCAAAAAATCCCAAAACATCCAAATAATTCTCGAAAACCCCTAAAACATCCAAATAATTCTCAGAAAATCCCAAAACATCCAAATATTTTAGAAAACACAAAAACATTCAAATTTTGAAAATCCAAAAACAATAGAAAACGTTCAAAAGACCTAAACAACCTCAAATATTTAGAAAACCCTTAAAAGCCTTAGAAAATCAGTAAAACCTAAACATCCATATAAACTTTCAAAAAGACCAAAAAAATCCTCAAAACAGTTCAAAATACCAAAAAAAGCCTCAAAATACTCCAAAAAATCCAAAATTCCATCCATCCCATCTCGCTTTCACCTGCAATAAACTTTCACCCATAATAAATGATCGTCACCTTCACCCTTTGGTGAAACAAGTAGAAAGCAAACCTAGCAAGTTGTAAAGTGCAGACTCAAAAGTTAAAATCTAGAGTCTAAATCATAAGTAAATGTGTCAATGAAGTTTATATCAAAAGCTCATCTTAGCATCATTATCCCAACATCAAACAACCCTCTGATCAACATTTCCTAGGATGCATCCTTCCTGTGATGGACATCAGTATCATATATCACTTTAGCTAAACTTAAACTAGGAAGGAGCTATAGATAAAACTGATTGTTTGTCTTTGATCTTTTCTTGTGATTTATCTTAATGATCCATTATGAGGACCTCTTGATGATGTCTATCTAAAACAATTTAGAGAGAAAGGAATAGGGCATCGATCATTATCTTTCATTTGATGTGTTTGTGGATACTCTTGTAAAATAATCTTGGCACATACTTGCTTAGTTGTGTGTAGGAAGGTCGTTTAGAGTATGTTGTTGACTATTGTGTATGCTTTGGTCCAATATGTTCTAAGCTTCTAACTTGCATTCCAACGACATTTTTTTATGTCAAGGTGTGAACAAGAACTATCTTATTTGCTTATCAAGTCAAATTCCATTAGACTAGATACAACGCCATCCTGGTTATCAATACCTTGATGCATCATGTCTATGTGTTATATCAAACAATAAGGAACGATGGAAAATCCCAATCTCGAAGTATGAGCATCCCATCTTGCATTTCATCCTGCATTCTTTTGCATTGTCTCATCACCATCTCTAATAAATTCTTGATGGATCAAGGACTTGTTGGATCTTTTGAAGCAATCATCATCAACAACGGTTATTCATTCTTTATTCTTCTATCTTCTCTCTGCACTAATCTAGTATCATGACACACAAAAACATCATTAATGCATCCACCCTGCATCCACAAACAATTAACGTATATGTATCTCATAATCATATCATAATCATAAGCATCCATCAAAATAATCATACATCTCATAATCATAATCATATCACATCATACATTTTGCATTATCATTTGAGATGTGATGAATAATATAGATTGGTTATTCTAAGCATCTTAAATCATTGTATATCATAAATATTTGCATCTATACATCCATATGCATACATCATCGTCATCATAACATGCATAAAAAATATACAAAAATAAATGCATCCACATCATTTGCATCCATGACATCTGCATGTCATAAATCATTCATCCATATAATATCACGAAAAGATAATGAAAATGAACATAACATTCCATCCATATCATAGCATCACATATCACATAGGCATACATGTAAGTGTATCCATACATAATCATATATAAGCATCCATATCATAAATCATCCATACATGAAATAAAATGAACACATCATGGCATGAATCATCTATATCCATTTCATATATATATAAAAAAATGTGTCATGGTACAAAATCGGGATCAGTGTATGTACATCGATGATAAGTACAATATCCACAAGGCTACCAAAAATGAGCCCATGAATGTATATCAATAATAGAGAATGGGACAAAATCAAAAAGTGTCTATACATCAAAAAAAAGCTAGCCCTAGTGGCTGCTACCCTCTCCAACCTGTCGCTCAGGCTGATCCTCTATTCGGGGGCATGCATTGCTCTATTGTGAAAAATCAAGCTGCCTCAATGCTGCAAGAACATCTTTGTGATAATGCTTCTTGTAATACACAACCTCCATAACAACCTCTCTATACATCCATGCTGAAATTGTCCGACCGTGGGTGGATGTCATAAGGCTCTCAATCTGCTGATGTTGAGCCACCTCCTGATCCCTCACACTTGTAACGGTTTGTACTCTCTGTAGTGTTGTGTCCCTCTCGGTTGTAACTACAACCACCTGCTATCGAGCTTGGTCTCGCTCAATAGTGAAAACCAAAATCTGTTGGTGAGCCTAGTCCCACTCACTTGCTAACACTTTCACCTATTGTAGCTATTGTATATGTGCATCTCTAGCATTCGATGGTGGTGGTGGTGGAACTGGTTGTTGTTGTACCACTAGAGGCTGATGTCCTACTAGAGGAGCCCCTAGAACCCATCCATCATGGCCATCCTAGCTGCTTTGTCCTCTACCCCTAACTGCTCTTCCTCATGGCCTCCCTCTGGGAGGAGCCCCTACAGGATTTGTTAATCACCATGGAGGGACGAACCATACATCATATGTAGGGGTAGTCTGTGCAATAGGCTGGCCTTAATCATATGCCCAAGGCTAGGCAAACAACTGACAAAAACTCTCAACGACCTCATGTGTTGGAATCATGGGTCCCTATGTCGGAACCTGGCTAGCCGCTCTAGCAAAAATAGCCCTCTAGGCATCATCGGGCCTGTCCTGAACATTGCCAAACTGTCTGGCCACTCTATTTGGAAGGTACCACTCAATCATCATGTACTCATAACCTTGCATGTAATGGGTCTATCGAGTGAAGTAGAGCTGTTGAATATCATCAAACCAGGCCGAAATTTGAAGCCATGGCCACCATCGGAACACCATCATATCATCAATCACCTGTCACCAGTATGGGAGCCCAATCTATCTTGTGTGCCTAAGCGTGATGACACCCCTATATCTCCAAATAATGGGATCATCTAGCTCCACATCCGCCATCTGCACAATTGGCTGAAGCACTATGATATGCTCCCATGCCCATGTATGGAGGAGTGTCACCCCTGCATTGATGGATCTCCCATCATAATAGATGAAATCATGCAAATCATGGTACAAGGAGACTAGCATCATGGGCCCCCATGCAAAAAGAGTTCTCTGGTATAGCATCCTCTGCCAAGCCAAGCCCCAACCTGGACTAAAGAATCGTCTGCGTCTGTCCGGAGCCACCAAACCTGAGATGATGGCTGCAACAATCAATCTGAAGGTCGACACTTGACCTCTACATGTCTCCAGATCTATCTAAGAGGTGACCAAAACAATCTGGTCCATCTCCATCACCTCTAAGCAGGCATTGAATCCTACATCAGGGTCGTAGATCACACGATCACCATGGATAGGCAACCACAATATCCACCACACATCCTTCAAGGTCACTTTCATCTCTCCCGTCAGAAGGTGGAAAGAAGAAGTCTCGCCATGTCATCTCTCACACAATGCTATCATCATAGCTAAATGTGTCCTGATCATTGGTGCATATGTAATGTACCATAACTCGATCTCTCCCAAGTGCTCCTAGCACAACTTTGAAAGATCACCCAATCTCTCCAGTACTGTGGGCTTGTGCTCTTTGGACATCAATGGTGGGATGAAATCTTGCATCCATGAAGCCCAGGACATCAGGAAATCATCAAAATTTGAAGTTATTTGGAATTTCCAACTCAGAAATCACAAATGTGTCACTATATTCAAAAGTCAAACAATGACACCCGATGCATTTTAAAATCTCAAATTAAAAAATGCGTCACCATACAAGATGGCATTGCGATTTAGAATTTGGCCTAACCTAACCCTAACTTTTAAATCGGCAGTGCGTCGCTGGATAAGTCTGCGTCACCATTTACAATTTGAAACCCTAATTTCAAATCATAAAAAGCATTGACATATACATATGTGTCGCTATCAGTCTTTTGAGCATCACCGATTGAAGTTTGGGCATTGCTATATAGTGACACCCCCAAAATCTAAATTTTAATGCCTAATAAATGCATCAAAATTTTAAATTTCAAATAAGGTTTCGAATCACATATCGGTGGTCTTGCACTTGGAAGCTGTTGGTACTCACAAACTCGATCAAAGATGTGTCGGGAAGCTCATGACATGCCATTTCATTGGAGGGTCAGAGCTCAATTTGCAAGGATTTCTAAAGTGTGAATACACAAATGAATTGAAAATGACCCCTTTTGATCTATATAAGCTAGAAAATTAGGGTTTTTTTCCCTAATTCAACCTTTTTAATGGGGTTTATTATTATTTTCACCAATTTTGCTAATTTGGACCTAATTTTGCATCATTTTTTGTAATTTTGGCATTATTCTTGCATCCCAGAACCTTTCTAAACCCTTGGGGCAGCTTTTCAACCTTTATCAAGAAATCAACCCAAAATTAGAAATTTTTGCTCGATTTCTTGAAGGGGCGGGGAGTCAGTTTTACCCTTTTGTTGGGGCATCTAAAAAATCAGAATTTTTTTATTTTTTGATTGGGCAACATTTTTAATCTGAACATCGTCGTTCTTTGAACCGAAGCAACATGTACCTTGCTTCAAAGAGGGGCAAAATGTAGACACTGAAAAATTTCCTAATCGATGTCATACACTCAAATCAGACTTATTAACACAATTTCCTCTTTATCTATCCTCTTTTCATTTAATTAATTTAATTAGCCTAGTTAATTAATTAATTGCATCATTTTCGTCTATTTGGCCTAATTAATTAAATTGGGTTAATTCCTCTCTTTTCGCACTAACACTTCATCTTATTAAATTGAATAGATCAAAATATTTAATTTAATCTCCTGGCTCATCTTATTTAATTAAATAACCCTATCCTATTTAATTAAATATTATTTCAAACCTCCCCTATTTATTAAATCATCTAATTTAATAAATATCTCTAATTCTTCTAATCCCTTAATTGCATAAATTAAACTTTTTTTAGGGTAAAAGCACAAAGTTGTGTCACACTTTCAGCCAAATAAATAGTTCTGAGTGAAATATTTTTGGCTGGAAAGGTTTTGCCCGGTTAGGTTTTGACTGAAACCACGTGGCCTATTATGTGGCACATAGGTTTCGACTGAATAAGTTTCACCCAAATCCCAAAAAATTATTATTTTTTGTTTCCCACTTTGAAATTGGCTTTGAAATTGCATTTTTTAATGTGTGAAGTTTTTATAGAAAGGGTTTCGGTAGAAACTGTTTATGTGGCATCCTAGTTGGCAGCTAACTCAACTTTTTTAGAATTTTTTGAAACTTTCAACTTTAGCTAGGTATTTCTTTAGTCAAAATTATTTTTCTAAAATAACAAAAATACCCTTTTGTAGAGCTCAGAGTGGAGAATCCAAATATATAAATTTTATATTTTGATTAGTTTTAATGTATTTTATTTTAAAAATAATGCAAGTAGGTTTTTTTTTTAAAAAAAGAGGTTGATTACAAATAAATAAAAAAGATAGTAAAAATTATTAAAAAAATTTAAATCTTATATGGGGCACAAGAGGAGAGTCTTCTTCAAAAGGGTATATATTTTTTTTTTGAAAATGATTAAAAAAATTGAAAATAGTTGACGACCCATGAAAACTGTCAAATTCTGACATGTTTGACTTTAAAATGTTATTACGAGAAAAATATACGTCAAAATTTGAATTTTTTTTCCATGCACAAGATATTGAAGTTACTTATTTGGAGAAAAAAAATTAGGGAGAAATGAATTTTTTTTCAATTTGTTTCTTGATGGCTCGTGAAGTCACTCTTTTCTGAAATTTACAACATTCCAAAATATGTCCTTAAATTGATAAAAACATAATGAAAACAATTTTTGTTAAATTTTAAAAATTACAGCAATAAACTTCATCAAAATTTTTACATTTCATTAGTTTACACCATTTTGAAATTCAGTACATAAAGACCACTTTTATGTGGTTGAGGTTAAGAATTTTTTTTGCTGTTGGCCGATTCCTTTATAAAGTGTGACATAGGTTTGTGCTTTTACCCTTTAATTAGCAATTAAACTAATTATTCCTCTAATCAAAGGGAATATTCCCATGGAATATTCTTTATCCTTTTTGCACAATTAAAACTTTTTTTTAATTTGCAAATTAACCTCTTTCCTCACCCTAATGGAATATTCTAAGCCTCCCATCGCAACTCACTTAGCTTCAAAAGCAAGTTAACCCTCTTACCTTTCTATCAAGTTACCTTTGACTTGTGTGAGCAGGTCAAAAGTGTGTTTGTTTGAGGTAATTGTGAGCCTTTGATTAATCTTTATCTTGCATTCTCATCCGTTGATGAGAATCCATGATCCATGTCTCTCATCTCTTTTATCCTGAACTGTTGATTGAGCTTTTTGATATCATCCATTCATTCCTTATTTGCTCTCCTATAAATAGATCACTATTTGGAAACAAATGGACCCATCTTTTATTGCAAAGTCATGCTGTTGAATTTACTCACATCCATACTCTCAATTTGCACACATTTAGTTTATTTTCAATTTGTTTTAGTTGCATAATAGCTTCAAGCTTTCATTAATGGCTTCCATGCTTCCATCTTATTTTGTAAATAGATTAGGGTTTTTCATCTTTTAGCATCATTTTAGCTTAAATTAGCTTAGCTTAGCAATTGCATAATTAGATCATTTATATCATAGAATCATGGTAACTTGGCTTGCATCATGTTTATTTTGTGCATAATTTAAGTTTTTCATACACCAAACGTCATGGTCTCATCAATTCTCTTCCATAGAATTGATTGAAACAAGCTCACTATCACAGGATTGGGAAAGGGTCGTTGGTTCACATCAACGCGACACCAATTCCACAACAAGATAAATTTCAATGGTTAGAGTAGATGTTTTATTTAAAGCTTTCATAAGATTAACATGTTAGGTTTTTTGATAAAATGTTTACTTTCAATTTTGATTGACTGATCTTGTTGAGATTCGAGTATTGGTTGCCTCATTATGTTTCAATTCTTCATGAATCAAACATGATTCAACCCATAATCGGTATCCTCGCATCGATAGTTTCCCCATTGGGTAGTGATGTCTCTTAAGTCTCCCCCTTTCTTGAATCTTTGAGAAGATTCAATGTGAATGTGAATCCCTAGGTTTTGGGTGTTATTACATATGTATGTGTGTTTAATGTTGTTGCATGGTTTGAGAATGTGTGTAACCTGGTTCCTTAGATGGCCTCCAAGCTCAGGGGTGACTAGTTTACCAGTCTAAGGTTGGGTGGTGAGCACCCCATTGGCTTTAGAAGAAATTTTCATGTGTAGGTTTTGTTTCAAGTTTGAAGAAGAGCTCACAATTAGAAGAAGATGTAAGTTGAAATCTCAGTGTAAATATAAGAGTCTTTCCAAAGTGTAATCTGCCTTGTTGGGTACATTGTAAAAGCCATGTTTTGACTATTGTAAAAGTTTTGTAAGGCTATTGTAAAAATTCATGTGAAAATTTCTATAAGAGTGTAGCTGAAATGGGAATGTTCAATTTATCAATCTATTTTATTCTATGTATATAACTAGTGTAATATGATTTTCTATCAATGAAACAATAAAACAACTGTCTATATTTTACAAAGAAATATGGTACTAGAATGTATGGTTTTCTTATTGTCCTTATATTTTATTGATGCTACCTGAAATTTTGCATGCAAAAATTATTATTCAAAGATTTTAGAAAATTTGTAAATATATTCATTTATTTTAAAACTTTAGATAATATCCCATATTTGATGCAAATGAATATTCAGTTTATTTACTAGGGAATTTGATTATTTTGAATGAAACTGACAATGAACAAGTTTAGGG
The DNA here is from genome assembly GCA_007258455.2 of Sequoia sempervirens. Taxonomy (NCBI): domain Eukaryota; kingdom Viridiplantae; phylum Streptophyta; class Pinopsida; order Cupressales; family Cupressaceae; genus Sequoia; species Sequoia sempervirens. Next base: position 125,100,545 of record VDFB02026320.1, read on the forward strand.
CCCAAATTTAGAAAATTAGATTTGTGATAATCTTTTTGTATCCACTCTTCTTAAAAGAAAAATATGTAAAATGGAAACCGCTGCTAGCATGTTAATACATTTATCTTAGCACTTATTGAAAAAAAAAATGTAAAATAGAAACCGCTGCGAGCATGTTAATACATTTATCTTAGCACTGCTTGCAAGGTAAATATAATAAAAGTAATCATAACGTTAGTTTTTTAATTGAAGATAAAATAATACAACTTAGGATATTAATTTCGACATGAGAGGAGCTTCTACCTAGGCTCCACGTTTCCTGCTCTCAGAAACCCACCCTTAAATATAGATCTCTTAATGTTCTCTTAGTTATCATTTAAAATAAATAAAGAAAGAATCTACCTTTTCCTTGGGTGGGGGAAAGTATTAATTTTAAAATTAGAATAAAACAAAATAGATATCACTTTACTTTTTAAAAGGATGGTATTTTTTTATTTTGTTTATTTTAAATGGGTTGTTAAGTAAATATTTTAAAATAAAATAAAATAGGTATTTAGTGACATTACATTTTTAAAAGGAAAGCATCTCTTTTGGCTTTTCTAAAATGTGTTTTTTTTTATTAAAGAGAGAATAAATGCTATAGATATGTAAATATATTTATTCATATGAATATTTTCATAGATAACAAAGATGAATAATTATTTATATAAGTAAATATATATAATTAAATGAAATAAATAAATAAATGAAATATTAGTAATAATTAAATGAAATAGTAGTATTTTTTTATAGAGGGTAATTTTAATCGAGATAGCAATACTAAGATGAGTTATAAATAAAATATTTGGCAGTAAGAGAGTGTTCTTATAATAATCTTATTAACGGTACTATGGTGGAGATAAAGTTATTGCTTGCAACAAGTTGTCAATAGTAGTATATATATGTTTATTAAAAAATTTGGTTAGTTGTGTATTTTTTTTAGGTGTTCATTTTGGGGCATTACATTGAGCAACGAGGCTACAAAGCAGGAATAAATATCTATATTAACATGATATCTCTCCTTTGAAACCATAAATCTATTGCCTAGAATCAATCGCATTGCCTTCTTGGTTAAAAAATCACTCTTGTAACACCATCTTCAACCATTTCTTTGTAATCTTACCCAAGAAGGCTAACTGGATCTTCTCACAAGTAAGGTGAATCAGAGTCTCCATGGTTTCAAAGTTCCTTTCCCTCTTCATTACACTTGATGTAGAATACATGCGCTAAAATAGAAGCATGCACTCAATTTTGAGTAACTTTTAATGAGTATCTAGTATGTGTGCAAGGGAAGATTTTACATATAGAAAACTTTAGATGAACATCGAGCTCCAAATTATGTTCAGGCATTTCTCTCGGCTCTCACACAAGTGAAACGTTAGACTTGCATTAAAGGGTAATTGACACCTCTCAATTATTACCCTAAAATGTACAATCGAGACATGGTTTGAACATTAATGTGCAAACTTGTAAAGTTTTTGTTATCATATCTATGTTAAAATATTTAAACTTGGGCCTTCACTAATAACATAAGCATGGTCTTTTTTCCTTAACAAGGGGTGTAGGTTTTAATTATTGATCCTAAGGTAGAAAATTTTGGCCCAATATGGTTTACCATCATATTCCTCTCTTAGAAATAGACGACACAAGACTTGGAAGACACAAGAGAATAACAAAATCAAGGAATCTAAAAAGTGGATCTTATATCATCTCATTAATGAAACTAATCTACATTTTGATGAATTTGGAATTCATTCCATGTCGCATGTAGTGTGAAATTGTAAATTAGGAGCTCTACCCCTTTGGTAGCACTTGCCTTATAAAATAAATAAATAAATAGTATATAGTATATAACATATTATATAATATATAATATATATTGTGTATTATTAATATATAATATATTTATTATATATTAATAATACAAAATATTTTAAAAACAATAAACATAATGGATATTTGTTTACAAATGGATCCATTTTGAGTAGGTATCTATTTTAAATGGATATCCATTTTGTCTAACAAATTCAACAGCCTCAGGATTTCCCTCAGGGTTGCCTTGGGATTTGGCTTAGGGGTGTCATATTTGGAAATTCAACTACAAAAATGTGTTCAAAATTTTTTCTTAGTTTTCCAAAATTCGCCCTTGGGGCTGACCACTTTTTTTCCAAATTTGATGAAATGAAAAGGGTTTATTGAGCAAACTGTCATCTTTCCAACGATATAAGATATGCCTTATTTTGAATTTAATAGATAATTATTATTGATTTTTTACTTACATTATGACTCAAAATATGATTGATAGGTTGATTGAAAAAAATCTATAATTCTCAAATGATTTAACATTTTTTGAATCCAAAAGATGCAACACATTCTATGTTTTCCATACTATAGGATAAAAAAATGAATTTCATAAATTGTTGACCAAGTTATGGTGGTTAGAAAAACAAGTTTTAATATTTTTAAAAAGTTCCAACTAAAAATTCATAACTAATTATTTAATAACAAAAAAATTACCAAAGAAAATGTCACACATATATGCATGTGTCCTATACTTATATTGAATTTTTTTATTTTTTATTTTAAGTTTCTACTTAGGTTGGTCAGATGTACACCCACTTTTTAAATTTTTTCCTAAAAATTTAGTACTACTGCATTGAAATTTCAAATTTTCACGAAATAGATTTACTTTTTTCAAAAAAGGACTAGCATCGTAGAAACTACATTGAATTTGCTACAAATTCTCTTGTTCCATATTTTTCAAATTATGTTAATAACCTATTTAAATTTTTATGTCAAGTTGCCTAACTCTATTTTTCTAAAATTTCATTGCCAATGGACCTAGTTTGGACCACCATGATCTTACACTGACCCCTCTATTCTAGAAAACAATCAATGAACATGGGAGTTTGATTTTTTTTTAGTAAAGAAAAAATAGCAACAACTCTATGTTTATTTTATGATACTAAATATTGTATATTTTGGAATATATAAAATATAAACTAATTTCATTTTAACTCTTTGTTTCAATTTTTGTGTTTTATCTTTGTTATGTTTTGTTCTTTATTGATCTTTGTTTCTCTCCTTTGCATCTTTCTTCACATGGTATCAAATCTAAAGTTTATCAAATCCAAAGGTTATCAAAGCTAAGGATTATCTAGCACAAATCTTTATAGTCAACAATGGTAGGACTGAGTGTGAGATTGACAAATCCACAGATTCCTTAGTTCATTGGAAAAAGTTGCAATCATTGGTCAATCACAATAAAGGAATTATTCAATTCTCAAGACATGTGGGAGCTTGTAGAAAATGGTTATCCAAAATTGGCTGATGCAGCAACATACAATGCTCACTCAAGTGGAGGACTTACTCAGGGAAAATAGAAAGGACTCCAAAGGTCTCTTTTGCATCTTCCAAGAAATAAACGAGAGTATTTTTCCAATGGTTGTAGTAGCAACAAATTCAAAACAAGCATGAGATATTCCAAACAATGTCATATCAAGGAATTGCAAAGCTGAAAACAACTAAATTACAAATGTTAAGAAGAGATTTTGAGACCATATACATGAAGGATTTTTTTATCAGTAGATTCATTTTTTACTCAAATTATTGGATTTGTCAATCAAATTAAATCTCATGGTGAGACTCTTGAAGATAAGAGAGTAGTAGAAAATATTTTAAGAAGTTTACATATAAGCTTTAAGTCTATCATTGTGGTCATAGAAGAGACAAAGAATATCTCACAAATTTCAATAGATGAGCTTTATGCATCCACAAGTTCTCATGAGCATAGACTAAGTAGGTTAGAAAATTCATCTTTGGAGCATGCCTTGAAAACACAAGTTTCAATCAATCATGGTAGAGATAGAAGATAAAATTTCAAAGAGGAAGAGATTTAGAGGTGGAAGAAAAACCCAATAAATTCAAGTGGAAAATGCAACAACAAAAATTATAGTCAAAATCAATCACAAAGCCAAAGGTTTGACAAATCTCAATTCCATTATCATTATTTCAAAAAATATGGGCATTACTCAAATGAATGTAGAAAGAAAAAATATGATTCTAAGCAAAAAATACAAATTTTACAAGACAATTTAATCAAAACCAAGTAAATATTTTCTTAGCTTGCAATGTTGCACAAGAGAATCAAAAGGATGTATGGTTTCTAGAATCAAGTTGCAACAATCACATGATAGGGAACATAGAAATTTTTTCCAATTTGGATGAGAATATAAAATCAGATGCCACATTGGGAAATGACAACAAGGTGTTAATAATGCGAAAATTAAACATCAATATTCGAAAAGAAAAGTGGGAGAAAATGTTCATTTTTGATGTCTATTTTGTTCTTGGTTTAAAATATAATTTGATGAGCACTAGGTAGCTCATTCAAAAGGGGTATAGAGTATTTTTTTCAAAAATAAAGAATGCATAATTTTAGTCAAATTTCCAAGTGATTAGTTTATTGAAAAAGTCTAAATGACCAACAATAGAATGTTTCCCCTAATGATAAAACTATATTTGAAGGAAGAATTTTCTCAAGCACACCCCTCAATGAACCCACCAGTGGATGAAGAGAAAACTACAATATTCACTCAAACAATATTTTAGACATAAATAAAAGATAGGAATTGGATATGGCATCTACAATTTATACACCTTAACTTTGGAGGTCTAAACCTACCACATAGGAAAGCATGGTAAATGGTTTGTCACTTACAGAAAAATAAAAAAGAGCATCTAAATGATGCATTTTGGGTAAGCAACATAAAGAATCATTTCCACCAAGTCAATAGGGGGAAATGCAATATTGGAGATTGTTCATTCATATATGAGTGGACCAATGCAAACACCATCAATTGGTGGAAGATATTACTTCTTGGCATTCAATGATATCAATTACACAAGAAAAATATGGGTCTACTTTCTAAGACCTAAGAATGAAGTATTTGAGTTTTTTTTTCTATTCAAGGCTCTTGTTGAGAAGAAAAGTGGGCACTATATCAAATAATTGAGAATAGATAAAGGAGGTGAATACCTCTCAAATTACTTTCTAAGGTTTTGCAAGGATAGTGGAATTCACAAGCAATTCACTACTAGGTACACACCTCAACAAAATGGTGTAGTTGAAAGGAGAAATTAAAAAATGATGGAAATGGCTAGGAGCATGTTAAAATAAAAGTATTTTTCAAATGAATATTGAGTTGAATTCATAGCAAATGTAACCTACATAATGAATAGATTCCCAACCAAAATTGTTAAGAATATGATTTCGAAAGAAGCGTGAAGTGAAAGAAAACATAGTGTTGCTCATATGAGAGTGTTTGGATGTGTGGCATATGCACATGTCCCAGATGAATTGTGAAATAAATTAGACAAGGGATCAAAATACATTTTTTTGGGATATAGTGAGGAATCAAAGGATTATATGTTATACAATCCAATAACCAAAAATGTTATGAAAAATAGATATTTTTAGTTCATAAAAGAGGAATCATGGGATAAAAGTTTGGATAAAACAATAAATGTAGCAACAAGTTCACTACATGAGGATAAGGAAGAATAAATACCATCAAGTTCTTCTATAGTGACTCCTATTCCCATTGAAGCTCAACAAATCGATCCTCAAGTGACACCTTCAATAAGTACAAGGACAACCCCACACATTCAAGCAAGCACTCCTTTAAGGGAACAAAAAACACCATCAACAATAGGAATTCTTGGTGCAAGACCATCAAGTCCACATTCTACAATTTCTTCTTCATGTGACATGTCAAATCCAAACTTTGCAATCTTGAAAAGATTAAAAAAATAAGTATGAGAGATATTTATGAGAAAAAAGAAAGTGAGAATAGTGTAGGTTTGAATTCTCTTTTTTCTTTATATTCACATTTAAATGATCCAATTCATTTTGAAGATGCAATTAAAGATGAAAAATAGGTATATGCAATGGATGAAGAAATATCTATGTTATAAAAAAGAATCAAACATGGGACTTAGTGAGTCTTCCATAAGGAAACAATGTGATAGGAGTAAAGTGGGTCTATAAGACCAAAAGTAATGTGGAAGGACAAATTGAAAGACATAAAGAAAGGCTGGATGTTAAGGGATACAAATAGTAGCCTAGAAAAAATTATGATGAAACATATGCTCTAGTTGCATGAATGGAAACTGCTCATAGAGCCTTAGCAATAGCAACCCAATACAATTGGAAGGTATATCAAATGGATGTGAAGTCAGACTTCTTCAATGGAGTATTGAAAGAGGAAGTGTATGTGGAGAAGCCACCTAGATATGAGGTTTCAGGGAAAGAAAGCAAATTGTATAGGGTGAAGAAAGCCTTTTATGGGTTGAAGCAAGCACCACAAGAATGGTATAGAAGAATATACTCATATTTTTTGAGAAATAGCTTTAGTAAAAGTGATGGTGAGCCCACTCTCTACATCAAGGAAAATGATGGTAAGATTTTAATTATTGTTTTACATGTATATGACTTAATTTTAAGGGGAATGATGATATCCTCATTGTTGATTTCAAAGAGGCCATGAAAAATGAGTTTGAGATGATAGATTTAGGGTTGTTAAGGTATTTTCTAGGCATAGAAGTGAAGAAAGTAAAACATGGCATATTTATCTCTCAATAAAAGTATGCAATAGAGATTCTAAAGAGGTTTAAAATTAAAAAACAAGCCTACACAAACAACAATAGTAATAGGTATGATATTAAGTAAAGAAGATTGTAGAAAAATTATGGATCCAACCCTATGCAAAAGCATAGTTGGAAGTCTGAAGTATTTGACAATAACTAGACTTGATATAATGTATGTAGTTAGTTTAATTTCTAGATTTATGGATATTCCAGAGGAGATGCATTGGGTAGCAACTTTTGTTTTCTAAGGTATGTTAATGGAAAAAAGTGATAACATTTTGTATACTAAAAAAAATGAGTTTAGGTTGGTTGGATATACAAAGAGTGATTTGGAATTAAGGAAGTGTAGATGATAGAAAAAGAACATGAGGATATGTATTCCATTTGGATTCAAGAGTCATTTCATGAGCTTAAAAGAAATAACTTATTGCTTCCCTTTCCATATTTGAAGTTGAATATGTAGCAGTAACAAGGACAACATGTCAGGAAATTTGGATGAGAAGAGTGTTAAGATAATTAAGGCATGCAAAATTAGAAGTGACTAAGATCTTTTGTGACAATAACTTTACAATAACAGTATCCAAAAACTCAATTTTCATAAGAGAAGTAAACACATTGACGCAAAATATCATTTGATTAGAGAGTTTCTGATTAGAGGTAAACAAGTTTTGAAGGGGCCTTAAAAACCTTTACAAAAAAGAACAGCTAAAGTGAAAGCTAACTAAATAGAGCAAATAATAGTAAAAATGTAGCAAACCATCAGCATGACAACAACCAAAAAGGAAGGAAAAAAAAATAGAACTACATATTCTTTAGAATGTTCGCAACTTCCATGTTACTTTCAATAGTCTTTTGATGCACATCCATGACTTTAGACATTTCTTTAGTAGGGACCCTAGCCTGCATCTTTGTCTTATTGTGAGTTCTAGCACCAGCCCCAACCACATTTACCTCATTAATCAAAACATTTTGCGAACCTGCAACCTTATCAACCGACGCTTCCTCCACCATTTTCCTTTCACCAACACCATCCTTCTCATTAGGAGCAAGCTCCATTTGATTCTTGGCCTTCTCATTTAGAGTAGAAAGGCCCTTAACCTCATACCTTATAGCATATTTATTCCCATCCATGACCTTATCCAATTTCACACTAACCCCTTCCATTTGTTCTTCCAAGGTCAAAATCCTTTGTTCAAATATCTGCTTCATCTTCAACATCTCCTCATCAACAATCTTCAGGGAATTAAACAACTCATCAACTTGAGATTGAACCAAATACTGTGAAGAATCCCCCACTTTGCTCACAGCACCCCGAACCCTAACATTAGTCATGTTGAGCTCATAAAAAACCTTTTAAAAAGTTTAAACAAAGAAATAGTGCCTCCTTAGCCATACCCAAAACATTGGGAAAATCCTCCTGATCAAAGTTAAACACATCCTTATCCTCTGCATCACCCTCTTAGGAAGTACTATTCTTATCCCAACTCTCACAAACCTCCTTATCTTTTACCCCAGCCATCGACATTTGGATCTTGCAGAGAGAGCTAACAATGTCCTCAACCACCAACCTCCTTCTATTCTATATATCCAAATCCACACTTGGAGATCTCATAGTACCCTTCCCATCACCCATCTTCGGAGGAGAAGTAGCATGCTAATCTTGTGCAAGGCTCCCAGACCTAACTTCCAATTTATTTTTGCTGCCCTCCTTCAAGCCCTTCTTTCTCTTAGTCCCCAAAATGGGGGTGGCGGAGACACATCTACAACAATATCAATCATTTCTTTCAAAGTAGTAGAAGGAGCAATAAACCTAGATTTACCTGTTATTTCACCAACCTCTTACTCACTACAAGTCTCATAATCCTTCGGAACATGAACATAGTCCCCTTTACCAGTCTTCCTCAGAGTAGGAGGTTGCAATATCACTTCCATAGAGGCTTGAGAATCTAGAACATAGTCATCATCCTCTTCTGACTCGGATTCCTCCAAAACCACCTTCTTCTTCTTCCCTTTCATACTCACTGACTCTTCTTCTGAAACAATCTCATAATCCAGAGTCAGCTTTTGTTGCTTACCCTTAGGAGCCATAGCAAGTGGCTTAGGAACCACAAAATATTTTGCATAATCCAAGATTAGAAAATTAAGACTAACGTGCAACATAGGGTTCTTAGAGTTCCTTTTATGATCCTTCAGACCATACTCTAGAGAATCCAAAAGATAAAATGGAAAGGAGATTTTCTTCTTATGGAGAAAATGATTCAAAAGAACAAAATGGTAAGCATTAATAGCAGAAAACTAACCTTGTAAAGTAATGTACCTCATCAATTCCTCTGCAACATCACCCCACAACCCGCTTTGATGGAATTGCGCCGATACCCTCAAGTCTTAGCCTACTTACGTAGTTGTTCCTCATCCCCTTTGAAGGAAATCTACATGACTTCCTTAGAATCCTTCTTATCTCTATAAACCTTCTTACCCTGCATTGAGAGACCAGTGATATTCGCAATGAAGTCCTCATTGACATCAAATTCTATGCCACCCAATTTTAAAATCTTGTTATTCCATCCTTTGACAAACAAGGTCATAGCCTGCGGGTTATTCCTATGAAGCCTCTATAAGTATGGTGTAAGCCCACCTTTATGCAATATATGCCACACCTCCTTGTTTTTCTGGGTGTCACAAGAGAAAGGCTCTGCTCTATTTCTATCGCCACACATGGACACAATCTTAGTAGAACTTAGGATCTTAAGAACTCTGCAAATGATTAAGAGAAGTCTTGAGAAGGAAAGCCAAACAATACCCACAATCCATGTGACAACGAAATGGGAGAAGAGAGAAATAATTATGCTATAATGCTGCCCCATATGGAGATTACTTAAGGTACCATCAACCCAAGAACAAACCAACTCATCTTCACTCCGAATAATTAATTGCCATGTGATTATGGTCATGTGATCCTAGAACATAATGAAGCTGCCATTCGAGTTAGCAATTTTGATAATCATGATTTAAACAAGCAAGTGTCTTGATGAGGAGGGGGTCATCCACATCCCACACCATAGAACCACTAAGACCTAAGTTAGCAAAGGCATCCACTAGGCCATTCCCTTCCCTAACAATATGAGAGATAAAATTTATCGAAGAAATTTAAAATTTCAATAGCATCCATGTTAAGGGATTCAACAATCCATGAGGGGGCATAAGACTTCTTTAGGTTGCTAATAATATTTAAAGAATCACCCTCAATCCATACCTTTCTATAGCCTTTAGAGTGAGCCATCTTTAAGCCATGATAGGCTGCAAATGACATTTCATTAGAGAGTTGATCAAAGATGGAAAATTTATTTTGGGCCATTATAGGTTTGGAGAATAGTATGGAGATATCTTCACCAATCCATTGGAAAAATAAGGTTTTTCCATCAAAGAGATATTTTAGGCATCATGGATGGTAGCAGTTGTGATTAAGGTGCAGTGTTGGAATTTAATCCCAAATTCCTACCTTTACTACTTTGTATATTCTTCATTCTCTCTCATCATCTCTATAACTTCTCAATATTCTTATGCATGTAAGATTTCATTATCTCCAATCCATCTTTTCCTCCATTCATTACTATAGAAAAATTTTGAATGTAAAATGATTGCATAATATTTTTAGTTAGCTTTCCCATGTTGCATAAGGCTATGCCATTAATTGTATTTAATTTTTTTTTGTCTCTCATTTATGGAGGATACACATTGAACTTGGTAGTCTTTAGTTAATATCTTTTTGTATGAAAAAGGGTGTTTTCTTTGTTTTAGCAAACAAGCAATGAACATGGGAGTTTGATTTTCAGGTTTTTTTTTAGTAAAGGAAAAAGAGTAGCAACTTTTTGTTTGTTTTATGATAAGAGATATTGCATATTTTAAAATATATGAAATATAAACTATCTCAGTTTAACTCTTTGTTTTAGTTATGTGTTTTTATCTCAATGTTGTTTTTTTTTTCTTGATCTTTGTTTCCCTCCTTTACATCTTCCTTCATGTTTGAGGCTCTTTTACCAACCATGTAAGGTGCAATTTTATTCCTACATTGGCGTAAGGTGTGGATGGGATAATAGAAAGTGGTAGTTTTAATCCAAACATTTTCTTAAATTCCATTTTTGAAGGATGAAGGATATTCAAAAGTGAAGTCCAACCAATACAAGAACTTGTCAAAGGTATGACTCCATGCAACATATATAATTTTATGTCAATGTCATGCATATGACTAGGTATGGTTATAAAGGATTTTGAATTGTCAAGCATGATTTGGATTCAAACCACATAAATATTAACCCTCATTTATTTCATATTTTTCATCATGAAAGATGGATATTGGTGTAAGTTGCATGAAATAATATTTATTTGGGTTTATTGATAACTACAAGAAGTACATTTTGCAGGTACATAAGTTGGGTACATTAATATTTTTTAGGTTGTAAATTTTTTGTTGCAATCCAAAGCCCTTTGAAGAGAATTAGGGATCAAAAGGGAACCCATTAGTTATGATCTGTAGGTCACAAAGCATTTCCCTCCATTATTGTTGTCTAGCTTCCATTTCTCCCACTATTTGGATATGTAAAATATCATTTTTATTCACTATAGGTAAATTTTCTTTAGATTCTTACTGTTTTATTAATTTCATGGATATAAGCATTGAAAATGAAGATATAGTTCTTTTTCTTGAAGAAAGAATGCATTTTATAACAGGTGTCTTACATTTAAAAAATAATGGTATTTGAGAATAAGAGGAAGGTGTGAAGTACAAAAAATGACATTTGCAAAATAATTCAAAAAGTTTGATGCATAAGAGGATTGAATAGTTTTTTAGAGGAGTCTTGAAAAAAAAGGTCTACCAATCTTTATGATGTGGAAAAATTAATTAGCAAGTAGTTCAAAGTTAGTTATAAGGACACTGTAAATGTATTGGAGTAATGATATTTTGATAACATTATAAAAGGTGTACTTTCAATTGAGCACAAAACCTTAAGATGTTTTTTTTTATTATTTCATCTTATTCATATGCTCTAAGGCCATCTTTTCTACACACGTATTGCCTCCAAAGATTCACAAGCAACATTTAATGAATAAATTATAATAGGATTGTATTGGAGGTTAGAGGCATTAGAGGTTAGAGGTTTTTCATCATCTCAAGTGGCTTCTTAATTTTAGATGGTTCTTTGGATGAGAAGCATATGTTTTTTCTTTTCTTTTATGATGAAAAAAATAAATAATGCATATATTGTGACGTTTACTTTTGAAGACAAAAAGGGATTTGGTAAAATCAATATGGATTATTTCCTAGATTGTTTAGGAGTCTATGAATATGGGTAATTATACCCTTTTGAGGGTCATGAGATAACTTGATGGAGCAATAGATTATAGTCCAAAAAATTTAGGGGATCTATGATTTAGGAGTTTCGAGGGTTACAAGACAACTTGATGGAGTTCCACCTAATTCAAGGTTTTTTTCTTCAAAGAAAAATCTTCTCAAGAATGTGTATTTGTTTTGTGTAATCAACATGTTTTGTTATATATTTTATTTGTGTTATATAACCTTGGGGGGGTCTCTTAGCAAGGTGAAATTTGAGGTTTCAAGGGTACATTTGCAAGAACAATGTAATAGGAGGGAATGCTAGCGTATAATATGATATTAAATTGTTTAACAACTAAAAGCATATGGTTTTTCTCCCTTGTATAAATGTTCTATGTTCATAAAATAACATCAAGCATTGACCTTGCATGTATATAGTAAATAAATTAGTTTTAAAGAAAAATAAAATAATTCTTAAGTAAATAATAAATGGTAGATTTTCTAAAAATAGAATCCAAAGTTATATATAAATATAAAATAAATATTATTCTTTTCAAAACATAATTAAAACAAGAGTATTACTAAAAATTACATGGTATAGATAAAATAAAATAAAAACAACTTTTAAATAAAAGTTAAAAAACTGTGTCCAAAGTAAAATAAAATAACTCTTGAGTTAAAAAAAAAGCTTTAGATTGTTATCATCTATTTACTTATTGTCTATTCAAAAGGCACTAATATATATTAATCTATAAGTAACCTTTAAGATAGATGTATTTAACATATCTAAATTACTTATATAATTGAATCAAGAGGTGTTCTATAGTTGCTATCATGTTCGTCAACACACAATCGTACAAATGTACATAAAAATAGTGCAACTATTTTTTCTTGTTTGCAATACTATATTACTAAAGGTTGCACTACTCATAGTAGTGTATATATGTGCACTTGACATCATTGCACATGCAACAAAATGAGGGTGTTTTTCCTAAGGTAAAGAGAACAATAGTGTAAGTGAATGTAATGGAATTGCAATCACAATACCTAGAAAAGTGAAGGAAACCTATTAAGGTGTCAATGTTGTTATGCACAATGTCACAAAGCAAAATTGTGTATGCATTATTTTTTTCCTCTAGTATTCTTAAGTGAAAGTGACAACTTATCATGACTTTGCACAAACAAAATTCTAGTTGTCAAAATAATAACTTAATTTTAATTATGATATAACTAAGAATCTATCATTATTTAATTGTCTATTTAACCCATTTTGTGATTAAATAAAAATGGCATAAAATAAACTCTCCTAGTTAAAATTTAAGAATGAAAGAAGGTCTAAATACAACCAAATCATTTTTTAATAATACAAATAAGCTCACATTAATTAAATTAAAACAAGTTGAAGAATCTTTTAACACTTTTCACAATATTCCAAAAGAAAATAAATAATAAAAATAAATCACTTTCTTTTAAATACTAGCTTAATTTTCACTTAGGTCAAAACATTGATCAGTTTCAAGGATGGAGCTCTTCTTGGGTGGTGACAATGGTGGTGGAGTGATTTCAAAATTTGAGAAGGTGGGAGACTTTGGAGATGTAGTAGGCATTAATGGCAGACAACTTGTTGATGGGAAGGTGATGTCAGATGGGTCCTTGGCTAATGGTATGAGGCGTGGGTCCCTTATTGCAGAAAATGAATATTTCTGGTGGGAAAGGAGCCCCAAAGGTTTCTTGTCCTTTGCATTCTTCAGCATCCTTCTTTGAAAGGGGGAATCTTGGTGCTAAAAAGTTTGGGTTTGGTCAGTCAACTGACAGTTTGGGTGCGACTTCTTCTGGCTTGGGTCCTGGGGTTGATAAGACAAGGTATTATTTATTCTCAGACTCTTCTCTCAAATGGATGAATCTATTTGGTGTGAAGCCCAAAGGTAAAATCTCTTCTCCTCCTGTGGTTTTTTTTTTAAATGCAGAGACTATAGAATATTCAATCTCTGTAGACTATAGAATATTCAATCTCTGTCTCGGATTGCATTGTTGAAAAAAGTGTATCAAATATGGATGTCTCTTCTAGGAAAATTTGTGGGGTCGTGTCCTCATATTGAGCTGGTTCGTAAGTTTTCTTTTAACTGGTGGAGGCCTAAGGGCCAGGTGGATGTGGCTACAATGACCAAAGGAATTTTTTCCTTTACATTCAATCATGGAGATGATCTATTGTTGGCTCTTATGGGTAGCCCCTATTTATTGGAAAATTTTCTTTGATGCTAAAAAGGTGGGAACTAGGCTTTAATCCTAAGTCGTGCTCCTTTATGACAACCTCGGTCTGGGTGAGACTTCTAGGTCTCCCTATTGAATTTTGGGATGAGGAAGTTTTCAAAGGGATTGTGAGTACTTTTGGGTGTTTTTTATCGATTGACCAAATGACAACTTCCAGGAAGCGTCTTGCCTATGCCATATTTTGTGTTAATGTGGAATAGTTAGCAGACCTCTCTCTGGTGAAGATTGACTCTAAGTTTAGTGTTTGGGAGCAAGTGGCAGAATTTGAATCTATCCCTTTTGCTTGCTTCCATTTCAAGAAAGTTTTCCATTGGGATAAAAAAATGTCCTCTTAAAGTGTAGAATCAGGTGGTTAAGTAGTGGAAAGAAAAGGAAAAGGCTCCTAAGATGGTATCTTCGGATCTTATGGAGAAAGGGGGGTCTAATCCTAGTGATGAGACTACTCTTGTAAGTGAGAAACCTATGGAATTGAAGATGGTAATGGATGAGATTCCTATGGGCCAAGTTGAACTTGAAAAGCTTAATGTGATTCAAGAGTCGGGAGGTGAGGATAACGTGTCTTCACCCCATCTCAGTACCGATGAGCCTTGTGAAGACATTAGATTAGTGGTTCTAGGTGAAGACCAGGAGAATGAGGGTGAGGTTTTGGGCTCCCCTCTTTTCGGGACTCATAGTAGTGGGGTTTTGAAATCACCACATGATGAAAGTTCTAAGAGTGAGGGGTTGGTGGTTTGTTCAATTTATGAAGTGAAGGATACTAGTGATATGGTTGATCCTGAAAACCCTCCTTATATTCCAGTGAAAGGCATGAATAGAAAGAAACAATCTCCCCCTCCAGAAGTTATTACAATAAATAGGAAAAGATTTGATTGCAGGTCGAAGCTGAGAGGTAGAGGCCGTCCTCCTTCAAATGTTACAAAGGATAAGGAGAGTCAAATGGATATAGTTGATGGAACCCAAAGAACTTTGTTGGAGATTTTCTCCAAGAGCACCTCCCATAAGTCCTCATGAAGATCATCTACTAGAACATGTGAGGGTTAAATCACCTCATAAGCATGTTCTTCTTGCTAACTTGGTAAGGGATCATCGTCCTGGCATTGTCTTGATACAAGAAACTAAAATGGGAATGGATAGGTTATCTAAACTTACACATAAGCTCTTTAAGGATTGTGGTATTCATTGCTCTAAGGCGGCTGGTGCCTTAGGTGGGATTGTTAATTTTTGGAATCTTAAGTTGATTCATGGGATTGAGGTCTTTCAGGACTATAATCATGTGGCTATTTCATTTATAAATGTTTGTGACAAGTTCTCTTGGACCCTTTCTAATATCTATGCTCCTAATAGTAAGAGTTCCAGGAAAAAGTTTTGAAAAAATCTTAGCTCTTTCAAGTATTTGCATCCTATTGCCAATTGATTGGTTATGGGGGATTTCAATATTCCCTTGAATAATGTTGATAAGTTGGGAGGATCACAGATTGTGGATGATAGTAGATATGATCTCATGAATCTTATTAAATACAATGCTCTCCTTGATTTGGATCTTAAAGGGGCCTCTTTCACTTGGCCTAAATGGCGTGTGGTGATGCTCTTATCCAAGTTAATCTTGACTGTGCCCTTATCTCCCTGATATTATTCTCTCTTATTCTTGCTCGTTGTTGGCGTTGACTAGGTTGGAGTTTGATCCTTTTCCTCTTTCTTTATTGGTGGATTTTCTGGGGAGAAAAAGAATCCTTTTAGGTTTTAAAAGATGTGGACTTATCATCCCAATCTCAAAAATATGGTTCAAGACTAGTGGAACATTCAGGTGGATGGTTCGGCTATGTGCATGGTTGCTAAGAAGTTATCCAATGTGAAGAATAATGTTAGGAGATGGAATAGGTCTTCTTTTGGGCACATTTTTGCTGAGAAAGAGGATGTTAACTAGGAGCTTCACTATGTAGCAATCTATTCAAGCGTCTAGTTATGATCAAGCTCTTGCTTTGAGGGAGAATGTGCTTCTTTCTAGATTGCATAATGTTGTGTCTAAGGAGGAGGAATTTTGGAAGCAAAGATCTTGAATTATGTGGTTAAAAAGTGGGGACAAAAATATGAGGTTTTTCCATCTCTCTACTCTGAAGCACCGGGCTTCCAATCGTATTAATACTATTAATTTCAATAATCAAGTGCATATGGAACTACATGAAGATGTAGGGTAGTAGAAATTACTAGGTGACTATATTGATATACCTGGCTATCAAGTTGATATTCAATAAAACAAATCTCATGTTGAATAATTTTGACTTGTTTGAGATATATCCCTTGCACTACAAGAAAACCTGCATGGTAAACAACATGAACCTGAGGTAAGACATGTGCACATGTACAACATTTTCACTCAAGGTTTGTACAATATATTTAATGTTTTTAAGTAATGTACATGTACACAGTGTATATATAATTTTAAATTCAAACTCACCTATGGGAAACAACATTCCATCGCTTGGTAGGTTTTGTTAGATTATTCCTCTCTTCTATGCAACATAGTAAATAATAGCTAACACCTTCTATGTTTCCAAGCTCTACTATGACTGCAAAAGCATCTCTTGTACACCAAATTTACACATCATGGAAAATTTGTAAAAAAATTAAAATTGTCTAGAATTTAAAGATCATTAAATTATATAATAAATTATTGAAAAATTACACATGTACCTTTTCTAACCAATCCTAAAATATGGTCAATCAATTGAAATCAAAGGAATGCCTTGAAATATTTCATCCTCATTTTCGTCGTATGTGTCTAAAATGACTAGTGGCACCAAATTCCATCTACTAACATATCCAAGTTCCTAGTTGTTGCATGCATTAGAGTTTCCCAAAATGCACTCAATGCAAAAACAAGAGTAATCCCTCGTGTATAATGTCCATCCAGGGAAATTATTTGTACTCATAACACAATGCAAAGATCTTGTTTTATCTACCCTCTTGCATCCATGCATCAATCTTCTGTGCACACCTAGATCATACGTGTAAAAAAAAACTTATGTGAACAAACATGTATATATATAAAAATTAAATTTAAATTTTCAAATTTTCAAATGTAATTTAAATATACCTGATAGCTCCTAGAACACTCTATGTGGAATGTTTTTGTTTATTCCTGAAGATGTGTCAACCTCATTTAATGCAAAGTGTTTCTTACACCATTCAACAACATCATGTGAATCATCTATATTATCTCCTAAATAACTCATTTTGTGCTTCCTTACAACACGTTTGATGCAAGCTCCTAAGCCGTCATGCTCACCCTTTCCATGCCCACTCTTAAAGAAACTCCAAGCATTTGGTATTTTTTATTTTTTATGTTATCTACATAGTGCATAAAATGGCCATGATGATTTGAATTGTGTTTCACATCCATCTGACCATACAAAATTCTTTTTGATTTTTACACCCCTACTTCTCAAATTATCAAAAAAAACTGTAAAGGAATGTTGTACAAAAAGTGTGTCATGCTCTTTATCATCACTAATATAAAATTAATATTCTTTCTTAATGACTCATTATTCATTTGTACTCTCAACACCATCCAATTATGATTGTGTATATTGATAACACACATGAACCATAATAGTGATATTCTTTGAAAAGTAATATCCTAATTGAATCTCTTTTTGATGTACAAAAGAGTAATTTTTTGTAAAGTCAACTACTGATAGAACTGTTCCAAGTGGAAAAGTATCTTTTAATGTTTGAAATTGTTGTGCTTTCCACTTAGTAAAAAAGGCATGCTGTATGTATGGTTGTATCAATTTTTGAGAATCTTCCATAAATTTTCCAATAGGTATCTCCTCTTCTACATAGTTTAACCTTGTGGATTCTTTCCCAATTTTTTTTTAAAACTTTACATACTTGTATCTCTTGCAATTTATTGTCTTTGTTAGGTTAGTATCTTCACTTCTCGAAGGAAATTTAGCCAAATTTCCACATGTTTCACAAAGTCCTTTTATGTAGTTTATTTGAGGTCCATTTTTATTATCACATAACATGGATTTTATGAATAAAATTACTTGTTTAGGAGGTGAATTTTGAAAACCATAACTTTCTTCTCTCATCTTTCGAAACACCTGATAGTACAAATCAAATTCAATATGATAACAACAAAAAGTTTCAAAAATATTATTTATCTTCACATAATATGGCTTTAACCTTTCAAACATTGTTTGAACAATCTTTATATGAGGATACTTATTACAAAAGTTCATTTACATCTTAATTTTTGTTATGTATAGCCATTATTTTATATGATTTTCATAAATATTGGGCCCAATTCTATGTCTCATAACATCTCTACTATTTGATGATGGACGGGTCTACTCATTCCAAAAACTTGAGATCAAGTTCCTAACAAAATCTTCAATCATGTCAAAATGGGGAGCTCTACACATAATTTCCCAATTTCCTTCTGAACTATCATCCAAAACCTTTCTCTTTTTCTCATATTTTATTAATGTGGTTCTACTAGAACCAATTTCTGCCGAAAGTGCAGGCATTTTTCTTTTTCTTGATAAATCTTGATTTAAAATAGATTTCAATATCACCCTTCTTGTAGTGGCCTTATCCACTAATCGAGATCCTTTCCCAATGGAATCTAAACCTTTGTTTAACATTTTTAACAATATATTTTTGTAGTCTCATGTGTTTCCTCTTATTTGATGTTGAATGTACACCCAACAATTGTAATGGCTCTTTTAGCTCATTATGAAGAAGTAAATGTGATAACAATTTGGTTTTTTCAAGTGTTTCAAGATGATTGAAATGATTATTGATTATTTCCTTTAAATATTTAGTCATTGACCTCCTACTAGTATTTGTAGGTTGGTTGGCATAACATTTCAATTTCTCCATATCCATATCAAGTAAATGATCTAAATTTGTATAAGAAATTTGTTTCCTCACCTTTTTAGCTAGATCTATATGCTCATCCATACCAATAGAAGGAAGTGATCCTAACTCCTCTCCAACATGCATTGTTTGAACTTGGGCCTCCTCCCTATCTTTAACCATGTGTTCTTCAGCCTTGTTTGATCCAATATCTAAATTTGGCTTGGCTTCTACTTGAGAACTTCGTGCTTGTTGACCCCCTTCTATATGTCACAAAATATTGCAAAGAAAGTGAGAGATGATGCTATATAAACCGTGGAGTTGAACATATGAAATCAAAGATTAGAACTTGAACTTAAGAATTCCATGGAACAAATACATGATTGGAAATAGACTCAATTTAAGGAAATTTGGCAAAATAAAATTTAAAAGTCACTAGATTTTGTAAATTGGATATGAATTTACATGCAAGCAAAGAAAGTGAGAGATGATGTCAAGCTATAAGTAGAGTTGAAAAAATGAAATCAAAGATTATTGAACTTAAGAATTCCATGGAATGTAAATGTAATTGGAAATAGATGATAAGGAAATTAGGAAAAATGAGTTTAAAACTACACTAGGTCTAAAACAAGTATTGCATATGAGTTTACACATGCAAGAAAAAAAAGTGAGAGATGATGCTATATGTGGAGTTTACACTAGTACACAAACAACAATATATGACTAAATAAACTACTAAAAATTGCATATAAATGACTAGCTTTAGTCACATGACTATTAGTGGTTTATTTGTAGTCATTTATAACACCATTAAATTTATGACTAAACAATTTTAGTCATTGATTTTAGTCATTAATTTGGTCATTGATTTTGTCATTGATTTAGTCATTGATTTAGTCATTCATTTAGTCATTTATTTAGACATATATTTACTCATTAATTTTAGTCACGTGACTATTTTAGTGGTTTATTTGTAGTCATTTATAACACCACTAAATTTATGACTAAACTATTTTACTTATTTATTTAGTCATTGATTTGGTCATTGATTTAGTCATTAATTTAGTCATGGTAGTGATTTGTTTAGTCATATATTTAGTCATTACTTTAGTTATATATTTAGTCATTAATTTAGTCATATATTTAGTCATATATTTAATCATTAATTTAGTCATTACTTTAGTCATATATTTATTCATTACAAATCAAATCTAACTTAATTAATCCTCACAAATTTATACATATAAACTTCAAGTATCATAGATATTCAAATGTTAAAAAACACCATGAAATGAAGACTAAAATGCTTGAACAAATATGATTGATCAGACACACACACAAATAGATTACAAATCAAGAGGAGCCACAACACAGTATTTATGAGTGGAGAAAAAACCACTCTGAAAATTTACTTCATTAAGCCTCATTGGCAAATCAAAATCTCATCGATTACATTCAATGTCTCAGTGACATTGTACAACTTGTAGACACTATATAAACATAATACTCCTATTTCCATATACTTGTACTATTTTCCCCTTTCTTAACTGCAGTCCTTTTGGAAGGGAAGCAACCTCCTATAGGGGCTTGACACATTTAATCCCCTTGAAAATCCACAACTTTCTCGCCGCTATTGGTTTTGGCTCCTCCAAACTCTTCCTTGCTGATATTCACCTTTCACTTCTTGAATTTGGAGCTGCAACCTAAAAATAAGGTTTCAAAACTTGCACATCAAAAACTCAAAAAAGTCAATATTACAAGACTAAATCTGTCATTATTTCTCTGCATGGTGTTGTTTTATTAAGATAGCATGTTATTGAATAATTGATATAATAGTTGATTTATGTATGAATGCAAGTATTCTTGTATATTCCACACCTTGTAAATTTTCCACAGGTTATAAGTAAAGGGAAATAGGTCCCCTAATGATTTTAACAAAAAAGTATAGGATGTTGCACTTACATGAAGTATGTCCACTGGGTCGAAAGCTTTTGTGACCTTCCCTCATGGCATGTTCATTGCCATGACACTCAACCCTCCCTGTAATGTTATAAAATTTCTGGAACAACCTCATACTAGTTAGAAGGCTAATTTGAATCATCAATGATAAAATAATAATAACAATAAATAAAGAGCTTGCCACCAAAATGATCATTAATTAGGAAGAGAAAAAAAGATAAGACTAAAGTTTAGTACTAGAGGTTGATAAGTTCTCAATTGATATGCCATCCAGAAAACACTGCCAAAAAAAGTCAGGGCGAGGTTGGTCAAGTGCATCTTTCACAACATTAGTTACAACAGCAGTTACAAGTACTAAGAACCAAAGCCCTGTCATAGACTTAGATCAATAATTTCAATTTATTAGTAGTTGTCCTAAATCAATTGAAATAGAAAACCATTTATACAAATACATAATGCAAAGAAAATAAGAATGTTACCTAGAATAGCATGGTGTAACTCATTAATATTTATGTCAAAAAAATAGTAGATACAAATTACAATGGATGGTACAACTACTGCAAGTATTTGATAACAGCTAACACCCTTCTTGAGCGCTTGATCTGTTTGTAACCTAAGATGATTCACTATGATTTGGCTATCTTCTTGTTATATTCAAGCAACTAGAGAATATATGTAGAATTTGCAACCTTGGTGTTAACATAGACCCAAAAATAAACTTCTAATACCATCTACAATTTGCACTTTCAAGGTGTAAAATTGGAAGTACATTCAAGTTGATCACTCTCTTTGAGACTAATACTAGTCATTTTTGAAATTGTTGGAACACATCGAAATTAAATAAATCAACTCAAAAAAGAATAGAACAACAACCTAACATAGGTGTGGATCAACAACACCCTAATAACTAGTGTAATTAGGGTACCTTCAACCATTGATAGGTCCAAGATACTTAAAATAATTGATGTAAGTGTACTGAAATCTTTTGGTAACTCCCTCACAGGTAATGGTACATTCCAATCATCGATGTGGAAGATCTCAATTGTTGTGTTTTGATATCATGTTAAACTATGGTCTATGGATTGCAATATTGTAGGATATGCACAAAATGGATTTGTTGAAAAGGCTTTAGAAACTTTCAAGCAAATGTAATTGGCAAGTGTAAAGCCAAATTCCACAACCTTTACCAACATACTCCTTGCCTATAATAAAACTCATCAAATGGTTTATTCTTAGCATCATAAAATTGAAAATGGATGATTGATCTGAAGCAAAGAAAATAATTAAATAGCACAAAGTGAATGAGACGTGGAGAATCATTACGATTAACATTTCACTTGGAAATTGGAATTGTTGCGCCTCTTTCACAATAGAGCAACATGTGATAAGGGGTTCTCCTCATAAAAGCTTCAAACTCAACCATTCATGAGAGAATCTTAAAGAATTTCCCACAAATCACTACAAAAGGTACATGGTGAATCCTTACCATAAATCATGGATTTTGTGTTTTAGTAATGGACCATTTTGTTGGAGATTGTAAGGAGTTGTGGATTCCTCTGGGCTAATTGAGAGTATGCTCCCATTTGAATTGAGACTAACCACCATCTTTTACACTATCAAATGGACCACCACCTTTGTTCTCTCTAGAAGAGGAGACAAAGGAGAATGTTTTTAGTGTCATGTCTAACATGAAATCCACGTGAGGCACCAATTATTATATCATATTTACCAAACTCGAACTTAACATAGACATTGGACTCAACCTCAAACTCAACATGGAAACTCAACACTAACTCAAAAATTTGAAAAAATCATGATGTATAGATATTTTTTAAGGTACATATTTTCCTATGCATTCCTCCCTAAATCAATTTTAAAAATTATAAAAACCTAATCAATTGCAAGCTAATTTGAGTACAGAATGCCTGAAAGAGATGCCATCTCATGGAATACGATGATTGCGGGATATGATGATTGCGGGATATGCATAAAATGGATTTGCTGAAAAGGCTTTATAAACTTTCAAGCAAATGCAATTAGCAGGTGTGAATCCAAATTCCACGACCTATGCTAGCATCCTCCCTGCCTATGCCAAAATGGGAGCTTTTTACCAGGGTTTGAACATCCATCAGAGCATAATAGATGGGGGATTTCTGTCAAATATTATGGTTGGAAATGCTATGTTAGGCATGTATGCAAAATGTGGAAACGTACAGAAGGCATGCAAACTCTTTGATGGAATGCCTCAAAAAGATGTCATCTCATGGAATGCAATAATTGCAGGATATGCACAAAATGGATTTGTTGAAAAGGCTTTAGAAAATTTCAAGAAAATGCAATTGGAAAGTGTAAATCCAGATTCCACAACCTTTTCCAAAATAGGAGATCATCGGAGAGAGTGATAAACATCAGCAAGACTCAATGCATTGTCCCTTTGATGCTCTGATAGTACTTAGGTGCAAAATTCATTAGGAAGAGAATTTAATATTGGTGGGAGTTGGATCAATGTCTCCCTGATACAACAATATGCATCAATATCCATTAGGGACGCTATGATTTTTCGATGGGAGTCATTGGTAAGTTCCTTTGATGGGGTGAAAGGATAAGTCACAATGGAAAGGTAAAAATCCATCGACTAAAGAAACACCTATCAGTGGAACAGAGGAGCCAGTCCCACTGATAGCCCAAAAAGAATGAAAAGAGTAAAGCAGTGGCAAGAGAAGCATTGCAGAGACTCTCCAATATCGGTGGGAGTAATGCTGAAGTCTCACCGATTTCCCAACAACACTTGAATCAGAGAAAACTTCACATCTGCCTGCTCTAGCACAAATTCTTCAATCTAAATCCAAAAGATGGGACAACTCACCAACTATGTACATATTAGAATTAAAGAACATATCACTAAATTAAGAGGCTTACCTGTTCTTGAACTCTCCTATTTTGACGTTTCACACGTAAATGAAACCTCCCTCTTTTCAAGTTTTCTTCTAATGCAGCTAGATTGTGAGGATAAAATGAATTTTGGTTCACACCATGAATTTTGAGTAGTCACTTCAGACTACTTGTTGGGTTGCAGGGGGTAGCTTATAGATATTTTCTCTATTTTTTGTCCTAATGGGTTGTGATTGCAATCAATTTTAGACCTTACTTATTGTCTTTATGAAACACATAAGCTTTTTATAAAAAAATCCTAAAAGTATTTATTGCATCCCTATTGAGAATGTTCAATTATGTTTTAAAGAATGACACTGCAAACATAATGAGGCAGAACATTAGTTGTAGCTAAACAAATGCATATATTAAGGATTACTAGTAATTGTTAATGAGATAAGGAGAAAAACATCCCTTGCTCCTCCATTCCCACCCATGAACATGTTTTGTGGGATGGTCAATATATGGTTGTAGTATCCAAGAGTTATTAATTATTTTCCCTAATCAAAACATTGGTTTTCAATGAGATCATCTTGTGCTCGCACAGTTCACAAACCCTTGTAGAGGCCTTGCTACAATCAACAGAGTATTTGTATAGACTCTTCTCTTAGAATGAGTGTGTAGCAGGACACTATTTTACTCTCAATTTGATATCACAAATAAAGATTATGTTGTGTACTACTATAAACTATGACATCAGGTGCACATATAGCACAAAATATATGTCTGGATCAATGCAAAGGGATCCAAATTACGAGAAGCTTTCTTTAGCTTTTATGCAGGCTATTTGTTTTTAGAACAAGATCAAATGCTTTGTGCAAGCATTGTCCTATCTTTAGTAGGCAATAGTTACTCTAAAATGTGTATAAAATGGAGCATTTGTAGAAATGACCCTTAGTGGATGAAGGCCAATTTTGGTAAATTCCAAGTTAGTATATTGTAGTTGCCTTATAATGTATTTAGAAAATGCAGGCATCGGTAGAGAGAATCTCCAGTTCATATGAACCAATTTTAGTGTTAGGGTTTGCAAATTATAGTCACCTCCTAATTTATGTAGAAAATAGAGGCCTTGGGTGAAAGCTTTGAATCTTGAAAATAGTTTCTTGTGGATTGCAAACCTATTTCTAGGTTTTTGAACCATTTCTCTATTTTAGAAATTTCAAGAAATTCGTCTTGAGAGGCGAGAAACTTTCAGAAGCATTTCTGACAAATTTTAAAGCATTTGCAGCGATTTCCTACTGTTTTCTAAGGGTTTGTGGAAGTTTCTTACATTGGAATTCATCTTTCCAAAATATTCCTCAAGTTTCTAATAATGTTTCGTGGAGTTTTTAAAAGATTTTTCTATATCACTTCCAAAAATTTCTTCAAGTTTCCATCATTTTTGATACTAGGTCGTGTTGAAATTCCATTCCTCAAGTTTCCTTATCTATTTGGCCTGGTTACATGTTCACTATTCTTGGTGCAACATGGATAGAAAGAGCTTTTAGTGTTAGGTTTTTAATATTACCTAATACAAAAAATGTTACTTCCAAGGTGGTTCAAGTGTTTTAACCAAAATATACTTGATATTTTAATGAAATATTTCCAGCCAATATATACTGGAGACATTAATGAAATATTTCCCATTTTTTTGTGCAATAAGATACATCACAAAGGAATATAATAGTCACGAGACAAAGAAAATTAAGTGCAAATAGTAGTTAGTGTCGAAGGATTCAACATAATAAGAATCCATCAATTCTTTGCTTTGCAAAAGTGTTCAGCCTATGACTACTCATTTACCTTTTAGATTTCCAAAAGTCCAATTGATTATAGCTTGACTTGCCTCTACATGGCATTTATATATTAATGGCTTGCAATATCCTTTTTGAAGCCCATGATTGTTGCACCTGACTATATAGGAAAAGATAGCAGAGACAAATTCATATCTGCTTAAAATTGATACCTGCTGAAAACTTGGGTAGGGCTTGTACATTGGTCCATATGCCAAGTTGGTGTGCTAGTTAGGCGAGGAGTCAAGAAACTGCTTTACCATCACAAACACACAAAAAAAAGCACATATGTTTAAATGTAGGAATATTGAATAAAGTGTAGCAATGATAATGGTAATATTAGATTAAAGGAGTTTTTGTGAACATTTGTGAGCCTCATGATTCCATTTTCCACCTCATCTTTTGCAAGACACATTTAGTCTATCATCTTTGAATTTGCGTCATCTTCTTTTGCTTCCTTGATCTTTTCTTTTTTGCAATTATTCTCCTCTAATAGGCATCATCTAGGCAATAGGTTGCCTTTCTTTTTTATGGACATGGAAATTTTTTTCTCTCTCATTATTAGTTATTCTTCTAAAAGATTTTTCTTTTTCAACCAACATATCAATCAACTAATAAAGTGGGTGACTTTTGTTGATTACCTACTTGAAATGACTCCAAATAGGTTGAAAATATGGGAAGGAGATATTTTATAAAGGTTTTCATATATACACTAATTTTTCCACCAACAACATCAATATCATGTTTGATTGCCCAAATTTTAGAACTAGACTTGTTAAATCACCATTTTTCAATTCAGAACTAAATAATTTCAACTACAATTGGATGGATTCTAATTTTGAATGGAAAACATACAATTTGTAATGTCCCTTTTCATTACTTTCAAAAACTTTGTAATTTTTCTAAGATTCCTATCTACACAATACTTGAATATATATAAATAGTAGAATTGTGTCTTGAGGCATGTTTATAGAAATTGTATAACAACCTAGTCCTAGTTTCCTGAAGTGCCTAAGTCTATAAATTAGATATGTTGAAAAGGATTTAGAAGCTTTCAAGCAAATGCAATTTTCAGGTTTAAATCTAGACTCCACAACCTTTGTCAGCATCCTCTCTTCCTATTCCAAAATGGAAGCTTTGGAACAGGGTATGGACATCCATCAAAGCATAATAGAAGGGGGATTTTTGTCAGTGCAAAATGTGGAAGCATAAAGAAATCATGTGAAGTTTTTGATAGAATTCCTCGAAGAGATGTCATCTCTTGGACTACAATTATTGTTGGATATGCAAAAAATGGATTTGTTGAAAATGCTTTAGAAACTTTCAAGCAAATGCAATTTGCAGGTATAAAGCCAAATTTCACAATCTTTACCAACAACTTTCTTTCCTGTGCCAAAATGGGGGCTTTGGAAAAGGGTATGAACATCCATCAAAGCATAAATAATAGAGGAATTTTGTTAGATGTTGTAGTTGCAACTACCCTAATAGACATGTATGCAAAATGTGGAAGCATAGACAAGGCATGTGAACTGTTTGATAGAATTCCTGAAAGAGAGGCCATCTCATGGAATACAATGATTGCGGGATATGAAAAAAATGGATTTGTTGAAAAGGCTTTAGAAAATTTCAAGCAAATGCAATTAGCAGGTGTGAAGCCAAATTCCACAACCTATGCTAGCATCGTCCCTGCCTATGCCAAAATGGGAGCTTTGGAGCAAGGTATGAACATCCATCAAAGCATAATAGATGGGGAATTTTTGTCAGATATTATGGTTGGAAATGCTCTGTTAGACATGTATGCAAAATGTGGAAACGTACACAAGGCACGTGAACTCTTTCATGGAATGCCTCAAAGAGATGTCACCTCATGGAATTACAAAGAGATGAATTTGTATATGCTTGAGTGGGAGACAAAGCTAAATTGAACATGCAGGGATACAAAGAGGTCTCCTCTTTTATCATTTATGCATTTCAACATATGAAAACACATTTCATGGTGTTCTTAATTAGATTCCTTTGGGTGATAAAAGATCATCTAGATGGAACTTTTCCATATGATAATAGTCTTCTAGAAATACTTAAGTCTGCAATATAGTTCTAGTTTCATAATCAATACAGGCACAACACATTTATATAAGCATGTTGTACAACAGTG
Organism: Sequoia sempervirens; assembly: GCA_007258455.2. NCBI lineage: Eukaryota > Viridiplantae > Streptophyta > Pinopsida > Cupressales > Cupressaceae > Sequoia > Sequoia sempervirens. The sequence continues at coordinate 125,128,494 of VDFB02026320.1, forward strand.
TATAATAAGAAAATAGGACTACTGATGTGAGATGAAGATGTCATAAACTTGATGCATCATCAAATAACCTAAGAAATGGTACACCTCATACAAGTGCAGCATACCCAATTCACCAAATTATAGCACACCAAGTTTGCAAGTATATTTTTTTAATCAATCTACTTAGAAACAAAGAACTTGCAAGGTATTGTTGAAGAGTTGAACTTACTACTTGAAAAAACAAGAAAACTAAAACGTATTAAATAAAAAACTTTTTGCAAGACATGCCTATATGTAAGAAAAACCCATAATCAAATTGTACTGAAAGTAAATAAGTCTCCTCTGACTATCAAATTGAGGAAATTGTATGTCCAACTACCAATGACTTGAGAAACAGAAGCACATGTGATTGCATTAATGCTAAGGTAAAATACAATAAACAAAGCTACATACCATCCACTCCAAAAATTAAGCAAATCCATTAGGATCAAATTATCTTTAGCCAAATCAATTTCAATAGAATACATATGAAAAAGTTTTACACAAAAGAGATGAAATGTATATGGTCCAAAAAAGGCATCTTTCAAACTTGGAGGGATAGATGAGGGAAAAAAAATCTCCCAATATTCAATATGTGTTGGAGTTGCTCGATCCAACTCCAAATGCATTTTTATGTCATCATGTAGTTCTTCCATTTCCTTTATGGTAAGACCCTGTTTAGGCCATAACAAGGTTAATGAATACCAAGCCACTCATTAATTAAATGCTTTACAATAAATAGAACATTATAAAACCATTGTAATATGGTTCAACTCTTCAAACATGTTTTATCACCATAACCATCCAGACAAAGAGACATCAAACAAATAATGGTAGGGTGTCAAAAAAAATAAAAAATAAAACTGCCTTAACATTTTAAATTTATATACCATTTACTCAATTTTCACCTCCCATTTAACTTTTAAACTTTGAACAATGCAAGAGATTGCACCCTGACTCCTAACTTACACAGAACACCATATTTTACACACTTACAATTCTGAATATGTTATATGCCCTTTCAGTTGTCACCCCAGGTATGATCTAAAAAAAAAAAAAAAAAGTAGAAAAAACATAGAGATTGCCACTATAACTGTTTTCTTTATAATCTTCATTAGCATGGTGTAAATATGCATATAAAGATGAGACTATATTGGCTGGACAAGGAAAATCACATGAAAAGAGCAACAAGCTAACTACAAAAATAGAAATATTTACAAGAGCACAATATTCATTATTTCTTGCCAATGTCCACCTCTCTCACCGATGAGTTTGAGTGTTGTCAAGCTATTGGTGGGACTTTGACGTGACTCCCAACAACACACAAGAGTCCTCCTGATGATTGCTTCATAACTACTTCTTGTTGGAAAATCAAGCAGATTGCATCCAGATTCCAAATCACACGATGTTCTCACTACAAACTCAAAGAGATGATCTTTCAAATGCCTATGGCTGACACCCTGTATGATTCTTCGATAGAAAATGTCCAAGTAGGATAGTCTATGACATCTTGCTTATTTTTCCTGCATTTATACCTACCAAGGTACTTGCAATTACAAAATATGGTAAGTATTCCCTTGATCATCATGCTTCAATGAATGTTCGTGTGTGATATTTGTCTCAATAAAACTGCATACATAGTTGGTGTTACGCTTCAGTGGCTTAAAAAATTTCTCACAGAAAGGAAAGGATGTACTTTATCATTTGTAGACAACTGAGAGCATTGAAGGGTGTCAGAGATGTCATCTCATGGAATATGATGATTGTGGGATATGCACAAAATGGATTTGCTGAAAAGGCTTTGGAAAATTTCAAGCAAATGCAATTAGTAGGTGAAGCCAAATTCCACAACCTATGCCAACATCCTCCTTGCCTGTGCCAAAATGGGAGCTTTGGAGTAGGTTATGAACATCCATCATAGCATAATAGATGGGGGATTGTTGTCAGATATTATGGTTGGAAATGCTCTGTTATACATGTATGCAAAATGTGGAAACGTACACAAGGCACGTGAACTCTTTGATGGAATACCTCAAAGAGATGTCATTGATGGATAAATTATGCAATGATGGGGTGGAAAATCACTCCACAATCCCAATCCAATGTACCTCAATCAAGGTTTCAATCTCCAAGTCCCCAACTCAATGACTCCTCACCAATTTCACTTGTTCTCCAAGTGGCAATCCAAACTCATTTTTTCAGGTTTAACTTTTAGAGAAGGCCTAACAAAGTCACAACCCACACATTCTTAGACACCTTTTATCCTCCCATTCAACATATCAAAAACTTGCATAGACTTGTTTTGAAACTTCTTAGGGAACAATAGACTGTCCTCCACTTTTAAGGGAAAATTAGCCCACTTTACCAAGTAACCCACTCTCAAACACTCAAACTACTCACCAAAACCACTTAGACCTCCTAGGTAGAATCCAAATAGAGGGAATCAATAAGTTTCAGACAAAGAAAGTGTCACTAAAATTTAAGGGTTCATCAGACCCTAATCACAATCACGAGAAGATCAATTAAACCATCACCAAGAATCCATTTAAACTTTCAACAAAACCCCCTCATTCACATGATTCCAATGCTACAAAGATTCAAAACAATATATTAGTGTTCCAAATCCATCAACTCACTACAAACATACTCCTGTAGATTGAAACCAAGCATAATCCTAATAAAAAATTCTAAAAACAACTCATTCAACCAACAAGCTAAATTCACTCCTCATTCAACTTGTTTTATAAGGAAAGTTAACATTCAACCATGCCTATTTTCTACCAACCTTTTATCAAACATTTAAGATACTGTAATCATCATGTTTTGATTGAAATCACTCAAGACATACTCACAAAACCTTGAACCATCAGATCTCTTATTTTTGTAGTCAAGACACCAATTCATACTATCATGAATTCACATGGCTCAAACTCTCCAAACATCAAGCCTTTCTTTCAATAACCTTCCCAATAATTGAGACCCTTTTAATACCTTATTTAAAAAAAAAGAAGCCAAAACAAACATTTATAAAAGTTTTCCCATCCACATGGTGAATATTCATTCATTGGGAAACTATGTTCTAGTAGCCATTCCATCACAAATTGTCAGAAAGATCTTTTGATTCAGGCCTCTATTAAAGGTTGTAATAGGTGTTTTGAATATTCATTAGGGAGCTTTAAACATGTCAAAAGATTACCATAAGTTTTTTTTTTTTATCAGTTCACAAAATCAGACTATCCACATTCAAAATAGGCCTAATTAGGTCTATCACTAGGGTTTATTGGTTCTTGCACTTCCAATCACAAATTTTCCCAACCAATGCTTAGAACACATGTTATTAGATCTATATAGGCTTAAAACACCATCAAAAGTCATTTCCGATGCATATTTTATCAAACCCTAGGTATTCATCCTCTTAAACTCTATTTTTCTGGACTATGTATGCATCAAACAAATGAGTACAAACCCAATTTGAGTTGAAGGAAACAATATTTTTAAATATATAAATATCCTCAAGTGTTTTGGTGTGCAAAACTCATTGGTTACAATATCACAAAAAAAAACACTACATCAAGTCATGAACTATGGCACAAAGTATCACTCATTCTAACATTGCTATCTCTATGGTGAATCCTACACTCATGTCTTGGATAGGTCATCAATGCTTTTGCAGCCATGGAATGAAATGATTAATTGCAGAATGTGCACAAAATGGATTTTGCAAGGAACCTCTCAAAATCTTTGAATTAATGAAGCACTCTGGAACACATCCTAACATTTTAAGCTTTGCTTGGGTTCTAGGTGCATGCAGTCATGCAGGTTTAGTGGATGAGGGTTGCACATACTTCACACGTCTGTAACCCTTATTGCATGAAAATTTACATAAATAATAGAGGAATTTTGTCAGATGGTGTAGTTGCAACCGCCCTAGTAGACATGTATGCAAAATGTGGAAGCATAGATAAGGAACGTGAACTATTTGATAGAATGCCTGAAAGAGATTCCATCTCATGGAATAAGATGATTGCAGGATATGCACAAAATGGATTTGTTGAAAAGGCTTTATAAACTTTCAAGCAAATGCAATTAGCAGGTGTGAAGCCAAATTCCACAACCTATGCCAATATCCTCCTTGCCTGTGCCAAAATGGGAGCTTTGGAGCAGGGTATGAACATCCATTAGAGCATAATAGATGGGGGATTTTTGTTAGATATTATGGTTGGAAATGCTTTGTTAGACATGTATGCAAAATGTGGAAATGTACACAAGGCACATGAACTCTTTCACAAAATGCCTCAAAGAGATGTCATCTCATGGAATGCAATAATTGCAAGATATAAAAAAATGGATTTGCAAGGATGCTCTCAAAATATTTTAATTAATGAAGCACTCTGAAACATATCCTAACATTGTAAGATTTGTTTGTATTATCGAAGTATTGGAGGGATTGAGCTTATTGTCCTGCCGAAATCTACTTCTCACACTGATGAATTATGTGCCTAAGTTTTATCGGAGTATCAGAGGGATTGAGCTTTTCGTCCCACCATAATTTACTTCTCTCGCCGATGAATTATGTTCCTAAGTATTATTGGAGTATCAGAGGGATTGAGCTTTTTGTCTCGCCGATATTCATTTCTCCCTCTGATAGAATCTTTAATCATGTGCAACAAATGCATGCACCTTGTCCTTGACCTCAATTGAGCTATGCCCTAGTTCCTTTTTAAGCATACAGTCCTTCATCAATTGTCGAATTTGTGTTACATCAAACCACTCACTAGCTACAACATAAATGTTAGAGAGCAGCATGTTGCATCATTTTCTGGTCCAAACTAAAGTATGTGCTCTACTGCACATTTAGCTATCTCAATATTGCCATGGATTTTGCATGTACCAAGAAAAGTTCTCCACACCACAATAGTAGGTTCAAGTGGCATTTGATTGATAAATTGCTTTGCTTCATTCAAATACCCAGCTCATCCTAGGAGGTAAACCATGCAAGAACAATGCTCTATTGTTGGCGTAATGCCATGGTCTTGAATCATGGAATTAAATAGTTCACGACCTTCCTTCACTAAACAAACAGAGCTACATGTGACAAGAACACTAACAAAGGTGATTTGATTAGGCTTGATGCCTGCTTTTTGCATTCATTCAAAGAGTTCAAGGGCCTCCTTTACACAAGCATTTTGTGCATATCCCATAATCATTGCAGTCCATGAGACTATATTTTGCTTGGGCATTTTGTCAAACACATTTCTTGCTTCTTCTATACTTCCACACTTTGAATACATTGTAATAAGAGCATTACCAATATGCACCTCAGACTCAAGTTTTTAATTAATTATTTGTTGATGGATCATTCTTCCCTACTCTAAGGACACTAATGTTGTACATGCACTAAAGACACTGGTGAAAGTGAACTCATTTGGCTTCAAGTTTTCCTGTTTCATTCTATGATATACTTTGAGGGCATCTTCCCCATTTCCATTCTGAGCATAATCAACAATCATGGAAGTCCATGACACCACATTAGGCTCTTTGATTCTATTAAAAAATTTGTGTGCATCATCTACACTGTTGTATTTTGCATACATAGTAACTAGAGAGTTTGCTAAAAAAACCTCTGATTGTAGACTACTTTTAACAACTAGTGCATGAATGCACTTACCCTGTTCTAGAACATGTAGATTGGCACATACATAAGCAACACTATTAAATGTAAACTTGTTTGGATTCAACCCTATCAACTACATCTAATGAAAGATTTCAAGGGTCTTAACTCCCAAATCATTTTGAGCATATCCTGCAATCATTGCACTCCACAAAACGATGTCCAATTCAATCACTCCATCAAACACTTTGCGAGCATCCTCTACAAGACTACATTTTGAATCCATGGTAACAATCCCACTTCCCACATAAACATCAGATTCCATTCCAATCTTAACAGCATAAGAATGAAAACTATGTCGCGTTCTAATATCAGTTGAACTCCCACACACCCTAGATGAATGAAAGAAAGAAATTATAATAATGTTTACAAATGGTCAAAATGCATCAAGGATGCCAAAAAGTACAGCTAAAATACAAAGGCCAATCAAGAGTTCTAAAATGGCTCCAACAATCACAAATAGTAATCTAAAGAAAGAAATTATAATAATGTCAACCAAAGATCAAAGCATGGGTTAGCAGAACCCATAAGTAAAGCAACTAACTTGGGACAAGGTTTGTAAATCATCAAGGCTTTTTATTAGGAGAAGATAGGAGGGTGGAAGAACGATAATGGAAGGTGGAGGTGTTAGACACCATAATCTGGTTAGTCTAGTCCTCATCACCAAGCTTTTGTGGAGAATAAGCAAAGACCATAGGAAGAAGTGTAGCATTTTGTTGTGTATCAAATGGCAAGAAACCTTAAAGAATATTTAATGGTCAATGATCTCCCCATGAGGGTTGGCTATTTAGGAAAAAATTAAGAAAGGTATGTATTATATTCTACACCATTCTTTCTATAAAATTCAAAATGGAACAATGGTGAAATTATTGAATAAGGCATAGATTAAGGATCAACCTCCTATACTCAATCCTGTGTTGGCAATGGTGAAAGACATGGCTTGTAGTAGATTGGGAAATAAAGTGAAGGATTATTAGGTAGAGCTCAAACCTAGTGGGATGACTATCTTAATACTGTCCTAAGCCATTCTTTCTATAAAATTCAAATGGAACAAAGGTAAACTTCTTGAAGAAGGCCTGGATTAAGGATCACCCTCTAGTACTCAATCCTGTGTTGGAAATGGTGAAAGACATAGCTAGTACTACCTTGGGAAATAACATGACAGATTATTAGCTATAGCTCAACCCTAGAGGGATGATTGTGAGGAAATTGAAACATTTCAAACTTTTCCCATGATAAGAAGCAGTAAAAAAATAACATGTGAAACTGCTTGTTAAAATCATAAAGGTTTGAGAGAGTCCCATAGAAGTTTTTCTCACTAAAATCTTACAAGAAAGCATGAGATATAGTTTCTTGCTGTAGAAGTTGAGAAATTTGCAAAAGTATTACAATTTTTAAAACAAAATCTGGTCAAACAATATTTTGGTTGAGAAAATCCCAATGAAATCTGATATAATCGAATAAAATCATAGAAAAATCAATATTTTCGATTTTCACCCTATATATGTCTGTGAACCGTAACTTTTACTCATTTTTCTTTGCAATTTTTTACTATTCCGCTCTACAATTTTGGAATTTCCTTTCAGAGGAGAAAACCTCATAGAAATTGATTTATTCCCTAGTAATCATGTAAGGGAAGGTCATAGATAATGAGTTAAGAATTAAGATGGATCTTTCTCCATCATAAATGAAAGAAAAAGATCAAAATGAATAGCTTTTTTGAGAAGTTAAAACTAAATGAAGATGGATTTGAACATGGAATTTTTGTAAAAAAGAAGCAAACAATTGGTTTGACATGTTTAGATACCCTTCCTGTAAACTCTCTACCATCTAATCAAATAACTATTGTTGAAAGGAAAGTTCATTAAGAATCAATTATATGTAAAATGTCCATTTTCCAAACATATTCAAGATAAGGAAAGACGGTTACAAAATAAAGGGTAATCCAAGTAATGAAATTAATAGCATTCTATGTTGATCATCAAGGTGAAGAAAGCTTGCAATATGAACTTAAATAAGTGAATGCAAATCTGAAATATGTAGATTAACCTTTAGCCTTAGTGTGAAGAAAGAATGAGAGAGAGAGATAGAAGAATCATAACACATGCAACATATTTACATGGAGAAACCCCGAAGGGAAAAAACTCCACCAACGAAAGAGAGGAAAAGATATTACTAATAATCTAAAATATTACATGTAGCAATAGACTTCTCTTATCATCCTTGTAAAATCCTATAGCACCCTGTTACCTTGCAAACCTACAAAACTGAATTCATAATAACTCTAGCTCAAGGTCCCTATTTAATGAGATTTGTGAGGATGAAAACCACCATGGTTTCACCAAACAATAGGCAACAATACCACCTAGAAAAACACATGCCTCCCTCCATGAAATTATCATGACACCTTAAGAATATCCTCTTACATATGCTCTTATAGCTATCATAAGGCATCACTTATGCATGAGCACCTGGGGTCAAAGATAGAATATTCTGTCATAGGAATCTGTCATACTATCATAGCATCTTATGAAAACTATCATACATGTCATAAATTCTCTTACAACAACCTAACAACCTCATTCTAGAAGATTCCAAGTGGGATGCCTAGCTATTTTGTCCTTTTCCTAAATGAAAAACAATAACGATAACACTAGATTTACATTGTCTCGTTCACCACTGTTGGTCAAATGGTTTCACCTCTTATGGGTAAATGTTGAAAATGCTTTAGGAGAATAATTAATTAAAGGATTTACAAGGTTGATGGCACCTAAATCCTAACATTCTCCCACTTGACAAATCATACATTGCAAATTACACCTATAGAGATACAATTACATAGAATTAAGTATAGTGATCATGGCCCATGGCCTTTCTGCAACAAGAGAACTTATCTGTGGTGATTAGCTTTGTAAGAGAATCTGCAACATTATCCAAAGTGTCAAATTTTTCAATCAAGACCTGCCCATTCTCAACCATTTCTCACACAAAGTGATACTAAACATCAACATGCTTAGTGTGAGAATGATACATAGGAATTTTAGCCAAACATATGGCACTTTGATTATCACATCCGATCCTCACTATTCAAAAATCAAAACCAATACCATTACCAAGTCTTTGTAACAAAACCGCCTCCTTAGAGGCATGTGTAGTAGGCATATACTCTGCTTCAGTGGTGGACAAAGCAACTATAGGTTGTCTTTTACTCATCCAACTCACTGTAGTTCCAAACAAAGTAAACACATAGCCATTAGTGGACCTTCGACTATCCAAGTCACCTGCCCAATTTGCATCAACAAAACCCTATGTGTCCAATGACTTATCAACATTGTTAGTACCATGATAAACCAAACAGTAATCAAAAGTTCCTTGCAAATATCTAAATACCCTTTTAACAAAATTCCAATGTTCTTTACCAGGGTTAGACATAAACCTGCTTAGAACTCCCACTGCTTGGGGTATATCTGGTCTAGTGCAAACCATTGCATACATTAAACTATCAACAACACTGGCATAAGGAACTTTAGACATTTCATCAATATCATCATCCAATTCAGGAAACATGTCTAAACTTAACTTAGTACCAATAGGAAATGGAATATTTACTGGTTTACAGTCTTGCATATTAAACCTCTGCAAAATAGTGTTAACATACTTACTCTGACTTAACCAAAGCTTTCTATGAACCCGATCCCTAATGATTTCCATCCCAAGAATATATTTTGTAGCCCCTAAATCGTTCATATCAAATGTGCTAGAAAGTTGAGTTTTAAGTTCCCTAATCATTACCTTATTGTTACCAATGAACAACATATCATCCACATATAAGACAATCATTAGTATCTGGTCATCAATAACTTTAAAATAAACACAATGATCCTCTTCACTTCTAACAAAACCCAACTTTAATGCAAAGGCATCAAAATTTTGGTACCACATCCTAGGTGATAGTTTCAAACCATATAGAGACCATTTTAACTTGCAAACCAAGTGTTTTTTTCCTTTCACAACAAAACCGCCAGGCTGTTGCATATAAATTTCTTCCTCGAGATCTCCATGCATGAAAGCAATTTTAACATCCATTTTTTCTATTTCTAAATCATAAGCAACAACAATGGATAAAAGGAATCTAATAGAAGTTAACTTAGCAACAGGAGAGAATGTTTCACCAAAATCAACTCCCTCTCTCTGGGAGTAGCCCTTGGCCACTAATTTGGCCTTGTACCTTTCCAACTTACCATTTGCACCAAACTTCTTTTTATATACCCACTTACAACCAATGGCCTTTCTTCCTTTGGGAAAACTAACAAGATCCCAGGTGTCACAATTTTTCAAAGACATCATCTCATCCTGCATGGCCTGCATCCAAGACTCACATTCTTTTGAAGAGAGAGCCTCCTTGAAAGATCTAGCTTCATCATCAATACATAACAAAGAAAATTTACAACGAAAATAAGGTGGGATATACCTATCAACTAGATTTCATTGTCTTGTGGACCTTCTCAAAGGTGGAGTAAGAGGTTCCTCCTCATGTTCATCCTCATTGTTTTCAGCTTCTTCTATTACAACAAATTCTTTAGAACTCTCTTCTTCTTGTTCATCTTCTTGTCCATCTCTCTATTCTTCCACATGTGCATCTTCTTGCTTAGTTTCAAAATGCATTGTTTTTGACTTTTCCTTTGGTTGCTCATCTTCAGAGTTAGATCTAAATTCCCTAAAAAAAACATCTCTAGAAAATATCATCTTTTGTGTTAGTGGATTCCAAAGTTTATAATATTTAACATTTTCACCATAACCTACAAAGATACATTTATGAGATTTGGGATCCAATTTAGACCACTTCTCTTTAGGCACATGAACAAAAGCCTCACAACCAAAGACCCTTAAATGTGAAACTGAAGGCTTTTTACCCAACCACATTTCATAAGGTGTTTTATCAACAAGACCTTTACAAGGAGATCTATTAATTAAATAACAAGCAGTACCAACAACTTTTTCCCAAAAACATTTATCTAACTTAGTACTACTTAACATGCTCCTAGCTCTTTCCATTAATGTATGGTTCATTCTTTCTGCTACCCCATTTTGTTGGGGTGTGTAAGGTGTAGTCTTTTTCCTAACAATTCCCACATGTTTGTAAAAATCATCAAATTCTTTAGAAAAATATTCACCCCCATTGTCAGATCTCAATACTTTTATCTTATAATATGTTTGCTTTTCAACCAATGCCTTAAATTCCTTAAATTTGGTGAAAAATTCAGATTTCGTATGCATAAAATAAATCCAAGTATATCTTGAGAAATCATCAACGAAGGAAACATAATAATGAGATCTACCCAAAGAATCTGTATCCACTAGACCACATACATCCGAATGAATTAGTTCTAACAATCCTTTAGCTTTATTAGTTCCTTTAGGAAATGATGACCTATTTTGTTTACCAAACACACAATCCTCATAGAAATCATTTTTACCAATAGAATAATTAGAAATGTCATCTACTAGTTTCTTATCAAGTATGGTCATAAGATCTTTTTCACCAATGTGACCCCATCTATGGTGCCACAACATACATGCATTTTCAATGCTAGTTACAAAAGAGGAGTTAAAAAAAGTAGAGGCATGTAGCGTAAAAAAATTACCTATCCAAGATCCTTTAGCAACCACCAAACTTGTCAAATGTCACATGCATTCTAGAATCATTCAACTTGGAAACCAAAATTAAACTTTTTGTAAGTCCTGGAATATGTAAAACATCATCAAGGATTTTAATCCTCCCATCACTGAAACAAAACTTTACCTTTCCTTTACTGACAATATTTTGTGAGTTATTGTCACCCATGAAGACCTCTCCTCCATCATATTCTTTGTATGTAAAAAGCCACTCCTTATGAGGATTCATATGGAAGGAAGCACTTGAATCAATAAGCCAAGCATCATTACAAACTGTGTTAGCTAAAATAATCAAAGCATCAGAATCACCGTTATCAGAGGACTTTTCCATGGAGGAATCTGCATTCATTTTCTTATTTCTACATTCCTTCCTCACATGTCCCTATTTACCATAGTTCCAACACTTCACTTTTCTCTTTCCAGGGGTCTTAGATCATCCTTTAGACTTACCCTTCTTCTTATCGCCTATAGGACCTTTCTCCTTGGGCCTACCTCACACATGCAGGGCATCTTGGGAGCCACTATGCATGGTCTTTCTCCTCATCTCCTCTAAAATAAGTATAGGAATAATATTATCCATCTTAGGTTCTGCACTACCACTTGTTATAACAACAATTAAATTTTCCCAAGATTTCGGCAAAGAGAAAATCAATAAAATACATTTATCCTCATCTTCTATTTTAACATCAATAGATGCAAGCTAACTTATAATCAAATTAAAAGCGTTCAAATGTTCAACAATAGAATCACCATCCTTCATCTTTAATGAATATAAACATCTTTTGAGATACGACTTGTTAGACAAACTCTTAGTTTGATAGATTTCACCTATCTTCCTCCAAATCTTGTATGCCATGTCTTCTGAAGAGACATTCAGGAGGAAAGAATCAGTAAGACACAACCAAATGGTCCCTCGAGCCTTCTTTTCTAACTTATTCCAATCTTCATCTGACAAGGTTGAAGTAGATGGCTTCTTATCAATTGAAACTGGTAACCACTGATCTCTCTCCTCCAAGAGATCCTCCACTTTCAACTTCCACATCTCATAACCAATGCCATTGAACTTCTCAATATCTTAACGAGAGGTGAAGGCCATGGTATGCAATCTTTCACAAATCTACAAGACTCACAACACAAAAGCTCGCACTGCAACAAAAATCCTTTAACACTTTAAAAGGAAAGCACCCCTTCCTTAATAGAACCGTTAGATTTGATACCAAATGTTGATCATCAAGGTGAAGAAAGCTTGCAATATGAACTTAAATAAGTGAATTAAAATCTAAAATATGTAGATTAACCTTTAGCCTTGGTGTGAAGAAAGAATGAGAGAGAGAGAGAGAGAGAAGAATCATAACACATGCAACAACATATTTACATGGAGAAACCCTGAAGGGAAAAAAATCCACCACCAAAAGAGAGGCAAAGATATTACTAATAATCTAAAATATTACATGCAAAAATATACTTCTCTTATCATCCCTATAAAATCTTGTAGCACATTGTTACCTTGCAAACCTGCAAAACTGAATTCATAATAACTCTAGCTCAAGGAGATTTGTGAGGATGAAAACCACCATGGTTTCACCAAACAATAGGAAGCAATACCACCTAGCAAAACTAATGCCTCCCTCCATGAAATGATCATGACACCCTAAGAATATCCTCTTACATATGCTCTTACAACTGTCATAAGGCATCACTTATGCATGAGCACCTGGGGTCAAAGATAACATATTCTGTCATAGGAATATGGCATACTATCATAACATCTTATGACAACTGTCATACATGTCATAGATTCTCTTACAACAACCTAACAACCTCATTCTAGAAGATTCCAAGTGGGACGCCTAGCTATTTTGTCCTTTTCCTAAATGACAAACAATAATGGTAACACTACATTTACATTGTCTCATTCACCACTGTTGGTCAAACGGTTTCACCTCTTATGGGTAAATGTTGAAAACAGTTTTGGAGAATAATTAATTAAAGGATTTACAAGGTTGATGGCACCTAAATCCTAACATTCTAGAGAAATTGGCTTGGAAAATGAAAGTAGTAGGGTGTAAAGAATCATTTATCTGCCACCATAGTGAAAAGTTAGCAATTGCATTTGGTTTGTTAATAATCTGCCTCACAATATTGTGCATGAGATATGATATAGAAACCAAGACAGTAAAAAACAACTCTATTATTCCTACGGTGGAGTCATGAACAAAATTAATGTCATACTTATCATCCTCAACACTTTACATAACTATTGTGTAAAGCAGTGTGCAAGTTTCACAAGCCTTAGTGAATAGATAAAACAAGTTGCAAAAACATAATTCTCATCCCAACCATAAGGAATTTTCTTCTAGTTTTGAGAGATCAACCAATGGGATTCAATGACCACTCATCCAATTTAAGCAGTAAAAATTCTAACTGTTAATTACCAAAAATTGTAAGCAGATAAAGGTACCAATGTGGAAAAACTTCTTACAGAAAACCTAGAAGCAAAAGTCGAGCAACCACCAATCAATATATACTTAGCCCTTTTGTTTGAGTGTGATATTATCACCCAAACTCAATGCAATGCCCTGGGTTTTACTTCTTATCCTGATATAACCACTCAACTTGCCATTGGATTTTTTCTCAACACTAACATTCACAAGAGCATCCTCACCAAATACACTCTTTGCATATAGATTTGCAACCAAAAATCCACAATCTCCATCCAGTGCAGATCTATATCAAAAATAATGGTTAATTGCATTCTTGTCTGTAACATTGTGTTTCTCTAGTGGTAAACAAACCATTCAACAATATTTAATGGAATGCAGACCAAGCTAGATTACTCTAAAAATATGAAAGAAGTTAAGAAAATTGAAATACTTACAGAGCTGTGAGGCACTTCATATTTGTTGATTGCACAATATGGTTTAGGAACTCCTCATCATGAATAACTTTGTTCACAACCACCTAATAGAAAAAGTACAAGCTCAATACTCATTGGGAGTATATATGTTATTGTTTAGATTACTCTATTGTTTAAATTTGGTACAATATAAATTTGAAAGAAAATTACTAGCAACTTTAAATTTATTTTCCCACCCAAGAGAATAATCTAATTTACCTTGTTTTCCCACTCAAACTCAACCCACATATTCCTAGAAGCAACATCAGGGCAAGTGGTTAGGGAGATGTAGTCCATAATGTAAATGTGTATGTCATTCAAAATAACAACATTGCGGTCTAGTACACTTGTAGTCTCATAAACAATGTTACTGAATATAACACCAATTTCTGTTGAAGACACTTTTATGTTTTCTTTTATCTACTTGCTTGACTCTAGAGCTAGAGTATAATTTTGTGGTCATTCAACCAGTTTGAGATCACCCATAGTAGTGAATTCTAAACAAAGGTTCTAAAGTGTTTCCTTTGTGCGGTTGATTACTGTAACATCCAGGACAATATCATACTGATGAATTGTAATATATGCTTCTGCATATACAGGATCATTGAAGCATGTAAGTTGTAAAACCTAATTCAATTTATTTGTACTATCACCATCTTTGATAAATTGTCCAGTGGCACATTTTAATTCATCTTCCACTTCATCTTCTAATTCGAGATGACTCATACCCTATCACAAAACAAAATTCAACTTATTTGCAAGTTCATTGACTTCAAAACAATTTTACATTAGAATATACAAAATTTATTATCTTTTGGGGCAGATGCACAAAATGAATACAAATGATAGGACATTAGATGATGCTTATGAAAAGTGATAATGTAGGGTCACTAGTGATGGGAATTCATTCAAAAGATGTTTTAGGAATAATTTACCATGCTACAAAGGTAATGAAGTGTACCTCCAAGAATTTAACCACAAATTGTGGTGTGTTGGAGTAATATTCATTATGTGGATGTCCTAGAAGACTTAATAGTCATAGGAAGATTCCCTTGAATCTAGTCAAGGTCAACAAGAGAGTTTTTGGAAACTAGATGTCAAGTGTCAAACATGTAGCAAGTTGAAACAAGCATATTATTGGAAATGAATAATATAAAATGGCACAAGATTGTTGTTTAGTCTTTAAGAGTTACAACTAATTAATTATATTTAGCTTTAGCTAACTCAATATGGAAACATAGTTTGTGCTAAGAACAAAAACTCCAAGATAGATTGACACAAATCCAACATGGAGTCATAGGCAACTATTTAATAAATACATACTATATTGAGTGTATAGAATGTACAATTGTAGTTGATTCCTTTGCACTCTTTCTTACTTGCAATTGTGCTCATATCAAAGGCCGTACTTAACAAGTTCCCTAGAAAGCTCCTTCACTCAAACACATGAAACCTCGTTTGATTTCATTAGCATTTAGCACTTACTCCATTTTCTATTCAAAAGTGAACTAGGAATTGGAGGGCAGCAGAAAAATATATTTAGTGCATAGAAAATATAAGTATGTAGAACAGGTTACACTCAAAGAACAAAAAATCATTTTGTTAGAAAATCAAATTTTTTTTGGTGCAAAGACTAGAAACAACCCACACTATTTCCCTCTTTGACTCTAAAGGATGAATGTACATTATAGTGAAAAAATATAGTCTACCTAATCCAAATTAATAAATAACAACATTTCTAGAGTATTAATCTCCAAGAGTGAGAGGCAAGAACACTAATGTGCCTACGTTTTATAAGCACTAGGATTAACAGGTCTAAGAATATTCTCTTACAATGAAAAAAATTGCAGCCACCATGGTAGTAGTAAAGGGTAACGGTATTCCACAAAACAATTTCATAGAGAATATGCAATCCAAAAACAACAACAAACAAAAGTAAACCTTGAATCATTCTTAGAAGTATGTAACAACTAGCCTAACTGATTCTCAACAAAAGATTGAAGAAAATATTCATGAAACTTTGATCTTAAGAAGTAATATAACAAAGTATGATTATAGAGTCAACCCCAGCTAACTGAAACTTGGAACATAAGTGATGTACTTTGGGTTACTTGATGCAGGCTTGGAAGACTCTACCATGAGCATGCTTGTAGTATGAGTCAGTTTACCTATTTGCTCCTATATAATTTTATTGAATGCAATTTTTTCACTTGGTAAAAATGAAATGATGCAGTAGATAACTTTGTTGTTATTTTACAGTACCATAGAAATTAGAAAAAAGTCTTGAAGAGTTCAAAGCTATTGATTTAGGCTGAGGCTTCCTTCGATGTTCATTGTGACCAGCTAAATGTCTTCAATAGCTACGCTTCCCATCATCAAGTTATGATAAAACATGAAACCTACATGCAAATTGAAGCATAAATAACAAAAAATCTTAAACAAATGGTCATGAAGTGTATATATTCCTAGCTCACTAAATATCATAAAATATATAGACAATGGTATATTTATGTACACATATTCAATTCTTGCATCAATAAAACATTCTCTGAACCTGCTACATGGTATATAGTTTTTTTCAATTTATTTTTGGTATGTGCTTACAACATCATCAAAATGGTTAACCTAAAAAATGAAAAATGCCTGCTACGGAGCAATTTACTTCTTTCCCTACCCAAAAAATAATTTAGAATTTAGAATTTTATTTCTCAAAATAAAATATCAAAATTGGACAAAAAGAAAAGAAGAAGACAAACAATAAAGCAAAGTCTGATAATGGTTTAATACAAGCACATAAAATCATACCAAATGCTATGTGAAATGAAAAATCAGTTACATGTGAAAGATGCCACCAACTAACTTTATAATTTATAAGTAATTTGAATAGTTTCCACTCATTGCCCAATCTTCTTCCTCTAGAGAAATATCATGGATTAAGAATGCTGGATGATGATATTAGTTTGGAAGTGATTCTGATGCTCAAAGTGTGGGAAGTGATGATGATTTGATAGGAAGTGGTGAGATTTTCTCTTTGAATGTGTGGATGTTGTTGCGCCATCACAAGTTATAACTGTTGTCAAAAGGATGTAGGGACAAATGCTAGTCTTCAAGCCACATTAATGAGACAGTCAATGTTTCAAAAGGGAAAACAAATATTTTAGATCTATCCATAGGTTTTAAGAAATGACAAACCCATGAAGGTTACAACAATGATGGGGTTTTCAAACAATGAAGCATGGCCAAAGTAGTGGCCCCAGAACATGAAAAGCTCCAATGTATTTGCAAAAGTCCTCTAAAAAAATATCTATAGAAGAGATAAGGATGAAATAGTAATATACAACAAAAAAATACAAAGCATAGAATGCATTTGAAAATGAAGACAAATGCATGAAATGCATCCAAGAAAACCAAAATGATCATCTTTTTTGCATTTACAGAGTTGTATTTTGAGCATTTTAATGCATAAATAAAAGAAAGAATGCAAAATTCACCCAAGTTTTTATGTCAACTTAGCATGAGAATGTATTGGAGAAGGCATTACGCTTCAAGAATCCGCCATCAAAATCCTCTGTGGAAGCTTCAAAAACCCCTATACTCCACCGTGGTTGGAGATAGGTACTCTAAAACCCTCGACAAAACCTTATTTTCAAGATGCAGCTCACCAAATTAGAGAAATGAATGGTCAATACTAGCAAGGAAGAGTTTGGACCTAAGCAGGAACCAATAGTGGTGGGAAAAGAAACAAAAAATTAATATATAAATATAATATAAAATATAATTAATATATAATATATATTTAATATAATAATAAAATAGATTAAATTATATATAATATAATTATATTTAATAGTGTATATAGATTATATTATTATTATATATTGTATTCTAGTATAATAAAAATTACTAAATATAAATATAAAATTATTATAATTAATAATTAATATGTAAAAAATATGATAGTTTAATTGATCTTCGTCTTGCATTGAGACAGACTCAATTTTAGACCATTGATAGACAGAATGAGCTTGACAAAGTATAATTATTTTTTTATATAATGCAAAAAATAAATAAATAAATCATCACTAATACCATCAAAGTCATCATGTATTAACTCCTCACTAACGAATAATATCATGATGTAATGTTAGGCAGTAAATCATCATGATATCTAGAGAACGAACATGATCATAATACATATCACTATCATGTAATGCAATGCAAATAATGCAAAATTGTGAGATACTTAGAAAGAACTATAGTCATTAGGCACATCATTATATACAAAAATATAACTAAAATATTTGTTATCCCTAGACTCCTTCCAAGATGTATCATCAAATTAATACAAATATAATAAGGATGTGGAAATAGGACTATCATCATATATAGAAAGAATAAAAACACTAGGATCAACATGTGAATAGGTAAAAGAAGTGACACCACATCACATATATCATCCTCCCTATATATATTGTTACTTAATGGTAGAGCTATATCATCACCATCCATCACACAAGGAGAATAGTCATCATGAATCATGTATACAAATGAAATAAAATTATGTCAAGTGGATAGAAAAGCACCAAGGTCCATGGAGTAGAATTTAGGCATGAGAACAAATCATGGAATATGTATCTTCATCAATATGAAAAAATGATGCAATATCATCAATGATCAAAGGATAGAAATCAATGAACAATGAAAACATCTTATAATCCTTGAGACATGTATGAATGTAGTCCCTGCAAGACAATGGCTCAAAAAGACCCATATTAATTGATCTTTAGAGAGATTAGGAGAAAGAAAGAGAGATAGTCGAGGGGGAGAAAATTCTATATAGAGAGAGGAATATATACTAACACTTGCACCTAAAGGAGTTCAAGGATTGTGCCGATAGAAAACTATATGTATGCTAATATGTTAAAGAGTATGTGTTTGTGCATGGATGTGCTACAAATTCTATAAGTTACATGTGGCTAGCTTAAACAATTAATAATAAGTGCTAAATAATGGAATGAAATAAATTTAGAAAAATCTAGATTAAGGCTCCCTAACATACTTTGTGCTCTTAGGCTTAGATGTGGTAAAGTTAGGGCTCCCAAACATGCTTCCTCTCTAACCCCATCATGGTGGACTATGGAAATAACACTATTGATTCTTGATTCCTTAAATGATCTATTCAAATGGATTGAAATAATTGATAATATATATGTATTATATGTACCATAACTCTTATTGAAGCACTGGTAGAATTATATGTTATCAAACTGGCTTCAAATCATAGTTAAAAACATTAATGATTCATTAACATAATGAGTAATAAAAGTTAAAGAATGTAAATGTTAAAATTCTTTATAAAATATGTGAAGGCCTTAAGATTGCACCAAGAGGAAATGCCTTCCACACAATAGGCATTTTTGGTGCACCAAGCAACCTAGGTGGCCAAATGGCCTGCCTAGGTAGGGGTCCCATGAGGGGGGCTTAAGCTCTATGGATTATGATCAAATTCAAAAGAAAAAAAGAATAGAGGAGTAATAGTCATTTGTTTAGTCATTAATTTAGTCATATATTTAGTCATTTTTATTTGTCTGATATTAGTCATTTAGTTGTGATTTTACCCAATGACCAAATTAGTCACTTATAAATGACCAAATTAGTCATTTATTTTCAAAATGCTACTAGTTTAGTCACGTGACTAAAAGTTTTAGTCACGTAGTCATTTATTTGCCAAATTTTACTAGTGTTAACTTTCAAATAAAATCAAAGATTCTTGAACTTAAGAATTCCATGGAATACATAAAATTGGAAATAGATTGAATTTAAGGAAATGGTAAAATGAATTTTCAAAGTCACTAGGTTTTGTAAATTGGATATGAATTTACATGCAAGCAAAGAAAGTGAGAGATGATGTCAAGCTATAAGTGGAGTTGAACAAATGAAATAAAAGATTCTTTAACTTAAGAATTCCATAGAATATAAATGCAATTGGGAATAGATGATAAGGAATTTAGGGAAAATGAATTTAAAACTTTACTAGGTCAAGAACAAGTATTGCAAATGAGTTTACACATGCAAGCAAAAAAAGTGAGATGATTCTATAAGTGGAGTTAAAATTTCAAATGAAATCAAATATTCTTGAACTTAAGAATTCCATGGAACAAATACAATTGGAAATAGATTTAATTTAAGGAAATGAAAAAATGAATTTTCAAAGTCACGGTTTTTGTAAATTGGATATGAATTTACATGCAAGCAGAGAAAGCGAGAGATGATGTCAAGCTATAAGTGGAGTTGAACAAATGAAATCAAATATTCTTGAACTTAATAATTCAATGGAATGTGAATGTAATTGGAAATAGATGATAAGGAATTTAGGAAAAATGAGTTTAAAACTTCACTAGGTCAAAAACAAGTATTGCATACAAGTTTACATGTGCAAGCAAAAAAATTGAGAGATGATGCTATAAGTGGAGTAGAACCTTCAAATGAAATCAATGATTCTTGAACTAAAGAATTCCATGGAAAAAAATACAATTGGAAATAGATTCAATTTAAGGAAATGGAAAAATGAATTTTCAAAGTAACTAGGTTTTGTATTGCATATATATGAATTTATATGCAAGCCAAGAAAGTGAGATATGATAAGATATAAGTGGAGTTGAATGTAAATGAAATCAAATATTCTTGAACTTAAGAATTCTATGGAACAAATGAAATGATGATAATGACCTTATGACCATTTAAGGATATGATATGCAACACGAGACCAAATGGAATTATAAAGTTAAGGTTTATGATATGCTACTAAGAAGGGAGAGAGAGAAAGGGTCCTTTAGAGAGAATGATAGAGATAGAGGAAGGTGGATCTAGAGAATGATAGAGAGAGAGAAAGAGAGAGAGGGAGGGTTACTTAAACTAGAAATTTAACTCATGCTAAAAATCTTGTATATTAAATAGGAAATAAAATATATTTTTGGAAAATATTAGAAAGAGGAAAGAAAATATGCATACCTTGTTTCTTTCTATGATATCTTTCCAAATTTTGATCGTGCTTCTTTTGTTGTTCTTCTTCTAAATAGTTTCATTTGGTCTTCTTTGTTCTTGTTCTTTTATTCACCATTTTCTTACTCTACCAAAATATGACTTCACAAATCCAAAATCTCCAAAAATCTCCAAAATCTCCCTTGATGGAAGATGTCTTCACAAATCCTCTAGACCAAAAGATGACTTCACAAATCCAAAATCTCTAAAAATCTCCAAAATCTCTGAAATATCCCTTGATGGAAGATGATTGAATCACAAATCTTCTAATGTTGATATTGAAAAAATGAAAAAATTAACATATATTTATATGCATATCTAATTATAAAAAAATAATAAGTCGGTCGACAAAGGGTTCAAGCAGATGTTGGCCAAGGATCTGCTTGAACCACCTCGACCGAATTTTTTTAATATTATTTCATAGGGGTTCGAGCAAATGGGTCAAGAGTGGTTCAAGCAAAGGGGGGTTCAATTGTACCCCCTTTTTTCCCTTCTCCCCCTCTTCTACCAAATCTCTGAAAAAATTTGTCTTTCGAAGCTCAGGTTGTGGATGAAAATGGAGGAGACTTCATAGACCCAACTGGATGATGATAGTCCTTGGAACGTGTCACAACCCCTATTTTTATGCTTCGTATTCTACAATGTTTGATTAAATTAATTAGTGTTGAAATAAAAGTACAATAAAATAAAGAGGGATTTAATTAAAATTTAATATAGATTTTATTTATTCCAAATAAATGATAATACTTGGTTAATTTAGAATAATTATTTTTATTCCCAATTGAATGAACTTTCTTTATTAATTATTTGGAGTAAATATTTAATTTGCAAGTGAACAATATTTCTTTATTTGCTTACAAAGGATAAATATTTCTATTGCAAATTAAAAATGGCCTTTTCTCACTATTTACTATGAATAATTACGTAGTTGCAATTAAAAAAAAGAATTCTTTACTATTATTTATCAAAGATAAATGTGAAAATAAATTTTATTTTTGATTTTAAAGATTAGGTATTGGAAAACTAAAAGAAATATTTAAAAGAAGGAGAAAACGTAACGGGAAACACAACAACAACAACACAATAGCTTTCATAATCTTTCTTTATTGTTGTGCAAAAGATAACTGAAAATGTATGCCGAAAATATAACTGAAAATGTATGTGGAGAAGAGGGTTTTTGAAACACAGTAAATCAAGGACGGGTGGAGAAGGGAAGAAAAACAGGAGAGGAAAGAGAAACTAGAAGAAGAAAATCTTCAGGAAGCGGGTTCCAGGTTTTTAATCCTCTTTCCCATGTATTTTAATTTCAAATGTAAAAAGTGATAAATGCTGGTGAAAAGATTTACTTCTCCTTTAAAATATTTTGAATTGTTCTTTTCATTGTATCTATTCAGCTTCTTGGTTGTACAAATCTGTATTCTCTTTGTGGTTGCATTTATGATTTTTCTATTGCTTTATAGTATTTGAATTTACATGCATTGTTGATATGATAAATCTTGTGTATGACTATATGGCTATATCTTAAAATGACATAACCTTGTTTTGATACACTTAATTCATGGGTGTATGCTATTCCATTTAAATATAGTGATAAAAGTTATTTAATTATTCCTCTTTGTCTGCACCATTTTACAATAATTTTATTCTATTAAATTAACTTGGAAATTAAGA
Organism: Sequoia sempervirens; assembly: GCA_007258455.2. Classification (NCBI taxonomy): domain Eukaryota; kingdom Viridiplantae; phylum Streptophyta; class Pinopsida; order Cupressales; family Cupressaceae; genus Sequoia; species Sequoia sempervirens. Next base: position 125,151,467 of record VDFB02026320.1, read on the forward strand.
GTTATAATTAGTAAGTGAGTTTTTTCTGGACCTTACAGAACGAGCTATCCATCGAATATAATTTTAATATGTTTTGTTTTATTATGTTTTTTCTTAGTTTAATTAAACATAGGATTTTCACCAAAAATCAAGCTTTCTATTATGCATGTGGAAAAATAGCAGATTATAAAAAAAATTGAAAAATATCAGTGCACTAGATATTGATGTCCCTGATCCAACAAAAAAAAAAGAATTTTGATACATACAAAAAAAGTTATGTTTTAGCAAGTAAATCATATCTAAATTGTAACTAGTTTGACTTTGAAACTTAATTAAGAAAAAAATATTCAATGAAATGCTATGAAACCAATTCCATGCAATATATATCATAGTTACGAATCTAAATTTGAAAAAAATAGAATTTTATCCTTCATAGAAAAAAAAAGTTGTGCTAGCAAGTATATGCCACTCTTTAAAAATGGTGTTTACTGTTAAAAAATAGTTTTTGAAGGAGATGGAATAAGAAGTGCTTTTTGATTCAAAAAAAATAGAAAAAAATATTTAGAATCTTCAGAAAAAATCTCACAAATCACTAGTTTGCATCATCTTCAAATTCCTTACGGTTTAGTCGCTATAGGTGCTCAAAAGTGAAGATTTAGTTAAAAAAAATTAGTTCAATGTCCAGTTCGGCCAAAAATTGTAAACTAGTATTATGGGATCACCCACATAGTTAGGAGGAACATATCCCTCAAATTCATTACTTGTGGAAATTACAATCACTTCCGACAAAGGAAGAACTCAAGGATCCCTAAATATTAATGCAAGACTGATGCTACATTCTAAGGGAATATCCATGGAAAGTGACAAGGATTTAGACTTTGCTAGTGAGACTGGAGGTAAATAGTTGAAATTGGATTTCTCCCTCATTCTTCTCTTTATTTGACTAATTTGAGAGAGAGAGTGACTGATTGTCTCAGTATCACTTAACCAGACAACATTTTCATAGTTGCTCCCTTCTATCGCAAGAATAATGGCCTCTTTTTCCGTCTTTGCCCTCAGGTAGCACTCATTCTCAATTATTCACTTTCTTGAAGTTAACCTAAGACACACCATCCTGGCATAAGAAGTTCCAAACATTAGTCTTATTCAATGTTGGATGGAAAGTATGGCAAGCACATAGGTTCCAAAGCTAAACCTGGTAGCTCTGATACCACGCATAACATGTTGATTGTTCAATGAAAGTAAAATTTACTAAGTTTAACCTCAAGTAAATTTCTATGTTCAAAACTCATAGCAATAAAAAATTTCTTCTACTTCAAAGACTAAATACACATTTCAAATAACACATATTCCAAACTTTCCATTTGCATTATAATTGAATATTACAATCTTTCCAATGCATTTCAAATCTCAAGATAACATTTCTTGAATTACAATTTCCATAGAAATGGATATAATATAACATGCATAGCTCCTTGGGCTTCACTATCACATAGTAACAAATGGTCCAGGAAATCCCCTACAAACATCGGCTACCAACTAATGAGGAGAAGCATCAAGTGCTTTTCTGCCAACCACAGACTCAAAATGTGGTCCTCCGTACATCTACCACATATGGCATGATGTCCCTACCCTTCAATGAAGGAATTGGTTGGTAAAACCACATAACAAAATATCCTTCTTGAGCTTCGTGTTGTGCCCTACAATTCTAGAACCTAATCATACAATAGCTACAACTACAAGTATGAAAATCCTAAATTAGAAATTGTCTAAAAATGGACATAATGAACTAACAATGTAAATAGTGGCTACTTACACTACTTTGGACAAAGTTTTATATAAAAGAGTCATCCATTCACCCACTATCCTAGCTTGATTTTTTTAATGACCATTCATGTACTATGCTTAGGAAATTCCCTCCATTCTTAGGAAATTCCCTCCATTGGATAATCATTAATCCTAGGAACAACCTATCTCTTTATAACAACTACGCATAGGAAATTCCCTCTATTGGGTAGCCATTAATCCCAGGAACAACCTATGTTTATAACATTCTTAGTAAACACATTGTATGGCTATAACTGTCATTGGTAATCTAATTTGATGGTAATCAATGAACTCACTATAGTTTGGATACACAATAACTTGAAACAAAAACAACATAAGCTATCCTACCTTCATATTTCCCTAGTACATAATACTAAGATCACAATCACTCCTTATTATAGAGTATGTACAAACACTAAAGTAAAGTACATAAAGAGTAAAATATAATAAGATTCTTCCAATAACACAATCATTTTCCTATTCTAGCAATTCAATGCTTTTTCCACACAAAACATCATCAACATTTAATTTTTTCAAAAACAAAAAGCATATAAGAGGGCAGAATAACATGCTTATTAAATGCTAATTCTAAAAGAAACAAATTGACTTCCAAGCACAATTGACTCCAAGATTCAACAATAATTCTCCAATCCACACTAAAAAATACTTCACAAAACTCACTAAATTTTCCTCACAACTTTCAACTCACTCAAATAAAACTCAAAATGGGAACAAAAGAATGCAAGTAAAAACTGCGTCCAAATGAAGTATCCCACACCCCTATTTATACAGAATTAAGAGACTTCTCTACCTATTATCAAGCTTTTCAATTTGACACTTCTCAGCTATATGGTCGACTCAACAAATTAACTTCAACTGGTGAAAGAATTATAAAGCAATACTCATCTATTTAGAATAGAAAATTGACTGCAATAGAGATAACAAGAGTTTATCTCAGTAATGAAAGGTGAAAACCAACATGTCGACATCCAAATTTTCCAACAAAACCAAGAATTATTCTACCTTTTACCTAGTCTTTCATCACTAGATAATTCTCTATTCTTTGGGCTACTAATCATAATGCAAGTTCATATTTTGGTGCCACCTAGTTCTTTCCACTATGTATTTTTGGTTTTGTTGTTTAAAGACTAAGTCAATGAATAAATATCATTCAAAACCTCTTTAAACTTATTGACTGAGTCTGCAAACACTGTGTGTCATGATAGTAGATCGATTGACTCACATTTATTGATCATTGTGTTGTATATAGCACTTACTACATTGTGTGCAATACATATCATTAAGTCTATTCTTTATTTCATTATATCTTCAATGCTTTATAAATAATAAATAGTGCTTGAAAAATATCAACGGATATATACATGTTATATCTTTTAATATATAAAGTCATATGTGTATATATTTATATACATATATACATATGTACTGGTGCAGGAGCACCTATTTGATTTCTTGCCTCCATGAGGCCATTTGTAAATAGTTGCTTTATTTTGGGTATTGGGTCTTATAATAAGGTTTATCAAACCATTTTAGAGGTGTTTGAGTCTTAGGAAGTCATATTTTAAGTCATTTGTCAAATAATGTTTAAAGTTGTTCCATATTGTAAAAAAATTGCTTTGTAAGGTGTTTGAGTCATGTAATAGGGTCTAATTGACCATTTAAAATGTTTTAGGGGTGTTTGGTCATTTGGAGTCTTTAAAATAATATTTTGTAATATTGTTGAAAAGTTGTCAAGTTGTAATTGCAAGATTTGGAAGTTCAAGAGTCAAGTATGTGGAAAATTGTCAAAAATTACAAAAAAGGAAAATATGGGAATACTAAGGGTCAAGTCATGTAAAAGGTCATTGTAGGTGGTTGAAACTGATTAAAATACATTTTTAAAAGCTATTTTTACATCCATCCATCATTTGGAGGGGTGGTGGTAAGAATTGAATGAAAAATCATAAGTTTCACCATGAATTTATGTTATTTCTAAAGTGTTTTTTTTGTTGTTTCTTGGCCTTGTACGAAATTGTATGAACAGATTATGTTAAAAAAAATTATTGTTTGTTAAAGTGTTGTGAATCTAATTTCAAATGCAATTGGTTTCATTGAAATTCATGCAGGTATGAAGAAGTTATGACAATTTTACTTTAGGCGGGTATGTTCATAATTGCTTTATCTTTCATTTTAACCATTAGAAATTGGTAAAAATTTTCATGAAGGTCTGTTTTAAGGTTATGAATGAGTTCCCATTTGTTTCATTGATTTTGGAGAATATTTAGATGAGTTTTGTGAAGAAGAATGAGTCCTAGTTGCAAGGACATGAAAGATTTGTTTTGAGATTTGTCAAATGAGATTGAGTTAGTGTTTTTTCTTCCTCTAGCATTGTATCAAAGTGGTATCGAAGCCCAACAAAATATCTGGGCAAGAGAAGGTTGTGGTTTTGTGTTTGTGTGGTTGTGAGTTTGTGCAAGTTGGGAAGAACCTAGTTTTTTCCAAGAAAAGGTAGATAAAAGTTTGAGAAGAGGAAAAGATGGAAGTGTTAAGAGGGTATTTGCAGGTAGAGGAAGAAGGGAAGAGACAAGAGATGATTGAAAAAGAGATAGTTGAGTTAAATCAAGAGATGAAGAGAAGGGAAGCAAAGTTCAGTGATTTTTATGCAAAGTCCATGATGAAGATGGAACAGTTGTATAGACAAGCAACAAGTCAGAAATTGACAGTTAAGAAGAAGGTAGTATGGCCTATTCAAAGGCTAATGAAAATGAGAGTAGCTGCACCTAATGTGAAGACAAAAGAACCATTGATGGGAGAAGGTAATGAACAAGAAAAGGTGGATGAAGAAGATGATTTGTGGGAAAAGTTTGCAGCCATTGAAGAAGAATGGGATAGCAAGGTTGGAGTAGAACAAGCCAAGAAAGAGGAAGAAGAACTCATCAAAGTGCAAGAAGACAAGGAGGAGACCTCAAGGTCTCAATATTTTTTTTCTAATTTTTCTTTGGAGTATGTATGTGCAGGTCATGAAGGACAAGGAAATGTGTATGATGATATGATGAAGTTTTGGAACCTCCAAGTTGCAAGGATGATTGATAGAAGAAGCCATAAGAAGAAGAAAAGGAAGAAAGGACCAAAGATGGTTGAAAAGACAAAGGAAAAAGTGTAAAGGAATTGGAAGATCAGGAAGAAGACAATTCAAAGGGGCTTGATTTTTTTTCCCCCCAAGAGTTTGGTGTAGGAGCACCTATTTGATTTCTTGCCTCCATGAGGCCATTTGTAAATAGTTACTTTATTTTGGGCATTATGTCTTATAATAAGGTTTATCAAACCATTTTAGAGGTGCTTGAGTCCTAGGAAGTCATATTTTAAGTCATTTGTCAAACAATGTGTAAAGTTGTTCCATATTGTAAAAAAAATTGTTTTGTAAGGTGTTTGAGTCATGTAATAGGGTCTAATTGACCATTTAAAATGTTTTAGGGGTGTTTGTTCATTTGGAGTCTTTAAAATAATATTTTGTAATATTGTTGAAAAGTTGTCAAGTTGTAATTGCAAGGTTTGGAAGTTCAAGAGTCAAGTATGTGGAAAATTGTCAAAAATTGCAAAAAAGGAAAATATGGGAATACTAAGGGTCAAGTCATGTAAAAGGTCATTGTAGGTGGTTGAAACTGATTAAAATACATTTTTAAAAGCCATTTTTGCATCCATCCATCGTTTGGAGGGGTGGTGATTAGAATTGAATGAAAAATCATAAGTTTCACCATGAATTTATGTTATTTATGAAGTGTTTTTTTGTTGTTTCTTGGCCTTGTACGTAATTGTATGGAAAAATTATGATACAAAAGTGATTGGATTTTAAAGTTCTGTGAATCTAATTTCAAACGCAATTGTTTTCATTGAAATTCATGCAATTATGAAGAAGTTATGACAATTTTACTCTAGGCGTTCAGATTTGACAGGGCAACAAGCAATAAAAATTACATATCTTTCATTTTAACTATTAGAAATTGGTAAAAATTTGCATGAAGGTATGTTTTAAGGTTATGAATTATTTCCCATTAGTTTCATTGATTTTGGAGAATATTTAGATGAGTTTTGTGAAGAAGAACGAGTCCTAGTTGCAAGGACATGAAGGATTTGTTTTGAGATTTGTCAAATGAGATTGAGTTAGTGTTTTTTCTTCCTCTAGCATTGCATCATGTACATACATATATTGATATACATAATATATGTTTATATATGTATATATATACATATATCCATATATACATTTTCTTATTCAAACAATGGTACATATTTTCAAACTCATCGATAATATATATATATATATATATTATTCATAAGATGTATATATACATACATATATACATGTCTTATTATCCATTTGATATTCTCATTCCATGAGAAATCTTTCCATGAGCATGCATAGGTATGTCTACCTACATATACTCATGTACGTATTAACTCACATGTATGGGTCTATCGTCGATATGTACATGTATACATATATATACATACTATGTATATATATGTATCTTGCTGATTGAATATAAAAAATATATGAAGAACTCACAATTACAAAGGAAACCTAATAATATCACAATAAGAACATTTACAATAATACATAAACCTTCCCAAATTCAACCACAACCAAAACTAAGGGATAACTTACCAATTTTCAAAACCACGACTCAACTGAACCAATCTACATGTGTGTGTGTGTGAAAAAACTCAATTAGGATTCATTTAGGGGTTAACAAACCAATCCCTTCTCCTAAGTGATACTTCCCCTCCTTCTGGAGGCTTGATCCCTACATCTGCATCCAACTAGAACATTGCAATGGTAGTTAGTTGTTCACCAAAATGATCATTTGCATATAACCATCTCATAATAAGAATATCAAATTAAATCAATATTTCTTAACATTTAATCATAACATCAAATCAATTTAACTTCCTTTAATCATTTTCAAAACAATAAATAATCAAAGTAAAAACACATGTTTTCCAATAAAAAATACAAGCACATTCATTTATTCACTATTTTAACCAACCATAGTAATAGTAAATAGGTAAAAGCACAATGGGGTGTAACAAGAGGGGAGTGAGAAAGAGATATCTAGGTAGGGTAGGAAGGAGAGACCCGAGAGAGATATAGAGGGTGAAGGATAGAGGAAGGGAGAGACCTGAGAGGGAGAGGGAGAGGGAGAGAGAGTTATCTAGGTAGGGTGGGAGAGAGACTTGAGAGAGAGAGAGAGGGAGTAAAAGAGAGATAGTAATCTAGGTAGGGTCTCTCTTAGGTCTCTCCCTCCCTCTCACCTCTCTCTCTTTCTCTCTCTTGGGCCTCTCCTTCCCTCTATCCCTCCCACCCCCCCTCTCTCTCACTCAAGTCTCTCCCTCCCATACTACCTAGATAAATCCCTCTCTCTTAGGTCTCTCCCTTCCTCTATCCCTTCCACCCCCCTCTCTCTTAGATCACTCCCTCCCTCTATCCCTCTCTCTCTCAAGTCTCCCTCTTTCTATTGATCCCACCCTACCTATATATCTATCTCTCTCTCTCACTCCCTCCCTCTCTTTGGTATCTCCTTCCCACCCTACCTACATATATCTCTCTCTCTAGGTACCAACCTAAATAACTCTCTCCCATCTCTTTCTCTCAAGTAGATCTTCCTCCCATATTTCCTAGATTACTCTCTCTCTTAGGTCTCTACCTCCCTACCTAGATAAATCTCTCTCTCCTTCTCTCTCTCTCTCTCTTAGGTCTCTCCCATCCTACCTAGATAATTCTCTCAATCTCTCCCTCCCTCTCTCTTGCAGGTCTCTTCCTCCCTCTATCTTTCCCACACCCTCCCTCCCTTCGTACCTCCCTCCATCTCTCCCTCTCTCAAGTTTCTCCCTCCCTCTATCCCTCCCACTCCCTCCCACCATGACTAGAAAAATCCCTCTCTCCCTCTCAGGTCTCTCCCTTCCTCTATACCTCCCATCCCCTCTCTCTCTTAGGTCTCTCCCTCCCTCTCTATCCCTCCTTCTCTCTCTCTCTTAGGATGATACCTCCCTCCCTCCAACCACCCATCTCTCTCATTTCTCTCTCTCAATTCTATCGCTCCCTCTATCCCTCCCACCCCCTCTCTCTCTCTCTCAGGTCTCTCCCTCCTATCCATCCCACTCTCCCCCTCTATCTCTCTCTATCCCTTTGAATCCCCCTCTCTCTCAAGTCTCTCCTTCCCATCCCTAAGATGCTCCTCCTTTGTCTCTCCTCCACTCCTCTCTCTCTCGTCTCTCCACTCACTGTCCTCCTTGGGTCTCTGTCCACCTCTCTCCTGGGTCTCACCTGGGATGCTTGGGTCCTCTCACTCTGTCCTCCACTGTCTCTCCGTTTTCCTCCCTCTGTCTCACTCACCTTTTTGGGTCTCTCCTCCCTCCACTCACTCCTGTTCCTCCTGTCTCTCTCTCTCCGGTCTCTCCTCCGTGGGTCGTTCTCTCTCCGGTCTCCTCTCTCTCTCTTCCTGGGGTCTCTCCACTCACTGTCTTGTTGTCCTCCTCTCCGTGTCTGTGTCTCCTTGTCCATGTGTCCTTCTCTCCTTGTCTCTTTCCTCCTGTCCTCCACCCTCTCTCTTGGGGTCTCTCCTCCTCTGTCCTTGGGGTCTCCATGATTCTCTCTCCTCAAATCCTCCATTTGTCCCTCCCTCCCTCCCCCTCTCTCTCTCAAGTATCTCCCTCCCACCCTACCTAGATAACTCCCTCTCTCTCTCTCTCAATTCTATTTCTCCATCTATCCCTCCCACCCTCTCTTTCTCTCTCTTAGTTTTCTCCCTCCCTCTATCCCTCCTACCCTCCCCTCTCTCTCTTAAGTCTCTACCTCCCTCTATCCCTCCCACCCCCTCTCTCTTAGGTATCTCCCTCCTTATATCCCTCCCAACACCCCTCTCTCTTAGGTGTCTCACTTCCATACTACCTAAATAACTCTCTCTCTCAAGTCTCTCCCTCCCACCCTACCTAGATAGCTTCCTCTCTCTCTCTCTCTTAGGTCATTCCCTCCCTCCAATCCCCCTCTCTCTCAGGTCTCTCCCTCCCACCTTACCTATATAACTCCCTCTCTCCCTCCCACTTCCCCTCTCTCTTAGGTATCTCCCTCCCACCCTACCTAGATAACTTTATCTATCCCTCTCTCAGGTCTCTCCCTTAGGAATCCAACCTAGATAAATCCCTCTGGGGTCTCTCCCTCCATCTATCTCTACCACCATACCTAGATAACTCTCTCATTCTCTCCCTCTCTCTCTCAAGTCACTCCCTCCCTCTATCCCTCTTAGCCCCCTTTATCTCTCACATCTCTCTCTCACACCCTACCTAGATAACTCTCTCTTCCTCTATCTCTCTCAAGTATCTTCCTCCCACCCTAACTAGATAAATATCTCTCTCCATCTCTCTCTAAGCTCTCTCCCTCCCTCCATCCCTCCCTCCCTCAATTCATTATGTTTATTATAAATCTAATAGTTATTGTTTCCTATTTATTGCACTATATGTTGATGATATGCTATTTATTGGTAAAGGAAAATGAATGATTTTAAAACTAAAGTCTCATCTTGTAGCTAAATTTCTAAGGAAATATCTTGGTGTAGCTAAACACATTATTGGGATAGAAATTAGAAGAGATATAGAGTGAATAGTAAGTTATGGCTTGGCTAGAGTAAGTATGTCAATTTAGTTCTATGGAGGTTTAATATGCAGGATTGAATACCATCATGTGTTTCTTTTACAGTTGGAATGAAGTTATCTGCTTCAGATTGTCCAACATCTCCATTAGAGATGGAATACATGACTAGAATTCCTTACTATAGAGTGTAGTTGGAAGTTTGATGTATGCTATGGTCTACAGTAGACCATACTTTACCTAAGCAGTGGGAGAACTCTAAATCCGGATATATGTTTATCTTGCTAGAATTCATTGAGATGTAGTTAAAAGAGTCTTTAGATATTTGTGGGGTACCTTAGAGTATTCCTTGTGTTATCATGGTAATATGGTGGGAGATGGGAATTCCCTTGATATTCATGGTTATGTGGATTTAGACTGGGTAGGTGATGTTGATAGTAGAAGATCCACTAGTGCTTATGTGTTTACTTTATTTAGTGGTGTAATCAGTTTGATGAGGAAGTGATAGGCTATGGTTTCTTTGTCCACAACTGAAGCTGAGTGTATGGTAGCTACTCATGCTTGTAAAGAAGTTACTTGGCTTAAGAGACTATGTTCAAATATTGGAATTAAACAAGCTATAGTGGTAGTTTATTATGTTGGTCAAAGAGTGATTTGCATAGCTAAGAACCAGAAATTTTATGCTAGAACCACACACATTGATCCATAATATCATTTTATTAGAGATATGGTCGAGGATGGCATAGTGAATTTGGTTAAGGTAGAGACTTTGATGAATGTTGCACATTCCTTAACTAAGACCGTGAGCACAAAGAATTTCAAATGGTGTTCAAAGTCTATGGGCCTCACAACCCCAAGCAATTAAATTCTCATGTTGATACTCCCTTTGCTCTTGTAAGGTGTTCAAAAAGTGGGATAATGTTATGAAATGGTTTTTCAAACTTGTACAATCACACAAAGTTACTATTTATAGTAAGTTTAGATTTGAGCATGGATTGATGCAAAATTTTCCCCAAAGCTTTAGCTTGGATAAATAAGCATGATCTCGTAAAGTTTCATTGCAAGATCATGTTTGGATTTGGATATATTAAAATTTTTATTTTTGAAAGTTTCAAAGTCCAATTTGAAGGCCTTAGAGGCATGTTTTTGGCCCAAAAGTGGTCATAACTAGTGTAGTGGGTTATAGCTTGATAGAGTGCTTCAGGAGATTTCTAGTGGTTCAAATGGTTTTTCAATCGAACACTCAAATCAAAAGTTGTGGCCTCCAAAAGTTGTGGCCTCCAAAAGTTGGGTATCCTGAAATGGGAGATGTAAAAATATGTTGGACACATAAATGAGCTATAAAGGGGGATTTACATGTGGTGGTATGTTTTTAGACACATCATAGGCATCTTTTCTTAGAGATAAGGATGGGAACCACTTTTTAGGTGATTTTAGCTCATGCTTTTGTAATACCATTTGACGATTTAATGTATTATATCTCCCATCTATTAGGTGCATGAGATGGAGGCTGCATGTAAGAGTCTTATAGTTTTTGGGTTGCCTCTAAATCTTTGATTGTTGATACTCCTATGAGAAAGCTTGCTCTACAACCATATTGTAATCTTGTTGATTTTTGAACAATATATTGGGCGGATTTTAGAGTGTGGGTTTTTTCCACATAAATCACTGTGTTGTGGTATAAATATTATTTATGATTATTTCTATTTAGGTTTTTGTAACTATTTATATTTGAAATTTTTTTGCATAACCCTCCTCTAAAGATTAGGGTAGGAAGTTATTCTGCTACCTTAGATTGCTTACAAGGAGATTATTTGTGCTCTTAAGGGTAATGAAGCTTGAAATTTTTTAGTATGGAATTGTATCTCTTCTAGTTATTTAGCTAGGTCTAGTTTTATTGGAAGGGGATTGGGATTCATACCCTTCTAATTATGAAAGATGTTTAGATTTCAGGGCCTTTTATGATGAAGATTATTTGGTATATTTGGAAAGCCATGAAACCTTGGATTCTCTAGAGTGGTTCTAGCTTCTATAATGATCTTTCCATGCACCAACAAAATATTTAATGGTATCCTTTTTATTAAGGAAACTATTTTCCTCTTGTAAAGACACATTGGGTTCACGCTTTGAGGTTTTTCAAAAAATATATTAAAACAACTTAGTACCTTTTTTTGAGAAATTCTAGGAATATCCTTTCTTAGAATGAAGCAAATTCCATGTTTCATCTTTCTAACCAAAACCATGAAACTTATGATATAATCACTAGGGTCATCTCAGCTAATATGATTCATAAAATTGGTATCAATTCTTGCATACCTTGGTGGAAATATTGAAAGTGGTACATGTAGATACTATTTTTAAAAATTATAAGATTTGGAAAGGGTACCAATGGCTCTCTCCTTTTTTTCCCATGTTTAGCACCTTGAATCAATAGTGATATTTGTAGTCACTAGCTTTTGTCTAGCAACAAAAATTTCACATAGTGTGATCAACATTTTTGGAATAAAAATTGACTCATTATGTTGTTTTATTTTTCAAGACCTCCCCATTACCTCCAAGATTTCCCAATTAGAAATCTTCAATCCTTGGTGTCCTTTTTGTGGAAATTAAGAATCTCTCAAAAATCTTTTTCTAGTTTTGTTCCAAAGCTCAAAATGTTTAGACTTGGTACACAAATTTTTAAGCCATTTAGTTCAAAACCTATTTCTTGGCATATGGTTCTTTAAGGGGATTGATCGTGCATAAGCCACAAATTCATTCAAATTTGACATGCATTCAAGGTGGATATTCTATTTAGCATATGGAAAAATATAAATTCTACTATTTTTTTCAATTGTTCTGTGGATCGTATTTTCACTATATGCTAAAGCTATTATTTGTTCTAATGTGTTAGTAATGATTAAAGTGCAAGATAATAAATTTTCACTTGAGGTGGCTCAATTATAGGTGCTATTGGATGATTGGAGTAATGCCCCTTGTACTATTACTAGAGTTCCTCTATCTCCCTCCTCCTCTTAGTGATGTTCCCCTCATTGAGGGCGCCACTATGGGCATAGACCTTTTGCTCATGAAAATTGGGAGAATCACTCACAATATTCTCCTCCTATTGTAAGAAGGGATTGCGTTCATTGGGGTTGGTCATAGCTTGCTATTCAATGCCACTACTTCATCACTTGCATGAGAAACATTTGGATTTCCAACATGAGGTACTTCAAGATGGTTTGATTCTAGTAAATTTCCTTAGTTGAGTCTTTCCATTTTTGTTGGTCATGTGAACATTGAAGAAACTCAAGATGATATTAATAAGGATAAGGATAAAGATGGTTGGGACCATCTTGTGGACACTCCAAACCTTGTTTATGTGTGGGGTAAACCAAATGATCAAGGTTCTCTTCCTCCTCCCTTTGCTCTAGCTCTCACTACTTAGCAACTTTATCTTGTATTTTTATGTTCCATACATCTACCTTCTTTATATTTCAAGAATGTGACTATTTCCACCCACCTTTTGTTGGAGTAAATAAGTCATTATCTAATCATTAATTAATCATCAATTAATTATTAGAGGCTTCTTTACTTTAGTTTACTTAAGCTAAACTTAGGAGTTTCTTATTAATCTTTAGTTCGATTCTTATTATTAGATTAGACTAAATTTAGGACAAGTCATCTCATTGCATGAGATTAATATACTTATCACTATCTTGTTAATTCACATGTAGGGTTTGCTTGTGCTTTGCTTATATAAACATGCACATTCATTTGTAATAATTAATCTAGGTAACATGGTTTAATCTAAGTTATTTATATCAATAATAATTCTCAGGTTATTGAGCACAATCTCACTTTTGATCTTCTCTAGTGTAAGGTAATTGCTTGCAGGTGTTTCATGGCGGATGTGGATTGAATTAGTCAATTCCAACATGGTATCAGAGCCCATATTTGCAGCCTCCTATTGATTTTTTGGAGGGAGCTAACCTTGAGCAATTTTTTGGTGCACCTTGGAGCAAAAAAGGCCTCATCATCACATCTAGAATGGCCAAAAACCCTAGAAATGCCTATCGTTTTAACGAATTTGGAACAGTTGCAAAAAATAATTTTTTTTAGCAGTAGGTCTCTCTGTGTGAATCTTACGATCCTACTGCCTCAAAATTTGTGCATAGACCTTATTTAAAAAAAAAGCTCTAGTTTTTTTGCTTTTTTACTTTTTCCAAAAAATTAAAAAATAAAAATAAAAAAGTTTTCATTATTTTTTTCAAAAAACAAGAAAAAAAGCAAATTAAAAAACTTGAAAAGGGATTTTTTTTTTTGTAATAAAAAAATCAAGGCTTTAAAAAGCTTGTGCGGGTCGTACCATGGTCAGCCCATGCTGATCAGCACAACCGATGACTCATTTCACCGACCGCTACTCAAAATCTTGATGGCGACAAACAAAAGCTTGCGATGAAATTCAGTTCAGGTGGAAGTAAAAGATTCCACCAAAATCTTCAATCATTTCCACTAGCAAGAATCTTAGCTAGAAATTGGAATATTCCAATTCTATCCTACACAAACCCAACAGACGAAATCTTTGAGGATACCCACAAATATTATGTCAACAAAAATTTTTGTTGGCGACTGAAATTTTTTTCTCAGCAAGGGCATTTTTTTTCATGACGGCCAAATGGCTGTCAAATTTAACATAGAAAATTACTAACGTCAGCGTATGACCAAACCCTCCAAGCCCCAAAAGCTAAAAATTATTACACTTAGTTTTTCTATAATATTGTTGTGATAAATCCTAAGAAATTTGAAACCATGCCTCACAATTATTTCCAACCTTTCAAGAAATAAAATAAGGGCTTCTTACAACTAAATACACCTCAAACAAGTCAACATTTTAATTCCCAAGTGGCTGCAATAAAAATGACAAATCGAGAAATACAAAGTATTTATGACATAATAAGATTCTTGATAAAGTTCGTGCACAAACAAGAACTCCTCGGTGATCACATTCACTACACACACAAAATCAATTAATATCCCATTAGTATGCTTGTCATTGATTCTTCTAAAAATGCAAAGAGGACCATCAGGTGCATGTCTAATTATGTCATTTTGTGAGAAAGCGATGTCATTTTGTCTTTTTCCTAATGAAAGTAGGGAAATAGGTGCATCGTTAAAGACCTTGTATTTAATGAATGAATTGAGTTATTTGGTAAAGAACAAAATGAAACATAGAGAAAGAAGTTTTTTTTTTTTATCAAAATGGGGTTAATGATGCACCTATTTCCCTAATTTCATTAGGAAAAAGAGATACCCAAAGGAAAAATTGACTTTAAACCCTTCGGTGAGTCAATCTTAATGGAGATCTTGTTGTTTTCCTTATGATTGAGGATGGGGTAAATAAGCTTGAAATGCATTTTTGGGAGATGAACGAAAAATACCAAATGAATGCAATTATGCAATGTAAAACATGAATAATCAATTTAAAACCTTAATCTAGTAGAATCCATAGATTTTTGATAAATTTGAGAATGTTAAGATTTTATGCACCTGTCACCAAAAGCCCCTGTTGAGTGTCCTCCTAGGAAAAATTCACCCTAGGGTGAATGGGTCTTGCTACAAGGATCCAAAATCTATTTTCACAATCCTCTGCTCCTGGATTTTCACTCCCTATTCCTCCAGATTTCATAGTTAGAAAGAAAATTAAATTATGTAGGTGAGTTTTCGTGGCTTGATGACAATGTTAACTTCACAAAATTGCACTTTTGATCAATCTTCAATCCTTCTTCACCTGTGAATTTGCACATACACAAGAGGGGAAATTTTTTTATTTTTGAAGAATAGGGGTTTGCCTTGGTCAGACCCTATTTTGGTAATTAAACCTTAAAATGAAATGAAACATAAATGGAAGGAATGATGAATGAACAATGCTATGTTGCAACTCACCAAACCCTTGAATGGTTTCCCTTGGAGGACTAAAGTCTAACACATCTCTCCAAGGTCTTGATCTTGCATGAAATGGCTTGATTGGATGTTGATCTTGATGCTTGAATGCTTGAAACCTACAACACAATGTTAACTCCAAAAAAATGCATGAATAAAGATAACTTTGACATGATGCTTGAGATCTTAAATGTTGCAACAATTGATTGAGAAATCTATTCTTGAATGCCCTTTGACAATAATATTTTCTCATAAGAAGTTCTCCCAATTTAAATCTAGTTTCAAATGATAAAAAATCTTGTATTTATAGGTAATTTTCTAATTTCCAAAAAAAAAACATCAAAGTCTGAAAATTGCAAATGGAATTTGAATAATGAAAATGCCACCAAAAACATATTTAAAATTGGGGTCCTAAGTCTAAGGAGGACCTATTCACCCTTGGGTGAATGGGTCCTAAGCCCCAAACTAGAACACACCAATTCCAAGACAATTTAATTAATGTTTGCAATTATTTAATACATGTTTCCCTTTCAAAAATAGGATTAATTAGGCTTTTAAATGCATAATTTGGAAAATTAAAGGCTTAAATAAGTCCAATTAATTAAGGGACCCAAACATAGTGTGAAAATGTAAAAGGAGTGCATTTTCTGACACTACACGTTTATGCACTACATGAGGCGAATTGGTAGGTCATTTAGAAAATGATGTTGTTTGTGCAAGAAATTTTTCAATGGAGAAGTAATAGCTTCAAATCAACACAGATCCAAACATGACTTCTTTGAATCAAGAAGATAATCAAGTTTCATTACCACTAGGGGTGAAGCCACAATAGTGGTTTACAATTTGATGGAGGAAGGGAAACTAAGAAAAAATGACCCCATGGCAAAAAAATTGGTTTTAGGGGTTCGAATGAACCTATAAGTTCGACCGAACCAAATAGGAGTTCGACCAAACTAGGGTTCGAACAAACCTATTTAATTACTGGGCCAACATTTCCCGCCTAAAAAACAAAAGGAAAATTCATATTGAGGGGGGTTCAAATGAACCCTGGTTCGCTAGAACCCCCTGGCTCTAGCGAACCCCCCTTTTCCCTGATTTTTGACCTTGTTCACAAAAAAAACCTATTTTTTTACACTTTGAAGCTCGGGTTGAAGATGAAAATGGAGGAATCTTCACAAACCCAACTGGAATCAAGTAGTCCTCGAAATGATCTATCCAATGAATATAAATTTAATATGTTTTGGTTTTATTATGTACTTGTTTTTTTAGTTTTATTAAACATAGGTTTCATTGAAAATGAAGGTCTCTGTTCTGCACATATGGAAAAATAGTAGATTATTAAAAAAAAAATTGAAAAATATGAGTGCACCAGATATTGAAGTCCTTGATCCAACAAAAAAAATAAATTAAATTTTTGATATTTACAAAAAAAGTTACGCGTTATACGGCCGCGCTATGTCTGAATTGTAATTGGTTTGACTTCGAAACTTTATTAAAGAAAAAATATTCAATAAATTAAAACTATCTAACCAAGTGGAAGCACTATATATTAGAGTTACAAATCTAAATTCGAAAGAATTAGAATTTTATCCTTCATGGAAAAAAAGATATGCGTTATACGGTGTGCGTCACTTTTTAAAAATGTTGTTTTTTGAAAAAAACCAATTTTCGTGGGAGATGGAAAAAGAAGTACAATTTGATTCCAAAATTTTTGAAGAATTTTTTTTTAGAATCTACAGAAAAAATGTGATGAGAGTCTAGTTTGCATCATCTTCAAATTCCTCATGGTTTAGCTGCTATAAGTGCCCGAATGTGAAGATTTAGTTAAAAATAATAATTTCAGTGTCCAGTTTGGCCAAAATTTGTAAACCACTATTGTGGGATCACCCCTAGAAGAAAGTGATATATAGAGGTAGAGAGATGGAGATATAACAAGATAGAGATAAAGGAAGAGAGGAAAATAAATATAAATATACATGTTTAGGAAGATGGAAAAGAAAAGACTTGGAGACAGATGGATGGATATAGAGGGAGACATGTCTAGAGATAGCAGGGGAGAAAGGAAGATAAAGATAGAGATGATGATAGTGGGAGAGAGGAAGAGGGAGAGGGAGAGAGATATATATATAGATGGTGAGATAGAGTGATACAGAGATAGAGATACAAGGAGATATAGAGAGGGGGAGAGGGAAAGAGAGACAAGTAGAGATAGACAAGTAGAGATGGAGAGAGGGATAGAGAAATAGGGGGAGAAAGAGAGAGGGAGAGATAGATATATTGGAAGATAAAGGGAGAGAGAGTTAGAGATAGAGAGATATATAAGGGATAAGGAGGGAGTGAGAGAAAAATATGGGGAGAGATAGAGGGGGAGATAGAGGCATAGGGAAAGAGAAATAGGGGAGATAGAGAGAGGGAGAGATAGAGATACATAGGAAGAGAAAGAGCGAGAGAGATAGAGATATGAGAAGAGAAAGGGAGACAGGTAGAGATAGAGAGATAGATAAATGAGATAGGGAGGTAGAGATAGAGAGATATATAGTTGAGATAAGGAGGGAATGAGAGAGGGAGAGAAGGGGAGAAATATAAGGGGATATCGAGTCAGGGAAGGAGAGAAAGGGAGAGAGAGATAGGTAGAGGAAGGAGAGAGATTGGATTATTTTTCTCTCTCCTCTCCTCTATCTCTATCTCTTTCTTATCTCTCTCTTCAATTATCTCTCCACCTCTCTCTTTCTCTCTCTTTGTTTCACTATAGTTGTCTCCCATCCCCTCTCATTCATGTTCTCTATCCTCCTCCCTCTCTTAATTTCCATTTTTTTTATATTTTTCTTCCTTTTTATGTATTATATATCTAATAGATAGTATTAAATATAAACATAATATAGATTTTATTTATAACTTAAATAGAAAATATATAAGATAATTAATAGAAGTATATAATTTTATTATATAAAAATATTGTAAAAAGTATATTCAATCATTTATATTATGTTAATTTAATTTAAATAACAACAGAGCTTTAAAAATCTAATTTGAACTTTAGTGGAGAATATAATACCTCTTTCTTAAAATCAAGTAAATTTCATATAAATTAATTTTAACAATAATTTATTCAAATATATATATTATACTTATTAATTTTATTTTTTATTTAATAATATATAATATTATAATCATAAACAAAGATTAAATATATATTATATGTTATTTTTTATTCAATAAATATAATATAGGAACTATAATGATTATATATTATGTTATAATATATAATATTAGTATTGTAGTTTTTAATTTCTATAATATATAGTATACTTATATAATATAATTAACCCATATTATAATAAAATATATTATATGTATTTTTTTATTCAATAAATATAATAAAATTACTATAACTATTATATATGTTATTTTATAATATATAATATTAATATGTAATTTTTAATTTATATAATATATAATATATTTATTAATACTATACATTCATAATATATAAATAATATATATTGTTTTTGAAATAAAAAGCGGCAATCAAGGGTGTTGTCCCTTTAGTACAGGGCCCTGCGGGCCAATCAGAACGAAAACAAGGCACAACAGGCCATCAAAACAAGGGAGTGAACCCTTAGAACAAGGCACTATAGGCCATCAACAACAGAAAACATTGCAGAAACACAAGGGTGCGGTCCACAAAGAACAAGGACCTACGGGCCATTAACCGAGAAGCACAATAGAAACCAAAGACCCAAAGAAACTCAAGGCAAAAACAGGCTTACAACCCCTTCCTGGCACTAACCCAGGAGCAACAGAACACATAAAACCATCTCCTTGTAAAAGCAGTACAAAAACCGTCCTTCCTCTGAGAAGGTCACAGACCATCTGTAATAGCAGACCTGCAGCAGATCTTCCACACGAAGGCAAACCAGAGTCACACGTACTCTCAACCATAAAGGGGTCAGAATTATCCATCACAAAAGATGACCAAACTTCCAGAAGCTTCCACCACCTCAATACCAACCCCAGAACCACCTCAATAGGTTGGGGCTCCCCTCAAAGAGAGGAAGAAGTGCAAACCAAGACTACCAACAAAAACTCCCTCCAAAGCCAACATGATCCACCTCAATAGGAACCAACAAAGGAGAGAAGCACCTCCCACCAGGATTACGATCACCAACTCCACCTCAATAGGAGTAGTATTCACCTCAATAGAACAACGCGATTGTAGAAACAGGTAGCAAGAAGGAACATCAGTAGAATAGGCCCACAAGTCCTCCCAAGGCATCTAGGTGGAAGAAACAAAAGGAAGGATAGGAAAATCCTCCTAGCCCACACCATAAGCAACCCAAAACACCTTATGGCCCGCAGCACCCACAAACGCTGGACCACCATCCAACTCAATGAGGCTCCAAAAAACCCGGGGATAGAGCCTCATCTCATTTCTCAGCAAAAGCCCTACCACCAACATTTCCAACAACATGGAAATCTTCCAAAAGCACAAAACCCACCACTCCAGACCAAAGCAGGGATCCCACAACCCTTGAAGGGGCAACAAAGCACTCAGGCAAGTACCCACCAAGCCACAGGTCAAAAATGACCCACCAAACACAAAGTTCGTAGTCTTAACCAAAGCAACACCTATAACCCAAAAGCCTCTAATCATAGCCAAGGGAGAGGCCCAACCAACCACCCCCTACTCCCAATCACAAAGGAACCCCCCACAGCAGAAATGCAGAGACACCCACGTCCTTACCAAATAGACCATGCACTCAGCACCGAGCCTCAAAGCATAGCCACAGACACCCCTCATCCCACCAATGCTGCAGGGAAGACCACCAACATGGTAAGTTACACCCGACACCCCACCCCAAAAGAGGGCAAATAGGGACACACCCTAGGCGTCCAGTGAAACAACCCCTCTACCACAACAGAGACCCCAACGCAGAACAACCGACATGCAAGAAAAGAAGTCTCAACCCACACAACAAAGTACTTTGATAGGCCCCAAGCAACAACATTCACGTCCCCATGGAGGCCAAAGACTCCAACGACAAACACCGTACCACCAACGGCCCCAGACGTAGAAGCAAGGGCAAACAAATGGGAAGGAAAAACAACTCGCTTCCCATCGCGATCATCCAACACCGAGGAGAAACACAGCTCGACACCGACATGAAACAACCGACAGGAAAGAGGAGAAGTCTCAGCCCACGCAACAGAATACTCTGATAGGCCCCAGACAGCAACACTCACGTCCCCACGGAGGCTAGAGACTCCAACGACAAACACCAAACCACCAACTACCCCAGACGCAGAAGCCAGGGCAAACAAATGGGAAGGAAAAATAGCTTGCCTCGCATAGTGATCATCCAACACCGAGGAGAAACACAGCTCGTCCCCATCTGGATCATCCTCCCCCTCGTCGTTCAACTCAGAGGATTTCAAATTTCCTCTTTCGTGCTCATTCCCACCCAGGCGCAACGGTTGTAGAGCAGTCCCCATCTTCATGTACCCTTCTCAACAAATAATATATATTGTTAGTAACTATAAATAATATAATATAATATATTTTATAAGTATATATAATAAATGATTATAATAGATAATATATTATAATTTAAATATATTAATTACTAAAATTTAAATTTATTTTTATATAATTATAAATTAAAAAAAAGTAAAATAAAAATAAAAATAATATATTTACAAATTATAAAAATAAAACTTTTCATTTAAATATAATATTATAAATATTTTTTATTTTTTAAATTATAACTGTCAAAAATTTATAATCATATGTTTCATGCATTCTAAAAATATACAAACATTTAAAACTTAAAAAACCTGAATGTGAAATACAACCTATCATTTAATCATTTAAGGTAGCTACATGTTGTTCTACGTTAAACAATAATAGGCGAGAATGAATAGATGAGGAAAAATGAAACCATTGTGCATACACAATATAAAAATAACTAGCAATCGCACCTTGGTGTGCAATGGGTACGCCGAAGAGGTGTGGAAGATGAATTGGGAAAAATTTGGCTTATTTTTTTCATACATTTGTGTAGCACAGAGGCCAATTGGTAGGCCGTTTTAAAAATGATATTGTTTATATATTATTATAATTATTATTACTATTATTAAGTATTAATTTTATTTTATATTTTTATTATATAATAATATTATTATATATTTTTATTTTATTTTATGTATTAATTATTATATTCATCACATACTCTCTAACATATTAACATACATTTAGTTTTTTTCTCCTATTCTATCCAAAAATCAATTAAACTATGAGATATGGTTTATTATTGTAATTAGAACAAATAACATATAAATAAATTAATATATAATTACTGATATTACATTATTACTGTAATTATTATTGATATTATATTATTTTAATAATATATAATATAAATATAAATATAATTAGAACAAATAACATATAAATAAATTAATATAACATACATAAAAGAAAAATAAAATGTAATTATACAATTTAATACACCTATAAATAATAATTAATGAACATTATATATGATTTTAAAACTATATAAAAAAATCAATCACAAAAATGTATCTGTGGCTAAAAAAATTACTGCCATGCAAAAACGAATGCCAGCATAATTTTTTTTTTTTTTTTTATCATCGATGTAAATATATAAAACTATTTTAATCATTTTATGTAATTAATAGTTTTATTTTAAAATATAATATATAATAATAGATATAATTAAATTATTTATAATTTTTTGTTATTATTAAAATATAATCCACATTTCATGTAATAATTTAAAAATTTATTAATAATAATAAATATAATTAAATTATTTATAATTATTTATTATTATTAAAATATAATCCACATTTCATATAATAATTTTTAATTTAAACATTCCCATCATTATAAAGACATACACTTATAAGTTAAAAGAATGATACTTTTTAGAAGCATAAGTAAGATAAATAATATATCTAATTTCTATTCTACTACACAAAACAACGAATTCTATTATTTTAAATAAATATTAAAATAATAAAAAATAAAAATAACAAGTAAAATAAGAATGATGTTAAAAACAATGAAAACCGATTCTAAATGCCAATCCTTATTTTAGGAAACCATTTCCTTGTACATGGACATGAGATTATTAAATATAAAAGAAGGCATAGACCAGAATCGAATGAAATCGTACGGCCAAATCTAGTCAAGATCACTTGAAATGTAAACGAAATTCAATCCAAATGCAGATGAAATGAAATTCGGAAGAAGAGTTTTTTTCATGGCGTCAGATCCTTTTTGTAGCGGCCAATTTTTATGATATATTTTTTATTCACTACATTAAAAACAAATTACACATTACACGTGTTCAATTTTTAATATTACACATTATCCCCATTTGCATTTAAAAACAAACGGCAAAAATGAAAACAAATTACTGCACAATTTAATTTAAAAATTCAAATGCACTAACGACAATTCCCGAATACCAATATTATTGTTAAAGCAAATAATGCAAGTATTATGGAACAGAATAAAATCTTACGTGGTCAAAACACATGCCACATAAGTCTTCGGGCTTGTATAAAGCGAACCACTTAAGCTAGGGCAAATAATGGACTTCCGACCCTGACATTTCCCATCTACTGCCACCGACAATACTCGTCAAATTATAATTGTGATGGGGCGGAAATCATTATTTTCTGCAACGCTTGTGATGACATGTCGAAATGCGAGACGACTTGGAGTATGAGGACCGGCACAGCCAGATGGCTTTCAATTCATGTTGATATGCTTTTCTATTTCTTAAGATCGAATCGCAGAGAAAGACAGAGGAAGGATAAACTAAACGCTTTCCAATCAACGGTTGCACATAAATCAATGGTCGGTAGACCATAACAACCCTTGGATGGTACTTTTAGCTTTGTTCTATTCAAATAGCGCCGGTGAAATCATGGAAAAAGTGGCGGGAAAATCATGAAAAATGATGAACGGCTGAGATTCGTTTAACTGTATTGCAGTTACCTGTTAACTGTTGATAGTGAAAATTGGGTTGGCTATTTCCAAATATGATACACCTTTGGCGTAAATATTGTCCTTTGCATTTATTACATGGATGCGGGTGCAAAACGGGCTAAGTTTGTAGGTAAAATTTTATGAAAACTTGTGGAAATACGGCGAGAGCATTTAAAGGCGGTGAAAAACAGTAAAAACCAATGTGACAGAAGGAAAAGTCGTCTTTGTCTTGGTCTTCTTCTAGGGGAAGGTCAGCAAGAAATATCAACCATGAAGCAGGAGATAAAGCATATCAAAGAGGGAAATTCCACAACAGAAGTGGAGGAAAGGAGCAAACCACTGCTAGAGGAGTTCCAATCAGCAATAGCAAGCATAGAAATTAGGGAAGCTAAGCTAAAGGAACAACTGGAAGAGACAAAATCATGGGCACAAGTAATGAAAGGGATAGCAGAGAGCCAAGGAGAACTCATAGAGAGGTAGGTTAAGGTGCATCTAGGGGAAGAAAAACATAGGAGTGATAGAGCAGCAAATGCAATAATAAAAGGACTGAAGGACTATGGAGAAGGGGAGCACACAGATAGGCTAATTAAAGACTTTTTAGCGAATAAGGTGGAGTGGGTAGGGAATATTGAGCAAGCGAGCAGAATTGGTAAAGTGGCACAAGATGGCAGGAATAGAAATGTAAGGGTAACACTAAAAAATGCAGAGGACAAGAACAAAATTATGAAGAACAAAAGGCTTCTCAAGGGAACACGATTCTACATAGATGAAGATCTAACCCCACTACAATTGGAAGAGAGAAGAAAAGAATGGGCAAAAGTGGTAGCAGCAAGAAATGCAAGTAATGAATCTTGGATGTATAGAGGGAAAGCTCAATTCAGCAACAAAAATACACATGATAAATAGGAAGGCGGGGCCCCCCAGGTGCACCTCTCATTGGTAAGCTGGAACTGTAGGGGCTATCCTTGGAGGAGGGGACCTGGTTTAGGGCCCATAGCTGAGGGGATGGACATAATTGCCCTCCTTGAAACACATGAACATGAGAGCTGTAAGGTTCCAAACTTTGAAGGTTACACAAAGATGTCAGTTTGGAATGAGCTAACCGAAAGTAGCAAGGGATATGGAGGGGTAACAATTTTAGTAAGAGATTCTTGGGGAACAATCATACAAGTTGAAAAGGAAGATACAAATAAGTAGTACATATGGATAAAAATAAAGTTAAAGGAGAACATAATTTATCTTGCAGCATGTTACTTTGCTCCCCATGGTTCAAAATTCTACAAGAAGAATAAATTAGACAAAGAAGACCCATATACAGCCTTGAAAAAGGATATAACAACATATAACCACAAAGAGGAAATCATTCTAATTAGTGATTTTAATGCTAGAACTGCAAATAACCAGTCTCTTTGCCTTGATTTTGAGATGGGAATAGGGGACAACCCTTTATGGCTAGAAGAGGAAGGGAATCAAAAGTGGAAAGATTATCTCAAGATGGAAAAGGAGATATCACACAGTATGGGGTAGAATTGTTAGGAATGTGTAGCTTGTATGATTTAATTATATGCAATGGTTTAAAAATGTGGCCTAGTTCTGGGAACATCACATGTCACACATACAATGGTCAAAGTGTGGTGGACTATGTTATAAGCTCAAAGAAACTCATGACAAGTTTAATAGACATAGAGGTAAAGGAGTGTCCCATAGAAATGAATTAAGATCACAATCCAATACAGGTGAAAATCAGCATACAAAATGGTACTCAACAGCAAGAGATGATGCAACACAATGAAAAGAAAGAAGCTATTCAAGGTTCAATTCTTTTGACGCAGGAAAACCAAGAAACCTTCCAAACAACGCTGGAAAAACAATTGCATGAGGTGGGAACCAATGGGATGTTCAACTCAAATAAAAAAAGTATGGACAACACCATGTTGACCTCTATTATTCTCAAGGCCCTCAACTCTTGCAAAAGGTCTAGGCCTAAAAAAAGTGATAAAAATAGCTTTCCAGCGAACCCATGGTACGATGAGGATTGTAAAGCAGCAAAGAAAAGGGCTAAAAAATGGGGTAATAACAAAGAATATGTAAAGCTGGTCAGACTAAAAAAAGAAGTGTATATGAAAACTAGAAGGAAGGAGTTAATATTGCTTGGGAGGCACAATCCAAGGGGCTTTTGGAGAGAATTGTAGCAACAAGACACGAATAAAGAGAACAAGATTACAGACCTTGAATGGTTAGAGTATGCAAAGCAACTTTATGAGAGGGGGCAAGATAAAGACAACCCTCCAATAACTAACTCAAGGGTTAAATTTTTTTCTTCGGATAACATTAAAGAAGGAATAAAAAGGTTGGCAATGGGTAAAGCTTGTGACATAGATTGTTTACAGGCAGAACACTTAAAATGGGGATTGGAGGCTCTCACGCCTCATATTAAAAAAATGTTCAATGAAGTCCTTCAGTATGGGTTTCCAGCTAATTGGACGACTAGTGTTGTCATCCCCCTGCTCAAAGGTGGTGACATCAACAACCCTTCAAATTATCGCACTATAATGATCAACCCTCTTTTTGGTAAACTTTTTGGGAGCATGATAGAAAAGCGGATCATTGTTTGGGTAGAAAAGGAGGGAAAGCGAGCAAAAGGGCAAGCGGGCTTCAGGCCAAAACATTCTACTATTGATCATTGCATGACTCTTGGACACTTGATTGAGAAGGTCTAGGATAAACAGGGAGAGGAGGTTTTTTTGCTACTTTGTTGACTTTAGGAAAGCTTTTGATATGGTTCCTAGGAGCAAATTGTGGAGTAGGATGGAAGAATTGGAAATTCCAATACACTATAGAGCTGTTGTCCATAGGTTGTATGAACAGGTTTGGGCCAAAATTCAAACCAAACAAGGATTTTCAGAATATTTTGGAAGTGATATCGGGGTCAAGCAGGGATGCCCTCTATCCCCTACATTATTTGGGATATACATTGACAAATTAGAGGAGTGGATCGATAATTTTGGTGGGGGTGGGGTCTACTTGACCAATTGTGTTATAAAGTTGCTTTTATATGTGGATGATCTTGTCTTAATGGCAAAAACAACACAAGATTTGAAGGAACACTTAAAAGCACTAGAGCTCTTTTGTCATCAGGTGGGGATGCAAGTGAACACTACCAAAACTAAGGTCATGATCTTTACCTTGAAGAGAAAGAAGGTTCATAGGGAATTTGTTTTTGAAGGCAGCCCCTTGCAGGTGGTCAATGAATATAAGTATCTTGGCCTTGATTTCCACAACAAACTCAGTTGGGAAACATGTAGAGCAAAGAGGATACAAGGGGGATGGAAAGCTTTGCATTCATTGCAAAATAGATGCAGAAGGGCTGAGTTATGGGATTGGAAGACAAAGAAAACTCTTTTTGGGCTTTTAGTTGTTCCAGTGGTGCTATATGGATGTGAAGTTTGGGGTAGCAACACCTCAGCAAAAAAGTGGAGATAGATAGAGAGACTACAAAAACATTTAATCACACATAGTCTCAGGATTAAATCTACTGTCCCTTACGAGATTGTTCTAGCTGAGGCCGGGGCTTTCCCTGTTGAAGCGTCTGCTATGTTTTGGCTGCTAAGCTATCTAAGAAGACTAGATAACATGGAGACTCATCACTGGCCAAAAATGGCAGTTAATGAAAAATTAGATAGAAGAAAGAGCACGTGGATGAAACAAAATATCAAATGGATGAGCAAGTGGGGTATTAGCATAAGTGAATGTCCAAATAACAATAGGGAAATAAAAAGGTATGTGCAAGGAAAGTTCAAAGAAAACATGTGGAAAGGGCCATTTGGGAGGAAGAAGGAATACTATGTCAAACATTTTAACCCTACACATGACGATACACAAAAGACCTACATCGGAATGGAAATAAAATGGAAAGCAAAAATGTTGATAGCTCAGATAAGAACAAGTTTGCACTAGCTTAGATGTGAGACCGAAAGATGGATGATACCTAAAGAGGAGTGGGCAGATAGAAGGTGTAGATATTGCACCCAAGAAGTGGTTGAGACAGAATGGCACTACATCAGGGAATGTTCGGCTTACAAGGACCTCCAAATCAATTATATTGAGACATTAAAAGGGAACAACTTGGGTGATCTATTTGAAGAAGAGAAGATAATAGGGTTTGCAGATTTTCTGGTCAAGATACACAGCAGAAGATCCAAAATGTAGAAAGAAAAAGAAAAAGAAATATAGGTTTTTGCGCTTTTTTTTTGGGATTCGGACTTCTTCGCTGGCTATCTGTGGGTCCCATAGGCTGCTTGGCCTCGTGGACGTGATTAAAAACATTCATTCATTCATTCTTATAAAAAATGGCCGACTGCTTTATAGTACTTATTCCACTCCACATGGCACCGACTCTTTTCTTTAGTAGTGACCGACATAATCAGTCTGTACAGCAAATCGAATCCAATCTCCTTTTTGACTATATACGGGTTTGCCTACTTTAAGCTTTACTATTTCCTTCTCTTTTCCCTTCGATGTTTGGAGGAAAAGACCAAACCCAAATTTCTAAGTATTTTCCTTCCCTGTGTTTTTTCGCCTTGAATGTGTCGAGAAAGGGTTGAACTTGCCTCCTCCTTTGTACAGGTAGATTCTTAGCGTTTTCCTTGCTCTTACTTTCCTCGAGGAAACGAGGAAGGTACTGACCCAGCCTGCGGTATCATCTATTTATTTCATGGTAACCTTTCTCTCCCTCATAAGCTCATCTTTCATAACGCATACGGGAATCAGGTCTCCTCCTCCTTGCTCTTTATTTCTATTTCTTTAACGTGTCGTTAGGGTTTGAATTGGATACAATGGCTGCATCTTCTTCGTCTGACCACCAAAATCAGGAATTTAATGCTTTCTACGGAATAGAACCTCCAGGCAATAGATGGAAAGCTTCTGAATCTTCAAGATTGTTTGATGTTTTCATCAACCACAGAGGCCCCGATGTTAAAGATACTCTCGCTACTCAGCTTTACCTCTCCCTTGAGCAGTTGGGAATACCGGCGTTTCTTGATTCCCGAGAGAAGGAACTAGGAAATTCGTTTCCTTCTATGATTAAGACAGCCATCTGCTCTGCTAAGGTACACATAGCCATTTTTTCCAGAAGATACGCAGAGTCACCTTGGTGTTTGGCTGAGCTGGTTCAGATGTTAGAAAGTAAGGCCAAAATTATTCCCGTGTTTTATGAGGTGGAGCCATGGGAACTCCGCCACATAGAAAGGGGACAATACGCTGATGCATTCATTAAATATGAAGAGAAGAGCAGATATCTTGAGAAGCTTAGCGAGTGGAAAGAAGCTCTTCAGACTCTTTCATTTATAGCTGCAGAAGAATTTCACAGGTAATCTTTCTGAGCATTTGGTAGTCGTACTTTCCCTTCAAATCTGGTTTAATATTTTCTCATGGAATTCTGCTTTCATTTTATGAAGTTTCAGTGACTGCGAAATAATTGTAGCAGCTGTCCAAAAGGAAGTACAAAGGAAACAATGTTTACATGTTGCCCAATATCCAGTAGGGCTTAACAATCTTGTGAAAGATTTTGAAAGCCGATGCCTTGATGAACTTGTACAAGATTTTGAAAACCAGTGCGGGATGAAAGGAAGGAATCATAAGCCTAAGGCTGTTGGTATTTTCGGTATGGGTGGATCGGGGAAGACAACTCTCGCCAAAGAGTTGTTTAACCGAAAACATTCAGATTACTCTAAATCAAGTTTTTTGTTTGATGTTCGAGAAGCCTCTATGAGAAGTGAACTACCTTCTTTGCAAAGTCAGCTTCTCAAAGATCTCTTCGGGGAAGATCTGTGTTTTAGAAGTACATAGGAAGGAATGAGCTGTCTAAATGATCGTCTACAAAGGAGCCCCTCTTTAAACTTCCTAATAGTTGTAGATGACATTGATCATGTAGATCAGTTAAATGCTCTATTGGTCATGGATATTTTAAATATATTTGGTAATAGTCTGGTTATTGTCACAACCCGTGACGTTGGAGTGATTATAACCACAGGGATTACTGTTGGTTATCGTTTAACAGGAATGGATAGAAACCACGGGAAGGAACTCTTCTGTTGGCATGCCTTTCGCCAACCCCATCCACTCACCGAGTACGAGGCGCTGGTTGATGAATTCGTAGATATGTGTGGAGGGTTGCCTCTGTCGCTTCAGGTTCTGGGCCGGCAAGTTCATGGTAGACCTCACAGTTATTGGATGTCAGAATTAACTAAAGCTAGAATGACGTTGCCTCGAGATGTGAAGCAAAGATTGAAAATAAGCTTTGAGTCATTGGATGATGAACAAAAGCAGGTTTTTAAGGATTCCGCTTGTTTTTTTAACAACAGACAGAAGAGAATAGCCGAAAGAGTATGGGAGGGATCAGGATGGAACGCACAACATGCACTGGAAACACTCAAAGATAAATGTCTTATAGAAGAAATCAATGCTTATGGGGCAATTGTATTGAGAATGCATGACCACCTGAGGGACTTGGGAAGAGAAATGGCACATGAGCTCAGCCCTCCTCATCGCCTGTGGCGTACTAGAGATCTGCAATCTTTGGTATGCTTGTTACGCCTCCAAATCCCTTCTTAGTATTTTAATATTCGAAGTCTTAACTCGTTGCTACATAAATAGAAAACTCAGCTGCTTTTGTGCATTCAGGAATCAATGGGTTTCAAAACAATACTCACCAAAACCAATATCAGATGTTTCTACTCCTTTATCGACAAGTCCATGGATTCAAAAGTTAAATTCTTTTTAGGCCAATCAGATAGTTGTGTTGAGACGTCAGCTTCCTTACTATGGCTCCAGATGAACTTTGTGCGCAGTTCCACAGAAGTACCAAGCATTTCTTCATTGATTCCTCTGCAAAAATTGCAGTGGTTAAACATCACAGGTGGACGATTCAAAACGTTGTGGGAGAATGGCGTGCAGGTATTTTGATCTTCCCAATCAAAAACTAAATCTCCTTTTAACAGTTTAGAGGTGTTTATTCTCATATGGATGTCTCTGGGATTTTTTTAAAAAAAATCATCGAGAGCTTTACACAAATTTATCTTGAATTTTAGGTGCCCTCCCAGTTGAAAGAGCTGCAAATTTCTCGAAGCTCTTTGAAGAAGTTTCCAGATTTTTCAGGAATATCTGATAATTTAGAGAATACGCTCTTAGATGCTCGAGGAACTCCATTCACAGGTTTGCCTTTACTAGAACTTCTCAAAATGAATCTTTGTAGTTTATGTGTCGGATCTTCCGCATTAAAAGGGGAACAGGTTTCCACTAAGTGAGGAGAGAGTACTCTTTATGAATCTTTGTTTATCGTGAATTTCAAATTTAATGAGGTGGATTGGGATATTGCAGGAATGTCTTCTAGTGTTAGGGCCCCTATGAATGGCCTTGAAACATTGGAGATCAGCAATGAAGATTGTGTATCGAAGATCTTAATTAGTGGAATGCACTATCCAAGCCTTCAGTCCATCGAACTTCATTACATGGAAAAACTTGTGGAAGTGAATTTAAGTAATGTAAAGACATTAAATTGTTTTGAGATTACAAATTGTGGAAATTTGAAAAGTGTGTCAGGAATATCTGATCTCGTACAGCTTGTGGAATTGAAAATTTCTGATTGTGGGGAGCTCGAGTTTGAGTACTTGTGTCTCAGGAGAATGCACCAGCCAAGCCTTCAGTCTATCAAATTTCACAGAATAGAAAAACTTGTGGAAGTGGATTTAAGAATGGTAAAGACATTAAATTGTTTTAAGATTACAAATTGTAGAAATTTGAAAAGTGTGTCAGGAATATCTGATCTTGTACAGCTTGTAGAATTGACAATTTCTGATTGTGGGGAGCTCGAGTTTGAGTACTTGTGTCTCAGGGGAATGCACCATCCAAGCCTTCAGTCTATCAAACTTCACAGAATAGAAAAACTTGTGGAAGTGGATTTAAGAATGACAAAGACATTAAATCGTCTTGAGATTACAAATTGTAGAAATTTGAAAGTGTGTCAGGAATATCTGATCTTACAAAGCTTGTAGAATTGAAAATTTCTGATTGTGGGGAGCTCGAGTTTGAGTATTTGTGTCTCAGGGGAATGCACCATGCAAGCCTTCAGTCTATCAAACTTCACAGAATAGAAAAACTTGTGGAAGTGGATTTAAGAATGATAAAGACATTAAATTGTCTTGAGATTAGTCATTGTGAAAATTTGAAAAGAGTGTCAGGAATCGATCTTGCAAAGCTTGTAAAATTAGAAATATCTGTTCCTTCGGAGCTCAAGATTGAGACGACCTTGTGTCTCAGGGGTATGAAGTGTCTGGAGAGGATAACATTTGATAGAAATGTGATGGTCAAATGTTTTGAGTTGGATGGTTGTCAAAATTTAAAAACAGCGGAGTTTTGTTGTGAAAAGCTTGTAGAATTAAGAATTCAGGGCTGTCCGGAACTTAAGATGCCAGATTTTAGAGGTCTAAGTTGCCTCAAGAGGATTATAATTGATGGATATAGGAACCGAGATCTTACATTGGTTAATTGCAAAGAATTGAGAAGTGTGTCAGTTAACTTTCAGTTTACAGAGTTGTACATTCTCAATTGTCCCAAGCTTAAAGAGTTGCCAGCTCTTGCCAGACTGAGCGCCTTGAGCCGAATTGTGATCGAGTCCTGTAAGAAGCTGGAGAACATAGCAGGTATTGAAGAGTTGCATGTACAAGAATATATGAGACTTTGTTATTGTAGCAATGCAATAATACGGAATTGCATTCATAAGTTGAAGGTAGTAATTTCAATACTTCTTTTTAACAGGCAATCATAAATATCATTTATAACAGTTAATAATAAATATCATTTTTATTTCATTATTTATCTTCAGCTTTGTTTTGTAATTTGTTCTTACAAGATAGTGTATATTTTCTTTAGTAACGTTTGAAGTGATCTATAAATGAAAGCAATTTACCGTGGATAGAACTGAGAGTATTTTGTCTTTTATTTCAGAGTGTGCCATCGAAGGGAATGCAAATTATTGGAAGAGCAGTAGATGGAGCGGAGTCAAGTTTAAACCAAAATCTGTTTTGTGAAGCTAATATAGACATCGATGGAGTGATTAAAATTGGTACTGACGAAACTTATCCCAACTGGTCAGAATTGAGTTTCGTGATCAGATGCTTTGTGGTTGTGGTTGAGGTAGTGGATGTAAATGAACTCCTTTATGACCGTGAGCAGAATCAAGGAGAATGGATAATTACATCGGTAGCGTGTGATTTTACGAGACACGCTTCTTTTAAAATGGTTGAAAATAGTGTAAGGTGGAAAGGAATAAGGAATAAGGGGTTTCGGGTAGAGGTGAAGAAAGGTGAAGAGTGGAAAGGTTTGAGGTTGTTAGGAACGATTGTTGATAGGTTAATGTAATTTTTTTTTGAATTGTCTTATTTTTTCATTTTTAAAGATGTAAGGTGTAAGGTGTAAGGTGTAAATTCTGTTTATAAAGTTTGGATTGAATTTAAAAGGATGAATTTTTTTTGAAATTTTTAAGAGCAGAATTATTGTCCATAAATTGTTTTCTTATTAGAAAGTGAATATTATTTATTTATTTTTAAAATAAAAATATTTATCTTTAAAGAATAAGAATTTATCATGTAAAGATTCATTTTGAAGTGCAAGTTGGACAACTCTTTAACTAGTGAGAATCTTTGTAACCTCTTGAATTATTTTTGAAAAATAGTCTTAATTAAGAGATGGGTTAATAAATAATAATTTAAAGTGACATTTTTTATAATATTTTTTAATTAATTCTTGTTATGGTAGTAACAATTCATATTTTGAAAAGGTTTTAATTAATTAATAATAATGGCAACTCTCAACTAATTAAAAGTTACAAGTATTTAAAAAATAGTAATGTTAACATTTATTTTGTAAATATTAAGATACACATCTTTTATGAATCGCAACAAAGGTTAGATTCTTAGAAAAGTACATAGTTCACAATTACAAACTAGATCCTTGCTAGCAAACTCAACATAGAGCATTGTAAAGAAGATTATTTAGATTCTAATCTACATTGGTGATTTGTAGATTATTTTAGATCCTAAGACACATTGGTTTCTAAGTCTTCATCATTTGGAATTCATTCATTGGTTGTAGAGCTAAGTAGTCTATCATTTGTTCTATTTTCTATTTAAAATATAATTGTACAATTGTCTAAATGTTTAAGATTTAATTTATTGCATTCCATCTAATATTTAGTTTAGGTTAATTGTTTTTATTTATATGATTTGTTTTTTACTAGTCTAAAGTAATCACATGGATTGTGTTTTTCCCTTTACATGTTGGTGACCTTGATCTATACTACACAACCTAGGTTATTTTAAGGATTCAATATTTTTTAAAGATATAAATTATCTTTTATTATATTTTACTTTTATATTTGAGTAGTCCTTTTGCTTTTGTTCTTTATTTTAATAGATCTTCCTTTTAAGGTTTGGAGTTTCTTCTCCTAATCCTATCTTATACTCACCCTACCCATCCTGTATTTCCCTTAACATTAACTATTCTAGAACATTTTAGATATAATTTTGAATTGATATTTAGAGCTATGATAAATTGTACCTTCCTTTTTTGTGCCAATTGATTTGTCCTCTTCAAGTTATAACTCTTAATTTTGAGCTTAAATCCTAACCACCTTAAAATCAATCCTAACTAGCGTGAGATTGAACCTAGGAAAGTGTTAATTTTGAGGTAATGAGTTAGTGCATGAATATTTTTGCAAATATGGTTTTTAACTTTGGATCAAACTTGTGATTGGGCTAATTTGTGACTCATATAAAGAAAAGGATAAAAAGGAAAAATTGTAAGGCTCAAGATGAATATGCTTCCCCTTTCTATTTTGAAGTAAGGATGGTTGATCTAAACATAAAAGAAACACAATACACATGAACATTCCTAAATTGGACGAGTGGGTGATCAATCCTTGTAGTCTCACATATATACCACCTTTTAGGATATGGGTAGCCTCAACCCTTTATTCAAGACCTTTAGTTGCAATTAAAAAATTCTTTCATGCAACCTAGCTTGTGGGAGGATTACAAGTGCATGTGCCCATGACTTGCTACCATCACTTCTTATGGGTACAATATGAGTAACTTCCCAAGGCTAACTACTTATTAGTGTGCTACAAGAAACAATAGTTGCATGGATGCTTAACTAGGATATGCAAGATTAAGTAGGGCCTTCCTTGATATATCTAAAGTTAGGTGAGGAACAATATTATGAATAAGAACCCATCTACAAGAATGTGTTCATGGAAAAGTGTAATTCCTCTTCACATTGTCTCCTTATGAAAAGGGGTGCCAAGGTTGTGATATATATAATAGTACTACTTTGAGATACAACTTTTACTCCCCTTTTACAAGTATACCTTACTAGAATGTGTAATTTAAGTTGTCCCATAAGGTGATGAAATCATTAAGAAAACCTACTAATCATCTTTTTCTTTCTTTTAAATGACATCCAAAAAAGGAGCAAGGAAAATTTAGTGTAATTGTAAAATTTCAAGAAACAAATAAAAAGATAAAGTTAAAATGACCATGTCAAAAGGCATGAAAAGATATGAATTGAATAAGTAATGTTTAGGAATACTAATTAATTGTATATATTCATCAATTTTAAGGGATGATTTTGAAATGTAATGATTTGGACATAGAAGATTTACTTGGATGGTATTAAATGTGGAAAGATGCAAAGGGTATAAAGTTTTTGTAGTAGGAATATTACAAAGACTAAGATTTGGTAGCATACTAATAGTAAAGTGGAGATATGGTATATACAAATTCAATATGCTATCAAATAATCATATTCATGGTAATACACCTTGCTAGATTATAGAATCATTTATAACCTATTTACTAATAGAATTTGACAATTTAATGTGATCAAAATTGTATTCATATTAGTCAATTTTTGTTATTCATATCAATATTGTATTAGATAGTTATGGATCCTAATAATTCCTTGGTAGCATGGAATGTTGGTTCATGGAACTCTAATTTATAAAATTAATTTGAAACTATTCATGGATATCCATTAGTTAGGGACTTTTCATAGTTGTCAAAGAAAAATCTCTTGCACCATGGGAAAAAATGTCAACTCCTTGTAATCTTTAATTTATACTAGATAATTCAATAGACTACCTTATCTTTTGTTACTATGTATTTATAGTTGAAATATTAGGATCTATTGGTGGGTCTCCATACTAATTTTCCATGGGAAATGGTGATAGTGTAATGGGGGGTTATGTAGTGCCTTGATTTTCCATCACAACAATGGATCCTCGTGCTTATCAGCTCATGCATGTGTGCCTTGATGCACACACCTTTTTCAATTTCTTAATGTAATGTAGGAAAAAGGGATCAAGGGTATAATTAAAGCTTCTTTCAACATCACAAGGGAAAGGACTAAAATGATCTCAAATACCCACTTGGATACTAAGCTCAATGGAAGATCTAGAATGGTGGATCAGGGCTTCAATCCTTTTATGTGTGTATGTGTTGGTAATGATTAATTGAATATTAATTTATTTAATTTAATAATGTGAGGATGTACCTAGGCTACCTATGAAAAAATAGCAAACTGAGATGATTTTTGGAAAATGCATAATTGAAAATCAAAAATAAAGTTCAAAGGAGTAGAGTGCATAGATAAAAGAACCTAACATATAAATCTAAGTCAAGTCTGCCCAATTTGTATAGGTACACCCGCCTAGGTCTAGCAGCACCTAAAGAGTAGAAAGCTTAAACCATTTGGCTTTTTCTGTTACCCGAAAACGTACCA
Source organism: Sequoia sempervirens (assembly GCA_007258455.2). NCBI lineage: Eukaryota > Viridiplantae > Streptophyta > Pinopsida > Cupressales > Cupressaceae > Sequoia > Sequoia sempervirens. Next base: position 125,187,694 of record VDFB02026320.1, read on the forward strand.
AGAGATTGGCAGCCTCTTGAGGTATCCTTACCTATGTTTTTGAGAGCTAACAAATTGGCGACTCTACTGGGGATTATATCAGAATATCCTATTGAAGACCATCATATAGAGTCATTGAAGAAAAGGTTGTAATTTGAGAAGTTTCAGAAAAGGTGATTCCGCTAGGGAAAAGATCAAAAATAGCTATTTAAAAAGAATCATTTTGCCTACTTTTGGAAAAGTAGGTGGCGACTCTGGTAAAAACTTGATGAAGAATGGAATTTGTGTATGGAACAAAAAAGTATTTTGAAAAGTAGCAGTTGATAAGAGGAATTGAAGAATTGAAAAAGAAAAAGCTGCAATTGGACCAGTAGCCGTTTGAATTCTGCAATAAGAATGAATACACAAATGCAGGCAGGTATTGGACCCCTCAAAATCCTGATAACACAATTGGAAATTTTCACAATGGAGGCAATGAATATCATGCACAACAAAATATATATTCACCACAGCTACCTCATGGTTAGCTTTACATGCCACACCATCATGTGCAACACCATATTCCACCGTACCAGTATCAGTACCCACCTAACACTCCCCATCATCAATACATAATAGTGATCAAACAATTTGACCTGGCAGGGTTTCAACGGTACCCTTACCCTTTGGATGGAAGTTGGAGAAGTCTTGTTCCAAATTTTACGAGGAGCAGTGCAATCTCTACTGAAGATCATTTAAGGAGCTTCAATTCTTTCATCGAAGACTTGGATATGCCATATGATGATTTACATATGAGGTTGTTCATGATGTCACTCATTCATGAAGCTAGGGATTGGTTTAATAACCTACCAATAGCTTCTATTGATTCTCTCCAAGGATTTCAGGGTCAATTTCTCGAGCACTATGGAAAATTCTCTACATCAAATTGGGCTCCCCATAGGTTTGTACATATTCAAAAAAATTAGAACTTGCAGCAATATGTATGCCAGGATCAACAATTTGAAGAAGAATAAGATGAGTATGTATGTACTCGAAGCCAGGACTCCATCACAGAATTAGGATGCAAAATTTCCCCCTTGGATGCATTTCTTGACATAAGGAAATATGAAGGAGAAGATACAATTCCTCTATACAAAAGAATGAAAAAAATTCATATGCAAATACCTTCTCATTGTAGGCCTACAAGGGCCATGTTTGTTGAGAAGTTTGTAAGAGCATGGGAGCTTGAATCGGTTTATTGGCCAGAAAAGTAGCATACCTTTGATCTAGTGAATAAATTTATTGATGATATGTAGAGGAAAAGGTATGAAGACAATGGTGATATCACAGATGAGTATAGAGAAATTGATCAAACAATGCAGCCAATAGAAGATGAGACATGTGCAGGTCAATATGGTTCATATGACAGCCTGCATGAGGAAGACAAAGATGTTGAAATTCTTTCCTGCATAATAGATTGTAAGAGGGAAAGCAATATATGTTATGAGGGACCCAGTGAATATTTGGATTGTGAAGAGGATCTTGTGGATTCTCACCTACAATCAGGTGATTCTTGCAGTTCTTGTGATAATCAAGAAGAAGAAGCAATGGAGAATGCGGATCCATTTGATAGTGAACAAGTAACACTTCCTACTATAGATGAGAACCATGATACATTTGATGATGAAGAGGAGAGTACGTCAACATGTGAAGAGAATAACTACAATGATCTTGAAAATTGCCATGTTGATGAATTGGAAAATGAAATGGAAGGGGATTGTGTATCATGTCACAATGAGGAAGAGTTTGAGGGTAGTCATGTGAATCTTGATTTACAACAAGGAGATATTTCCAACTCTTGTGGAGATCAAGAAGAGGGAGAAATAATAGAAGATATGGAAGAAGAAACATATTCACTCAGTAATGAGCAAATTTCAGATTTTCTAACTCTTGAATATCAGGGATGTATACATGAAGGTGATCCTAAAGTTTTGTGTCCAGCTTACATTTGTTTTGATAGTGAAATTTCTTTGTGCAATAACTCATGTGACTCCCAGTGCATTTCTCGAAATGATGGAGAAACCTTTGAAGTTGATCATAAAACTGTGTTCATTCAATATGAGGTATGTGATTTTGAAATTTCTAACTCATGTGGAGAAGACATTTATTTGCATACCAAGGAGGATAGAAGTCCAACATTGATTGGTTCATATATGCATGATATTGAAGATATGAGTCATATTCCAATGTCGTTTCCAAATGGTGATACCGAAGAGGTGCAAAAGGTCTCAGATTTGTTTGTCTCAAACAATGTTGATATGACAGAAATTTTTTCTCATGACAAGCACTCTGATGGTGAATTTTTAGTACAGTTGGGAGAATTTTTTATAATTCATAACAGTGAGAAAGATAATGAGAAATTTTGTATTGAATATGCATGTACTTTGTATGTTAAGGATAACAGAAATTTGTCCCATAATGATAGAGAATTTGAATTATAGAATGATGAAGGGAATTTGGGCCAAGCTAAGCATAGTGATTCTCTAAGAACTTTCAACAACTGTGACAGGGAAGATTGCATGAATATCTTCAAGAAGAATCTGATGAACTTAAGGCAAAACTAGGTGTTTGACAGAGGAAAGTATGGGTTTTTCTTTTGGATGGACTTGAGCCATCATTTATGGTTTGAATTTCATACCGTAATGGTTCAAAACTGATGAAGTTGAAATACAGAAGATTAAGGGTTGCCAGTGCATGGACAACTCTTGATAATCCTCTTTAAAATTATTTTCCATGCACAGTAGTTTAGGGTTTTGTTCGTCTCCATTTTGCATTCATTTTCATGTCCATTTTGCTCGTTGATTCATCACCTTGAGTCTAGTCTACTCACCCAAAGATCTGGATCCTTGTAATGATCTCACAATCATTCATCCCTAGATGGAGCCATTGTTAGAACTGTAAAATTTTGATGTATTTCCCAAGCTTTTCATATCCCTAAGTTTCCAATCGAGTCCTCATCATATGCTCAGGGCCTCTCTTCATAATATTTTTCTCACATTCTCCCCATTTTTATCCCATAAAATCCATCAAGTCTTGAATAATTCATAGTAGTCCATATTGGCATGAGATTATCAAGGTCTCCCTGACCCATAATGCATTTTTGTTTATATACATTTGTCGTTGCCTATCAGCAAAACCACAGGGATGTCACAGCGATCAAAATTTACCTACAGGCACCTATTGGCATGACATTTTCATTGTCTCGGTGACTCAAAAGGATTATTTTCGGCCAGACAAAGACTTCGGGGTGAGGTCTTACCAATTGCATTATGTCTCAGTGACTAGCACATAGAACGATGTATCGGCAGGAGATATGTCTTCGGTATGTAGTCTCACCGAATGGGTCGTGTCTCACTGACCATGTGCACATGGACATACTTTGGCCAAACAAATGGTATTTGGCATGAGGTCTTGGCGAGATCTTATTGTCTCACCGACCGGCGACATAGGGAGCTCATCGGTGAGATATTTTTTCTTCGGGGTGAAGTCTCAGTGAACTCTTTATGTCTCACCGACTAGCACATAACGAGCAAACATTTCGGCAAGATTTGTGTCTTTGGTGTGTGGTCTTGGCGAGTTTGATGTGTCTTTCTGATTGCCGATAAGGATATAAATCTCGGTGAGAAACTTTTGCATCGGAGAGATGTCTTGGCGAGTGACTCCGGTCTTGCCGACAATGTGAATGTGGTCTACCAAAAGGTTATCAGGAAGAAGCTATGTAGTCTTACCAACTCAAAAGTCACACCGATAGAGATTTGCATCGGCAAGAGAAGAAATCTTCGGCGTGAGTTCTGCCGAAAATTGAAAGTTACACCGATAGAATACTTCAGGGAGAGTCTCACCAAATAGAGTAATCTAGAGGAAAGGGTTCAGTGAGACATTTGGCATCGGTATGAGTCTTTTCAAAGATTCATAGTCTTGTTGACGAAATTTATTTCATCGGTAAGATTAGTTTCATTGGCGAAAGGGTGGTTACATCTCAGCGACAAAAATGCACCGGGGTACTTTAGCAAGACAAAGGTATTCTATGAAACCTCTTCCTAACTCAAAATTGTCTTAGCGACCGAAAAATACACTAAAGAGCACATCTCGGTAAGATGAAGTATCATCTGTGGGAAATCTCCTCGACAACAGAGGTCATAGCGAAACACAAAGGATGCAGGATGACTGTCTGCGAGACATTAGCCTTCGGTGTGACTACGAAACGTCCCAGTGAGTGTTTGGCACATGTTAAATGAAGCCCGAATACTGTTGGGCGACATGTGAATGCGAAGCATTGTGTCTCTTCAGTCACAAATGTATAAATATCCATTTTCGATTGTAAAAGGAGGCAATTAGATTTTAGATAGGAGATATACAGTAGATAGGTTAGAAATGGATTCAATAGAATAAGATTTTCAAAATAAAGACTATGATGTATGATTTCAAAATGGAGATATCAATGAAAATCAGTTGATGTGGTTGCTTATTTCTGGTGTCAATTTTATGTTGTGCTTATTGAAAGTATTACTAAGTTGTCTCCAAGATTGATGCTTTCTGGTTGTTTAAATTGGTATAAAAAGTTTATATTCAATTTATCAGTGCACATTTGTTGTATCAGTGTGGTTAATTGATTGGTTCTTTCAAGAAAAGATTAAATCCTTTTGGTTGATCACAGTAATTAGGGAAATTCATCTAGATTATTAAGAAGAGCTTAGCAATCAGAGTCTTGCATTTTTATACAAGTTATAAACAAAACATATGCCAACAATTTGAGTGTTTTCCGGAAAGAGGTTTCCCATTGCTATTTCATTTGACTCCGCATACCCAATAAGGCACTAGTCTCTGCATTTCACCATTTAAATTCATTCATTTTCTTTACATCTGTTAACTGAACATATTAGGATTTAGTCTTGAATATTGGTATACAATTTATACCAAATTTAGTTTTATTTTTCCATTTTCATCTGCCATCGTGGACAAATCATTGCAAGAGAGAAGATCATAAGTCAAGTCTGCCCAATTTGTATAGGTACACCCGCCTAGGTCTAGCAACACCTAAAGAGTAGAAAGCTTAAACCATTTGGCTTTGTCTGTTACCCTAAAACGTACCAAGAGATTGGCAACCTCTTGAGGTATCCTTACCTACGTTTTTGAGAGCTAACAACTCTCTCCCTCTATCCCTCCAACCACCCCTCTCTCTCTCTCAAGTATCTCCCTCCCACCCTAACTAGATAACTCCCTCCCTCTGGTCTCTGTCTCTCCCTCCCTCTCTCCCTTCCCACCCCCTTCTCTCTCTCTCTCTCTCTTAGTTCTCTCCATCCATCCCTCCATCCCTCCCTCTCTCTCAGGTCTCTCCCTCTCACCTTACCTAGATAACCCCCTCTCTCTCTTACTCCCTCCTCTCTCTATAAGGTCTCTCCCTCCCACCCTACCTAGATAACTCCCTCTCTCTTAGGCCTCTTGCTCACTCTATCCCTCCAACCGCCCCTCTCTCTCAATTCACTCCCTCCCTCCCTAACTAGATAACTCCCCATCTCTCTCTCAAGTCTCTCCATCCATCTATCCCTCCTACCCCCTCTCTCTGATGTCTCCCCCTCCCTCTATTCCTCCCAAACCCCCTCTCTCTCTCTTAGGCCCTCTCTCTATCCCTCTCTCTCTATATCCCTCCCTTCCTCCCTATCTCTCTCGAGTTTCTCCCTCCCTCTATCCCTTCCACCCTAACTAGATAACTCCCTCTCTCTTAGGTCTCTCCCTCCCTCTATCCCTCCCACCCTACTTTGATAACTCTCTCTCACTCCCTCTCTCTCTCCCTATATCCTTCCCACCCTACCTAGATAACTCTCTCTGGTCTCTCCCTCTGACCCTACCTATATAACTCTCCCTCTATCCCTTCATTCCTCCCTCTCCCTCTCACACTACCTATATAACTCTCCCTCCTTCCCTATGTCCCTCCCTCCCTCCTCTCACTCAATTCTCTCCCTCCCACCCTACCTAGATAATTCCCTTTTTTTCACAGTAGGTCTCTCCCTCTCTCTATCCCTCCCACCCCCTCTCTCTCTTAGGTCTCTCCCTCCCTCTGTCCCTCTCTCTTTGTTCCTCCCTCCCTCTCTCAAGTTTCTCCCTCCCACCCTACATAGATAATGTTGGGAAAATGTTTCTCAACCTTGTAATTACATAAGGTATTGTTAATACATTGATGAATGAGGGCATGGAGGAAGGGGGTGTTCCCCCTCACAAGGGGTCTAGGGGCTCGGGAGTAGGGCCCTTGAAAGGAAAACAATATTTATAATATTTTATTATTGTAAATCTAGACCATTCATCATTAGGTCTTAGATCTGACAACCAATATTTTATTAGCTTGACTTGCCCTAGAAGGCAACCCTATTTTATGAGGGTATTGTATTACATCTATGTATTGTGATGTATTATGAGAGTCTGATAGTGGTCGTGTCACCTCTAGATCTCTAGTTGGTGATACTCCTATGAGAGGCTTGCTCTTCAAGTATATTGTACTCTTTGTAATTTCTGAATAATATATTGGGAAACTTTAAGAGTGTGGAGTTTTTCTGCTGAAAGGGTTTTCCCCAAGTAAATCACTATGTTGTGGTATGCATGATATTTATGTTTAAGTTTTTTTAATTATTAAAGATTTGTAATTTTTTTGCATTATTCTCCTCTTAAGATTAGTGTAGGAAATTTCACTACCTTAGCTTCCTTATAGATAACTCCCTCTCTCTTAGGTCTCTCTCTCTCCCTCTATCCCTCCCAACCCCCTATCTCTCTTAGGTCCATCCCTCTCGTTATCCCTACCACCCCCTCTCTGTCAAGTCTCTCCCTCCCTTTCTCTCTTCCACCCCTCTCTCTCTCTCTTAGGTCTCTCCCTCCCTCTCTCCCTCCCACCACCCTCTCCCTCTCTCTCTCTTATGTCTCTCCCTCCCTCTATCCCTCTCACCCCTTCTCTCTCTTAGGTCTCTCACTCCCACCCTACCCAAATAAATCTCTATCTCTATCTCTCTCTCTTAGTTCTCGCCCTCCATCCCTCTCTCTCTCTCTAGTCTCTCCCTCCCACCATACTTAGATAACTCCCTCTATCTCTCTCAAGTCTCTCCCTCCCTCTATCCCTCCCACCCTCTCTCTATCCCTCTCTCTCTTAGGTCATCTATCCCTTCCATACCTATATATCTAAGTATAATAAATAATATATATATATATAATATATATTAATATATTATATATTATATAATAAATAATATATAATATATAATATATATAATATATTATATAGTAAAATTATCTAAATTATAGCTTTGCTCTACAATTTTTTTTTAGCAAGTAGCAAAAGCCTTCAGAAAATTGTGATTAATTTTGACATGTTGTGAATTGCTTTAAAAGTAAAAATCCATCCTATGCGAAAAAAATTCAAGGGAAAATGAAGCTCCAAGAGTTGGATAAACTGTAGGAAAATGGAAATCTTGTAGAAACAATGAGGTAATGTAAATCAACAAAACATATAAATTATCAAACAATTGATCTATCTAAAGAAGCAGTGGAAGATATGGGAATACTAGAGGATATGGTTGTAATATGTAGATTTATAGGCCCCAAATATGAAAGAAGAAAAATTAGGGCATGGGTTGCAAAAACTTGGAAAACTTAGTAAATCATCAAATTCATACCAAAAGGGTTTTTCATTGCTATTTTTATTTCAGAAAAAGAAAGGGAGAAAGTTTTGTAAGGGGGACTATGGGAAATGGAGGGCCATCCACTATAGATGCAAAAGTGGCACTAGCATTTTAATCGAATTTAGATAAATCCTTATGAACATCTTGTTTGGATCAAGTTCTATAACTCACCCTTTGAATATTGGTCAAGAGGATGTATGGAAAAAACTAGATGACCATTGGGGAATTTGATAGACATAAATACAAATATCTTTGATGGAGACTCATGCTTATATGCCAGACTCCAAATAGCAATGGTGAGTACTGGAAACAATTGATGGAAATAGAAGAAAATGAAAACTTCTACCTAAAATTTTGAAGCAGAAATCATAAAGAGAAAGACTGTAAAAGGAATGGTTTTTGGAAAAATCCTAAAAAGTAGGAATCTCCAAAAAATGTATGGAGACAAAAAACCACCAACAACTCCACTACTCAGGATAATAATCCACAAAGCATCGATCTTGTAGCCTTAGATAAAAATATTGCAACACAAAGCAATGTAGATTCATCCTTTGAAAATATTTTAGGAGACAATATGGAAACAACAAGCAATGTGGAACCAAATAAGGAAAAAGACCAGAGGCAATCAATTCAGACAAATTAGAGGAAAATCTAGATAAATCCTTGAGCCTCATTAAAGAAGATTCAAAATTTGAAGAACTTTATGCAGTAGAAGATTTGTTAGATTTAGATGAATTAGGAATCATGAATTGAAGGTGCATAAGTCAAACCGCTGCCAAAGCACTAGGCAAAATAAAAAAATTAGAAAGGAAGAAAAAAACAAACAGAAAAGAGAGGAGGAAGTGATGGAGAAGGGTCTGAAAAGCATTTCCAATTTTTTTGATATCCAAGGGAGGGAAAGCCTCCCTTGGAGGGAAATTAAGATCTCCACATAGAATGTTAGGGGTGTAAACACCCCTGATAAGAGATGCTTGATCAAGCATCATGGGTATGTGTAGGATCATGATGGGCTAAAAAGTGGCAATATGATGGGTATGTGGCTGACGATTATTTTTTTACCCAAAATTGATGAAACGAAAAGGGTTTTTAAAGGAGATTCTCAGTTTTCCACTGATATAAATTATGCTTTACTTTGAATTTAATAAGTAATTATTATTCATTTTCTATTCAAATTATGACAAAAGTCCTGATTGATAGGCTTATTGAAAAACATCTATAGCTTTCAAACGGTATCACATTTTTTGAGTCCAAAACATGCATCACATTCTATGTTTCACATACTATAGGATTAAAAAAAGAAAAATTGAATTTCATGAAGTTTTGACCAAGTTAAGGTGGTCAAACATACAAGTTTTTATATTTTTAAAAAGTTGTAATAAAAATTCATAATTAATTATTTACTTGGAAAACAACTACAAAAAAATATGCATCACATCTGGCATGAGTCCTCTACTTATATCTAAAATCTTATAAAAAATATTATCATTTTATTGTGGTTAGGGTGGTTAGACAGACACCTACTTATTTTTTCCCTGAAATTTAACTACCACTGCATTGAAATTTCAAATTTTCACCAAATAGTTTTAAAAAAAACAAACCTAGTAGTTTAGGAACTACACTCAATTTTCTACAGATTCTATTCTTACATATTTTTGAAATAATATATATAACTTATTCAAATTTTTATGTCAAGTTGCCTAACTCTGATTTTTTTGAATTTTTTGCCACTTAAGGGCCTGTTTTTTCCATGATGATCCTGCACATACTCTCATCTAGAAAAAATATCAGCAAACATAATTATGATCCAAGAAACTAAATTAAATAAACAAGGAGCACAAAAAAATAGAAGTATTGCAGATCCTAGATGAGATTGTTTCAAGAAGCCATTGGATCAGCTAGTGGTTTGGCTATACTATGGAGGAATACTAGCATCACAATAAGTTGAACACAAGCACATAACAATTGGATGGAATGCAAAGTGTCAGATTTTAATGCGAACATGGAATTTTCTTTATTTAATAACTATGGCCCCATTAAGATAGAGGACAAAAAAGAGACTTGGAATGCAATCAACAATAGAATAAATCAATTGGGAAAAAAACTCTGCATTCTATGAGGTGACTTTAATCCAATCACTAATCTCTTAGAGAAGAGTGGAGGCCTTAAGAAAATCAATAGAGAAATTCAATAATTTAGAGAATTTGTAAAAGAAATAAAAGTTATAGATTGTCAAACCTCAAATAGTGTATATACTTGGACAAATTGTATATTAGCATTTACAAAAATTGCAGAGAGGTTGGATAGATTTTTAATATCTACAAATTGGATGGAGGAAGATATAACAATGGAAGCATCCGTACTCCCAATCTTAGCTTTAGACCACTTCTCGATCCTAATGGAAATAAAAAATGGATTCAAACTCACAAATACTTACTTCAAATTTGAAAAAATGTGGTGGAGAGAAGAAATTTTGATACCCTCTTTAGAGACATGGTGGAAAGAGTGCAAGATCAGTGGTACTCCAAGTTATAATTTTATGAAAAAGATCCAAATGATAAAATAAAAACTAAAGCAATGGAATAAAGAAATATTTAAGAACATATTTCAAGAAAAAGAGGTGGAAAGGAGCTAGAAGAATTAAATAACAAGGTAATAACGAATGGTATGTACTAGGAGGATTACAAAAAGTAACTACAATTGAAGAACTACCATAAAGAAATCTTGGCAAGAGAAGAAGTATATTGGCGAGATAAAGATAGGGAAACATGGTTAAAAAAGGGGATGCAAACACCGTGTACTTTTACACTACTTCTAAAGCTTAGAAGGTTGTTAATAGAGTCAGTGAGATAAAGTCAAAAAACAGTAATGTTGTTAGAGATAGAAAAACAATATAATTGGAAGTAGTTAGATATTTTGAGAAAATACTAGGTACAGAAACCAATTCAACACCTTTTAATAATGAAGCAAATTTGGACTACATTCTAGAATGTGTCACAAATACTAAAAATAACGTTAAATGAATCGGTATCAATGGAAGAAGTTCATGTTGCTACCTTTCAACTACATCCAAAGAAAGCACCTGGTTGAGATGGATTCCCAACAATAATTTTCCAAAAATGTTGGCATATAATAGGGAAGGAGGTGTGGAAAGTGGTTGAAGAATTCAGGATTAAGAAAAAAACTGTGAAAGATCTCAATAACACAATAATATCCCTAATTCTGAAAAAGCAACTATGCACTTCTTTCAATGAGTGCAAGCCAATATCCCTATGCAATACAATTTATAAAAATATTACTTAAGTGCTAGCAAACTGTCTAAAAAGATGTTGAACTCTATTATTTCAAAACAACAAAGTGGATTTTGCTCAAGCAAAGAAATCATTGACAACATCATAGTTGTCAATGAAGCAATACACACAATGTCTACATAAAGAATACAAGGAATGATGATAAACTTAGACATTAGTAAGGCGTATGATAGGGTAAAACGAATTTTTTTAATAGAAAGCCTCAAGAGATTTGGCTTTAATAAATCTTGGATAACACTCATACAAAAATGTAATGATAGTAAGATAGTCACTAAATGTGAATGACTCTATTTGTGGTTTCTTTTCTGCTACAAATAGATTGAGGAAAGGGGACCCATTTTCACCTTTCCTATTTATTATCATGATAGAGGTCATGGGGAGGTCTTTCAAGGAAAGAAGAGAAAAGAATATCAGGAAAGGCATAAATGTGGCTCAAGGACTTAATCTAGTAACACACACAATTTGTTGATGACACAATCTTGTTTGGGGAAGCCAATATGAGAGAAGCAATTGTAATGAAAGAGGCACTAGAGGAATAGACTAAGTTCTCAAGAAAGTTGGTAAATAAAGAAAAAATCTTCCATACTTTTCTTTAGCACCAAGATGATAACTCAGAAAAAAGATAGAAAATCAGCTTGGCTTCACAATTGCAATCACCTCGACCAAATATCTAGGTGCACCATAAATTTCTAGTGCATGTCACTCTCTACATTGGATGGATTTTTTGGAAAAGTGTAGAAACAAGGCTTCAAATGGAAAAACAAGTGGCTAACAATTGTAGGAAGGATAATAATGATCAAATCTATTCTTATAGTAGTTCCAATATATGTGATTTCCTATTTCCAGATCACACACAAGATAAAAACCAATATGGAAAGCTACTTTAAAAATTTCTTATGGGAAAGAGAAAAAGAGGAAAGAAAGTCCCATTGGTGCATTGGGATAAGGCATGCCTATCAAAATATGATGGAGATGTGGGTCTAAGAATAATGAAAGAAAAAAAATTGGCTCTAGGAGCCAAATTAATATGGAAAATGTACAAGGATTTGAATCGCTTATGGTGTAAGATATTTCAAAAAAAATATTTGGATAGCCTAGATCCAGAAAGGATTTTCACCATGGGGACATCTAATGGAGGATCAACCATATGAAATTCTTATGGGATAGTAGGAATATTATAACTGAGCACCTGACTTGAAAGGTTAACAATGGAAAACAAGCCAATTTATGGTTGGATTCTTGGAATGGATACAAGCCATTGGAAGAGGTAGAAGGAATCAAGGAACACATTGATCCAATCATAGATCTAATGGGCCATACAATGAAATACTACATTGGTTTAAACCCGCCTAAGTTTGGCAATCAATATGACTGGTTTGATGTCGAGCTACTACTAATCCCAGAAGAGGAAAAAACAAGGTTGAAGTAAGAATTAGATAACAGAAATGTAATATTGATAAATGGGGGAGATGAATTAATATGTTGTGTTTCTTGTTCAGGGGAGTATTCTGTCAAGTTAGGTTACCAAATTCAAACTACTATGTGAACAAACTCTAACTGGCCTACTAAACTATGTTGGCATCCAACATTCATGCCAAAGGCAAGGGCCTTTCTATGGAAATCTTTACAAAAGGGTATATACTTACAACTGAGAGATTTGATTTTATTGGTATTCAAGGTCCCAATTGGTGCACATTATGTTATAAAAACTATAAAAAAATAAACCACCTTCTATTAGGATGTGAATATGCATCAAAAAGTTGAGATTGGGTCCAAGGTGTGCTAGGTTGGAATAGATCAAGATAGGAAAATATTAAAGAATGGTTGATCAGCTAGCCAAAAGGAAGGAAAGACACATTGTGGGAAGATTTATGGGTGATGGCTCTCTCTATGGTTGTATGGAATAGTTGGAAAGAAAGGAACTGCAAAATATTCCAAGAAAAGAGCATGGTGGAAGGAAAATTAATATAAAAAATAGAAGAGATTCTTTGTGAACTAGTAAATGCAAAAAAGCATGATTAAAATAGGCACCAAGTTCACAAGATGGGATGAGGATTTGTAGAAAAGCTAGATTAAATTAAACAGACCCAAGGGACATCTTAAAGACAAGTCAAAAATCAAAAGGGATGCTATGTGGAAGGGCCCAAATCAAGGAAGATAAAAAGTCAATTTTGATGGATCTGCAAAAGGTTACCTTGGACCAACAGGGGTTGGGTGTATCATAAGGAATAGCCAGGGACAATGCATTTGGGATTTGTCCAAAAAACTTGGTTTTTCCACAAATAATGAAGTTGAGATGGAAGCCCTAGCCTTGGGACTATGGATGTGCAGGGAAAAAAATATCAAGAATGTAGACATTGAAGGTGATTCGTTACTATGCATTCAAGCAATAAAAAATTGAGAAGTTACACCAAACTAGAAATTAAGAAGTTGGGTATTAAATATATAGAATCTTTAGAGGAAATGGAGGATTACACAATTTCACATGTGTATAGAGAGGAAAATGTAGTGGTTGATTTTTTAGCCAATATAGGCATCACTTAAGATGAAGAACTCATCATGGACACTGATCCTAAGAAATGGAAAGGTCTCGAAGGTCTACTAATAAAGGAATAGATAAAAAAATGAGTAAGAATACATGTCCATTCTTAAATCATAGTAGGTCGGTACAAATCATAAAAGGTTGAAACTATACTCTAATACATCAAAGAGGGGAATATAATGGTAAGTCCCCAAACCACAAGATGTCAACATAGCCCATCACTTAGATAATCCCCAATGGAATTTAAATTAATAATAGATGTTAATGGAAAAAGCAATCTGCTCCCAATAGATAAAATATCACTTGTTGGGACACAAACTTACATGATTTTGGAATCTCAAATACGGGTATGTGCAGGATCATCATGGAAAAAATAGGCCCTTAAGTGGCAAAAAAATTAGAAAAATTAGAGTTAGGCAACTTGACACAAAAATTTGAATAAGTTATCTATATTATTTCAAAAATATGTAAGAATAGAATCTATAGAAAATTGAGTGTAGTTTCTAAACTACTAGGTTTATTTAAGGGAAAAAAAATCTATTTGGTAAAAATTTGAAATTTCAATGTAGTAGTACTTAAATTTCAGGGATAAAATAAGAAGTAGGTGATTGTCTGACCACCCTAACCACAATAAAATGATATTATTTTTTTATAATATTTTAGATATAAGTATAGGACTTATGTCCGGATGTGATGCATATTTTTTTGTAATTTTTTTCCAAGTAAATAATTAATTATGAATTTTTTATTACAACTTTTAAAAAATACAAAAAGTTGTATGTCTGACCACCTTAACTTGGTCAAAACTTCATGAAATTCAATTTTTTTTTTTACAATCCTATATTATGTGAAGCATAGAATGTGACACATGTTTTAGATTCAAAAAACGTGATACCGTTTGAAAGCTATAGATGTTTTTCAATAAACTTATCAATTAGGACTTTAGTCGTAATTCAAATAGAAAATGAATAATAATTATTTATTAAATTCAAAGTAGAGCATAATTTAGATTGGTGGAAAGCTAAGAAACTCTTGTAAAAACCCTTTTCGTTTCATCAATTTTGGGTAAAAAAAAAGTCATCAACCACATACCCTACAAATACCCATCATATTGCCACTTTTTGGCCCATCATGATCCTGCACATACGCATACATGGACATTATCCCTTTCATTGAGTATCACTTCATTTGTCTTTGATATGGACCAAGGCTCCATATTTTTCCACTAACAAATATCCTCAATGGGTCATTATGCCTATTCATTAGCTTTCCACTTTTCCTATTAGAATGGATAACTTGTTATGTTTCTCTTGTTTCCTTTTATTATGGTCTGATAAAGGAACTACAAAAGGGAAAGTATATAAGAAAAATCCCAAAGGAAAATTAATCACAATAATGAGTCTTTAACACTCTAGCCAGTGGAGGCAGGCACAATCCATTTCTAACCAAGGAATACCTTGGATTTAAACAAGGCTACATTTTCATATAATAGACTCTTCTAACAAAAGGTACATGAAGATTAACCCTAATGCATGTTATGTTTTAAAATTTGGGATGTTGGTTGGTGTTCTCTTGGGATTGCTATCAAAATTCTATCATCTACTCTGTCTTTAAATCTCAACCCTTGTTTGTTTCTCTTTGAAAACATGACAATTTGATGCTTTTCCTATGATCTAAAATCCTTTGGTCATTTACACACTGGGCACCATACTTGTCCCTTTAATAAGCACTACACTTTGTGAAATTCAACTATTGCACATTTTACCTTTCAGTATGAAAATTACCTCTGGAAAGAAATTAGTCTTCCAAAAGGGTAAGTTTAAACTAATTTTCGAATGGATAACGATTGCTCTATTCATTGGGCATCACTCATTTTAGTTCCTACAAAGGTTTGACCTTAATTCTTTCATGAGATTACATTTTCATACCATTCTATATGCTCCTTTCTACTTGACCCTTCTACCAATTTAATACGAAGAGTAATCACAATGTATTTTTGGAATAGAATCAAATTACAATATGAACATAGAAATCTTTTAAGGTTTTGGAAATAAACTCCAGTTTAATGAAAAACATGGAAAATCCACTTAGAATTCAAAACATCAACATATCTGCTTTTAAACATGAAAAACTTAATATCTAGAAGGTGTTCAATTGTAACTAATAAAATGATTCAAAAAAACAAAATCAAAATCTCAAAAGAACATTGGATATAAACTTTTTCTCTTTATACATAAGCACAATATTCATGAAATTCCCTTACTAAAACTTGCTTATCAAAGGGCAAGATTACATATTCATTTTACACTTGCAAGTTATTCACATTTCTTATTATAATGGACAATGTTATTTAGCTCTTGTTTCCTTTTATTATGAGTCTACTCAAGCATAATCTATTTCTAAATTTAAAGGAATGCCTTATTTTAAATAGGGATACATTCTCTTAAACTAGACTCTTCTACCGAAAGGTACATAAAGAATAACCCTAATGTAGTTTTAAAATTTGGAGTGTTGGCTAGTGTTCTCCTGGGATTGCGATCAATCTGTCTTTAAATCTCAACCTTCTCTTAAAACAATGACAATTTGATGCTTTGCCTATGATTTAATGGTCATTTAAACATTGGGAACCATACTTGTCCCCTTAATATGCACTTCATTTTACCTATGGAAAGAAATTAAATTGCTCCTATAGAGTTTCAACCTCAATTCTACCCTGAGGTTACATTTTCATACCATTCCACTTGATCCTTCTACCAATGTAAAATGAAGTGCAAACACTCTTTGGAACATAATCAAATTACATCTTTCAAAAATATAATCTCATCCCTCACTTGCAACTTTAAAAACCTAGGTCTCTACACTAGACATTTTTAATGAAAAACCCCTAGCTCGTATGGTTTTTTTTCTGGGGTTACATTTTCATACCATTTTATCCATTTCTTTCTGTAACTCAACCTTTCTTATGAATTAATATTGGAACTCGAAGAGCAACCCTAAAATACAGTTTGGAATATAATCTACACATGGTAACCTCTTAGGGTGTTAGAAATAAACTCTAGTTTTATTAAAATCCATATAGAATTCAAAAATTGGCACACCTACATTTAATCATGAAAATATTAATAACTAGAATGTACTCAACTGAAACTAAAAAAATGGTTCCAAAATCTAAACACAAGAAAATTCCTAAAAAAACATTGGAACTAGACTTTTTTCTTCAAACATATGCATAATATAATATATATATTTCAAGTCTATTACATTTTTCCAAATGGTTGTAAAATAATAGATATATCATGTAAGTCCTTGACCAAAACTCGCTTATCAAAAAGAAGGATTATATTTTCATATCAAAATGGAAACTTTAAGATTTGGCTTTCTATGTTGGACATTTTTATCAAAACCTTTTATTCGTTTGGACAATATATGGTAGAGCCTTAAGGGTTACCATCATTCTCCAGCTGACGACTTTTTTTTAACCCAAAATTGATGAAATGAAAAGGGTTTTTAAAGGAGATTCTCAGCTTTCCACCAATATAAATTATGCTTTAATTTGAATTTAATAAATAACTATTATTCATTTTCTATTTGAATTATGACTAAAGTCTTGATTGATAGGCTGATTGAAAAACTTCTATTGCTTTCAAACGGTATCACATTTTTAAAATTTGAAACATGCATCACATTTTATGCTTCAAATACTATATGATTAAAAAAAAAATGAATTTCATGAAGTTTTGACCAAGTTAAGGTGGTCAGACATACGATTTTTTATATTTTTTAAAAGTTGTAATAAAAAAATTATAATTAATTATTTACTTGCAAAAAATTACAAAAAAATATGCATCACATCGGGACATGATTCCTCTACTTATATCTAAAATATTATAAAAAAAATATTATCATTTTACTGTGGTTAGGGTGGTTAGATGTAAACACCTACTTCTTATTTTTTCCCTGAAATTTAAGTACTACTGCATTGAAATTTCAAATTTTCACCAAATAAATTTCTTTTTTTTAAAATAAACCTAGTAGTTTATAAACTATATTCAATTTGCTATAGATTCTATTCTTACATATTTTTGAAATAATATAGATAACTTATTCAAATTTTTACGTGAAGTTTCCTAACTCTTATTTTTCTGAATTTTTTGCCACTTAAGGGCCTATTTTTTCCATGATGATCCTGCACATACCCCTCACTGCCTTCTAATTGGTTAAAAAATCATTCGTGTAACACCATCTTCAACCGTTTCTCTGTAATCTTACCCAAGATGGCTAACTAGATCTTCTCACAAGTAAGGCGAATTAGAGTCTCCATGGTTTCAAAGTTCCTTTCTCTCTTCATTACACTTGATTTCTAAGAATACATGCGCTAAAATAGAAGCGTGTGCTCAATTTTGAGAAAATTTTAATGAGTATCTGGTATGTGTGCAAGGGAGAATTTTACATAAATATTTAGATGAACATCTCTCCAAATTACATTCGGGCATTGCCCTTGGCTCTCATACAAGTGAGATGTTAGGCTTGTTAACTTCGGCTCTAATGTGAAAACATGTGGCTCTTATTGATACTATGTTGTGCATACCCTGCAATAATTGTTCCACTTGCATTAAAGGGTAATTGACAACTTTCAATTATTACCCCTAAATTGTACAATTGAGACATGGTTTGAACATTAACGTGCAAACTTGTAAAGTTTGTGTTATCATATGTATGTTAAAATATTTAAACTTGGGCCTCCCCTAATAACATAAGCACAGTCTTTTTTCCTTAACAAGGGTTGCAGGTTTATAAACTTGTTGATCCTAAGGTAGAATTTTTTTGCCTAATATGGTTTACAACCATATTAATCTCTTAGAAATAGGCGACATAAGTTTTGGAAGACACAAGAGAATAGAAAAATCAAGGGAGCTAATAAAGTGGATCTTATATCATATCATTAATGAAACTAATCTACGTTTTTGGCGAATGGAGTTCATTCCAAGTTGCATGTAATGTGAAATTGTAAATTAGGAGCTAGCCCTTCTGGTAGCACTTACCTTATAAAAATAAATAAATAAATATATTATAATATATAGTATACATTATATAATATAATATATATATATGTGTGTGTGTGTGTGTGTGTGTGTATTAATTATTAATAAATACATTATATATACAAAATATTTTTAAAAAAATAAACATAATGGATATATGTTTACAAATGAATCCATTATGAATAGGTACCTATTTCAAATGGATATTCATTTTGTTTGAAAAAACCAATAGCCTCAGGAACCCTTGGTAGACTTAAGGTACCAATTTCACAATAGTTATAAGGTTATGAAGGGATTTATATGTTACTTACTTGAGCTTGTTAGGAACTCTCTTCCTTGCAGTCCATCGGACGGCTAAGCAACCAAGGTAAGCCATCATTGGCATAGAATGCTCTTTGAAAACTGTCCATCTCGAGCAAGGTATTTCCCCTAGATGTACTTGTCAATCTTGAGGATAATAGTATTGCTCCTTGTCTACTATCCATCTCGAGCATAGTACTACCCTTATACACCTATCAATCTTGAGCATAATGTTGCTTCTTGACTACTATCCATCTCAAGCATAGTATTGCCTCTAGACACCTATCAATCTTAAGCATAATATTACTGCTCCTTTACTAATATCCATCTCGAGCATAGTACTACCCCTAGACACCTATCAATCTCGAGTATAGTACTACTCCTTGACTAATTTCCATCTCAAGTATAGTACTGCCCCTAGACACTTGTCATCTTGAGCATAGTACAACCCCTTGACTATGACTTAACACTATGACTAGAAGATAGGTCCCTAACTCAATTAAGCAGGTTCCCAACTTAGTTGCAACCATGCATGGGATTAATAAATATTTCATAAGGAAGCATTACATGCTCATAGACTCCTGATTGGGGGTAGAGGTAACTAACCAACCCCTTGTTAGTTGTGGTTGATACCCAACTTACTTTTAATCCCTCAATATATATTTCCAGACAAGGACCCGTAGGTGTTTGTTTTCTCATAACATAACAAAAATTTGCTACTTGATCACATAAGACTGTCTTAGCAGCCAACAAGCATAATGAAAATTAACTAGGTGATTAACTATGTCAGTCCTGGTAGCCAGCAGTACATGGCAGAAATTAACCATGTGATTGTCTATGGCTATCCTAGTAACCAATAGAACATATCAGAATTTATGACAACCCTAGCAACCAACAATACAATATAGTGGTGTGCAGATTTATAACCTGGGGTTCTTCAGATCTTTTACATTTTCATATAGATGTGCTACTTACATTCTAAGGTATTTCTCTTTTAGTTAATATATACCATGAAGAGAGTTATTTTCTTGAATAATATTAATTTACAATATTTGAGATAGCCAAATATAAGCTTCAACACCCTGGCATTATTAGAGGCTTGGGTTGATAGAGAAAATAGGTACAAAGAAAAGGAATACATTATCTTCTTGTGCTGAAATACTTTAGGGAAATAAATTTTTGAGAGGCAAGCAAGGATAGAGTAGACATATAGCAAAATTTTCTCTCCAGATAATCATTAAAAGTGACAAGAGTCATTAATCAAGGGATTTCTATTTTGTTTGCAATGATTTTACCATTTCACTTGTAAAGCTTTCTAAGGGTTTAGATGACATCACAAGAAAAATAATGCAACCCAAAGTATGGAGACTAACATTTGTACCAACCAACTCTTGAGTTTGGAAACCTTAAAGTCTTAACACGTATAGTATATGGTAGTCAACCTGCTAAACACACAACATGGCCAAAATGGAAGGATATGCCTATCCAATCAAACGTAACCCAATTAATTTCTAAGAGTGATATCCAATCATGAGGATGGTGTCTAACAAGTGTTTAAATTTGAAGAAACTACATAGACCAAGGTATGTGAATTCTTCGTGACAAATGCAAGTGGATATTCTAATCTAGTTTCACACTTTACCCAACTAAAAGCTACCAAGTGAAGCAGAGGAGAGTGGGGTTAAACAAGAGTCAACAAATGGAAAATTTAATCTAATTTTCACAACAACATCCGTGCCTATAATTTTTTCAACATTAGACCAAGACATTCATGTTGAGTTTACAAAGGGATACAATTTTAGAAAAACAAAATTGCAACAACAGAAATCTCAGACCTAGTTTGGGTGACCAGAAGTCTGGTGTTTGAAGCTGACACTAAGTAATTTTCTCTAGGTTCCTCAGTTACACCATCCTCCTCTCTATGGTATGAAAACCTGCAAATACCTCCTTTCTCTCCTCCTTTTCTTCTATTCTGCCATTTTAAGGGGTTTTGAGGTGTTTAAAAAGGAAAATTAACTCCCATTTTGCACAACTTGCAGAGGGAAATCACTGAATTGGGGTACCATGAGCATTAATGGCTCTTCCACCCCTCCTCCTCCCTTCATGCATGCACCCATTCCCATTAATTTTTTCTTGTCTCTTGGTCGCGGGGTGGAGAGTTGCTCAATAATGGTGATTGTTGTTCGAATGCCCTCTTCCTTAATTTTTTGCTTCTTTATTTTCATTCATGGGCATTTCAAAGAATATAATTTTATTTGGCTACTCGAAATTTTAATAAGGTACCAATTTAATAATATAGTATAGGTTATATAAATTGTTTTCTACTCTTTTTTTCTTTTTTTACTTCATGGATTTTTACTTTCTATGGTTTATTATTTATTTATTTGCTTATTCTAACTTATATATATATATATATTCAATTTTGTTTATCTATTTACCATTCCCTAATAAATTATAACATTATTCATCATCCTTATTTAATCCGAATTAATTAAGCTATTTAAATGTCTTCGCCTAGCCGGAATGGATGACTATAGAAATTTGATAAACGACTAAGGTAATAGGCTTAAATGAACTTCAGGTGGATGAAAATTATAGGCAAGGTCTTGACACTATAATGACATTAGTGATTGATTGTCTCTCATCCAACAGAACCACAAAATCTACCTCATCTTTCACCCCGAGTACCTGCAACCAACAAAAAACCTCACACAAATCCAACAACCAAATCATCAATCCAAGTTATCTTAAACAATTCAATGCATTAAATTTGGAATAGCATAATAAGGTTAATAATCACATCCAATTATGTTAACATCAAGGTTCACAATTAACACACATACATATATATATGTCCAAATAATAAAATCCAAGTTCCACCCCTAGTCCAAATTACATCAGGGCTAAGGGTCATGCAAGAGAGTTATCAAGGTTTCTAGGGGATATGATAGGCTTATGGCGGGAGAATGCTTCAGATATGACAGTATATTGACAATCTCTAGTATATGGGCCTCTACAGAAACCCTAAGTCCCTTGAAATCTCTAAAATAAGTTTCCATTTTTCAAAATTTCCCCATTGCAATAAGCAGACGATTTTCCTAGAGCATGAACCATGATAGAGAACCTTTTTTCCCTCCACTCTATTGACTAATCACCTTGCAACCTCCTTATTATAGTTTTATGTCCATTTTAGCCCCTAGCCTATTTATGTGTCTTGTGTTACTTAGGCCTCTTTTTCCTAGCCTATATAATCCCTATGCATCCATATCCTCTTTCATATCTTCTTTCCATGGTCTCATTTAAAGATACTATGTGTTTCCTTTCACTTAATTCTATTTGCATCCCATGTTCAAACCCCACCTTTAATCTCACTAATTTATATTATTTTACCCCTTGTCAAACCATCAATTGTTTTTGTTGACTCCATCATGTATGGAAATCAAAAACTTGTCATCCTAAATCCTATATTAATGAAAATTAAATTCATGGTACTATCCACCACTACATGACCCCCATTTGAGCTTGAGGTCCCCTTGGAAATTGAGTAATTTTTTTATTTACAAACAATGCCCAAATTTTACTACCTAATAGGGTAGCCTTGGATTTTCAACCTCCAACCATAATCTTTGAATGTGAGCTAATTAATTTGTATGGCATCCCATCTACCAAGTTTTCACCTTTAAATTCCCAAGCCAAGCTTTTCAAAAAAAAAATTGCCTCCTTTTTACATAGATATTGAAATTTTGAGTTGCTCATAATATCTTTTGTTATTTTTGTTCATGAATGACACCCAAAAGTTAAAAAAAAAGGAGTGAGATAGATTCATCTCCAAAGCCTCATATATATAGTTTCATCATTAGACATGTTGCAAAAATATCTTTCACAATAGATGGGTAATTTATAAGGATTTCAACAAGGTGAGTCATTTCCATTTATGAATTTTATTTGAAATGAATTATTTTTTATTTATTTTTACAACATCCTCTTCATACCTCTAACACATACCCTTCTATGCCATCAATTTACATTTCTATCACTTTTTAATTTTTTTATATCCCCACATATTTTTCATTGGTGAAATGTTTTCCTTAGTGTGTTGCCATTTACAATTGGTTTCTCTCAAATCCATTATCAACCCACCTTCATAACTTGGATTTTCAAACATTATATTATCCTATTTCATTTTCATTAGGTCACCATGGATTTATTGTCATTTCATAGCATTTCCCATTAGCCCTTTGTGAACACAGGCCTTTATTTAACACATTTAAGAGTTGTAAGCCATTACCATACCAAACCATCACTTAATCACTTTAGAATTATGGTTTCCCATTTTTTTATTAGTTCTCCTTAAAGCCCCAAATCTTATTTATATTGAACTATAACATTGTTCCCAAAAGCATTCTCCCTCCCCACTCTCTTTGTAGAGTTTTCATGGACCTTTTGACATCATCCTACAAGTTTTCATGGTTGTTCTTTGATCTGTATTAAGTTCGTAGAATAAATAATTTTAAATGGATTTAACTTATCAATATTTAAATGTGGAATGATGCTTGGAATCTCACATGGGAGTTGATTGAGGTAGACTCCACCTTAACATTTTTTGTAGGTTTCCCTCTCAAAAAAGTACACTTGTAGTTCATTTAAAAAAAATATTCTCAGGTTTAAAAAATGTTTTGAAAAGAAAAGTACATAGGGAACCCATCACAAGGTTTGTAGAGAACTATTTGAGAAGGTGAAGGTTTCCCTCATGTCTTTTAGTAAGTGTTAAGGCCAACTTGCAAGTTGTCATTTCTTGTTTTTAGACTTTGTTTTGATGATTTTTTATTCAAACTTGCTATCAAAGGATTATATAAGTCATATGGACTCATCCATGCTTAGAAATTATAATTTTTACTATGTGAAACCATTCCAAATTGTTCATTTTATGTCATGTTTTCCAATGAATCGAGACTACTAGGTTTTTTTATGGTGCCAAACCCCCATGACACCTTATTTTGGGCTCATAACTCCCACACAACCACTCATATCCTAAGGGATAAGTAGCAAATTAGTTTGTTGTAGGTAGATAATGTTCACAATGGGATAACTTCACTTATTATTGCAATCAATCTTCCCTTGTATCTACACCCTCACACACACACATGTACACATAAATGTAACAATGCACACAATACCACATGTGCATGCATATGTTAAACAAAAATAGAGATACATTGTGAATACACCATAATGAGTAGCATTAATTAAATATTTCTTTCTTTCATTAAAAAAAATATAACTTTTATAGCTAGCTAGCTTTTATCAAAAAAATATACAAGCAACGATTTAGGCCTTCCCCTAAAGTTACCTTGCACACGAACTTTCTCTCCAAGATCCACATACCTATACAAAATGATAAAAATTCCCTTTTCCCTGATAGCCCATCCTCTAATTTCCTCCTCCTTTAAGTTTCCTCTATAACTCTTACTCCTTTCCCTCACATAGCCTCCTTAAATCTCCTATGAGGTCAAGCCATATCTGCTTCTAAAATGACAACCCACTAATAAAGGTTTCTTCTCTTCTTGTTTTTCTCCTCTTCTCTGCTTACCTTTTTTTCTCTGCAACCTTCTACCTCTTTGCATGTCATTTCTTATTTTTTGTGAACAAACCAACATATGTTAAAAAACCTAAAATTTCTTTAGAGGTGGATGTTGTCTTTTCCTTTTTTTTATTATCCCTCCTACACATTTACTCTCTTCTATTGTTGTTAGATAGGGGCAAAATGAATCTTTTAATTGGTCACTCCATGTCTCTATTTCTACCTTTTTCCTATCTCTTCTATATTTCCTTCGTTCTTGCTATTTTTGGCAACACCCTCTTCATCATGAGTGCTTTTTCATGCTTCAATTCCTCTATAAATTTGGGTGATATATTATTCCTTCCATTTTCTCAAGTAACATGACTTCAAACTCCACTTTTACTAATGTCTTGTTGCATTTGTGGGTAGTCTAAGGCCCTATGACCCACTTCTCCACACTTGAAGCATTCTCCCATGAATTTGCTTCCTCTTTTTTGACCAAATCTATACCTTCATCTTTTATGGAGTATGGCATTCCACCTACATCATGGTTGTTTTCTTGACTATAAAAAACTAGTTGTCCTCTTCATTCTAATTGTACCTTCTTTTGGTTGCATATATTAGTCCCTCCTCCTCATCATCATCATTAATAATTTTACTTTCTCCTACAAGTCTCCTTTTTTTCCAGTTGAACCAAGTTGTTTCCTTGATAATTTCCCCTTAGCCTTGAGTGCATATTGGTAGGCCTCCTTGACGGTTCACCCTTGTCATGCTTAACTCATCCTATATGCTCAGCCTTAAGCCCAATCTTCTCATTCTTCAAATATTAGTGACCTTTAAACTAATGAAGATTTTGTAAAACTCCTCGGTGTAGCTCTACACACTCAACTTCTTCTATCACAAGTTTTGTAAAAACATTAGCGGCTCCAATTGATAGTCGCTTGGTAAAAATTTAGTCTTCATTCTCCTCACCATACTATCCCATCAAGTGATTTTCTCTCCTATTCCTTCTCCTTTCAGCTTGCACCTATTTCCACCAAAATATTCCATGTCCTTTTAGCCTTGTTTGTGACACTATCACCCTTCTTAAATCCTCTATATCATCATATTTGAAATACTTCTCATCTTCATTATCCAATCAATTAATACATCTAGTTCTAGGCTTTCTAAGAAGCACAACAATTTTTCCTTTAATATTCTTCCTATCTTGGAGATGGCTCAAGCATTCTTCTCTTATTTGCATCCATTTTTGCATCTACATTCTCCTATTCTACTACTACAACTCCTTTCTCTACTTCACTCTAATTGTCAGCACCTTCATGTGCTCTGCCTCTTCTCCTATCACCCTCTAGGGCATCCACTAAAGCTTTTACTCCCCTTATGGCTTGCAATGTCTTATCAATCTTTCTTGTAGCTTCTTTTGTTGCTACATTTTTTTTCATTCTTCTTCTCAAAGGCATATTTCTCACCTTTGCAACTCTCCTAGCTACAACCTACTTGGTTGGAAATAAGACACACACACACTCACAATCACTGCCTTCCTTGAATTCTTTCCAACATCACACCAAGGATGGTGCACTCCTTCCTAGAACATTAACCCACTATGATACCACATCCCTATGATACCCTATTTTGAGCTCACAACCACTCATAGCTTAAGGAAGAAGCAATAAAATAAATTAGATTGTTGTGGGTAATCATCCCCTATCTCTACAACCTCACACATATATAAATATTAAAGAAATAACCTACAAAATACCACATAAATGCATACTATAAACACAAATAAAGATAGACTATGTATTCTCCATAATGAACAACATTAAGTAAATATTTCTTTCTTTCATTTACAAGAAAAACAATAGCTAGCTTTTATCACAAAATGCATACAAACATGGATTTAAGGCTTATCCAAAAATTGCCTTACCCAAATCTACATACATATAAAAAAAGGGGCTTTTGTGATGGCCCACACTATACTCTCCCCATCCTCCTTTTAAGTTTCCTCTCTAGATCTTACTCCTTTCCATCACATAGCCTCCTTAAACTTCTCATGAAGTCCAGCTATATCTAATAAAGGTTTCATTCTCTTCCTTTTTATTCTCCTCTAATTTGCTTTCACTTTCTGCCCTATGACCTACCTCTTCCCATGTCACTCCTCTGCCGTTGAAACTAACATATCGAAAAAACCTATACACTTAATTCTTTTCTACTACTGTCAAATAGAGACAAAGTGAATCTTCTAATTTGTTGCTCCTTGTCTGCGTTTCCAGCTTGTTCCTCTCTCTTCTATCTTTCCGCACTACGCCTACTCAAAACTCACAAAAATCCTGCCTTCTTGATCTTTTCAAAATGCCCCCAAGTCTGTATAGGCATCAAAATCAGTTGTATTCAAAGCCAAACATACTAGTCTAATTTTTTCCCCCATTTCCTGCTCAAATCTCTCATTTTAGCAGCAAAGTCAATCATACCAAATGTGATAAGCACTCCCCCAAGAAAATCCAAATTCACCAATCTCATGTACTAACCCTAGCTGGGTGTAAAGGCTATCAACAGATGGTTGAATCAATCCAAAAAGGGGTAGCCAATATTAAAAAATGAAATCATGTGAGGAAAATGGGGTTGCATGCATTCCATGTGCGATACCCCTGCATAATTTTTAGTTTGTTTTTATGATTCCATTGTAGATCAGGACTTGAAATATCTTGGGATGCTTTCTCATGGTGTTACCACTAATCCCTATCAATTTGTCATTCCATTTACCAAGTCAAACGTTTTCATTTCTTCAACTTGCATTCATTTTTCATTCATGTTTATCAAGAACCCTTGATTTTTACTACAAACTAGATGCCTTTTTTCTTGTTGATTAATAGGTGAACACTTCTTAGGAATTAAGACACTCTCTTCCCTGACAAAATTGAAGTCTGTACCCACTCTTAAGTCAAGGCTGCCCCTTGGACGATGTTGTCATGGCGGTTGTCAGGACTGATCAATATTATCAGGTAGGTCGTTACCTTGTTTTTTTGATCCAACAGGTCCCAAATTTCACATGTAGCATCAGGAGGTGATTCTAAGCAACTTTCATTCAGATCTCTTCAACTCAAAGGTTCATCTATCCCACTTATTCAGACCCTGCAAGGAAACCTTTTTGTCAATACAGAATGTAAAACAAGGTTATATCCAATCCAATGTATTGGCATGACACAATAGTAAAGTTGTTAAGCTAGCTTTTGACAGGACAGTTCCCAGAAGTCAGAACAACCATTATAAGGTAACCAAACCCATTAAGGGAACAATTCTACTAAATAAGTACGCATTTTACAAAAAAACTGTAAACAAGTGTTGTTGTTGGGTAAATTTTCTGGAGAAGGTGAGAAATTTTCCTGCAGTCGGCTGCTTTCTAATAGCTTATAGTAAATATATCTGCTAGGCATTCTTGCTTGACACAATGAGAACTTTGAATGAGATCAGTTGACAGACCTGTAATTTCTGTAAAATCAGTAATAATGCAGCATCATATAGAGAATGTAAAGTAGTAAGTTTTGCACAAACTCAATGTGAAAACAGTGAATTTATAGTCTTTTCATTTTAAAATCACATTGCTTGATTTGGGAACTTGCACCCAATTGTTTCTTTTTATTGGCATCGATTGAACTTTGTTATATCCAATATCTATTGCATGAATTTGAAATTTGTGTATTGAGTTTCATGCCTATTGCTCTTCAAGCCCCATATGACCTAGCAACACCCACAGTTGTGTAATAAATTCGCCTCCAATAGTTGAGTGCTCTGCATGAACCATAGGCTTCCCATTGAAAGAAGCATAATAAATGAGCAAGGCAGCCCAATAATTTGATAATATCCTCCATCGTTCTGCAATTTCTATTCTCAACAGGTCCCTTGCTAATCTTGCCCCATTTCCTAATGTGTATGGACTGTTGTAATTCTTCAAAGTCTTGAATATCAGAGACGGAGAGAAAGCGAATAAGCTCGGAGTGGATTTCTATGTAAACCAGTCTGCCAATTTCGGGATGGATAGGCAAAAAATCACGGCTTGAAACCAGCAAATAAGCGGAATAGTTAGAGAGTGTCTTGCTGAGACGAACACACCTTTCTATCTCTTCATTTTCACGATAGGAGTTATCCAGGTTCCCAGCCTCAAGGTGAACCGAGTGACCATGACGGTTGTTCTCATTACGTGTGGAGTGTGTGCTCCAAAACTCCATCTCGCAAATTGATGTAGCTATGTGCCACTGTAGAATTATATGTTCATGGTCTGTATCGGAACCCCACCTCAGCTCTCTCCTCAAGTTATTATTATAAGACCTAACCCTGTTTCTGCAAGTCTGAAATGAATCTTCACTAGGAGATTTAGCTTTTACTTGATCAATGATGAATTGTTTGAATTCGTCTTCAACAGGCTTTGATTTGATGTACCAGGCCGTAACAAAGTCTGTGAGGCTCAGAAATTTAGCCAGCTTCCATTTGGACGATGAGATGGCAGAGCAAGTTTCTATTAGAGTATTGCCGGATCGACTTCTTCCAATACCGACGTCCACGCAATCTCCGAAGCTTGCTGAGCAGCTTGAGAGCGATCTTCTTCAACTTGGCCAGGGACTGTAGTTGAGAGGAAGAATGTTGGATATCTGAGCAAATTAACCAGACCAAGGTCGAATCGGATGCTATAATTCTGATCAACTGAAGCAGCTCCACCATCATCGCTACAGAAATGATTATATAGGCCACCGTCCTTTGAACTTCATCGACCAGTTCATCATTCTCCCTGTCTTCCAATCAATCCCCTGTAAACCAAATACCCACCAAGTCCCAGCAGAGGGATATTGACGATCCGCATTATAGTCCCCCATTTGCCGTAGGCTGTGCCCCTTGACTTTGAGAACAATGTATCGTACAGGAACTTTAGTTCATCTCTATCACTGTAAATATCTTCTCTGAAGATAAATGAGATAAACCTTCATTAAAAAAGAATTGTCTGGTCTCTTCCCGATAACATTCATGAAAATGCAGATTTAAGTACCTCCTCATATTCATTTTGAACAAGGCCTGAGACAAACAGAGGATGTAGTTTTCCGTTGCCTGTTGACCCTCATATTCCCAAACATTTTGAATGGTTACTGCCTCTCTTATGAGCAATTCGCGATTTCGTACTGATTCCCACATCTTTGTTATACCCATAACCACATATTTGCATGGGGCCGAGTATTCCGGGTAGCTCATATAGCTGTACACTCGGTAACAGTAGTTCACTAATTGGGAGTAGCTGGCCAATCTCAAGGCAACTGTTCTTTCTGCATATTTCAAAAATCCTACGATTAAAAAGATCACTGGACCTGCTAATAAATCCCTTTCCAGTCCGGATATGTATAAAACATAGATTGCAACTGATATCTGATACAGCATATTCATCAGGTGCCTTGTCCAGAGTTCATTGTCAACGGTGGAATATGCAGCGACATTATCTGGGCCTCCCAAATGCAGCAGCAACAGGGGAGCCCATACTCTGAATATCCTAGTGTGAATGGATTTGTGTGCCATGATCCCAAGGGCGTAGATAGCCACAGCATCTGCGAACATATATGACAACCACAGAAGTAGCTGCAAAACACTCCTTGAACTGCGATGTCTGAGTGAACCTCCAAATGCCAACACAAGCTGCAGGTCCATACCATCCAAGACTACACCACTGGTCAGGAAAATATCAGAAAGCCACGCCATTGCGAAATGGCTGCAAAACAAGAGGAAATGAAGCGACTGTTAGATATTTAATGTCACTGTAAATTTAATTTTAATTGTTGAAGGAAGCCAATAGTTTAATATTGAAGCTGTCATAGTTTATCTACATCAGTGAGAATATGGACTATAGAATCCATATTGCAGAAAGTAATGATGGCAAGTACATCAAGGAGAATAAAGGTAAATAATTTTTTATAATAACTTTAAGATGCAAGAAAATTTGTTAATTGATAGTAATTTGTGAGATGTTGAGAAAAAAGTTTAGAGACTTATAAAAGCTATTTTGGTTGTTTAGTATGATGTTATGGATTATAAAGTGAAAGGTTTAATCATGTTTTGTGTTTTAATCAATGTTTATGAAGAATCTATTGTAAAATTATTGTGGAAGAAATTAGGTGAGTTCCACCAGACTCTTTTTTTTTAATACTTTCTCCCTCTGATGGCAATCCCAAAGGGCGGCGGCCTCTTCTCCAATACTTTTCATGCTCTTTAAGGGAGTGTTTGACGTCAATTTTTAGTTTTTAAAATTCGACATTTAATTCCCGTTGTTAGGGGGTCGCTGTTGTTTTTTGTTTTTTGACGGTTCCGATTGGTGACTGTGGCTCTTCTATCTCTCAAGGGGTTTCCTCACCCCATTTTCTCTGAGGGGCTCCCTCACCCCATTTTGTACTTTGTATGTATTTGATATATTAATATATGTATGAGGTTTTTCCTCTTTTTCTTTAAAAAAAAGAAAAAAATTATTTTAAAAAGAAATTGTATTTTTTAAGAATGAAAGGTGGACAAATTATAGATCACTTGAAAGCATTTAATATGTTGATGGCTGAACTAGTATCAATTGGTGTGCAAATAGAAAAGGAAGAAAGATGTCAAATTGTACTTTGTTCTTTTTGTTATGGTTATACAAAGTACTTTTGTAACTTTGAAAGTTGAAGATGTTTTGAATTTTTTCTTTGTAAAAAAAATGAGAAGGAAAATCTCTGAGTGCCAAAGAGGCCCTAAATATATGAGAAAGATCTAAAGAAAAAAGGAATGAAGAATGAGAAGCATGAAAAATCTAAATCCAAATTCAAGGGGAGATCCAAATCTCTTGGACAATCCAAGGTAAAATGTTGGAATTGTGGTAAACCTAATCACTTCCAAGAGCATTGTAAAGAGTAAAAGAAAAAGAAGTATGATTCTAATTTTGAATTTGTAAAGGAAAATAGTGATGCATTTATTACAGTTTTGACAACCTATGTAGGTAATGATGCATGGTTAATTGATTCAGATACATATTTTCATATGACCTCTAACATAAATTTGTTTTCTAATATGAAAAATTTTAGGGGGGTAGGGTGTACTTGGATGATGATTCTTATTTAACCATTGTTGGTCATTGTAAAATAAAAATTAGATTTCCAGATGAAAGGATTAAATGGTTTGAGGTGTATTGCATATCCTTGGTCTAGCATGTAATTTATTATCTATGAGTAAACCAATAGACATAGGTGTGCAAGTTATATTTTTTGAAGCAATTTGTAAGATGATCTAGGTGATATGGTGATTGCCAAAGGTGTTAGGATTTGCACTTTGTACAAACTTGATGCATGCATAGTTGAGTGCAATAATACTTCTACGAAGACCAAATCTAAGACTACCTAATTGGATAAAGAGGTAATTCCTACTTATGTGGATGACCTCATGATTTCTAGATATCCAAGGGTGCTCATTCTGCAAAGTCAAAATTATCTACAACTTAGAAGACTATGTTATAGCACCAAAAACTAGGCCTTATTGGGGAGAAGGGTCTTAGGACCTTGAAGAATAAAAATCTTATTGCGCATTTGAATGGATGTAATATTGAGTTTGATTTTTGTGAGCATTGTATTTATGGAAAACAAAATTGCATTCAATTTTACTTGAGTTCTCATAAATCTATTAGTGTTTTGGATCTTATTCATTCTGATGTGTTTGGTCATGTTAATGTACCTTCAATTATAGAATTTATATCTTATATTTTATTTATCAATGATTATAGCAAAAGAACATGAGTTTATTTTCTTAAGATTAAATTTGAAACTTCCAAACAATTTATAAAATTTAAAGAAAAAGTTGAGTTGCAAACTAGAAATAAAATTAAATATTTAAGAACAAACAATGACAATGAATTTTTCTCTAATGATTTTGATAGATTCTATAAAGATTGTAGTATACAAAGATAGAAGACAACTTTGTATTCTTCACAGTGTAATAAAATTATAGAAATAATGAACATGACATTGATGAAGAAGATTAGGAGTATGTTTAGTGGTGTTGGACTAGAAAAAAATTTTGGGTTGAAGTTATATTCATTGCTTGCTTCCTAATGAAAAAGTCTCCTATATCAACTTTTGTTGATAAAACACCTAAGAGGTATGGTTGGGTCATAAGCCAAGTTCTTTAAGACATTCTAGATTATTTTGTTGCGAAGCATATGCACATGTGCCAAAGGAGAAGTGAACAAGTTGGAGAACACGAGTGTAAAATATATCTTCATTAAGTACAGTTATGGTGTGAAAGGATGCAATATTTGAGATCCTATAACATAAAAGATGTTATTTTGTAGGAGTGTTATTTTTAGAAAAACTAAATCTTCTTTTATTATAGTGTAGCTAGAACAAACATAAAAGAAAAAAATGATTTAGCTTCCTCCTATGCTTGATAAATTTAAATCAAGACCCTGTTGGGTGAATATTTTGTTATCAACTAACTAATGAAAAAATGGTTATATTATCCACAATATGATGAGATTAAATCTCTCCTCTCAGAAAGGGGAGGTTCCCTTCTTATTGCTAACTAAACTCAATCAATAATTAACTAAATAAATTTATTTACACTAAAACTATCCATGGAGTGTTTTCATATCATCTAATTCTCTTCTTTTAAAATAGATTTTTTCTCTTACAAACTTTGCAATATCAATCTAGTGATGCTTATAGTATGTAACAAACCACAAAATACTAGTTGGAGCAATAATAACCAATATCCAATTTAGTTAAACAAAAGAATAACTAGAATGATACCAACAAGTATTAATAGGACGAAAACACATAAAAGCAAAAAGTCTTTGTTTGCTTCTTATGTTGATTTGAAAGGAAAAAAGTGTAGTATATGATGCAGCCCAAAGTCTTCAACGCATTCCACAATAAGATCAAACAAACATAGATAATAACTCGCAACCCAAAGTCTTCAAGTTATTTCCAAACATGAACATAAACACAATATCCAAAGATGATAATGCAACTCAAAGACTACAAAATCAAATTTAGAGTACCTCTTAAAACATTTGATTTCACGCCATGATTCAATCATATACAAGAATGCAATACAAAAGACGTAATAACAATCCCAACACACCATAAGCTTGATCCAAGACAAAGATTGGATGCCAACTTGCTTCTTTTTATTGATTGAATTTTATTTACACTTTAAAAATAGTTTCAATGCACTCCTCAATTCAATAGTGTTTCACTTCATTAGCTAAAAGATAAAAATTACAAAAGAGCCCTCTCTTATTTATAGAGAGAAGCCAAGAGCGAAAATAGGAAATCTACAACTACTTTGACTTATTCACATAGTCCAATTTGATTTAGGTTTGTGTTGTTTTTACATGTAATTGCATATTATAAAATTACATGTAAATTTTCATTTACAAACTACATAATACATAAAGGAAAACTTGAAAAATAAACCTAGTAAATTAACAAGCATGTTCTCTTCTTCTTCTACGTTCTTCTCCAAAAAATCTTCATATCTCTTCAAAGTAGCCTAGACTTTAGTGTCATTTGGCCATGATGTATGACTGGAGATAGTGAGCACCTGTGTGATGGAGTCCTCTATGTTGATATGTTCTTTTTCGTGCTTATCTTATATCATTTTTAAATCATCTAGAATCACTTAGAAATCCACTAATTTATCAATGGAAGCTAATGAAAAAAAAATTGTTTCAATCTTAGTAAAAATTAGTGAAGTGAATTCTTGGAAAACTACATCCACAAGAAGAGTTGTCTTATTGCCATCTAATATCTGGCACAAAAGATACCCTATCTTGATGATGATATATGATCCTCTGTCAATGCTTGTCTCCTGGGCTTTGTGCAAATCTTTGATCAATTCATTGATGACATATCTCATATTTTTCATTGCTTCCTAGTATTCAATGAACATCTTTCTTGTGGGGATCACCCCATTTTCAACCAAAACTTCCAACTTGAAATCTCTCAACTTGGTCCAAGCCTCAAGATCCTTCTCTACCATCTACAAATTTTGAGACAACACATCAAGAGTTTGATTCAATTATGACTTAACATTATCCATATTGTGTTGAAGTTGAGAAATACAACCTCACATAACCTAGTGAACACCTGCAAGAGAATAACCTATCACGTAGAAGAGACAACAAAAACACAAGAATAGTGCTCTACTTTTTGTGAAGCAAAAAAATGCATAAACACGAATTTGAATTAATTACAATAAGATCAATCCTTCTG
This sequence comes from Sequoia sempervirens, assembly GCA_007258455.2. NCBI lineage: Eukaryota > Viridiplantae > Streptophyta > Pinopsida > Cupressales > Cupressaceae > Sequoia > Sequoia sempervirens. The sequence goes on from VDFB02026320.1 coordinate 125,222,393, forward strand.
AAAGGAGATCAAAACCCTAAAGGTGAGTAATTAATAATTAATAATTAATTAATTATTAATGGGCCTAAGTTTAGCTTAAGTGAAAAATAAAGTAAAGGTGACTTAATTAACTAATCAACATGATTAAATTAATTAAGTAATTAAACTATTACTCTAACACCCCCCCTTAAGATGAACTTAGGGAGAAGCTAAAAAACTAAGGACGAAATGCATGAAAAAAAAATGGTCTCGACAACAAGGTCAGATGAGGTACTCAAGTACAACCAAATCTCTATAAAGTGGAGAAAAGGGAGAAAACCTAATGGGAAAAAAATCCTCTCCAAAAAGAGATGAAAGCATGCTTAAAAAAAACATGAAGGAAGGAAGGCCTCACAAAGACCCCCCAAGGACAACTTCCTTCACCCCAAGCATTGATCATAACTAAAGATAGCATGGTGATGTCAAAGGTTTTGTGAAGATGTCTGCAACCTACACCTCAGTAGGAATGTACTCCAAGATGATAGAACCATCCTGAATCAATTGCCTAATGAAGTGCATGTGGATCTCAATGTGCTTCATCTATTGATGCTCCACTGGATTGTGGGAAATGTGTATAGCACTCTAATTGTCACACCAACGAATAATGGGACTATTAGGAGGAAACCCAAACTCTATCATCAACTGTCGAAGCCATAAAATCTCCTGACTATCTAATATCGATGCTTGGTACTCAGCCTCTGTAGATGATAATGCAATAGCAGATTGCTTCTTGCAAGACCATGTGATAGGAATAGAACCAAGGAAAAAAACAAATCTGGAAGTGGACTTCTGATCATTGACATCACCAGCCCAATCTGAGTTAGTGAAGCCAATAATGTGAGGGGCTCTTGATGTGTAGTGAATGCAATATTGTGTAGTGCCCTGAATGTAACTCACAATATGTTTGGTTGCTTGCCAATGGCTCTCATGAGGATCATGGGAGAACCTAGAGGCAAGACCAACCACAAAGGAAAGATCAAGATGTGAATGCATTAGGTACATCAAACTGCCAACCAACTACATGTATAATGTAGAGTCTACTGAAGCAGTAGAGAAACTGGAAGACATAATAACACCTAACTAAAATGGTGTGGGGGTAGGCTTGCAATCAAGCATGCCAAATATTTGGAGCATATCAAGAGCATACTTATGCTGATATATGGAAATCCCATCTGAAGACTAAATAACCTGTAGACCAAGAAAATAGTATAGAAGACCGAGATCTATTATCTCAAAATTCTCCATTAAAGCTCTTTGAACAATCTGAATCGTAGAGGATGAGTTACTTGTAAGAATGAGATCATCAACATATAGCACAAGGATCAAAAGGCACCCTCCTGACGCTGAATGTACACTGTGGGATCAGAATGACAATGTGTGAAGTGAGAGGAAAGCAAAAAAGAGTCCATTTTATCATACCAAGCCCGAGGGGCTTGCTTGAGACCATCCAATGAGCATCGAAGTCTGCAAACCAAATAAGTGTCATGTACAAAACCCTGAGGCTGCTCCATATAGATTTCCTCATGTAGGTCCCCATGCAAGAAGGCACTCTTCACATCCATCTAAAAAAGTGTCCATCCCTGTGAAGTTGCTAGTGATAGTACAAAGCGAATAGAATTCATCTTGGCAACAAGAGCAAAGGACTCAGAGTAATCAATACCCTCAACCTGAGAAAACCCCTTGGCAACAAGACATGCTTTTTACTTATCTATTGAACCATCTGTAGCAAACTTGGTACCGTACACCCACTTGCATCAAACCAACTTTCTTCCCTTAGGAAGATGACGAAGATCCCAAGTATTATTCTTCATCAAAGAAGAATACTCGTCCTCCATAGCCCCATCCCACTCAAGGTGACTTGTCACCTTTGAAAACCTTTAAGGATCATCCGAAATGGCATGACTCAAAAGACTAGCACTTGATGTATGTGCATGTGTACAACGGGAATCTAAAGGATCACCTACCAAAGATCTAGTTGCCTCTATAGTAAGGCAGGCCCACTTGGTAAAATTCTATGTATTTAGTGGTGGTGGGGATGGTGGATCATCATCTGGATCATCCTCAAGAGATAAAAAATCCTCAAAAGATGAAGAGGGAGGAGTAGGTAGTGAGGGAGAAGTTGGTGATGGAGAATCCATTAGAGGAATGTGTTGATCAAACTAAACATCTTGTTGAAACAAGACCTCTATGGAATCAGGATCAAACAACCTGTATGCCTTAACATCCTCATAGTATCCAACAAATATGAGTGGTCGGATTTTCCTCTCCATGGCTTTCCACTAAGCATCAGGAATAAATGCCCAAGCCTCACTACAAAAAACTCAGAATGTAGAAACATCGGGCTTGACATGGGTCCAAGCCTCCTCAAGAGTCATATGTTGTAATGCCTTATGAGGCATTGGATTCTAAATATAATTGACACAATTAACTTCTTAAGCCCAAAATGAAGAATCCATAGACCTTGAATATATCATACAATTGTCCATCTCTCGTAAAGTCTTGTTCTTTCTCTCAGTAACACCATTCAGCTGAGGGGTGTAAGGTGTTCTAAACTAACGCTACAAACCATGCTCAATGCAAAAGTCCTTGAAAGCCTGATTAACAAACTACCCCCCCATTATCTATGTGTATCCTCTTGATAGAAAGACTATATTTCTTCTCCACAAATGTCTTAAATATCCTATATGAATCAAATACATCAGACTTGTACTTAAGAAAGTACACCCATGTATGTCTAGAGAAGTCATCAATAAATGTGAGCACATATTTGGCCCCTAAAAATGAAGGATTCAGGAATGACATGAGGTCACTATGTACCAACTCTAAGGGTGCCTTAGCACGTGTGGCTCTACCCATAGGAAAAGAATATCAGTGATGTTTGCCAAGAACACATCCTCGACAAACACCATTAGTACAAGAAATCTTAGGGAGCCCTGACACTAATGCCCATGTACTCATCTGCTAGAGATATCTGTAATTAACATGACCAAAATGTCCATGCCACAACATGCTCTCAGTTTCTGCATGTTCTATGAAGGATTAACCTAAACTAGTTGAACTATCAAAACCATCAAATCGATATAAATGATAAGTATCAACACTCCTAGTAGCCACGATAATATCAGGATCATGAAGGTCTTGAATAACTACATCATGTGGGGTAAACTCGATTGTCTTATTAAAGTGCCAGATTGACAAATATGATACACTGAAAGAAGGTTGGTTGAGATATCAGGAACTACAAGTATCTCCTAAAGAAAACCACCCTCAAGTCGACAGTGTCGAGCCCAAAATTGAAAGTTGTGTAGAATCCCCAACTGCAATCTGAGTGGTGCTACAATTGGAAAGGGATGAGACCAAATCCTGAGAAGGTGTCATGTGATGTGTTTCACCAAAATCAAGTATCCATGGAGCTACATAAGGCAAGGCCCTTGGAGAAAGAGCATGACCTTTACCTATAGGTGAGGAAGAATATTTAGGGGTGGAGATGTTATGTTGTTGTGTGGATTCCTCCAAAGCCTCTAATCTCTACCAACATCTAGTGACTAGATGTCCCTCCTTACCAAAAAAATTGCAACTCTGATACCATGTTGAAGTTCAAAAATACAACCTCACAGAACCCAGTGAACACCTGCAAGCAAACAACATGTCACGTAGAAGAGATAAAAAAATAGAAAAATAGTGCTCTACTTGTCGTGAAGCAAAAAAATGCATAAACAAGAATTTGAATTAATTACAATAAGATCAATCCTTATGAAAGGAGATCAAAACCCTAAAGGTGACTAATTGATAATTAATAATTAATTAATTATTAATGGGCTGAAGTTTAGCTTAAGTGAAAAATAAATCAAAGGTGACTTAATTAATTAATCAAAATGATTAAATTAATTAAGTAATTAACCTATTACTCTAACATATTGTTGATCAACTCAAGAAAATACTTCTTTTTTATTCAAGGGGTAAACGCTTTTGACTAGAGCTATGAACCAGAATACAACCATTTCAACAATACCACCCCAACGGGGTTTGAACCTTGGTGGCAAGAATAACAATGCCACCTATAAACCATCACACCATGCCAATCCCAACAACTCAAGAAAATACTTCAATAGTTGAGTACCTTGTGCAATAATTTTTTCTATCCATGCACTAACAGCTCTACCTTTTGCACCAATCCTTTCAGCTTTTTGGATTACAACATCATCCACACATGTAGTAATAGGTTTCATGAATTCTGAAGATTGATTTATCTTCAACAAGAAAGAAGTGAGTTGTTCCACCTTCATCTTTAGTTGATCCTTAATAATCTTATCCTTGTCATATCTCTCGATCAATGAATCCAATGCTTCTTGCATGTCCTCCTTGGCACTTTCATGTGTTTTCTTACCAAGTTCAGTCCTTGTAATTACATAATGTGAACCTTGGATTTCTTCAGTAGTTTTCTCTAATGGTGGTTGTGCTACTTTGGCATACTTATTACTTGACTTGTCAATAAGTACCTAGAAAGTGTCTTGGCCTTCTTCGATGTTTTGGTTTTTTCCATAACAATTTGGCCAAAATCAAAGTTGTCTGGAGAGACCAATTGATTCTTTCTTTTTGGTGTATGTGATGTCAACCAAGGAGGAAGAGTGGAAGAATCTCCTTCTATTCTTGTTACCAAAGTTGATGGTGGTGGGGTTGATTCTACAATAGTGGTGGTCAAAATTGGTGGAGTTTGAGTGAGCACTACAGTAGGGATCTCCACACTTGACACTTGAGGAGTAGATGTAGACATGAACTTATCAAAGTCAATTTGGGTGAATGTGTCATGAATTGGTGAAGTTACATCAGACAAACTAGGCAAAGGATAAAGTGGGCCAAACACATTCTCAATGTTACCACAAGGACTTTCAAATATTGACCCACTAGTGAGTGATGAATGAATAAATTGCACAAACATAGGTAAATATTGTACACTTGAAACAATAGGAGAAGTATGGATTTGTACTACAGAAGCTATAGGAGAAGAGGAGGGAGATTTTTCATGAGGTGACTCTGGTTGAGAAGTAACAAGAGATTCCTATGATTCTTTGGTTGCAATTTCTTTCTCTTATTCTTCCACTTGAGTTGATGCCTCCTCTTTATCCTTGTCTTTAGTCCTTTTGATTTTGAAGATAAATTTAGGATTCTTACTAGTACTAGGAGCATCTTTTTTATTTTTTGTTCTCAATTATCCCTTTTTACCTATAGGCCCTTTATATCTTCTTCCTCCAATCCTGTTATAAAAAACTTCAACTTTATCCCTTTTTCTTCAAACTAAACATTAGTGTTAGCTAGAGTATGTTGGAACCTTTCCCTTATGGAAATCATGTCATTTTGTGACCATTACATTAAAGGAAGGGGAGTATAAGAAATTTCTTCCTCCTTATATGCAGAATCTACAATGTCATCTTCATCCTCCATATCCTCGGGAATATTAGCAAGTTCTAGGTTCTTGGTTTGTTCCAAGGTAAGTCGAATAAATTCTCACTTCCTTAGATCTTCATCACACCTACATTCAACCCATATGTCCTTAATTTTGTACACATGAGTGTAGCTCCTCTTAAGCTTCTCTTTCATCCCACAGTAGTAAAAATCATTCCTTCTCTTATATTTCTTCACGGTTACCCATTGCATTTCTATCTCCATGGATTTGGATCTTGGAGAAGTAGTGATGGAATACTTGCCAATGGTTATTGAAAACTTAAAACCAACTTTATGTGATTCTGCTTGCTTATTATGTACAACCACAATTTGTGTGCAAAACTCCATTAGTATCATTTTATCACTAGGATATCTTGGTAGCATGTATGGAGATCCATCAAAATAGCCTACCTTGATGTATGTGAAAGTGGGAAATTGCAAGTACATACATCCAAACTTTCTTACTGTTCCCAAAGTTCATCAAATACCTTTTTCTTCTTAAGTTTCTTGTCAAACATGTAGATGAAAGAATAGAAGAAAATATCATTTACTCTTCTAAAATGTTTGATGCTCTATTTTAAATTTATTTGTGTATAATATTCATATACAAGAACCTTTCTTTTGTCACCCTCTAAAGACAAGCTTGGAAAATTCCTCATAGAGGAAACAACATATACCAGATATGAAGTCATGTAAAACCTCAAAGAGCTTGATACTTTGGAAAGCTGTTCACAAATTGCATCACTAATCTGCCCTTCCCCAAAACATTTTTTGATGACATTTCCTTATGATATATATATATTTATACATCCATTCCTAAAAAGTGTTAGATGTAGGAAGTCCTTTAACTTTACTAAGAAGAGTTATCAAATCACCAAATTCCTCAATGAACTCATTGTGATAGATGTTCTTTGGCCATCTTGTAATAGTAGGCCTAACAGTCTTAAGCCACCAAGTGTTGATAATTTTCTTGCACTTATTTGAATTATTTTCATAATGATTTTGTGTTTCCTTCAGGGTTATATCAGCATAGTCATCAATATCAAATCACTTGAAAATCTTGTCAAAGAATTCTTCATCTAACCTTATGACAACCTTTCCATCAACATCTGTTATATTTTCTCTCCTTGTTGAAATAGGTAGCTACTTCTAACAAAAATTTAGGATTATGAGTTGATACAAGAAATAAAGCAACCAAAGAATACTATTATTGAGAACACACTGCATGCTTGAAGCAACTAGTTGTTGGATCACTCTTTTCAAAAGTTCTGACATTTCCACATGTCCAATCTCCATGTCTCTAATTTGATCCATATTAGATTCCATGGAATTCATCATAAATACCCCTTGGTACTTGTACTTCATGTACTTATTCTTCTTTGAAGGACCATACATTTGTGAAGAAACTATAAAAAATAAATTTTAGAATCTTCTAGTGTTAGAGAAATTTCAAATTGTTGGTGTGTAGTTTGGTGAAATTTCTCTGAACTACATGGGAATTTCATTCTAAGTGAAAAGGGGGAAAATTTATCTGCCTCTATATGAGGGTAAGAAAACAAATGTAGTTCAAAGAAAATTCTCCTAACTGCATTGTGGGTAGGTCAAGCATCAAGTGCAAAGTGTAGAAAATTCTCTAATTTGCATAAGCAAAAGGGGTAAACTTGATGCAGGTCGAGAAAAATTCTCTGACCTGCACTTATGTGTGCAAAAGGTATGCACTTTAGAGGAAATACATGGGATAGGTCAGCTTGATGCACTTCAAAGAATTTTCCCAAAGTGCATGGGAATCATGTGTGCTAAGTGTTATTCGAGAAAAATATCCCGAACCACATGTGTTAATGGAAATATGAAAATATTTCATTTTGGGAATTTTTCTTTAGCTACACTTGTTAGGTGTGCTGGTTGTTAATGTAACATGGGGAAAATTCCCCGCATAACATAGGCAAGGTGGGTGTGTGAATGACGTTATCCGAAAAAATTCTTTGATTAACACATTTGGTGCAAATATTTGGCAGTTGATCATGTCATGCAGAGAAAATTCTCTAGTTGACATGATGACTATATTTTGGATGTTACTCAGGGAAAAATCCTTGAACAATACCTTGCAAATGATGTCGAGTAGGGTTTTGTAAATGAAACGACAATATATGGTAGTTTTCAAGGGGTTTTTTTTTACTAAACACCTATAATCCAAGTTTGTTGTTTGGGGAATTTTTCCTACACAATAACTGAGTTTAGGGTAGGGTTCGTAGGTGTTATTCAAAGTTTAATCTCTAAACAACATCAATTTAAAGCCTAATAAAATAATTCACAAAATATGATACTTAGCTTAAAAAGAGAAAGCATAAACACAAACAGAAAACATTGAAAAACAAGAAGTTAAAACCAATAGCAATATCAAAAAAAAAAGAAAAAAAGAAGAAAAAACCTAAACATTGTTAACAAAAATGATGGTGAAGGAAATAGTGAAAACATAAACAATGCAAAAACCTAAACAACATTTACATACTTGTAACCGTAAAAATTGATAAGAACCCTGATTAAATATTCATGATAATTCGACATGAGCATTGGAATGGTAGATAAGAAACATGAGGCACAAAAGGCCGAAGAAACAAAAGTAAAATGAAATGAAACAAGGTTAAAACAATTATAAGTCAACACTCAAATTACATTAATGTCAGAACATGCGGGTGCAGGAGTGTAGTCATGGAGAAATTCTCTATGACTACATCTTGAAATGCAGTAACAAGAAAAATGTAGTTGCGTTGAAATTCAATGACACTACATGTTAAAGAAAAATGAATAACTCTTGAAAATATGACTTTCAATTTTTTTTCAAAATGACAAAAAGATGACCCAACCAAAATAATTTTCAAAAGGTTAGACTATGCACAATAGCAATCAAAATTTTCCTAATTATGCATTCTTAGAGGAAGTGGGCTATGAAATAGAAAAGTTTCATAGGGGTTATCCCATGAATTGAGCAAGAAAAATTCAAGTATAACAGAGCCTAAGATAGAGAAGTTGAGGAGAGTTCATTAAACTTTAAATCTTTAGAAGAGGAGGAAGAACCTCCACCTCAACTTTGTTCGATAGTCTACACGGCATAGACAAACACCTAAAAGATATGGGTACTCTGATGATTAGAGATATGCATTTGTTTTGAAACCAAGATCTCTAGAAGAAGCATTGGATATGAATGATGCAGTCTTGAAAGATAGCCATGAAAGAATAGATTGCAACTTTAAAAAATAATGACATATGGGACCTTGTACCATTGTTTGAAGGATGTAAACTTGTTGGATGTAAATGGGTGTTTAATAAAAATATTGGTTCAAATGGTAGTATTGAGAAATACAAAGCATAATTGGCTATGAAAAGTTACTCTTAGGTTGAGGGTGTTGATTATGGTGATATTTTCTCTTGTTGCTAATTTATAACATCCATTAAATCCTTATTTTCTATTGGATCAAGTTATGATTTATACATTGAGAAAATTGATGTGAAGACAACTTTCCTTCATGTTGATTTGGAGAAAGATATTTATCTAGGAGCTGAATATTAGATCCACACCCAAGACCACCTACAAAACAATGAAAATCTTCTACAAGAGAGTATGCAAGAAATGAGCTTGCTTGGTATTCAGATCTATGAGATATCTGATATAGTGTACAATAGCCTTGCTTATATAAACATGGTAAAATATAGGATTAGATAATATTATGACATGTGTCTCAATCCTTTAACATATGACAACTAACTCAACTTATTATAAAATTACCTAGGACTCAAGTATTAAATTCCAAAAAGATAAGGTAATTTAGGTGACAATTAAGACTTGTAGAAAGATTCCTAGAACCTAAGTGGACTTAACATGTAAATAGGACCAACTAATGAACTATTTAGGTAAAATACCTATTTAAACCAACACCCCTCCTTAAGTGCAACTTAAGGAGTATATTATTGTGTAAATAATGCAAATATACAAGGGTGGATCTTGGCTATAAGGCCATGCTAGGTACCCATGTACAAATGATCTCTCATAAATGGAGTAAAGGAGAAAAACCACTTGGGAGAAAACCCCTCTCCAAAAGAGAGAATGCAAAAAGAAATCATGTACAATTGATGAAATGAGTAATGTATGGAGGACTCATCAATGCCCCCAAAAACTACATCCATCATGAAGATACATTACAAAATCCCCCCATAAGAGGGAAAGAAAGAGACTACATAGCCCCCCATAATGAAGGATCTCCAAAACCACTAAAGAATTTTTGAAGAAAAAAGAGATTCCCATACCTAAAAACAAGAAGTATCCACTTGGGAAGAAAGAAATCCAATGGTTGATGCTAAAGAAACTTCATCTCCATGGAGAAGAAAGAGTGAAGAAGCCTAAAAAAAGATATCTCTGAAGATGAATCAAGTGTCTTTGAGAATGTCTCAACAAAATTAGGTTTGACCCCAATCAAGGAAGAAGAAAAGGATGTGGAAAATTAATAACAACCTCCAAAGAAGATGAGTTATCAAAGAGGAGAGAGACCCCCTCAAACATGTCCTTCAAATCTACAAAAGGAGAATGACAAGTGATAGGCCAAAACTGGGGTAAAGAATAATCTGGATTCAGTTTGGTCTAAGTGTCAATCCAAGGATTGTAAGCTTATGAAAGGTTTCATGGCTATTTGCACAAGGGATGCAAGTTGTGATGTGAGTGGGGATGAAAATTCATTCCTAAACTCGATCAATTACCTAAGTTGAAAGGTGGATTAACGTTTCTAGTTTTTATGTGACAAGAACTGCTACATAATTTGTCACTGGTTTTGTAGTATTTTTGTGACAGGAATAAGAGAAATTGTGATAGGAACTATGCAAAAATTATGACAGTAAATTCTAAAACAAAAACTTAATCAACAAATATCAGGCACAAAAACCATAGCAATTAATTATGCAACATGAAAATAAAAATCATATAATAAATACATGGAATTTAGTAACACACATCAAATGCAGAATGTAAGCAACTAAAATCATAACACATGAAAATATACTTTGCAGAAAATAAATAAATATTTACATTTCATCAATGACTAAAGATTGGGCACCCTTCCTCCCAGTCAATCGATGAATATAAAATTCACAGAATTTTTTAAAGGAACTTCAAAACATTTCTTTCAATAATTATATCGAATGTATTTTCTTCCTCCTATTTGTATTACATGCAATTTATTTATATAGTTTCAATGCATCAAAAGAAACAAATTTGCAATTTATAATTTAGCAGTTGAGGTAAACTGATCAGTTAAGAAAGATTTATATGGCCTTGTGGCCAATATTTCTTAACACACTAAACCAATTTCCTAACAATATTCTAATCATGCACTGGTGTCAAAAACAATATAATAGGAAGTATCCACGATAATTTATCAATACATTAGATTTTGTAATGTGGAGAGGAAATTTGTTGATGTATAGTTGGTGGTTAATTTGTCTCAACTTGTGGCACATGGTTGGAGGAATAAACAAGTGAAACTAAAGTCAGCCATGTAGAAGAGGGAACTGCACCTGATAAGCTCAAGCTATATTCCTGTGAAGGTGATAGGAATTTCTTGTGAAGAATACAATAGGAAGTCTGTATGAAGATGATAGGAAATATGCATGCTACAAGATATATTTTCCAAGGCATAAAATGACAACACTTATTAGCAAAGACAATCAATAATTATTTTTCATATATTTATCCCAAAACCATATTAAATATCACTTATATATATTTAATCATATGCAACGTAGAATGGTAAAATTTTATGATAAGATATAGAAATGGTATATGGGAATGGGATTGAAGGCATATGAAAAAGGCTAAAATGTGGCATAAAATGGGGCATAAATGGCTCTCATCAGCAATAAAAGTTTGATATGCCTATCATGAAACCATCCTACAAAGAAAAATTTAGAAAATAAAACATATTCTGCTTGAATCTAAAGTCTTGGAAGCCAAGTCAACACTCAAATCTGAAGAAGCAGGAGATGATGGAACCTCATCAAAGGGTTGATGAACAATGAGGTTCACATAACCAATATGACCTCCTCAAGAACTACTCACATTAGATATATGAGAATCCTCCTTAGAATATTCACCATCGAAAAGAAAATGGGAAAATATGTGAGAATTATGATCAGCCCTACCCATTGCAATAAGTTGTTTTCTATGAAAATCATAAATGAAGGTTGAATCTAGAGTAAAATAAATGGACTTACCACTCTATATTATCTAATAAATGGAAATAATATTGTTGTGAATATTAGGAATGCAAAGAACATTATGAAAAATACCATTAGAAACATCAACAACTCCTTTACTAAAAAATCCAAAGAGGCACCATTAGCCATCAATATTTTCATGATTGAAGTATGTTTCAAGGATGAGAACCTATCATATGATCTAGCCATATGATGTGAAGACCCATAGTCAAGAATCCATATGGTAGACTCATCAACATGTGTTATAGCAAGAGCATGACCTTTCATCTTATGATCTCCTTAAACAAGACCTACTAAACCTTTGTGTGTAGAAGATGAAGGTTATGAAGAAGAAGAGGGTGAACTAGAAGACAAAGAAGGAAATACAATATTGTGATCCTAAAGAAGTTTCTTCATCTCTTCTAACTATTTCTTATAACATTGATTTTCACCATGCCCAAGTTTATTACAATATGCACACTTGGATTTCTCCTTCTTAGATTTATCCTCTTTAGAAGAGGTGGGAGTATCACTAGACTCTCTTAGGTTTATACTTCTTCTTTCCTTTATCCTAAGGTGGTGTTACTAATAATGCTCGATTCTTAGAATGTGTATCAAGTTGAATAAATTTTATTTGATCTCTAGTTGAACTATCACAAAAAGTTTCAAAAGAATGCATGAAAAATGAATCACCTAATCCATCTATTGTAGAATAAAAGGAAGTAGAGAAGTATGCAAATTGACTTGTCAACTTCGATAAAATCAAGAACATGAATTCATTATCAGTTTCATCTTTACCAAAAACAACCAATTGAGACCTTAATGATTTAACTTTTACCAAATAATCTTTAATAGTGTAGAGGAGGGGGACTAGATGCTTAGGAACTTTAGGTCACAGGAGAGTCTAGAACAATAGGTTGCCCTAATCTACCTTGAGCTAGATGAATAAATTGGAAAGGTTTAAGGTTTCAAGGGATGAAAAGGAAGGACACCTATTCTATCACTTTCCTTCTACTAACCCGAATGTTTCAGGAGGTCAAACAAACCAACTTCCAGAGTTTAGTCTATGACTCAAGCAACTCACTGTCTGAGAATGACAGCATAGGACAGGAACTCCAATGTGACGTGTTGGAATCTTAGTGGGGGGCACTAGAATCTGTATGAAAAGAGAGTGTAAGAAATAGAAAAAAACACTAGGAAACAAGCTAATAGATTGACTAATACAATTTTAAGCTATGATAGTAATGAAAAATTACGAAAGAAAAATGCAACAAGAATAATACTTTGACTAGTCTACTTTGAATTGACAAAGGAGGGATGAGAAAGCAATATTGACTTACATGCAACCTGGTTCTTCGAATAGCTCCACATGGGATGAAACTACACACACAATACCAAGGAAAATATTGGGGCTATGTTTAGATGACTGCCTCAATCAGTCCCCTACTTTGGTGTTTCCACCTCCATGGACAACCAGATAGATTTGATTATATAGAAAGATGATAAAGAAGCTATAGAAATGGAAACACCAAGCAATACTCAAACAACAATATGCTAATACACAAGTAGATGATGTTAAAGCAAATGTAAATTGTGGATATCACCTTCTCAACCATGTGCTCTCAAGGAAAATTGAGGAAGATGTGAGCTCACAAGCTCTCCAAAGCTAATACTACCACAACAATAAAGAGGAGGAGAAAACAAAGCAACAACTTGTAGCTTCAATAGAGGTGGTGAAACATGAAGTATCTAAAAGTGAGTGTCTAGCAAGTGTGTAGAGTGAATTTCAATCAAGAGAATGAATGAACAAGATGATAATTTGAAAGAAAGAATAGAGGCAAAAGGGCCATTTGAAGTCAGTTGGAGGGGCAGGAAGCATTGCACTTCACATCCAATGGATGAGTGTAACATCTCTATAGATTCCAGAGGTGAGAATCCTATTAGGATGACAATGCAACGTGCAGATGTCCATGAGGCATGCATGCATCCTTGACAAAATTCCCCATCGAAATGCAAATAGGTTGTTGAGTGGATAGGGAAAGGTGGTAGATTTTAGGATTGCATCATCAAAATTACATTTTATATGGTAAAGGGGTGTGTAAATGGGGATTTTTAAAGGGGTACAAATTCACACCATTACATTTTCCCACCACTTTAGCGGGCATAAGTGTCAAAAAATGCATGGTAAAGTAGAGTGAAATAAGTTGAAGAGAATATAATTAAACTGTTGAGGAAGCAGACCGCAAGCTAACATACTTAGGTGCAAGAGAGAGAGATTGCTCCATAGGTACTCTGTCTTGAGGAAAGTTGAACAAAAGCACTACAGGTGCTCAATCTTGTAGAAGGTGAACAAAAGGCTCTACAGGTGCTTGGTCCTATAGGATTGGCTCCATAGGTGCCTGATCCCACACAAGGTGAACAAAGGTTCTATAGGTGCTTGGTCCTATAGAATGAAAGTGCTTTATAGGTGCTTGATCTTGCAAAGGAGGTTCCATAAGTGCTTAGTCTTGAGGGAGTTCAGATGTGAAGGGTTTCATAAATTCTGATTGGTCCTTATAGGTGCCCAATCTTGCAAGGAAAGCTACACAAGGTGCTTGGTCCTCCAAGCTTGGTTGTAAAAGCAGCTTCACAAGTGCTCGGTCCTACAAAGCAACATATTAATCCATAGAAAAATTATGTTAGATGGAAAAGCCACGTAAATGGATAGAAATTCATATCACAAAACAAGCAATTGAAGGAGAAGCTTTCAAAGGGGTCCACTCAAGGGATGTTTTTTTTGAAAAGAAAACATTTTTTGCAAACGATTCTAGCATTAAGGAATCATTTTGAAAGATCTCTTTCATCAAGGGATTAAAATGAAAGAATACTCCCTCACAAGGGTAGGTTTTCAGACTTCTTCACTAGAAAAAGTGCTCCCTTATCAAAGGAAATTTTTTAGATTCTACAAAAAAAAATTTGAAAGAAAAGTTCTACTAGGGGTCCTTGTTGAAGAATGTGATTTTTGAAAAATGAAAGATTTTCAGCAAGAGAATTTTTTGCCACTAAATACACCTTGTTGAGAATTAGATAATCATGGTAGCCCTCCCTTAGGATGGTGTGTGCCAAGCGTACATGTGTGTGACATCCTAAGGAGAGAAAGAGAAGAAAGAAATTGATGTTTTGGTCCGCAATACATGGGATGTAAATGTGGAAATGTTGTCACACACATGAGGGAAAACACATAGGCACCACAACATCACCAAGAAAGCAAAGAAGAGATAAAGATGAAAAGGAAAAGTAAGGAAAGACAAAGAAGTCAAGAGATAGGGGATCTGATAATTCAGGGTCATAATTAATTGTGGATATAGATAGATAGATATAATATAATATACATATGAACTATCATCAAGCCCCTATTAAATTAGAACATGAAGAATATTACATGAAGAAAAAATAAAAAATTGGGTCAACATGGCAAAGAGGCCTAAATGCCCCCAACACTTTGCATCGTCCCCAATTGTCAAAAAACAAGGCACAAAAAATAGAAGAATGATGAGACAAATAGAATAATTTTATGAAACAAGAGACTCTTGTATCCAAGCACCTACAAGGGTGACAAGGGTCCTCCAATAACACAAAAAAAAAATTATGAGGTGATTTCTCAAAAAATGTCACTCTATGGCTTAGGACATAGAGCAAGTTTTCTCCAAATATCATTCAAGGAAACCCTAAAAATCTCAATCCAAATACAGGAAGGGGGAAAGAGATCTACAATAGGGATGTCCTAGGATATGATTAGATACTAAAGAGGGGTTCACCACCAATATAGGGCTTGGAAAGACAAGATATGAGAAGTGGCATGCAAAGTACTATGCAAAACCTAGCTAAATAACCTAGGAAATGAAATTGAAATGTAGAATAAAAAACTGAGAATGAATAGAGCTACACTTGGAAGAATGATGAGGTCAAAACAAGAACCAAAACCTTGAAATTTTTTTTTTTAAGGCCCACTAGGATTCATATGCCAGTTTGGGTGATTAGTCCTTGACTAGGGTTTTTTTGCTAAAACTGGAATCTCACAATGGTTGATCTGAAACAATTAAAATCAAGAACATGTGTTTTACTAGGACTCATATGCCACAAATGGTGTATCAATCCCACTCTAATTTTTTGGATGGTTAGGATTTGAATCTTCTCTTCCTTCCACACATTGTTTTTGGGTTTGAATCCCTGATTTGTAACTTGTAGGTGACTTTTGTGAAGATAACCACCTTGTGACAACTTGATGACTTTCTTCAACCTTGTAACTTAATCTTCAAAGGATATTCAAGCTCCAGGATGCCTAGATCTCCAATCACACATGTAGATAGATAAACTTGTTGATTTGTTAGTAAATAGGAGTTTTCCTTGGTCAAACCCTATTTAGGTAATTAAACCTTGTGATGAAACAATGAAACATGA
Source organism: Sequoia sempervirens (assembly GCA_007258455.2). Classification (NCBI taxonomy): domain Eukaryota; kingdom Viridiplantae; phylum Streptophyta; class Pinopsida; order Cupressales; family Cupressaceae; genus Sequoia; species Sequoia sempervirens. The sequence continues at coordinate 125,238,533 of VDFB02026320.1, forward strand.
GCATGAAACATGAAATATGAAACATGAAAAATGATACCTTGAATGATTTCTTGAGATGAAAATCAACAATCTAACATGAAGTGGCCATGTAGAATGTGGATCTTGATCTTGAATATGAATGTGAAACAATGCTTGCAAATGGATCTTCAATGCTACATCACAACACTAGCTCAACAACATGCTTGATGCTTAATGATCTTGACATGATGATGGATCTTGAATTAATGCAACAAATGATGAAGAAGTCTACCATTGAATGCCTTAGAAATGATTTTGTAAACTCTCATGACACTCTTGTGAAGTCTTGGAATGCTTAATTCTTGATAGCTTAGGATGATATCATGAAAGCTTATATGAAATAATGATTTGAGACCTTGTTTATATAGGAAATCCATCTAATGTACTATTTATTAGATCCTAGAGGCCGACATCCATGAAATTTGAACTTAAAACCCTGATTTCTCACTCAAAACCCTAAAAAGGGGGCAAATGGGACTCGTACACTAGAAGTGGCATATGGGTCCCATTAGGCTAGGCTATGGGACATATTTTTCAAGAAAATATTAGATTCATGTGAAATCAAGATCGAGGCCCCAAAACTTAGGTGGGATCCGTACACCCAAGGTGGCTTATGAGTCCCAAATCACTAAATCTGAGCCATACAATCCAAAAACACCTAAATTATGATTGGATGGTGATTTTTGTCAAGATTATCCTTGAAAAGATGCATTAATTAAGGCTTGTGGATGCAAAATAAGGCCAAATAAGGCATAAAGAAGCCTAATTAATTAATGAAACCCTAGATAAGTGTAAAATTATGGTACAACACTTTACAACACCCTAAATAAGGCACAACTAGGTCCATATAGTTTACAAGGGACCAAGACCTAATATGAATGTGTTAAACACATTACAACACTAAATCAAGGCAATATTAAGCTCAATTTAACAAGGAGGACCCAAACATGTGTGAAAATGTCGCAGATGAAATTTTTTGACACTACATTTAGCCACCACTTTAGTGAGAGGATGAACTTGCTTTAAACTCACACTAAAGTAGACCAACACACATCAAAAGGGGTCCCAATACACTAATGCTAGTAAGATAAGACAAAAATGATCAAGAGGGGTGATCAAGCCCCTAGGATCAAGATCCTATAGAAGACCAACATAAGAAAAAAAGGACACACATAAAAAATGATATAAAGAGAAATAACAAGGCACAAGCATACACTGCCAAAGACAAAGAAAATAAAAAAAAAGAAAAAGAGGGGTGGATCAAGCTTGGATTGTTTATCCATTGTGATGTGCATCAGATCTAGGTTGTTTGTTAAAAAATGCGCACTAACTCTAAGGAAACAAAACTTTGGGTTGTCCATTGGGTGAGTATCCAAAGAGGTGAGACACATACACACACGACCAGTATGCACTCACACACACATGCAAGTGGCTAGGGGAAATTCATACCTAAGTTTGGCTTCCTGTTCAACCAGACCAAAGCTATACCTCCTGATAACTTTGATAATGTGTCACACAACAATGAACTTCGAGCTTCATGAGGCAAAAAAACTTCGTATTCTTGAAACTCATGAACACATAGGATGGCTCCATAGGCATGCAAAGTGTGTTATGAAAGGTGGCCATATAACATAAATTGTAAAAGAGAATTAATATAAGGTACATCCAAAGGAGTCTTTCTTAGTTCATGTAAGGTCTTAACTTAGGGAACATTGTGTCTAATATCTCCAAGACAACACCAATCAAAAAATAGAAGATTCACCACTTAGGGGATGCAATGTGTCACATCAAGCCACTAAGAGGAATATAATATGCTAAGAGAGATCACACTATTGAGGGACATCACACCCAATGTCACCAAAAAGTGAAAGACACATCACATGAAGTAAGAATACTACACAATGAAACATGAAATGAAAAATAATAATGCCAATGTATTCCCTCACTTTAAAGAAATTGCTAAACACCATGCTGTGAGAAATTACTTTAAAGCAGCCAATGATAAATGCTAACAATAGAGAAGACACGAGAGATAACTTGGAAATCCCTATGCCAAGTCATATGTTTCCAAATAAAGCTATTTCATGAAAAGGAAAGGGGTTTCCCCCAAAATGAAACTCCAAACACATGAGGGATCCATGGATTTAGGGTGAGTATGTTCTTGCTAGAATGTTTTTAGAGAGCTTGAAACTACCATTATTCCCCAAATAATTGTTGACCTCCTACAATGATTTAAAAACTAAGCTCTTACAGTTGTGATTCAGAGATTGGACATCTAAATTTAATAGCTATTCAATCATCATGAAAGTGAATTTAACTTGTCAACCTAGGACGTGAACTTGAAATGGGTCGGCATAGTATGTGCACTAGGAACTCAAAGTAGCCATTTTCATTCTACAGCTAAGAAAGACACAATGCTGAAAGTAAATTGCTTGGAAAAGAATAACATAAATGCTAAACATCAACCAACAACTATACTAATTTGAAATGAATAACATAGATGAAAATATGAGCAAACAAACAGGAAACTACTTTGTCTACTTTGGCTGCAGGAACAGTCACAAAATGGAATTCTAGTGGTTGTAGGAACCGACAACACCAGATTTTTATCTAATTACTAAACATAAAATAATAACTCTGCTAAACTAAGCTAAAGGATATATTTCTCACCAAGTGGTCCCCCTTGGATGAGTATCCTTTTCTACTAATGAAAACTTAGATGCATAAACTTACAACTTCATTTTATTCATCAGGAAACACGAGTGCAATAGAGCAGTGTAACTGTATCACTAAAAACGAAGAATGTAAGTACAATATCAGGTCGTAAAACCTCTTGAAAAGGAGCATTTGATCCTTATTTATACTACCAACTAAGCAAGGTAGTCAACTCCATGAACTGGGAGGATGCCACTTTAGGGAAAGCAGAGAAAATGGAGAGGCGGTTACACACACATAGAATCTGGTCAGATGTGCCCGCAAATTTAGCACAATAGTAACACCAATATTTACTCAATAGAATTAAAGTCCACTACAAGGCAGTTACATTCGATTTGCATGGGGAATATCCTACCGTTGACCTCCTTTGACCTTTGAATGATTCCCTTGTTGGACATTATGGTGCATGCCCAGCTAGTGGTGTCTCTCTCAATTTAGTATCCTAAAATTATATCTGCATGGCAATGTTAGCATGTACAATAATCACATATCTATAATTACCTTAAAGAACATTCATTAACCACATGCAAAATTAATATAGATAGTCCATATAACATGCATATGTGCAGGATCATGATGGGCCAAAAAGTGGTGATATGATGGGTATGTGTAGGGTATGTGGCTGACGACTTTTTTTACCCAAAATCGATGAAACGAAAAGGGTTTTTAAAGAATATTCTCAGCTTTCCACCGATATAAATTATGCTTTACTTTGAATTTAATAAATAATTATTATTCATTTTCTATTTGAATTATGACTAAAGTCCTAATTGATAGGCTGATTGAAAAACATCTATAGCTTTCAAACGGTATCACATTTTTTGAATCTGAAACATGTGTCATTCTATACTTTGCATACTATAGGATTAAAAAAAATTGAATTTCATGAAGTTTTGACCAAGTTAAGGTGGTTAGACATACAGTTTTTATATTTATTAAAAGTTATAATAAAAAACTCATAATTAATTATTTACTTCAAAAATTACAAAAAAGTATGCATCACATTGGGACATGAGTCCTCTACATATATCTAAAATCTTATAAAAATATTATCATTTTATTGTGGTTAGGGTGGTCAGACAGACATCTACTTATTTTTTCCTTGAAATTTAAGTACTACTGCATTGAAATTTCAAATTTTCTAGATATTTTAAAGAAAAATAAACCTAGTAGTTTAGAAACTACATTCAATTTTCTATAGATTCTATTCTTACATATTTTTGAAATAATATAGATAGCTTATTCGAATTTTTACGTTAAGTTGTCCCTAATTTTTCACCACTTAAGGGCATGGTTTTTCCATGATGATCCTGCACATACCCACATGCGAATGTCATTAAATATTTGTAGAAATAATATTAGGCCCAATGTCTATAGTTTGAGGAAATATTATAAAAAATATCAACACTTAACATCAAGGTCCATGACAACTTCAACAAATAAATCATAAATTATACCCAAAATTAGACCATAAACTAGGCTCATCACCCCCCCAACCTAAGGTTTTGTTGGTCCTCTAGTAGGGGAAGGGTTTTTCTTCTACTTGGTCAGTGCTCTGAAATTTTCAACCGACAACTGCCCTACATCATTGTTTGTTGTGCGTGAATCAAGGTCCTAAATGTCCAATCTACTCCATCATTGTCTCTTTGTAGCAATATCATAGTGGTAAAACCTAAAGTTTGGTACAGGCCACATCATAATAGGTGGCTAAAAAGTCAGGGGAAGCTAGAATCATCCCTTTGTTCTTCCAATCTGTATATATCTGTCAATTCTTTTGAGTGTTGCAACATAGTTCTGGATAGAATGAGGCTCATCTTGTTTTAGCTCATCAGTTAGGCTATTCCATCTTTGTGAGAGGTATCTCTTCATAGTTTCCTCTTTTTCCTTTTCCTTCACATCATATTCACTGTAGACTGCTTCTATCCAAGGCATAATCTTATTACCAAAGCTAGGTCTGAAAAGAATTATGTGCCATTCCCTGTAAATGTCCCTTGGATTCCTTGATTCAGCCCTAATGGGTAGAGGGATGTTGGATTCCAATTGCTTATAAGCCCCATATTGTTGTCCCCAATAGATCTCATTTTCTACCCAAGACATAAATTCCCTTAATTGGACATCTCAAATGGATTCCAATCATGGTCTTGAGTCACAACATAATTATGCAAATAAAACTCACACAACAAATTCTTCATTTCAGGGGAACCAATTCAATAAGCATTGAAAAAATCAATAGGAGTCTCAATAGAAGGGTTCAAACCTGAGACCATTCTTTCTAGCTTAAAAGAAAGATACTTTTCTTTCAAATGTAGAGCATAGACCCTTAGAGGGGTTCTACACTCTAAAATATGTGGTACTAAGGATGCCATATCATCCACATTCTTCTTCAAGGTGGCAATTTTTGCATCCTTGTCTTCAATCTCCTCGTATTTATTTTGAATTTCCTTCTTCAACCTATGTTTCTCTTCTTTCCATTCCTCTTCTCTTCTTTGCATCTCTTTCCATAAATGCATAACTACCATGTGCATTGAAAAATTAGGGGGGTTATGCATTCCTACCAACATTTTCCTTAGGACTGATGCTTGCTCTCCATATAGTACTAACTACAAGGATTCAAGCTATCTCATCAATTCTGGTTGTAGGGGTATTGATTGGTTTTGTTCTTGTTGTTGCTGTAGGATCTCTTGCTACAAGAAATCTTGATTTTCTTCATACCCTTGATTCTCCACTTGTTCTACAATATCAACAAGATCTGCCAATGTTATGTTTGTTGTCATCTTAAATATTTCCTCTTCCTTGACATTCACTTGCCCCATTAGAGCTTCTGTGTACCCTTGTGATATTTCTCTAGACTCAGGGCTTTCCTTTGGAGGCGTACTAAAGGCTGGCCCAGTAGGTCTTTATTTTCTAGGAGGGCTATCATGTTTTTCTTTGGCTGCAAGATGAATAGTGTCAGCCTTTCGCTTCCTAGAGCTTGGTACTTCTTTTTCTACTGGCTACTTTTTAGCTTTTCCTTTTCTCATTTTTTCTTCTCTTTTATGTTCCCTAGTTTTCATTAGGATGCCAAGTGGAACATCATCATCATAATCTTGAGGAGAACTTTCTTTGTCTGAATGATCTGTTCTAGAAGAGCTAATTTCTATGGTTTCTTCTATTGTAGGAGGGTTTGCATTAGGGCCTGCGCTAGAGGTTGAAGCACCAAGTGTGGCTTCAACCATGCTCAATCTCCTACTAGACCTATGAGGTTGAGGTAAAACCCTAGGTTGCAAGCACACTCATGTCTAATTTGATCAATTTTTATGAATTCTTCCCAAGTCATTCTAGATACATCATGCAGAGACTTCTCAACTATCAATTTAATCAAACAATGGTGGGAAATGGAATTGTCCCAACCTTTCTAAGTCTTGGATGCCATGATTGAAAGAAGGTTACATAGCACGTTCAACACATTCATCCTCCCCCCGTGCCTCATGTGATTCAATAGTTTAAAATGAATGAAATATAGATTTGATTGGCGTCCTTCACAGGTGATATATATTATGTCATAAAAAGCTATCTTCTTCCATGGCTCAGACAGAGAGGTTCTCTTCGTACCTTGTTTATCTATGCTCAATGGAGGGTCTCTTAGTTCTATAAATTCAGCCCTAGCTGACCTGGCATCTTTGGAAGAAGGGTAATTTTCTCCATCAGCAGGCAACCCTATAAATTCTACAATCCTTTTCATTTTCCAATGCTTCCATCCCTTTTACCCTGGCCTTCCCTTCAAACAATGTCTAGGTGAATTCTAGTGCAATGTCTTCATCAAAACCATCCAACTTTAGGAAGTAGTCTAACCACACGCAGTTTCTAAATTCAACTAAGCAAGGTGCATCCTGCAGTAATACATTGTGCACTGTGGATTCATTTCAAATTAACCCACCTCCCATTGTCTGCAATTAAAAAATCACTATGTCAAATTAACCCACCTCCCATTGTCTGCAATTAAAAAATCACTATGTAGTTTTCTTCATGCAATTATTGTCTAAAACCAAATTCACCTTCCTGCAACACTTTCCAAATTTCCAATGTCAATGTTGACTGAATTTTCCCTTTTTAGCTTTTGTTTGTAGCTTGAGATTATGACAGGGTCAATAATGGAAAGGAAGGAGTAATAAAGGAAAGCTATGATGGAGAGAAATGGCAGTGACAGTTGGTGTCACCTCACACATGTGAGTTGTCCTCTCATTCAGATTTCAAATCAGCTCAATTTAATTTTTGCTGATGTAGACCAGCATGGATTGACATGTTGGAAAAGTATTCATATCTTTTTCCTCCCCCCAACCTAAATTTTGGCATGTGTCCTCACATGTGAGATGATGATTTGATAGGGGTAGGGGATAATGGCATGCTATGGTGAACATCCATATTAACGTAATACAATTAAATGAATGCACTAAAGAAAATTAAGATATATCAATTAATGCGCACATACCTGAATGTGTGATGGATTCGTTGCAAATATTATGGAGAAAGTACCATCTTCCTTTTTAGGAAATAAGTTGAGAAATTAATGAAAATGAGGTGGAATGAGGTGGAGTGGAATGAAGTGATGTGATGGAAGAGAAAGAAAGGTGGAAATGGATGGGAAGATGGGTGGATGGGTGAAGAAATGGATTCCCATAGAAGTGTAAGTCTTTATTATGACAAGTACATACCTTAATTAGCTAGAAGGAGGGACACTAAGTCCACTTCCTTCGGCTGCAAGAAGCTCTGGTCCAACATACTGAGTGAATTGCTACAGGAAATCCTCCTTGGAAGTTGGTTTGTGATACGATATGAGGTGATGACCATTGACAAGTAACTTGAATCTAATTGGGTCAATAGTAGTGAGTTGAACAACACTATTAGGGAATACTTCAACAACCTCATATGGTTCTAGCCACCTTGTTTGCAATTTTTCAGCATTGCCCTAATATCTGGAATCATAAAGCAATGCCCAATCACCTAGCTAGAATTTCTTGTCCTTGATGAATTTTTCATGCCATTTGATTCTCTGATTTTGTACTACCTCTATGTGATGCAAGGCCGCTCTCCTCATCTCAGCCAAAGCATTCAGTTGCAGGATTCTTTTTCTTTGTGCCTTAGAGATATCCATCCCCAAGTCTACTACAGTCCTAAGAGTCTTATGTTCAAATTCAATGGGAATCATGGTTGTTTTTCCATACAATGACTCAAATGGAGTGAAGCCTGTAGTTGTTTTCCAAATAGTTCTATAGGCCCAAACAACTTCTGGTAATCTATTTGCCCAATCCTTCCTATGGATAACTACTGTTTTAGTCAGAATAGCTTCAATTTCTCTGTTGGTCACCTCAACTTGGCCATTGGCCTGGGGGTGATAAGGAGTAGACTTCATGTGTCTTATGATGTACTCATTAACTAGTGCTACAACAAGGGTTGATGTGAATTGAGTCCCTTGATCAGTCACTATCTCTCTTGGAACTCCATACCTTGTGAAAATCTCCTCATAAGAAATTTTACAACCTTGTTATCTCTTGCATGTTTCATGTCCTTAACTTCTACCCACTTAGTTACATAATTAGTGCATAACAGGATATAAGACTTACCATTTGATGGAGGGTCAATGGGTCTTACAAAATACAATCCCCACTTGTTGAAGGGAGTGATTACTACCTGAGGGAAAAGTGGCATCTCATCAGATTTGGTTGGTCTGCCCATTCTTTGACATCTATCACATTTTCTGGTATACCTTCCTGCATCCCTATGGAGTGTTGGCCAGTAATATCCTATGTTCAAAATCTTCATTGTCATCCTCTTGGCTACAAAATTTTCGACACATGGTTCATTGTGGCTGATGAGCCTAGTTTTTGGTCTAGTTTTGGGGAGAATCTATAGTCTATTTGCTCATAGATGCCATGGACTTTAATGCTTAAGTGTTGGTATTGGCATAATGTTTCCCTCAAACCATTGACGTTTGATATTATCCTATCTCTACAAGCTTTAATGATATTTGGCATAACATGTGAACTATCTATATTGATTTTGCATGTGGTTATTAAATGTTTCTTAAGGTGGTTCTAGATTTGTAGTTATTATGCATACTGACCTTTCCTTGAAGATTTAATATGCTAAGTTGAGGAAGACACCGCTAGCTGAGCATGCACCACAACAACCAACAAAAGAATCGCTCTAAGTCAAAGAAGACTAGTGGCAGAAGATTCTCCATGTAGCCGAGTATAACCATCTTGTTGTAGTGGAATTTAATGATCGAGCATGCACGGGTGTTACTGTTGTGCTGAGTTTGTGTCTGACTTGCATTTCTGACCAAATTCCATGCATTTGTAATCGCCATCGCTCCACTTTCCCTATTTTCCATAATTGGCGTCCTCCCAGTTGTGGAGTTGACTACCCTGTTTAGCTGTTAACATAAATATTAATTTGATGCTCCTTCCTCCTAGTTAGTCAGTTGATTAGTGAGAATAGAGGAAGAGGTTGCACAATTTGATATTGTACTCCAATTTTGATACATTACTCTTTGTATTCATGATTTACAATGAATGAAATAAAGTTCTCAGTTCGAGCATATGAGTTCTCGTTAGTCTAGAGGATACTTATCCAAGGGGCCCCACTTGGTGAGTAATCTATTTTATTAGTTTAGTATTACTTGTTGTTTAGTACTTAGTTAGACATCTGGCACCGATTGTTCCTATAGCCACTAGAATTCCATCCTGTGTATGTTCCTACATCCAAAGTAGATAGAGTAGTTTCTTGTTTGCTAGTCAGATCTTTTATTCATGGTATGCATTTCTAGCATAGTTGTTGGCTGATGTTTAGCATTTGCTTTATTTCCTTTCAAGCAATTTACTTCCAGTATTGTGTGCTTCTTAGTTGTAGATTAGGAATGGCTACTTGAGAGTTCCTAGTGCACATATTGTCCTGGACCATTTCAAGTTTATTTCCCTGGGTTGACACTTTAAATGCACCTTCATGATGATTAAAGTAGTTATTCAGGTTAGATGTCCAATCTCTGAATCATGGCAGTAAAGGCTGAGTTATGAAATCATTGTAGGAGGCCAACATTTTTGGTGTCGTTGCCAGGGATGGTGTCAAACTAGGAAGTCTTTTGAAGTCATTGTTAGTTTCTTGCTATAGTGTTTCTAAAGTTGTTCTTAGTATATCCTTGTTTAGGAAGTAATGACCCCTTTATTCGTTACCAATTTTTTGTGTGAGCTGATTGATAATGAGTAATACTGCATGCATAGAGGAAGGATAAGGGATGCTTATGAGATATTCCTTCCTAACAATCCTAATCCATTATAGCTAGTTGAATATAAAAATTTACTAGAAGAAGAAGAAGAAGATCCACACCCCTTTGTTGACGCATATCCTGATCTAACTATTTTTGAAGTATCCTTTGAAGATCAAAATCAGCCTGAGAACCCCCTTGCTTTGGAACCACATCAAGTAAGCATGGGTGATGCAAATGGGAATAGACCTAACCCATTAGCTTTCCCTTTTCCAATTGCCCATCAAAAATGAAGTTGATAACATCAAGAACATTCCTGCTTCAGTACTCCCAAAGTTTTATGGACTTGTCACAAAAGATCCTGATACCTTTTTATTTGAGTTTGACATACTTTGCAGGAGTTATGATTATACTATTGATGCCCATCTACTTAAGCTATTTCCTACCACTCTGAAGGAAGCTACATTAAGATGGTTCATGAGCCTAGGCAGAGATACCGTGGAAACTTGGAAAGACATGAAGAAAAAATTCCTTGAGAAATACAAGGAATACTGCAAGGGTAGTGACATGAGAGGAGGAGACATTTTCAGGATGTAGTAGAAGGAAGATGAGAGCCTAGAAGACTACATTACAAGATTTTTGTTTTTCCTACAAAAATCTCCACACCATACACTTAATGAAGATTCACAAAATTTGATTTTTTCTGAGAGGAATCAATGATAGCTACACAAATGCCTTGGATATTATGGGAGGAGGAGATATCTCCCAAGTTCCTTGCGAGGATATCAAAAAAATATTCTAGAATTATTCTAGGGCAGCTTCAAAGAAAGGGAGAGCTTATCAGTCTTCCATGGGTAAGTCAACTGTCGATGGAGTTTCAAGAATGGAGATAACTCACTTGCTAGAAAACTTCAAGAAAGACATTGTCAACAATCTAGCTACTCAGTTAGATACACTTCAGGCCAAGAAGAAGCAAGAGGAGGCAGAGATGATTTTGATAGAGTATTGTTCCCACTACAGAGAAAAGAAGAAGGATTGCAGATGTAAGATGGTAGCTAACCTGGAAAGAAAACCGATTTCACTTGAGTTCAAGCCAATTCGGATTGAAAAAGACCAAGTCTACTAATGTTGCACAAAGGAAGCCTTGGACTCCAAGACAAAGTATGCCACCAGATCCATTGTCCTATGTTGGGCCATATTTTAACTCTTATTCATCTGGTAACAAATGACAACCCCAATATCCACCCAGTTATGGAGGATATCCACCACAACCTTGGAGTAACCCTCCAAATGCTTAGTCTAGTCATCATATTTCTCCACCTCAGTGGCAGAAACCTCAGGGGAATTGGCAGCAATTTCAAGGGAACTGGAAACCACCTCTAGGAAATTGACTGCAAATAAATCAATGGATAGGAGGACAACAATGGCCTACTCAGACAACCAATTACATGCATCCACCTTCTCAGTCCTAGCAACCTACTCTAATGCCTCCACTTGCTAATCCAAAATCAAATTCACCTAAACCAACTCAACTACCAACTCAGCCCACACCCAATCCTAATAAAAAACCACAACAATAGCCTGTATACTCTATTGATTCAAATCAATTTCCTGCATATGGTATGAGTGTAAGTGATATCCATCTGCGTTTAGGAACCACTCTACCAGGCCCTTCCAAGCCCATCATAACTGAGCTTCCTATAGAAGAGGAGGAGGATTCTCTGAATGACCCCATTCAACCAAACACACCTAAAAATTCTAAACCAGTCCAAGTCAAGTAGACTTAACAAAAACCACCATTTCCTCAAAGATTGGAATTTTCCAAGAAGAAAGAAGAAAAGGAGGATACCACTTTTGATATCCTGGATCAACTAAATCATATGCATTCAGATACTCCTATTTCAGACCATAAAAGATGTTCCAATTTATGGCAAAGCCATCAAAGAAGCTTGTCTTAAGAAACCAAAAAGAAAGAAGAAAGACCAAACTACAGTTCATGTGGTGGGCCAGCTAGCTGATATCATGTTGGGAAAAGTGACTATTCCCAAGTATAATGAGCCAGACAATTTTGTGGTCCCAGTTGTCATAAATGGGATCAAAGTGAAGAATGTTCTGATTGATTTAGGGGCAACAATCAATGTAATAACCAAAGACATCCTGCAATAACTAAATATTGCAACTATGAGATCTACTCCTATTTTCATGCAGCTTGTTGATAGCTCTACTGTTAAGTCTGATGGTGTAGTAGAGGATCTTGTGGTAGTTCTAGACTCATGGGAGTATCCAACAGACTTTATGATTCTTTTTCCTAAGGGTACACTAGGTGGGTACCCCATCATTCTTGGAAGACCTTGGTTGGAAATTGTAGATGCATACATTGGATGTTGTTCTTGTGGCATGACCATTTCAGATGGGAAGAGCACTAAAATTTTTTTTCTCTATCCACTTGCTTAGCCATCTCATGATGAAGATATTTCTATTTGGCCACAAGTTGGTGAAGAGGCCGAGGATGTTAACTATGTGGTACAACTTATGATGTTGGGAAGAAGCTCTTTCATGCAACTCCAAGATGAGGATGAGGTGTTGAATAATCTCATTCAAAATCATTATGAAGTGGAGGAAGCATCATCTTCTACTTTGGTCAGGACACTTCTATTTGCTCTTCCTACACACATTCTTCCTCTAGCAAGAAGTACATTCCATACATTATTACTATGTGAACTAAAGGTACCATGTATTAATGAAGCAACCATGCTAGAATTAACTACACAAATCCAAGTATCTGAAGGAAAATACCGTAATGTCAATTGTAAATTAAATGAAGAGCAACTATTGTTATTGGAAAACCTATTAAAGGCCCATCAACATGCATTTGCATGGGATTATCATGATATGAAAGGTCTAGATCCTAAAACTTGTACCCACAAAATTTATATCAGAGATGATTGCACTCTAGTAAGACAACCACAAAGAAGAATCAACGCTGCACTAAGAGAGATTGTGAAAGGAGAATTGCAGAAATTACTAGATGCAGAATTTATATACCCCATTTTAGATAGTTAGTGGGTGTATCCATAAGTGATTGTGCCCAAGACAAGAGGGAAATAGTGAGTTTGCATTGATTATAGAGAGCTTAATGATGCCACCAAGAAGGATCACTTTCCTTTACCCTTCATTGATCAAGTTTTGGACACACTTGCAGGAAAGTAATATTTCTCTTTTCTAGATGGATTCAGTGGCTACAACTAGATCCAAATTTCCCTAGAAGACTAGGTGAAGACCACATTTACCTATTCATGGGGGAACTATTCCTATTCAGTGTTCCCATTTGGCTTGTGCAATGCACCTGCAACTTTCCAAAGGGTAGTCATTAGCATCTTTTTAGACATTTCTCATGATTGCATGAAAATTTATATGGACGACTTCACCACTTATAGTGTTGATTTTAATCAAGCATTGGAGAATCTCAAGAGAGTTCTATAGAGATGTGAGGATCAAAATTTGTCTTTGAATAGTGAAAAGTGTTTCATGATGATGCAAGAAGGTGGAGTTCTTGGCCACTACATATCCCATAAAGGAATTCAAGTAGACCCTACAAAAATTGAGGTAATCACAAATCTGCCTACACCTAGAAAACATAAGGATGTTAGGAGTTTCTTGGGCCATGTAGGATATTATAGGCAATTCATCAAGGATTTCAGCAAGGTAGCAACACCATTGTATACTCTTCTCACTAAAGATGATGAATTTTAGTGGAATGAAGCTTATGACAAGGAATTTTTTGACTTGAAGGAAGCTTTGACTCATGTTCCTGTACTCAAAGGGCCAAATTGGGAGTTTCCATTCCACATCCACACTGATGCATCAAACTATTCCATAGAAGTAGTCTTAGGATAGAATGAAGGAGCTGTTGAAAATGCTATTTACTTTGTCAAAAAAAATTTGCAAGGAGCTAAATTCAATTATTCAATGACAGAGAAAGAGATGCTAGTAGTAGTATATGCACTAAACAAATTCAAACATTACATAATGAGCTACCAAATCTTTGTACACACCGATCATGTAGCCATTAGGTATCTCATGAATAAACCTTTGATCATAGGTAGATTGGCAAGATGGTTATTGTTGATGCAGGAGTTTGATATAACCATTGTAGATAAGCCAGGGAAGGCTAACTACATTAGAAGATAATCATCCCATAGATGACTCTTTTCCTAATGAGCATCCATTCTCTCTCAGTGTACAAATACCCTGGTATGCTAACATAGCCAATTACTTGGTTACACATAGAATTCCTTCTCACTTCTCTCCAAAAGAGAAAATGGCACTCATTGAAAAATATTTTCCTTTCTATTGGATTTTTGGATGTTTGTTTTATACTGGACCTAACCATGTCATGAGAAGATGTGTGAAAGAAGATGAGACATATGACATTTTTCATGCATGCCACAACAAACCTTGTGGAGGACACTTTGCAACCGAGAGGACAACAATAAATATTTTGAACATAGGATATTACTAGCCAACACTCCATAAGGATGCAAGAAGGTATACCAAAAAATGTGATAGATGTCAAAGAATGGGCAACCCAACCAGATCTAATGAAATGCCACTTTTCCCTTAGATAGTAATCACTCCCTTCGACAAGTGGGGATTGGATTTTGTGGGACCAACTGACCCTCCATTAAATGGTAAGTCTTATATACTGGTATGCATTGATTATGTAACTAAATGGGTAGAAGTTAAGGCCATGAAACATGCAAGGGATAACAAGGTTGCAAAGTTTCTTTATGAGGATATTTTCACAAGATATGGAGTCCCAAGAAAAATAGTGACTGATCAAGGGCCACAATTCACATAAACTCTTGTTGCAACACTAGTGAATGAGTACAATATAAGGCATATAAAGTCTACTCCCTATCACCCCCAGGCTAATGGCCAAGTTGAGGTGACCAATAGAGAAATTGAAGCCATTCTGACTGAAACAACAGCTATTCATAGAAAGGATTGGGAAAATAGATTACCAAAAGTTGTTTGGGCCTATAGGACAACATGGAAAATAGCTACAGGCTTCACCCCATTTGAGTTGTATGAAAATACAACTATGATGCCAGTCGAATTTGAACATAAGACTCTATGAACTATAGTAGATTTAGGGATGGATATTTTTGAAGCATAGAGAGAAAGAATCATATAGCTAAATGCCTTGGATGAGATAAGAAGAGCAACCTTGCAACATGTAGAAGTAGTGTAGAATTAGAGAATCAAGTGGCATGAAAAATTTATTAAGGACAAGAAGTTCAAACCAAGAGATTGGGCCTTGCTCTATGATTCAAGATACTAGGACAATGCAGGAAAATTATAGACAAGGTGGCTAGGACCATACAAAGTTGTTGAGGTCTTTCCTAGTGGAACTGTTTAGCTCACCACCATTGACCCTATCAGGTTCAAATTAATTTTCAATGGTCATCACCTCATATTATACCACAAGCCAACTTCTAAAGAAGGGTTCCTGCAACATTTCTCCCAGCACTCAAAGCTTCATGTAGCCAAAGGTGGTGGACCTAGTGTCCCTCCTTTAGCCTAATTGAGATACATACTTTCCATAATAAAAGCTTTCACATATGTGGAAGTCCATTTCTTCATCATCCGCCCATCCATCACCACCTTTCTCTCTCTTCCACCTCACTTCATTCCATCACCTCATTCCACCTCATCTTCATTTATTGCTCAATTCATTTTTCAACAAGGAGAGTGTTACTTTATCTATGATCTTTGTGGAAAATCTTCCACACACTCAGGTATGTGTGCATTAATTTCTATATTTAATCATTTTTAAGTACGTTCATTTAATCACTGTATGTTAGTATAGACATTTGCATAAAATGCCATAATTCCCTGTCGCATTACCACTCCCATCTTGCATGTGTGGACACATTTCCAAATTTAGGTTGGGGGGAGGGGAATGAAAAAGATGTAAATATTTTATTGTCCATGTGTCAAATCATATTAGGTTGTGTCTGAAATTTTAAAATGAGCCAATTTGAAATCTAAGGAAGGACGGCTTGCATGTATGAAGTGACAATAGTTGCAGCTACCATTTCTTCCTACCATAATTCCCCTTTATCACTCCTTTTCTTGCTATTATTGCATTGTCATAATCTTGAGTTGTAAGCAAAAAGAAAGGAAATTCAGTAAACGTTGGCACTAGAAATTTAGCAAGTTGGTCTTGAGATTTAGTAGACATTGCAGGGAAGTGCATTTCATTTTCAGAAGGGGAATTGCAGGAAAAGAACTTGTAGAGTATTTGTTTGATTGCAAACAACGGGAGGTGGGTTAATTCAAAATGAACCCATGGTGCATGATATTTTGGTGAAGGATGCACAATTCCTAGCTAAATTTCAAAACTGTGGATGGATAGATTACTTTTTGAAGTTAGATGGTTTTGATGAAGGCATTGCCCTTAAATTTTCCCAGACATTTTTAGAAGGAAAAGCCACAGTAAAATGGTTAGAAGTTGTGGTAACAGAGGAAAGAATTGCAGAGGTTACAGGGTTACCTACTGATAGTGAAAATTACCCTGCTTCTAGAGACGCCAGGTCAGCTAGGGCTGAATTCATAGAGCCAAATGACCCTCCATTAAGCATAGATAAATAGGGTGCAAAGAGAATGTATTTTCTCAAGCCATGGAAGTAGATAGTTGTGTATGTTATCAAATACATCACTTGTGAGGGTTGCTAGTCAAATTTTCATTTCGTGCACTTCAATCTTTTAAATCACACAAGGCATGAAAGGAGGATGAATGTGCCCAACATGTTGTACAACCTTCTCTCAATCATGGTAGTTGAGACCTAGAAAGGTAGGGATAATTTTGTTTCCCACCATTGCTTGATTAAAATGCTAGTTGAAAGGTCTTTGCATGATGTATCTGGAATGACCTGGGAAGAGTTTGTCAATGTTGAACATTTTCCACCTAGGGCTATACCTCAATTCCATAGGTCTAGCAGGAGAGTAAGCATGACTGAAGCCATTCCTAGTGCTTCAACCTCTGGTTCTGGCTCTAGCATGAATCCCCCTGCAGTAGAGGAAACCATAGAAATTGGTTCTTTTGAAATAGTGCACTCAAAAAAAGAAAGCTCTTCCTTGGATTCTGATGATGAAGTCCCACGCGAAATCCTCATGAAAAGTAGGGCACAACAGAGAGGAGGAGAAATGAGAAAAGGGAAGGCTAAAATACAACCTATAGAAATGAAAGGGCCAAGCTCTAAGAAGAGGAAAGACGATGCTATTCATCCTATAGCCAAAGGAAGATGTGAGAGACCTCCCAAGAAATTAAGACCAGTTGAGCCTTCAATTGGTACACCTCGACAGGAAATCCCTAAACCTGGTGAGACCTCACAGGAGGACCCTAAAGCTCTGATAGAGTAGGAGAATGTTGAAGAAGGAGAAGACATATTTAAGAGAGCAACAAATATCACATTGGCCGATTTTGCTAACATTGCAAAAGAATTGGAAGGAAATCAAGACTTCCTGCAACATGAGCAAGAGGTCCTGAAGCATGAAGTCTTGCAACAATAACCAAAACTAGAGTAGGAGTTCCTACAGTCACAAAAAGAACAAGAGTCCCTGCAACAAAAGGAAGAAGAAACAACACCCTTACAACCGGAGATAACTGGATAGCCTGAGCCTATGCAAATAGTGCCATATGAGGAGTTGTCATCAACAAAAAAACTAGTAGACATTCATAATCCTCCTAATTTTATAGTACATGTAGCAATTTTGAATTTATGGAAAGAAATGCAAAGAAGGGAGGAAGAATGGAAAAAGGAAAAATGGAAATTGGAGGAGTAAATTTAAAGGAAGGATGAAGAAATTGAGGATAGAGATGCAAAAATTGCCACCCTAAAGCAAAGGGTAGATGATATGGCAGCTTTGATGCCAAAGATTTTGGAATGCAAATATCCTATAAGGGTCTATGCTCTACTCCTAAAAGAGAAATATATCTCTTTTAAGATTTCAAGACTTGCCTCAGGTTTGAATCCATCTATTGATACCCCTATGGAATTTTTCAATGTTTATAGGATTTCCTCCTTTGAAATGAAGAATTTGCTATGTGAATTTTATTTACATAATTATGCTATCACAAAAGACCATGATTGTAATCCGCTGCTTTATGTTGGGGATGTTCAATTGAGAGCATTCATTTCTTGGGTGCAAAATCAAATTAGTTGGTGACATCAACATGGTGCTTATAAACAATTGGCGACTAATATCCCTCTACCCGTTAGGGTTGATTCAAGCAACCCAAGGGATATTTATAGAGAATGACAAAAAATGTTCAGACCAAGTTATGGCAATAGGATTATTCCTTGGATTAAGGAAACTTACACTAAGTATGAGGTAAAGACAACAAAAAAAGAGGAAACCGTGAGGAGATACCTATCATAGAGATGAAATAGTTTGATTGATGAGCTGAAGCAAGTTGAGCCCCATTGCATCCAAAATTATGTTACAGCTTTGAATCAAGAGGCATATTTAGATTGGAAGAACTCAGGGATGGTCTTGGCTTCTCCTGACTTTTCAGCTGCTCATGCTCATCTGGCTTGTGCCAAATTTTAGATTCTACCAGGATGACATTGATGCAGAGAGGTAGAGATGGGACATGTTTGATAGATTGGAAGGATTCTATTGGGATCTTATTTCACACACTAAAACCACTGATGTTGGAAAAATATCAGTTGCAAATTTTAGAGCTTTGACCAAGTAGAAGAACAACTCTTCCCCTGTTGGAGGACTAGTAAAACATTAGGTTGGAGGGAGTGATGAGCCTAGTTTTTGGTCTAGTTTTGGGGAGAATCTATAGTCAATAGATGTCATGGACTTTAATGCTTAAGTGTTTCTATTGGCATAATGTTTCCCTCAAACCATTGATGTTTGATATTATCCTATCTCTACAAGCTTTAATGATATTTGGCATAATATGTGAACTATCTATATTGATTTTGCATGTAGTTATTGAATGTTTCTTAAGGTGGTTCTAGATGTGTAGTTATTATGTGTACTGACCTTGCCATGAAGATTTAATATTCTAAGTTGAGGAAGACACCGCTAGCTAAGCATGCACCATAATGCCCAACAAAGGAATCGCTCCAAGTCAAAAAAGATTGGCGACAAAAGATTCTCCATCCAGCCGAGCATAACCTCCTTGTTGTAGTGGACTTTAATGATCGAGCATGCATGGATGTTATTGTTGTGCTAAGTCTACGTCTGACTTGCATGTCTAACCGGATTCCATGCATGTGTAATCGCCATCGCTCCACCTTCCCTATTTTGCCTAATTGGCATCCTCCTAGTTGTGGAGTTGATTGCCCTATTTAGTTGTTAGCATAAATAATAATTAGATTCTCCTTCCTCCTAGTTAGTTAGTTGATTAGTGAGAATAGAGGAAGAGGTTGCATGATTTTATATTGTACTCCAATTTCGATACAATATTCTTTGTATTCATGATTTATAGTGAATGAAATAAAATTCCGAGTTCAAGCATCTGAGTTCTCATTAGTTTAGAGGATACTTATCCAAGGGGACCCACTTGGTGAGTAATCCATTTTATCATTTTAGAATTAGTTTAGTATTACTTTTTGTTTAGTACTTAGTTAGAAATCTGGCATCGACAATTCCTACAGCCACTAGAAGTCCATTCTATGTCTATTCCTGTAGCTAGATTAGTTTCCCGTTTGCTGCTCAAATCTTTTATTCTTATTATGCATTTCATTTCAGTATAGTTGCTGGTTGATTTTCAACATTTTCTTTGTTTCCTTTCAAGTAATTTACTTCCAGTATTGTGTGCTTCTTAGTTGTATATTAGGAATGGCTACTTGAGAGTTCCTAGTGCACATACTGTGTTGGCCCATTTCAAGTTTATGTGCCTAGGTTGACAATTTAAATGCACCTTCATGATGATTAAAGTAGTTATTTAGGTTAGGTGCCCAATCTCTGAATCATGGCTATAAAGGTTGAGTTATGAAATCATTGTAGGAGGCCAACAGTGGCATGCATGCAAAATGTCATATTTCTCATCTTCTCTCACACATCTCTGCATGACATGGTCTAGTCTAGTATGAAACAAACATCCAACAATCCATGAGAAAGGAAAATAATTTTCAATGAGTGCTCTTCTCTCTTTTGGAGAGAAGTGAGGAGGAATTATACTTGTGACCAAATAGTTAGCTATGTTAGCATACCAGGGTTTTTGTAAATTGATGGAGAATAGATGTTCATAAAGAAAAGATTCATCTATAGCCTGATCATCCCTTGATGTAGTCATCCTTGAAAGAAAATATGCAACAACATTGGCCTTCCCTGGTTTATCCACAATGGTTATGTCAAACTCCCACATCAACAATAGCCATCTCGCTAGCCTACCAGAGATCAAAGGTTTATTTATGAGATATTTAATGGTTGAATGATCAATGTGCACAAATATTTGGTAACCTTTTATGTAATGCCTAAATTTTTTCAGTGCATAGATCACTACCAACATTTCTTTCTATCACTGTATACTTTAATTTAGCTCCCTACAAATTTTTGTTGACAAAATAAATGGAATTTTCAATAAATCCTTCTTTTTGTCTTAAGACTGCTCCTATGGCATAATTTGATGCATCTATATGGATGTGGAAAGGAAGCTCCAAATTAGGTCCTTTGAGTATAGGAGTATGAGTCAAGGATACCTTCAAATTAGAAAATGCCTTGTCACAATCTTCAGTCCACTGGAATTCAACATCTTTAGTGAGAAGAGTATACAATGGTTCTGCTATTTTTCTAAAATCCTTGATGAAATGCCTATAATATCCTGTATGGCCCAAGAAACTCCTAACATCCTTATGTTTTGCAGGTGTGGGAAGATTTTCGATTACCTCAATCTTGTAAGGAAAGCTAAGGTGAGAAACTAACTCTCCTAACGTCAAAACCTCAGGGAAGAATGCAGAGGTGATTTTAAATTTTCAATTATAGTCCAATTAAGATACACTTGAAATAAATAACTGAAACAAAGAAATTAACATACACAGATGAACACTAGATTTACGTGGGAAAACCCTTACGGGAGAAAAACCCACCACACCAAGAAAAGCCTCTTTGTATTACAGTAATGAAAATTACATACAGAGTTCTGACTTAACTTTCTGATGTCAATTTACAACAGTATAATTCCTTGACCAACCTTGTACAAAACATTCCAGTTACAATACTCTTTAAATTAAATTCATACAAACTGATCACACACCGACCCGTTCACTACATTGTTTTCATAACTGATCATCATCATCGATTACAGAGTATAACCATGTCGTTCATGGTTTGTTCATCTTCCTCATAGGAATGGTCACAACAGTCTAACCGCCAATGGTTTACCTTCAGCTTCTCTAATTGGTCAAAAACAAACCATGTAGGATAGTCATTTAGTCAAGACGTTCAAACTCTGTCGCATGTTGGTGAGACACTAGGCTGTGTCTCCTCGATGCTACAATACCCGATTGTCATTATCACCCAGAATCATCACCATCAGCAAGAGGTTACACCAAGTTCAAAAAATGTCACTCAGAATCACCTGATTGCTAAGACATCACATTGATATCCACTGCAGAAGCATCAACCAGACCATCACAATCGGTGAGAGGTCATACTGAACGCAAATCCATCTTGTGAAGGTCTATCAACAAGAGTTCTGCTATCGCCAAGAGTCTCATAGACCTTTATGTCATACCGATGTTCATCGTGCAAAGCTGTCAATGAGACAAGCCATGTTGCTAATACTTCATACCAAAGTGTCCTTCCATCGGTGAGACTTAAACAATCGCTATGACTTCCACTGAGCCCTTAGGTCACACTAAAGAATTAAACCATTGGCAAGAGATCCTTAGTTGGTAAGACTCTCCAAAGGTCACACCTCTCTCCAACGCTACCTATCGCCAGGAGTCTCACTAAAAACATATATACCCATCGGCGAGACCACAACCATCAGCAGGAGATCATACTGAGTGTAAGCCTTTCAGCCAAGAGTCTCCCCGATGAAAATCTTGTGAAAAACTATTGGCGAGAGTTCTCCCTAGGCAGAGAGAGATAGGAGAACTCACAATGATTGAAATGTCTTACTGACAGCAACAAGGTCTCGGTGACCTGAGCATTCCACAAGGTTACACAGCTGCTAGTCGGACAGACAGAAAGAATGTCACACCAACTTTACTCTTTCAGGAGTTTCATGCCAGTAAGATTGAGGCACGTTTTTCCAACAATCTCCCACTTGACGAAGATCTTACTGACACCTCAAGAGCAACAACATAACTACTGAAATTCATGGGCACTAAGGCCCATTGAACTGACACACCACCTATACTTGTTTGTTCTCACAAGCTTCATCAATGCATCTACAACATTCTCCAGAGTATCCACTTTTTCTAAAGAGACCTTTCCATCCTCCACCATATCTCGTACAAAATGATACTGCACATCAATATGTTTCGTCCTAGCATGGAAAGTAGTATTCTTCACCAAACAAATAGCACTCTGACTGTCACAATAAATTGTAGTCTTCCCTGCATCAAACCCAATGTTAGAACAATTTTTTTTTAACCAGATTGCTTCTTTACGGGCATGTGTTGCTGCCATGTATTCTGCCTCTGTAGTGGACAAAGCGACTATAGCCTGCCGCTTACTCATCCAACTCACTGCACCACCATTCATCATGAAAATATATCTACTAGTGGATCTTCTACTATCAATGTCCCCTGCCCAATCATAATCCACATAGCCTCGAATGCTGAGAGTCCTCTATGATTCAACCAAGTTGCCATGGTAACATAATGCATATTCAGAAGTTCCCTTCAAATATCTAAATACTTTTTTCATAGCATCCCAATGTGATCTTCCAGGATTATCCATAAACCAACTAAGTACTCCCACTACTTGGGAAATTTCTGGCCTTGTACAGACCATTGCATACATTAGACTGCCAACCACACTAGCATAAGGCACACTGGTCATGTCCTCCATCTCAGTAGGATATTTTGGGCAGTCTTCAATAGATAGCTTCATTCCCTACAAAACTAGAACAACTAGCTACTTGCAATCAGTTATACAAAATCTCTCTAGAACAGTTTTAAGATACTTACTTTGACTGAGCCAAAGTTTTCTACTCTTCTTGTCCCTAGTTATTTCCATTCCTAGAATATACCTTGCTGCACCAAGATCTTTCATTTCAAACTTTGCAGATAACTGAGATTTTAGATTAGAAATCATTAACTTACTATTGCCTATGAACAACATATCATCAACATATAGAGCACTAATAAGAACTCGATCACTTTCAGCTTTCTAATACACACAATGATGAGATTTTGATCTTACAACTCCCAATGACAAGAAAAAAGTGTCAAACTTCTGGTACCACATTCTAGGAGACTGCTTTAATCCATACAGAGATTTTTTCAACTTGAAAACTAGTTTTTCTTTACCTTTATCCACAAAGTGCTCAGGCTGGGACATACAAATTTCTTCTTCAAGATCACCATGAAGAAATGTTGTCTTCACATCCATGTGTTCAATCTCTAAGTCATATGTTGTTGCAAGTGACAAAAGAAATCTAATGGACACCAGCTTAGCTACAGGAGAAAATTTTTCTCCATAATCAATTCCCTCTACCTGGGAATAACCCTTGCAACCAACCTCACCTTATACTTTTCCACACTGCCATCCAGACCTATTTTCTTTCTAAATACCCATTTGCAGCCAACAACTTTTCTGCCTTCAGGCAAGGGCACCAAACTCCAAGTATCATTCTTTTTTAATGATGCCATTTCTTCATTCATGGCTTCCAACCAAGAGTTTGAATCAAACATTATAAATTCCTCTTTCACAGTCCTAGGCTCATCAGTGCTAGAAATTAAAGCATAGGCACAAGTAGAATCTATCAAAGAAAACCCATACCTATCAGGTTGCTTTCTTTCACGACTTGACCTCCTCACTTGCTAAGGCTAAGGTTGTTGTTCTTCTTCAGAACTTTCAGAACTACTTGAGCTCTCCTCAGTTTCAAGTACATTTTGAATTTTGAATTCCTCTTTATATGGTGTCGGAGGAATTTCAACTACATCCTTTTTGTTTTTGATTTTGTCTCTGACTGCAGATCCAAGGTAGAAGGCTTCAACTCATGAAAGATAACACTTCTTTTGTATAGAACCTTCTCTGTATCAGGATTCCAAAGCTTGTATCCTTTTATGCCAACACTATAACCAATAAAAATACATTTGACAACCTTGTTTTCCAATTTAGATCTTTTCTCATTCAACACATGTGCATATGCCTCATAGCCAAAGATTCGAATGTGTCTCGGAGAGGGCTTCTTTCCAGACCATGCTTCCAAAGGTGTTTTCTCAACAAGAGTAGAATTAGGAGAACATTTTATCAAGTAACATGCTGTAGCAACTGCCTCAGTCCAAAACTTCTCCTCCAAGCTAGCACTGCTCAGCATACTTCGTACTCTTTCCATCACTATCCTATTGAACCTTTCTACAACTCCATTCTACTTTGGAGTGTAAGGCATAGTTTTATGTCTTTTAATTCCATGATCTTTACAACACCTCTCGAATTCGTCAAAACAAAACTCACTGCCATTATCAGTCCTTAAACATTTTATTTTTCTTCCAATTTGATTTTCTACAAGGTTTTTAAATTCCTTAAACTGACTGAACACTTCTGATTTACTTTTCAAAAAAAAGACAAATGCCCTTCTTGAATAATCATCAATAAATGATACATAGTACCTTGACTTAGACAAAGAAGGAACATTCACTAGACCAAAAACATCAGAATGAATGTAATCAAGTAAACCAGAAGATTTGTGAGGACTGGAGTAAAATGAAACACGGTGTTGTTTACCATATATACAATGTTCACAAAATTTGAATTCAAGGTTACAATCATCAAGCCCTTCAACCAGGTTTTTATTCTTCAAGGTTTTTAAACCTTTTCACCAATGTGGACAAGCCTATGATGCCAGAGCATAGTCTTTTCTGCTGGAATTTTAACTTCCATAGAGTTTATACTACTAGGAATTTTTACCTTCTTTTCCCCATGAGTAGCTTTATGTGACTTTACAGAGACACTATTGCATTGCACAACATGTGCATCCATCTTATACAAGGTACCAATATGAGCACCCCTTGCTAGCATCATTGAGCCTCTAGTTATCTTGCAGCCATTTCCAAAGAATGTGACTTGCACTCCAATATCATTCAACTTACTAACATAAAGTAAATTTAGAGCCAAACCTAGTATATACATTACATCATTGATTCCCCTCACTCTTCCATCAAGGAATTGAATTCTAACTCTTCCACGACCAACTATTTCCAAAGATGAATCACTTTCCAAATACACCTTTCCATCATCATATTTTTCATACTTCGTGAACCAGTCTCTATGAGATGTCATGTGGAAAGATGCTCTAGAATCAATCACCCAGACATCATCTGATGCCTACGTAGCCAAGGCTGCAATGAAGGTGTCTGCATCACTCTAAGAAGAATCATTATCAGAAGAATTCTTTTTCTTCTTCTTTTTCTCCTCTTTACAATCCTTTCAGACATGACCAGGTTGCCCACAATTCCAACACTTCACCTTGGACTTCTTGCCAGGAGACTTTGATCTCCCTTCTAATTTGGATTTGGACTTCTTGTCCTTCTTCTTTCCTTTTTCTTTCGATCTGCCTCTAACATCAAGAGCCTCCTTCACCATCTGAGAAGATTTCCTTCTCATCTCTTCTAATAACAAAGAAGCAACAACATCTTCCATCTTAAAAGTGGATGTCGTACTCATAATAGCCATCACCAAGTGATCCCAATAATCTGGTAAAGAACATAATAACAACATACAACGATCTTCTTCATCAATCTTCACACCCACAGATGCTAACTGAGCAATCAACATGTTGAAAGCATTCAAATGATTAGCAACAGATCCTCCCTCCTTCATTCTCAAAGTGTACAGCTTCTTCCTCAAGAAAAAATTATTCACCAAGGACTTTCCCTGATAAATAGCTGCCAGTCTTTTCCACAAGGAAGATGCAATATTTTCTTCATGAAAATTCAGAAGAACAGAGTTTGTTAAATAGAGTCTTATCAACCCCTTTGATTTTCTATCTGCAAGGTCCCAATCCTCTTTCTTCATGCCTGTAGGTTTCGTTCCAAACACAACAATCCAAAGATCATGGTCAATCAATAGATCCTCCATTTTAAGTTTCCACAACTCAAAATTACTGCCATTGAATTTCTCAATTTCAATCTTTCTTGACGTGCTTTCCATCTTAATCTGTAATTCAAATTACCAAACTTCTACAAGACTCCCACTGAATAGAATTGACACAAAAAACCCAACGTACCCACAAGGATAACACAACTGGCCAGGCTCTGATACCACTTGTAACGAAAGCTAAGGTTCAGAACTAACTCTCCTAACGTCAAAACCTCAGGGAAGAATACAGAGGTGATTTTAAATTTTTAATTACATTCCAATTAAGATACACTTGAAAGAAATAACTGAAATAGAGAAATTAACATACACAGATGAACACCAGATTTACGTGGGAAAACCCTTACGGGAGAAAAACCCACCACACCAAGAAAAGCCTCTTTGTATTACAATAATGAAAATTACATACATAGTTCAGACTTAACTTCCTAATCTCAATTTACAATAGTATAATTCCTTGACCAACCTTGTACAGAACATTCCAGTTACAATACTCTCTGAATTAAATTCATACACACTAATCAAACACCGACCCATTCACTACATTGTTTTTAGAACCGATCATCATCATTGATTACAAAGTATATCCACGTTGTTCATGGTCTATTGATCTTCCTCACAGGAATGGTCAAAACAGTCTAACCGCCAACGGTTCACCTTCATTTTCTCTGATTGGTCAAAGAAAAACCACGTAGGATAGTCATTTGGTCAAGATGTTCAAACTCTGTTGCATGTCAGTGAGACACTAGGCTGTGTCTCCCCGATGCTACAATACCTGATTATCGTTATCGCCCAGAGTCATCACCACTGGCAAGAGGTTACACCGAGTTCAAAAATTGTCACTCAGAATCACCCTATCACTAAGACATCACATTGATATCCACTACAGAAGCATCGTCCAGACCATCGCTATCGGTGAGAGGTCATACCAAACACAAATCCATCTTGTGAAGGTCCATCGGAAAGAGTTCTGCTATCACCAAGAGTCTCATAGACCTTTATGTCATACCGATGTTCATTGTACAAAGTTGTCAACGAGACAAGCCATGTTGCTAAGACTTCATACCGAAGTGTCCTTCTGTCGGTGAGACTTCAACAATCGCTATGACTTCCAATGAGCCCTCAGGTCACACCAAAGAGTTAAACCATCGGCGAGAGATCCTTAGTCGGTAAGAGTCTCTGAAGGTCACACCTCTCCCCGACACTACATGTCGCCAGGAGTCTCACCGAAAATATATATACCCATCAGCGAGACCAAAACCATTGGCAAGAGATCATACCAAGTGTAAACCTTTCGACCAAGAGTCTCCCCGATGACAATCTTGTGAACAACTGTCAGCGAGAGTTCTCCCAGAGCGGAGAGAGATAGGAAAACTCACAACGATCGAAATGTCTTAGCAATGACTCCAGTCGGTAAGACAGCAACAAGGTCTCAATGACCTGAGCATTCCACAAGGTTACACAGCTGCTAGTCGGCCAGACAGAAAGAAAGTCACACCGAATTTACTCTTTCAGGAGTTTCGTGCCAGTAAGATTGAGGCACATTTTTCCAACAAATCTTTGCAGGATCTACTTGAATTCCTTTGTGGGAGATGTAGTTTCTAAGAACTACACCTTCCTGGACCATCATGAAGCACTTTTCACTAATTAAAGAGATATTATGATCTTCACATCTTTGTAAAAAATTCCTGATATTATCCAATGCTTCATTGAAATCAACAGCATAGGTGGTGAAATCATCCATATAAATTTCCATGCAATCATGAGAAATGTCTGAAAATATGCTAATGACTACCCTCTAAAAAGTTGCAAGTGAATTGCATAAGCCAAATGGGAGTACCGAGCAAGCATAGGTCCCCCATGGATAGGTAAAGGTGGTCTTCTCTTGGTCCTCTAGTGCATTTTGGATCTGGTTGTAGCCACTGAATCCATCTAGAAAAGAAAAGTATTGCTTTCCTGCAAGTGAGTCCAAAACTTGATCTATGAAAGGTAAGGGAAAATGGTCCTTTTTGGTGGCAACATTAAGTTCTCTGTAATCAACACAAACTCACCATTTCCCTCTTTTTTTGGGAACAATCACTAATGGAGACACCCACTAGCTATCTAAAATGGGGTTGATAAATCCTACATCTAGCAATTTCTGCAGTTCTCCTTTTACAATTTGTCTCAGTGCAGGGTTAATTCCTCTTTGTGGTTGCCTCACTGGGGTGCAATCATCTTTGATGTAAATTCTATGAGTGCAAAGCTTAGGGTCCAATCCCTTCATCTCATTATAGTCCCACGCAAATGCATGTTGGTGGGTCCTCAATTAGTTTTCCAATAACAATTGTTGTTCTTCACTATATTTGTTGTTAGCATTTAGATACTATAGACACGTAAAATGTACTGATTGAAATTGTGCATCTGATCCTAACCACTAACATCATTTCATCATGAATCATCATTTGGTCAAACCATTTAATCAAATACCTTTATCTGATTAAATTCATCAATATTCCTCTCTTAATTAAATAAATCAGTTATCTAATTAAGTCACCTTGCCTCGATAATTAAATTAACCATTTTAATCTAATTATCCTATTTAATTAAATAATTATTTTTATTTGATTAAATCTCTTAAGTCTACTATTAAATTAAATAAATTAAAGCCCTATTTGGTTTAATCTAACATCATCTCTTTTAATTAAATAAATCAAAAAAATTATTTAATTAATCCCTTATCACATTCTTCTCATATTTGATTTAAATAAATCCACAAATTTAAGTCAAATAGGTCACATCATTTAACCCCTTCATTAACTTAATTAACTTGAATTAATTTAATCTCCTCTCATGTCCCATCCTCTAGCTTTCACCACTTGCACATGAAAATAGACTTATTTGATTATTAAATTTCTATTTTTCTTCAACAAGGCATCTTTTAAGGAATATTCTCCTAATTTGAATTCAAAATTCAAGTGGGATAAGTCCTTCCAACAAGGCATTTACTCTCTCTTACATATCCTTTTTCCTTGAGCCAAGTGGCATTCAATGCATTCTTCCTTCCCTCTTGCATGCCATTTCAACAATTTCAAAATTCAAATATATGCATTTATTGGCACAACCCTCAAAACCTGCACATCCTCCATCCATTTACAAGTTGACAAGTGGCACTTTTCCATTGGCTAATTCTTAGTCCCACATTGCTCTATTTTGAACATTCATCCATCTTCTCATTCTATAAATAAGAGGCTCATCCTTCATTTCTATCATCCACAATTTGAGTAAACTTACTATGCTCAAATCATTAGCAAATTCCATCCATTCTCATTGAGTTCATAGCTAGGTTATGCAAATTTTTCTATTGGAGCACTCATCAAGCATCAACAAAGTGGATAAAATTTCTTCATCAACTCACCATTGAATCATTGGAGTTGGGAAAGGGCCAATTTTCACATCAAATTGGCACCAATTCCCTCAAGAGATTAGGAGTTTTTTTGCTTTAGAATAGGATTTGATATGCTTTTAAATTTCATTGTGTTATTCATTTCATGTTATATCTCTTTTGCTATTCAAAGGAATTTCTTGAGGAATCCTTGTTCTTGCTTGCATTTCATCTTCTAATATGTTTGTTCATATTGTTTTGCAGGTATTGGGATTGGGGTTCACATATTTGGCACTAGAAGGAGGGCAATCTCACCTTTCAATCACATTTTTTATCAAAATTACACATTTTTCTTTGTTTACAAGCTTAATGTCACTGTTCAGCACCGCTGGTTCTCCAACATCTCTATATAGGACTACTAAAAAATCAAACTATGTCGCTGAAGTCTTCCCGCCCAGAAATTTGAATCCCAAACTGCGCCGCTAGACCAATCAGACCCATGGGAATTTTGAAAAAAATCAAACTCCATTGTTGGGCAAAAGGGCAACGCATCACGCTCACTGGCCTGATTGTAGAGTGACATTGACTCGCAAGCGGTGCTATACAACACCATTGGAGAAATCAAACTGTGATGCCTTCATGGATTGCGCCGCTTGAGGGGAGTATGAAGTGAAAATTAATTATTTTTCAAATTATGATTATTTTTAATTTTTTTTCTATCCTTTTGACCTCTATTTTGCAGAATCTAATTGATTTTTCTTGTAGGTTGGTTCAATCAAAGACGAAAAGGAGGAGAAGCATGATGATGTCATTTCACAAAAACAAGTGTTTTTAAACACTATAGTGTTTGTTTAACACTTTTTGAGGATTCATTATTCCTCTTAAGGAAAAGTTGTCATCCTTTTTATGCTTAGGATCTACTAATTTCATTTGGGCTTTAAAAATAACTTTTGAATTCTTGTTGCAAAAAAGGGTCTAAAAAGAACATTAGGATTCAAAATCTACTAGAGTTTTTTTTGGGATTAAAAATTGAACAAGGCAAATTATCACACTTACTTTGGTGCTTTTAAAACAAACTCACTTTTTGCTTTGAGAATTTAAAATAAACAAGTGCTTGCTTTGTCTTGTAATTACATACACAAAGTAATATCATCAAAAGACGTATGCGCTTCTCTCGCACCTCACAGTGATCTTGAGAATCAAAAAGATTTTGGTGACATTAATTTGTGTAAATAATTGCCCATACACACCTCAATTTGGATTTAAAATTAAACAAAACATTGTGCGAGTGTGAATAAACTTATTGCATGTGTTCTCCCTTTGTTTCTAAACAAAGGTTGATCAAACTATGAATATGTTTATTCACTTTTGTTTATCTTAGAGGGCATGCCTTGGGGAAAAAATACTCACCCAAGGGAATGACTCAACCATTAACACTCTAAAGCCAAGAGTATTTCCAATTGGGATATAAATGTGGGTATTGGAGTAAACACCAGTATCACATGGTTGATTCCGACGAGATGGATCTGAAAAGGAACTCTTGCTGTATGGGTCAATCTCCATGAACAGAAGGTCCTAATTAAAACTCATGTTTAAGAATTTCCAAAATCCTTGATCTATTTGTTCGTGCAAGAACGGTCATTTTGAAGCTGCCCCACATTTTTATGGTCTTTTAGTAGAAATGGAAAGGATGCCATGGGAGTTTCATGGGTGTTGATGCATGGCTACCCCGTATAAGTGAGTTTCATGGAGGGGAGCCAGTGGGGTCAAGCATCTAACCATTTAAGCATAGCTAGACTTGTCCAAGTGGGGACTCAACAAATTTTGTCTTTCATATCTATAGGGTTGTACTTATTCTTGGTTACAAAATGCTTTGCTTGCTCGAAACATTGGGAAACAAACACTTAACATCATCATTCAAATTTCAAACCCTTTAGGAGGTAAATAAAATTGACCAAGTTCATGTGTTATTGCTTTCCCTTAGGATTCACATCCTTAGAGGTTTCTAAACACTTGAACTTACATCTCAATTTTCCTACTAAAGATCAACAATAGGTAACCCTTGCCTTGAATTCATCAAATTTCCACATAACATACTTTGTGGGATTTGAAGAAATTAAGAAATTAGACATTTAGTTTGGAAAACCTAATAAAAATAAGTGATTGTGGTAAAATAAAGTCACTAAGCAAAGATAACAAAATTGACTCTCACATGTGTTGAAACCTCATGATTTCCAAGAAAGTCAAAATCCCAAAACGAAAGTCCTTGAGTCAAAGTTCAAAATTTAGGAGTCACACTTAAAAGATCATCAAGAGACACAATAGAAAGTGCAATCAAAAGCAACACATTGAGATAAGAAAAAAGTTCACAAGGTTCTATAGACTCATCCCTTTGAACAATCCGGAAATGCATGCTCAATTTGAACTACTTCTTAGTTATAGAGGTCCTTAGAAGCATTGCATGTTCTTCAATACCGAGGTCTAGTAAACAAAGTGTCTTTTTTAGGAACATCCTAGGATCAAAGAAAATCAAAAATCTTTTTCATCCATCATTCAAACATCAAACCGAAGATCATCTCACCATCATCTTTTGAGAAATTTTGAAATTATCCCTCATGCTAGACTTTTTGGAAAAAATCAAAATCATCAAATCCTTGAGACAAAATCCTTGAAATATTTATCAAATCATCGTTGGCTAGGTATGTGTAGATGCATCCTTTTGTATATACTTAGTCAAAGTTATCAAACCATCTTATTTAGCTAGGTATATGTAGATGCATCCTTCTTCATATGCTTGGTTAAATTATCATCTTGTTTGAATAGGTGTGGGTAGATGCATCCTTCTCCCTACACATATTCAAATTATCACCCTTCGAGAAAATCTACCCCTTAGATAATCATCCAACATCTTAGGGTCTATTTGTTTAATCAAAACAAACCAAAATCAATCAAGTCAAGGAAAATCAAAAAAATCAAAAATCAAAATCCAAAACATATCTGAAAGTCCTAAAAGTCTAGCATTCCCCTCAATGTTTATCAAAAGATCAAAACATCCACATCATCCACCTCTTGCATCATCATCATATCACCTTTTGATTCCCAAGATATCCTAAAAATAAGAACTAGAGATTCATCTCCCATATTCTTGAAAATTGATCCTTGTTTTATGGTTCAAACTAGATCTCAATACAAGAACATGGAAGCCGACAAAGAAACACCTGCTTCAAGTGACCTAAGCCAAACAAATGCCGAAATGAATCCAGTTGAATCAAGCAATCCTTTGACTATCTCATCATCACAAAACCCACAAGAGAAAATTCAAGAAGAAGATCTTACCTTTGGGATGTCACATGAAGAAATAACTGAAATGCTCCAAAATCTAGAAAACCATAAGATCATCAACATCATGATGAGGCTTAACCCTTCACTATACATGCTTGAAATAGCAGAACAAGGGGAAAAATTACCTTCTGATTTTGATGTGAGCTCTATAGTGGAACCATCTTTGGAGGTTATGCCTCTAATTTCATCCGCACTCCCCATATCATCTACACCCCCATCCCAAAACATCACTCAAAACATTGCAAATCACATCTTTTGCTCCAACTCAACCTAATGTCAATAAGGGAAATACATTTCTTAATGCTATTCAAACACACCCCTTTGTTAATAATCAAGACTTGGATGTAAACACCATTTTGGAACAAAACATACCCCAAAATCCATTACATAAGTATGTTCCTCTCACTTTCCATAATCCTAATGATCCATCGTCATCATCCTTCCATGCAACACCCCAAACCTCTCTCCTCATAACCTCACAAGGAGAAGGTGACATGTTTGGACCAGGGGGAATTTTTGACACCACATCATTTTCTCAAGAACTCACACCCCTCACATTTTCACCTCTTCCACCATTAACACCATTATCCACACCTCTACTTGGCTTGGGACTTCCACCTTTACCAAATATCAATCAAACCAACCTTCCAAACACTAATCAAAACATCATGCCAAACTCTCAAAACTTGTCATCGATATCGCAACAACAAATGACAACTACACAAGCAATCATGACATCATCAACCACCCCCTAACATTTCAAAACATGGGCTATCAAGGACCAATCACATTGATCGCACCATTCACCACTCAAACCACTAATACAACACCACCACTCACCACTTTCACAAGCACCATTTCGAATCCACCACCACCCCCACCACCACCAAAGTCCAATTTTTCAAACCAATATAACATGGAATTGCAAGCTGCTTAGCAAGCTGCTTATCAAAAGGCATTCCTACAAGTGAAAAAGAAAAAATCCACACAAATAGATGCTCAAGAAGTCGCGCAACAAGCTGCCCAACAAGCTGCACAAGCAGCACAAAATGATCAAGCCGCCCAAATTGCCCAGCAATCACAACAGGCCGCGCAAGCCCAAGCCTTATTGCAACAACAACAACAACAAGCCGCTCAAGCTGCACAAGCTGCTCAATCAGCCCAAGCCACATTACAAGCACAAAAGACTGCTCAAGCCCAAATTATATTGCAACAACAAGCGGCACAAGCACAAGCCCAAACTCAAGCTCATGCACATGCCCAATATCAAGCACAACAATCCCAAGCACAAGCATAGTTTCTTGCACAAAAACAAGAAGCACAACTACAAGCATATCAAAAAGCAATAAAACAATATCAAGAGTAGTAAGAAGCAACCCAATTGGGAGCCCAACAACAAGCAGAATAGTAGGCTCAACAACAAGCAATCTTAGCATAGCAACAATAAGAACAACAACAAGCATTGTTTATATAGCAACAAGTGCAAGCATACCTGGCTCAAAAAAATGTGCAAATACCATCAAACAACCCACCCATCTAACCCACAATTGAAACACCCTAGAACACCTTCATCCCACCCCCTGATCCACAAAATGCATAATGACACAAATCAGGTTGCTCTCGCAACAAGTACTCGATCTTCAATCAAGGAAAACCACAAAAACACCAAGAAACTTGTGTCCCTATCCATTTGACAGGAGCCTTGTGATGAAACCATTCCCAAAGGGATTTGAGATCCCCAAGTTTGACAAATTTCGTGGAACAGGAAACCCTGAAGATCACATCAAGAAATTCCAGGTTCATTGCATGGAAGTCACATATGATGATACCTATCTGATGCGACTATTTCCTAGGAGTTTGGTAGGCCATGTTATGGAATGGTTCTCTCACCTACCCACAGGCATCAAAACATTCCAAGAAATTATGGACGCATTCATTAAAAAATATGCATGCAATATCGCAATGGATGTCAATCTAGAATAACTCTTAGCTCTAAAACAAGGTAAGAATGAATCATTCGCTTCATTCCTACAACAATGGCAATCTAAGGCCAATCAGAGTAAATGGACCATGCTAGAGGAACAACAAGTTTGCACCATCATATCCAACCTTCACGGCCTCTTGGAATTCCATCTCAAGGTACAAGAGATCACCACATATGACCAATTGATCTCCAAGGTGCTCAGCATTGAACGAGCCCTTATGACACAACCCATAGGATCAACTTCATACCCCAAACAAAAAAATAGCCACCCACCCACTAGTTACAACGACAAACCTCGCATGTGGGAAAGAAACAAAAATGTTACCAATGATGGTGTCGTTGATGCCAAAGTGGTCATCAGTGCCCCTCGCCAAAATACACCCGCACCACAAATCCAAATCCAACACCAAAACGATCATCAAGCAACACAACAACCAAACAACAATCAAGCAATTAACAATGTCAATGATCAAAGGGGACCACCCCAATGGAACAAGAATTACCCCAAGAGAAAGTACACCACTTTGGGGGAACCACTTGAAGTCATCATGAAGAAGTTGATAAACAAAAAACTCATCAAGGCACCCACCTATAAGAATTACCAAGAATTGGATGTGAAACCTCCTTGGTATAATGAGAATCAACTCTGTGACTTCCATAAAATCAAAGGGCATACCACGAATAGTTGTATGAGGTTAAAAAACATAGTTCAATATCTCATCGATCAAAGAATTATAAAAGTGGAACAACCAACAGGAAACCAAAACCTTAAGATATACACAAGTCTGATGCCTAACCATGGCAATAAAGGGAATAATAACACAGATAAGGGGAAAGAAACCTTCATGAATGCAAATCATGTGTATGACCACGTCGTTGCATCTCTAGATGACTACAGTGCTACCATCACCATCAACGGAGCCCATGTTGATTGTGGAGTCACCACAAGAGGCGGAAAAGTTGCCATCGCAGGATCATCCCAACCAAATAGAGTCCCTGCACCTAGATCTATCCCCAATGGATATAACATCCTTGATCAGCTCAAAAGAATTCCAGCGCAAATTTCTATCATGGAACTACTAAAAATATCATCTTCCCAGAAGAAAATCCTTGAGGAAGCATTGGCTTCATCCACTGTCCCCACAGATCTTGATGTGGAACAATTTCAAGCTATGGTTGAAAATATCATTACACCAAATCTCCTCACATTCTCTGACCATGATTTTCCTACCCAACCATCTCATAACCATGCACTCAACTTAGAAGTCCTAGTACATAAAAGAAAAGTCATAAGGGTCTTGGTGGATTGAGGAGCAGGCTTGAATATTTGTTCTCTCAAGCTCATCAAACAATTAAAAATCTCAGAGGATTCTATCGACCAAGGAAAGGGTATCACAATAAGAGCATATGATGATCAAGAAAGAGTGTCCCAAGGAACAATCAAAATCCCTATTCAAGTAGGGCCATCCATCATGGAAACCAATTTTCAGGTCCTAGACGTCGGCTTGCTGTATAACATCCTCCTAGGATGCCCATGGATTCACGCAATGCAAGTAATAGCATCAACTTTCCATCAATGTGTTAAATTCACATATCAAGGACAAGAAGTCACCGTCTGTGGAGATCCTAAACCATTATCCTACTACAAAAGCCTCGAGACAAAGTATTATAAAATCCCCCAAGTACCAAAAAATGATGAAGGCCCATCTACATCATATATTGATCCTGCCACTCTCGCTTCCACGTCTGCGACAGAGACACCCATCACTCCTGCCATCCCCACCATTTCTGATATCAAACTCATCATCCAAGATAACAGTTGTGGAAACTACATGCTCCCTAAAAATGCTTTTGTGGTAGGAGAGTTACCACAATCTCCTAGATCATGGGGACATCCACAAGTAAATGAAGCCTCCACATCTCAAACGTCTCCTGAAGACTATCCCAACTTTACAAGTTGGGGATATCTTGGCCAAGAATTCATTGAGATGGATCCATCACATCTCCTATACCAAGATGAGAGACCAGTAGCTGATTTACTAATGGATGATAGAAACAAGGGTTTGCAAATGATACTTGCAATGGGATATGACAGAAACCAGAGACTTGGGAAAAATGATAATGGGCTTATAATACCTATCATTCTATAGACGTGAATGAGAAATCTTGGTCTTGGATGTACCCCTCCAAGTATAACCATATGTGGCCAAAGTCCTCCATTTAGAAAGGTCAATAGTCCTCCTCAGCTATCCGCAGTTGAACTTCACTTACCCGTATCTATAGGTTGAGTCTTAGATAACTTCACATTTGACATAACTGACGTCTGTAGTGGTAGTGATGACGAGGATCCCATGACCAACTTACCTAGGCTATTTTAGGATACCACTCTTTTCATGATTAGCACTTTATCCTTTGAATCAGACCATCAAAATCATGAAATCCGCCTAGTATACCCCCAACTCATCGACTACGACCAACGAGGAGCACCAATTCTTGATACATTAAAAAATGATGACGTGCTCTCAGAATTCATGGGACTACGGGACAACATTCCATGTGGGGATCACAAATCAGGGTTCATAATTGAGCTAGATACATAGGCCTATTATGGGGAAACGATTGAATCCCTAAGTTGCAAAAGTGAAAAATTAAGAATAATATCTAAGTTCTTGAGTGAAAACCACACTGTGGCACTCTTCAACATGAAAAAATTAAAAAGAAAGGACACGTCCAATGGTGAAAACCTCTCTGAGGTGCCTAAGGATGAGGGATTCAATCTTCCTTTTAGAGCTCTTCATCAAGAAAAATTAGTAGTCCTGGCAGAAAAATGCAATTCGGTTAATCTAGGAATAGAGGAAACCCCGCACATCACATTCTATGCAGAATCATTACTATTAGAAGAACAAGAGCTCCTAGTAGCCTTCCTAAGAGAGAGATAGATAAACTTCGCATGGAGCTATGCTGACATGCGAGGGCTTGATCCAGAAATCGTGGTTCACCACTTAGCAGTATACCTAGAGGCAAAACCTGTTAAACAAAAGCTTAGGAAAATGCACCCTCAAATTGCCCTGTTAGTCAAAATGGAATTAAAAAAGCTATTAGATGCAAGATTCATTCGACCAATAGATTATCCAGAATGGGTGTCAAACTTGGTGCCTATCTCAAAACCTGATGGGGGCATCTGAATCTACATAGACTTCAGAGACTTGAACAAAGCATGTCCGAAAGATGATTTCCCATTGCCCAATATTGACATGATTGTAGACATAACGGTGGGACATAAAATGCTTTCCTTGATGGATGGTTTCTCAAGTTATAACCAGGTAATGATTACCAAAGAATACCAACACAAAACGGCCTTCACTTGTCCATGGGGGACTTACTACTAGAATATGATGCCATTTGGCTTAAAGAATGCAGGAGCAACATACCAAAGGGCCACAACCTTAATCTTCCGCAACATGATCCATAAGACTATCAAAGATTATGTTGATGACATTCTAGCCAAAACCAGAAGGAGAAAAGATCACATAGCAACTCTAAGTTCCATTTTTGACAAGATGGAAGAATACAAGGTTCAATTGAACCCAAAGAAGTGTGTCTTCGGCGTACAATCAGGAAAGCTGCTAGGATACATAGTGTCAATGAGAGGTATTGAGGTAGATCCAACAAAAGTAAAAGCAATCCTTGAGATGGAGGTGCCAAAAACATTAAAGCAATTGAGAGGTCTCCAAGGTAGGCTTCAATCCATTTGAAGATTCATAGCACAGCTGGTAGACAAACAAAACCCATATTCTCACCTACTTCACAAGGGAGTAGCATACAAATGGGATAAAAATTGTGAATTAGCCTTCAATAAAATCAAAGAATATCTACTTACACCACTAGTCCTAATGCCACCAATCCCAAGAAAACCATTAATTCTTTACATGTCAGCAACAACATCAACCCTTGGAGCTCTCCTAGCTTAGCATGATGAAAATGGAACAGAAAGGGCCATCTATTATATCAACAGAACAATGGTTGGGCATGAGTTAAACTATTCATTCATCAAGAAAGCATGTCTAGCAGTAGTGTTTGCATCACAAAAATTTAGACATTACATGTTGGCACACAAAATAAAACTCATCGCCAAAATCGACCCTCTCAAGTATTTACTATCAAAGGAAATGCTCACTGGAAGAATGGCCAAATGGGTGATGATACTATCAAAATATGACATTGAATATGTGGAACGGAAAGAAATCAAATGCCAAGTCATTGCAGATCAGCTTGCAGAAGCACCAATCTATTCAAAGAATCCTCTCATCTCAGAGTTTCTAGATGAATCCATCTTCAACCTCAACATAGCTAACCACTAGAAACTTTACTTTGATGGCTCATACACGCAACATGGATCAGGAGCTAGCATCTTCTTTATCACCCCACAAGGGGACTGCATACCAAGGTCCTATAAATTGGCGTTCCCATGCACCAATAACATTGCAGAATATGAGGCTTCAACCACAGGTCTCAGAATAATAGTGCAGTGGAATATTATAGCTATCAGAGTATACGAAGATTCTCAATTGATAATAAACCAAGTGAATTATGAGTACCAAACTAAAGATGATAAGATCACTCCATACAAGAAATTGGTGGAGACTCTCAAAGAATCCTTCATCGAAATCACATTTGAGCAATAGTTGGATCCTTATTGGGCATCCCCCACAATGTTCCAAAATATGAATTACTGATAGAGCAGCTTCTCGTGTCGGCATTTGAGGTACCAAAATCATAATTCATGTGCGAAATTGTTGGTCCTGGTGATCCTTGGTACCACAAAATTTATACATACCTTCGAATAGGAGTCATACCTCCTGACTTACCCTCAACCCTAAAGTGAACCTTTATCAAAAAGGCATCCCAATTCATCATCCTAGGAGATACCTTGTATCGTAGGAGCATAGAAGGAACCTTACTACACTGCTTAAACGCTAAGGAGGAATTGACTACTCTAACTGAAGTACATAACAGTATTTGTGGTTCACACTCGAGTGGAATGACCATAGCCAAGAAATTGCTAAGGATGGGGTATTATTGGACCACAATGGAAAGAGAGGCACATGACTATGTCAAAAGGTGTCTACAATGTCAGTAGCATGGGGACCTCATCCATGGTCTAGCTCAAGGATGTCATCCCATTATCACACCATGGCCCTTTTCATAGTGGGGACTCGATCTCATTGGAAATATCACACCCACTTCATCTAATGGCCACATATTCATCATAACCGCCACAAAGTACTTTACTAAGTGGGTGGAAGCCATACCCATGATGTATATAACTAGGAAGCAGCTATCAATGTTCATCCTAAACTATCACATTTTCTACTACGGTGTCCCACAAGCCATTATCTTAGATAATGGGACACCATTCAAGAATTAGGATGTCTGTGACTTGTGTGAAAAATTTAAAATCCAACATTGCTTCTCCACCCCATACTATCCCCAAGGCAATGGCCAAGCAAAAGCCACTAATAAAACCATTTTGAAAATCTTCAAGAAAATAGTCAATGACGTAGGTCATGACTGGCATCTACAACTCAATCCTACCCTTTGGGCCTATTGAACCAACATATGCACACTTACCGTCGCCACCCCCTTCTCCCTAGTCTATTGATTAGAAGCAGTACTCCCCATTGAGATTGAGCTCCCATCACTCAGGATATCACTGCAAAACCTCATCACGGATG
Source organism: Sequoia sempervirens (assembly GCA_007258455.2). Lineage (NCBI taxonomy): Eukaryota > Viridiplantae > Streptophyta > Pinopsida > Cupressales > Cupressaceae > Sequoia > Sequoia sempervirens. The sequence continues at coordinate 125,279,233 of VDFB02026320.1, forward strand.
AAGAGTACCAAGTATCAAGACTAAATGAACTAGAGCTACTGGATGAGTGGCGTATAGATGCTTTAAATCATTTGCAAGTCTATCAAAATAGACTCAAAAGGAGCTATAATAAGAAAATCAGAAGCAAAACTTTCCAAGTCAGAGAAATGGTACTAAAGGAGAATCAGAAGAATGTCCCAAATCCAAGCAGCAAAGGTAAATTTGAACCCAATTGGTTGGGACCATTCGTTATCACAACAAGTTATAAGTCAGAGGCATATCAGTTATCAACACCCGAAGGGGAACCTCTACAAGAGCCCATGAATAGCTCTCATCTCAAAAAAATTTATGCCTAATCTTTCAAGGTATAGAACCAAAAATCCAAAAAAATCAGAAAATATCCTGAAGAAATGTTACCTTGGTGAAAACCTGGCAAATAGGCATCTTGGTAACAATAAAAAAACAAAATAAAAAAACAAAAAATCCAAAAAAAATTAGAAAAAGGATTAAAAATAGTAAATAGAAAAATCGTCCTCTAGTGAAAACCACTTCGGTGGCACTTTGGACAGGTACCTTGGTGAAAATCTAGCAAACAGGCGCCTTGTTTAAATAAGCACTTTTTATCCACTAGGATCTCTATGGATTGTTCTACATCATCCATCTATAATATTTCCATCATCCATCACATTTAGATCTACATCCATCACTCATCTACCCACATTCACACCATAGCTTGGTCCTGTGTTCGTATCATGATCCCTCCTAGTACTACTTGGCCCATCCTCAAGGTCAGTTTGTCCTGCCTTTATCGGAGTAGTCTAGTGCATCATGTTGGGGGCATGTTCTTATCGAATCAGATTCGTGTATATCCTTGAAGTCCTAAAATTAGAAAATCCAAAAAACATCAAAACATCAAAAAATTCAAAAACATCAAAAATCAGAAAATCCAAAAACATTCAAAACATATCAAAATCCCAAAACAAGTCAAAAAGTCAATCAAAAAGTTAAAAAAAAAGTCATCTTGTCGAACTACAGGTCTCTAAGCCTTGAACGTAGGAAAGGTTGATCTTTGATCATCCCTCGAGACACTTAGGTTAGTCCTTTAGGAGTCCATCATAATAAACTAACATTTCATCATGTATATCGTCATCTATAAATTGGTCAAGTCGTTAGTCAAACTACGTGGTCTCTGCGTGTATAATGTAGGCAAGGCTAATCTATTGATTAGCCCCCAAGGCCCCTAGGATAGATCCTTAGGTTAGTCTCTTGGTCAAAATCTCAAAAAACCCTAAAAAAATTCAAAAATTTGAAAAATCAAAACATTTGCAAAATCTCAAAAAAACAAAAAATAGCCTCAAAACATCGCAAAACTCCATAAACATCCAAATATTTGAAAAAATCCATCCATCTCATCTCGCTTTCACTTGCAATAACATCACTCATAATAAACAATCGTCATCCTAAACCTTTGGTGAGACAATCAGAAACAAGTTTAGTAGGTTAAAAGTGAAAACTCAAAGCGTCAAGTCTCAGGTCTAAGACAATACATAGGCAAGTTGGTCAACTCTTTATGTCAATAGCCCATCTTCCGATTGGTCCCATATCAATCATTTGAAAGAGGACTTTGGATAAACGAAATGATGTGCCGCCATCCACTAACTTGTCCTAGGATGTATCCTTCCTACAATGGGCATTATCTTTTGGCAATAGTTTCGGTTCTTATCCTTGAAAACACATTTCCTTTTGGTTAGCGGTATTGAAGAACACCAGCTTGTTTGTTTACTTTATCTTTATCTTTTTGACCTATCTTATTGTGCTCATTCCAAGGACCTCTCGATGATATCCGAATAGAGGATTTAGAGAAATAGGAATGGGGCAAGGATCATTATCTTTTGTCTGCTATGCTTGTTGGAAGTTCTTGTAATATAACTTGGTCAATACTTGCTTTGTTAGGTATTTATGGAGGAGGTTTTGGACAGCTTGTTGACTATTGCATTGATAGGTTATACCTTTTTGTGTTTTGGTCTGAGGTGTTTAAAACTTCTAAAGTGCATCACAGTAAGGTTTCTGTATGTCAGATGTGAAAAAGAATACTCCTATATGATTGTCAAATTAAAGTCCATGACATTGGGTACAACGCCATCCTGGTTCTCTATACCTTGATGCATCGTACCACATGTGTTATCAAACATAAGAAAATTGACCCTTTGAAAATCCCAACTCCTCCGCAAGTAGTCATCATTATTTTGCATATTCATCATCTTGTGTCTTGTTGAATTGACTTCTTCTCTTTCATTCCTTCTTGCTCATCATGCTAACAAGGTACTATGATAGCTGATGATGATGATGATCATCATCATCATCATCAATCTTGCATCCACAGATCACTAGCATATTGCACAATCTTATCATATAGAAAACATATGCATTGCATTTCCATCATCATATAAACATGTTATTATAAGCATAGATAAGCACATCCCTTTCTCATTACATTGCATCCAATTTTTTTCATCACATTGCATTCATCACATAAACCATTGCATAGCATTCATTTACATAAACATCTCATAACCATTTCACATTACCACCTATTGTATAATCATACATAATAGGTACATGAGCATTATAGATAATCCATTGCATATTCACATTGCATAAGCATCATAAAGTCATCTCCCACATTACGTTCATTTTGCATTAAACATCACCATACCACTTTTCATTAACATATCATTTCATACATTACATCACACCACCATTAAATGCATCACATACATTACATTATCATTTAACACATTTAGGATAATATATTTGTTATTCTAAGCATCTTAAAACCATCTCATTTGCATCATCAATACATATCATATAAAGCACGACCATTGCATTTACATTCCATTATATCAATATATAGAATACTTCATAAATAACATCACAATCATTTGCATAAATCATTCTACATCATTATAAGCATAAATAGGAACATAAAAATCCATTACATGCAAAACATACATCCATCCATAATCATTTTATAAGCATGGTTCACATATCATTTTGCATATACACCATAGATCATCGCCATATCATTTTGCATATTACATTTCATATCATATCATTTGCATCAACATAAATAGATCATCATATAGATGTACATCATTATCCATTCATATCACATATCATATAAATCCATCTGCATGTCATAAATAAAACAACATAATATAAAATCTAGTCATAACGCATACATCATCAGAAAGAAATGCATCCATCGCATAACATCATAAACATTATTGCATAGCATATAGAAATAGAATCATCCGTAAATGCATAAATAAATGGTACACATAACATTATATCAAAATCATCCTCTCATATATATCATCATCGGGTAACTGTCATAGTACAAAATAATCGGATCACTGTACATGTGTGTCAATAAGTACAAAAAGGCCCATCGGGCTATCAAAAATGAGCCCATATGGCACAAAATAATGACGTCTCGATAAAAGTAAGGCCTATCCCTCCTGTCTGCTGATCTCCCCCCTATCACCATGACCCTCTACTAGTCTATGGCTGGTCCGCTGCGAGTAATCTGGGGCCCACTCTGCTCTGGGGATGGCATGATGATAGTGCATACGATAGTAATATGCCTCTCGGATGGCCTCCCTATAGGATAGAAGGGACATTGTGTTCTAAGAGGAGGAGGCTGCCATGCTCTCTAATTGTTGTCACTGACCCATCTCTACAGCCGCCTATAGCTCTACAGCTTGCCTCTATAGAACAACCTGGTCTCTCTCGACCCTGGCTTGGTCTCTCTCAGTCCTGGCCTGATCTCTCTCCCCTGTCAAGATCTGAACCTGACCCTACAATTGTGCTATCAGTACATCTCTAGCACCTAGCTCCCTTGGTAGCTATGCTCATGTGGGCTGCACATGAGGCTGATCCTCACCCTCGGCTCATGGGGGTGCACCTACCTGCTCCTGCTGCCTAGCAAGCATCTGTTGCTGATCCTACATCTGAACATCAGCCTGACTTGGCTAAACTGGCAGAATTGGAGGCCTAACCAACTGATCCTACTGTGTGCCATCTCTTCATCCTCATCCTCCCCCTCCACCCCTTGTCCTCCACTAAGTGAGGAATACTCCTAGAATTGTCAACTATAGGGGAGGCTAGAACCAGTCTCTATACGCCTGTGTGACACCTAGATCCGCAAGCCCCTGATCGTAAACCCAAGGCTAAGCCACCAACTATCCAAAGCTTTCCACAATCTCTGATGTAGGAAGGTATCACCCCCATGAAGCCTGTGACATAGTGCGGGAAAATACGACCACATAATCATTGTCTAGCCGGTCCTGTGGCTCACTGAATTGGTGTTGAATGCGCCTAGGCAAGCATCTCTCCACCATGGTATGCTCCCACCCCTGCATAAACCAGTCCTGGCAGGAAAGGAATATCCTCTCTGCATCGTCGACCCATCTAGGCCGACCAAGGTATGGACACCATGTAAAAACCTGCATCTCATCTAGGACTCTCCTCCAGTAGGGAATCTCTTACTTGCCTGTGTGTGTGAAGGACACACCACCTCTGTAACACCATACAAGGTGATCATCAAGCCCCATCTATACTATAATGACTCATAGCCAAAGAACAATGATGTGCTCCCACACCCATACATGGAGAAGTGTGACACCTGCCTTGAGTGCTCTGCCATCAAGGTACACGTACTCGTGTAAATCTCTGTATAGTGAGGCAAAAACTGGCACCCAAGAAAAATGAGTAGGCCTATCATGCATCACCATGTGCTCCCAACAGAGTCCCCAATTAGGACTGAAGTACCGACCTCGCCAATCTAGGGAAATGAAACCTAAAATGATAGCCGCGAGAACCAAGCAGAAGGGAGAGGCTAGGGCTCTGTGATGCTCGAGCTTAATCTGATCCTCGTAGTAAATAACATCCTCTGTGGTGAGGACTGTATGGCAAGCATCTCGCCCGACATCCATATCAAAATAATGTACCGACCATGAATTGAAAGTCTCAGGATCCGCCACACGTCCTCTAAGGTGATTGTGGCCTCGCCGATAGGAAGGTGGAAAGACGAGGTCTCGTTGTGCCATCTCTTAGCAAGTGCTGACATCATCCCAAGGTGGGTGTGCATGGGCGCTGCGTATGCGATGTGCCACAACCCCATGTCCTGTAATTGATCCTTCTCTCTATCACTAAGATCTCACAAATAATCGAAGAGCTCCCGCAACCTGTGCTCTCGGGAATAGAGCTCCCTCCTTGCATCTTGCATCAAGAAGGGCCACCATGTTAAAAAAATTGCAAAATTTCATGTCAAGTGTCCAAAAAATCACTCCAACGTTGCTATCCTTGAAGGCGTCACAATTTGATTTTTTTTCAAACTATGATGCTCGGGCACAAAATGTCGAAAGTGCACTGCCACGGTGCACTTTTCTTTCAAGCTTCGCAGTTTGAAAAGATTCTTGTTTGATGAACCACCGCCGCGTCACACTTTGAAATGACCTCGCTAGTGAGGGTGTGAGCGTTTGAGTTTGAAATTTATTTTCAAACTCCAAACTCCATTGTCGCTGTGCAATTTGACACTGAGCAATGCAGTTTTATTTTTGAGTGGTGCTATATAGCACCGCTATAGAAAAGCTAACTTTAAACGCATTAAATGAAAGCAAAAAATGAGAAATAAAGCTCAAGTAAGGATCACTTACCGATGTCCCTATGTCGGGTGGCTGCTGGTATGTCTAGACTCAATCAAAAATGTGCATCGATAGTTATCATTGTGCCATATCGTCAAGAGGTCAGAGCTCAAATCTCAAAGTTGCTAGAGGGTTGTGTGTGAAAATGAATTGAAAGTGACCCCTCGAAGCCCTTTTAAGCTGGAAAATTAGGGTTTTTTTCACCCTGATGGGCAATCCTGCTAGGGTTTTGGACCCTTGAACCTGTTTTTGTCTAGTTGAGGCCTATTTTGCATCATTTTATAGCGTTTAGACATGTTTTTGGCCTCCTGGAGCCTTTCGGACCTGTTGGGCACCTTGTCTTCTTTTTCCGCGAGATTACCCAAAAAATAAAATTTTCGTCCAATCTCTTGAGGGGGCAATATATTGGCATGTTTTCTCTCGCCGGGCAACAGTGGGGCAAGATTTTGAAAACATTTTCTTTTAGCTTTGATCGAGATCGTTTATTCTTTGAACCAATGCAACGAGTGCATTGCTTCAAAGAGGGGAAAAATGTAGACACGTAAAATGTACTAATTGACATTGTGCATCTGATCCTAACCAATAACATCATTTCATCCTGAATCATCCTTCGGTCTAACCATTTAATCAAATACCTTTATTTCATTAAATTCATCAATATTCCTCTCTTAGTTAAATAAATCAGTTATCTAATTAAGTCACCTTTCCTCGATAATTAAATTAACCATTTTAATCTAATTATCCTATTTAATTAAATAATTAATTTTATTTGATTAAATCTCTTAAGTATATCTATTAAATTAAATAAATTAAAGCCCTATTTGGTTTAATCTAACATCATCTCTTTTAATTAAATAAATCAAAAAAATTATTTAATTAATCCCTTATCACATTCTTCTCATATTTGATTTAAATAAATCCACAAATTTAAGTCAAATAGGTCACATCATTTAACCCCTTCATTAACTTAATTAACTTGAATTAATTTAATCTCCTCTCATGTCCCATCCTCTAGCTTTCACCACTTGCACAGGAAAATAGACTTATTTGATTTATTAAATTTCTATTTTTCTTCAACAAGGCATCTTTTAAGGAATATTCTCCTAATTTGAATTCAAAATCCAAGTGGGATAAGTCCTTCCAACAAGGAATTTACTCTCTCTTACATGTCCTTTTTCCTTGAGCCAAGTGGCATTCAATGCATTCTTCCTTCCCTCTTGCATGTCATTTCAACAATTTCAAAATTCAAATATATGCATTTATTGGCACAATCCTCAAAACTTGCACATCCTCCATCCATTTACAAGTTGACAAGTGGCACTTTTCCATTGGATAATTCTTAGTCCCATATTGCTCTATTTTGAACATTCATCCATATTCTCATTCTATAAATAAGAGGCTCATCCTTCATTTCTATCATCCACAATTTGAGCAAACTTACTACTCTCAAATCATTAGCAAATTCCATCCATTCTCATTGAGTTCATAGCTAGGTTATGTAGATTTTTCTATTGGAGCACTCATCAAGCATCAACAAAGTGGATCAAAATTCTTCATCAACTCACCATTGCATCATTGGAGTTGGGAAAAGGCCAATTTTCACATCAAATTGGCATGAATTCCCTCAAGAGATTAGGAGTTTGTTTGCTTGAGAATAGGATTTGACATGCTTTTAAATTTCATTGTATTCTTCATTTCATGTTCTATCTCTTTTTCTATTCAAATGAATTTCTTGAGGAATCCTTGTTCTTGCTTGCATTTCATCTTCTAATGTGTTTGTTCATGTTGTTTTTTAGGTATTGGGATTGGGGTTCGCACAGATACTTTCCTTTTTACACATGTACTTGTGTAGTTGGCTCTATCATAGTTGCTTCATTAATACATGGTACCTTGAGTTCATATGGTAGTAATGTATGGGAACATACCTATTGCTACAGGAAGTCCAGCTACAGGAAGAGCATTTGCAGGAACAGTGGTTGCAAGAAGAGTAGACAAAAGTGTCTTGATTGGAGCAGCATAATGAGAAGATGATGCTTCCTCCACTTCACAATGGTTCTAAATAATGTTAGTCAATACTTCATCTTCGTCTTGAAGCTTCATAAAGAAGCTTCTGCCTAGCATCATAAGTTGTGCCACAGAATTAACTTCCTCAGCCTCTTCACCAACATGTGGCCATACGAGATTATCCTCATCATGAGATAGTTGAGCAGGAGGATAAAGAACAAATTTTTTGGTGCTCTTCCCATTAGAAATGGTCATCACCTGACCAACATCCAATATATGCATCTACAGATGCTAGCCATGGCCTTCCAAAAATAATGGGATATCCACCTAGTGTAGCTTTAGGAGAAAGAATCATGAAGTCTGTTGGGTACTTCTAGGAGTCTAGAATTACTACAAGGTCCTCCATTATACCATCAGGCTTAATAGTAGAACTATCAGCAAGTTGCAAGACAGTAAGAGTAGATCTCATGCTTGCAACGTTTAGTTGCTATAGGATGTCCTTAGTCATTACATTTATTACTTCCCCTAAATCAATCAAAGAATTCTTTATTTGAATCCCATTTATAACAATTGCTACCACAAGACTACCTGGGTCATTGTACTTAGGGATAGTCACTTTTCCATGCATGATGTTAGCTAGATGTCCCACCACATGAACCATAGTGGGGTCTTTCTTCTTCTTTCCTAGCTTCTTAAGGCATGCTTCTTTGATTTCCTTTCCATAGATTGGGACATCCTTTGTGGCCTGAAATAGAGGTGTCTAGACACATATATGCTTTAGCTGATCCAAAATTTCAAAGGTTGTGTCTTCTTTTTTTTTTCTTTGAAACATCCAATCTTCTAGGAAATGGTGGTTCTTGTTCAGTCTGCTTGACTTAGACTGGTTCGGGATTTTTAGGTGCACTTGGCTAAATGGGATCATTTAGAGGTTCCTCTTCCTCTTCCATAGGAAGCTCAGTGATAGTGGGATTGGAAGGGGCTAGTAAAGTAGTTCCTAAATGCAAGTGGATGTCACTTACACTCACAACATATGCAAGGAATTGGTTTGAATCAAAAGAGTATACTGATTGTTGTTGTGGTTTGTTATTTGGATTGGGTGTGGGTTGAGATTGATTTAGCAGGTGGAGTCATTATAGGAGGTTGTTGGGGCTGAGAAGGTGGCTGCATACAACTGGTTGTCCAAGTAGGCCATTGTTGTCCTCCCCTCCATTGATTTGTTTGCTACCAATTTCCTGGAGGTGTCTACCAATGCCCTTGAAATTGTTGCCAATTCCCCTGAGGTTTTTTCCGCTGAGGTGGATATTTTTGATGATTGGGCCAAGCATTTGGAGGGTTACCCCAAGGTTGTGGTGGATATCCTCCATAGTTGGATGGATATGGGGGCTGCCATTAGTTACTAGATGAATAGGAATTGAAATATGGCCCAACATAAGAGAGTGGATTTGGTGTCATACCTTGTCTTGGAGCCCAAGGCCTCCTTTGTGAAACATAGTATACTTGATCTTCTTCAATTTGAATTGGCTTGAACTCGGGTGCAATCTGCTTGCCTTCAATATTAGCTACCATCTTGCATCTACATTCCTTCTTTTGTCTGCAATTGGGGCAATACTCTACCAACATTTCCTTTTCCTCCTCTTGTTTCTTCTTGGCCTGAAGTGTATCCAATTGAGTAGCTAGATTTTTTATAATGTCTTTCTTGAAGTCTACCAGCAAATGAGTAATCTCCATTCTTGAAACTCCATTGGTAGATGACTTACCCATGGAAGATTGGTAAGTTCTCCCTTTCTTTGAAGCTTCCCTAGAATATTTCTGGCATATTTTCTTAATATCCTCCCAAGGAACTTGGGAGATATCTCCTCCTCCCATTAGGTACAAGGCATTAGCGCAACTATTATTGATTCATCTCAGGAAAAGCAACTTTTGTGAGTCTTCATTAAGTGTATGATGCGGAGATTTTTGTAGGAAAAATAGAAACCTTGCAATATAATCCTCTAGGCTCTCATCTTCCTTTTTTTGCATCCTAAAAATTTCACCTCCTCTCATGTCATTGGCCCTGCAATACTCCTTGTATTTCTTGAGGAATTTTGTCTTCATGTCCTCCCAAGTTTCTATAATATCTCTATCTAGGCTTATGAACCATCTTAATGCAGCTTCTTTCAAAGTGGTAGGAAATAGTTTAAGTCTATGGGCATCGGTGATATAGTTATAATTCCTGTAGAGTATGTCAAACTCAAACAAGAAGGTATCAGGATCTTTTGTGACAAGTCCATAAAACTTGGGAAGTGCTGAAGTAGGGATATTTGTGATGTTGTGATGTTTGTGATATTTGGGATATTTGTGATGTTCCAAAGTAAAGGGATTCTCAAGCTGATTTTGGTCTTCATAAGAAACTTCAGAGCTATTCAAACCAGGAAATGCATCAGCAAAGGGGTGTGGATGTTCTTCTCCCTCTTCTCTTGGCAGGTTTTGATATTCAACTAGCTGGAATGGATTAGGATTGTTAGGAAGGAATCTCCCATAAGCATCCCTTCTCCTTCCTCTATGCATGCAATATCAACTCACTATCAACCAACTCACACAAAGAATTTCTAAAGAATAAGGGGGGTCATTACTTCCTAAATGAGGGGTACACTAAGAACAAATTTTAGAAATACTACAACAAGAAAAACTACCAATGACTCCAAAGAACTCCCTAGTTTGACACCATCCCCGATAACGGCACCAAAAATGTTGGCCTCCTACAATGATTTAACAACTAAGCTCTTACAACTGTGATTCAGAGATTGGACATCTAAACTGAATAGCTATTCAGTCATTATGAAGGTGCATTTAACTTGTCAACCTAGGGATGTGAACTTGAGATGGGTCAGCACAATATGTGCACTAGGAACTCAAAGTAACCATTTTCATTCTATAGCTAAAAAAGACACAATTTTGAATGTAAATTGTTTGGAAAGGAATAACATAAATGCTGACATCAACCAACAACTATACTGAGCTGAAATGCATGACATAGATGAAAATCTAAGTAAACAAATAGGAAACTACTCTGTCTGCTTTGGCTGCAATAATAGTCACAAAATGGAATTCTAGTGGCTGTAGGAATAGTCAGCGCCAGATTCTTAACTAAGTACTAAACAAAAAGTAATAACTCTTCTAAACTAAGCTAAAGGATAGATTGCTCACCCAATGGTTCCCCTTGGATGAGTATCCTCTGCTACTAATGAAAAATCAAATGCATAAACTTAGAACTTCATTTTATTCATCAGGAAACATGAGTACAATAGAGTAGTGTAACTGTATCACTGGAAACTAAGAATGCAAGTATAATATTAGATCATGCAACCTCCTAAAAAGCATCATCTGATCCTTATTTATACTACCAACTAAGCAAGGTGGTCAACTCCACAAACTAGGAGGATGCCACTTTAGGAAAAGCAGAGAAAATGGAGAGGCAATTACACACACATGGAATTTAGTTAGATGTGCCCATAGATTTAGCACAACAGTAACACTAATATTTTCTCAGCAACATTAAAGTCCACTAGAAGGCGGTTACATTTGATTTGCATGGGGAATCTCTTGTCATCAACCTCATTTTACCTTTGAATGATTCCCTTGTTGGATGTTATGGTGCATGCCCAACTAGCAGTGTCTTTCTCAATTTAGTATCCTCAAATTATATCTGCATGGAAATGTTAGCATGCACAATAATCACATATCTATAACTACCTTAAAGAACATTCATTAAACCCGTGCAAAATTAATATAGATAGTCTATATAACATTCCAATTTCATTAAATATTTACAGAAATAAGATTAGGCCCAATGTCTATAGTTTGAGGAAATATCATAAAAAATATTAACACTTAACATCAAGGTCCATGACGACTTCAACAAATAATTCATAAATTCTTCCAAAAAATAGACCATAAACTAGGCTCATCAATACTCATGGAACAAGAAGAATGACACAAAGAGAGTGAAAATAAAGAAAAACCTTTCATGTCAACATGGAAGAGACATGAATCTCTCAACGCCTTATATCATCCCCAAAAGGAAATACACAAGACAAATCAAAAGATAAAGAAAATTCTTTTGGGTCAACATGGAAGAGACATGAATGTCTTGACACCTTGCATCATCCCCATACTCCACCTTGGGAGTATGAGTCACATCTAGATGTGACCTATATGCCACAAGTGGCATATGAGTCTGATTAGGATCCTTTTTAGGTTTTTGAACAAGAAATAGGGGTTTTAAGTTCAAATTTCATGAATGTCAACCTCTGGGATCTAATAAATGGTAAATTGGATGGAGTGCCTATATAAACAAGGTCTCAAATCATTATTTCACTTAAGTCTTCATGATATCAACATAAGATATCAAGAGTTAAGCATTCCAAGACTTCACAAGGGCATCAAGAGATTTTACAAGAGCATTTCTAAGGCATTCAAGGGTAGAATTATTCATCATTTTTTGCAGCAATTCGAGATCCATCATCATGTCAAAGTCATTATGCATCAAGCATGTTGTTGAGATAGTGTTGTGATGTAGCATTTAAGATCCAAGATTAAAGCATTGTTCTATCTTTCATTCAAGATCAAGAGGAAACCCTAGAGATCTCAATCCAAATATAGGAAGGGGGAAAGAGATTTGTAATAGGGATGTCCTATGGTATGATTAGATACTAAAGATGGGTTCACCAAGCTAGGGCTTGGAAAGAAAAGATATGTAAATGACATGCAAAGTACTATGCAAAACCTAACTAAATGACCTAGGAAATGAGACTAAAATGCAAAATAACAAACATAGAATGAATGAAGGTGCACCTAGAAGAATGATGAGGTCAAAACAAGCTCCAAAACCCTGAAAATTTGTTGCTTAAGGCCCACTAAGGCTCATATGCCAATTTGGGTGATTTAGTCCTAGACTAGGGTTTTTGTGCTAAAACTAGAATCTCACAATGGTTGATATGAAACAAATGAAATATAGAAAATGTGTTGTATTGGGACTCATATTCCACAAGTGGCATATCAATCCCACTCTACTTTTTTGGAGGATTAGGATCTAAATTTTCCCCCCTATCTCTGCTCTTCCTTCCACACTTTGCTTTTGAGTCTAAATCCATGATTTGAAACTAGTAGGCGACTTTTTGTGAAGATAGCCACCTTGTGACAACTTGATGACTTTCTTCAACCTTGTAACTTAATCTTCAAAGGATCTTCAAACTCCAAGACACCTAAATCTGCAATCACAAATGTAGAGAGAAACATGTTGATTTGTTAGTAAATAGGGTTTTTCCTTGTTCAAACCCCATTTAGGTAATTAAACCTTGTGATGAAACAATGAAACATGAGCATGAAACATGAAATATGAAACATTAACAATGATACCCTGAATGATGTCTTGAGATGCAAATCAACAATCTAACATGAAGTGAATATGTAGAATGTATATCTTGATATTGAATATGAATGTGAAACAATGCTTGCAAATGGATCTTCAATGCTGCATCACAACACTGGCTCAACAACATGCTTAATGTTTAATGACCTTAACATGATGATGGATATTGAATTGCTGCAACAAATGATGAAGATGTTGGATGTTGTGGTTGTGTTGTTGATATGTGGTTTTTATTGATGTCAACACTATTAGCACTAATCCATTAGAAGTTGTATATGTCGAGGATATTGAGAAAATTGTAATGAAATGAGTTGCAGGTTGTCAATGGTGAAGTGAATTTTAGTCTATCAGTGACTTTCATATGTTGATGATCAAAGATTACTGACTAAAGGGTCTATTTCTGAGTGTATCTAGTTTATCCACGTTGAGTTTTAGAGATCCATGTGAAGATTTGATCGAGTTATGAAGATTTATATTTTGATAGTTTTTTTGTTGCTTCAGTTGGTATTGTTGATTGAAGATGTTGTAATTTCAGTTAGTTCAATTGTTGTGGATGCTTCTCTAGTGATTTTTGATGCTTGTGGATGATTCTGTATCATGCTCTATCTTTTTTTCATGTCCACATTGATTGGTGTGCTCGTGATTGGCAATTTTCTCTTGTGTGTTCATGTTTTTCTTGTTATTGGCCGACAAGGTGTTTGTAGCATGTTGTGGATCTTCAAGGAGTAATTAACTAAAGTTTTTTTCATGTTGGAGATGTTTATTTCGGTTTTCACTAAGTTGTGGCCTACCTTGGCTGATTCACATTGAAAATTCTTTATTTTTTTAGGCCGATAGTTTATATTCATTCTATTATTTTGTTGAACCCGACATGAAGGGATGAAATTTCTTGTTGCGGATGTATATAAGTGATTGCTTATTTTGAATTGGAGTATGTGAGTGGATGTCGTGTGTGTGTATGTGCAAATAAATTCCTAATCATTCAAAGGTAGAGTAGAGTATGAAGAAGAGTGAAAAAATGTTCATGTGCTTAACCGAAACTGTGATTAGGCATTAGTAGATGCTATTTTATCAATTCAAATCCTTGTGGATTTAATCTATATCTTTTTGTAAGATAGTGTGTCTTCCTTTGGGTGGTTAGCCTTGTTGTAATTGAGTATTGAGCTCTAGGTAGTGTGCCTAAATTTAAGTGCATTCTCCATATTTCATTATTTATACTTTTAATAGGGTATAATCTTGTGGATTGACTTCCACTGTGGTTTTTCCCATAATAGGGTTTCCACGTAAAAAGTCTTGGTGTTATGTATGTTTTTGATGTGTTGATGATTTATGCTTTCATGGTTAATGATCAGATTTGAGAATCAGGTTAATTGATAAGTTGAAATTTGGTGACAACTGATTCACCCCCTTCTTAGTTGTTTGCCCTTGTATTTCCAACAATTGGTATCAGAGTAGGTTCCTTGGAAGAAGTTTGATAGCTTGAGGTGATCTGGGATGGCGACATACAAGAAGGATAGTTTGAGATTTGATGGAACAAATTATTCTCTATGGAAGACTCGAATGGAGTGCAATTTGAGATGCATTGGTAAACCCTTCTGGAACATTACATATAATAGGTATGTTATTCCTCAGAATGGTCCTACTACTACTGCTGAGATTAGAGATGTTGAGTATAATATCAAGTCTAAGGAAGAATTGTTGATTGCTTTGACTAATTCTAAGATGACAAATGTTATGTATCTGAAGACTTCTTATGAGATCTAGAAAAAGTTGGAAACTTTGTATGAAGGTGATACTAATGTGAAGATTGCTAAGTTACAGAGTCTAAAAGGGAAATATAAAAATTTGAGAATGGGTGATGATGAGAACATTACCATTTTTATGCAAAGAGTGAATGAACTTGTATGTGGTATTAGATGTGTTGGTGGACAAATAGACGAATCAAAGATTGTTGCTAAAGTGCTTAGATCCTTTCCTAATTCATACAAAGTCAAAGCTAGTGCTATTGAAGAGCTCTGAACTATAACAAATGTAACCAAAGATATGTTGGTTGGTAAGCTTACTACTTTTGAGTTGAATGAATTTGGTGATGCCTTTCCTAAGGTTGAATCTGCATTTAAGGCTACTACTTCTATAAGAGATCAACAAAGATATGATCTAGGTGAGATTTCATCTAGAAATACATTCAAGTATGAGGATGAAATTAGACAGATTGAAGAAGAAGAAGAAAGAGAGATGGAAGCACTTATTGTCAAAAGAGTACCAAGAGGAAAAGGTAAGTATGAAGGAAAATTGCCTCTTAAATGTTTTTCTTGGTATAAGATAGGCCATTTTGCATCAAGGTATCCAGAAAGAGCTTCTAAACCAAGACATAACAAGCCTAGATTTCAAAAGAAGTGTTACTATGCTACTAATGAAGGTGTGACAGATGATGAATTTGATAAAGGAAATAGAAGTGGTGATGAATGGGTATTTATTGCTATCAAGAAAAATAATCATGTATCTATTGAATCTGCTAGTTGTACAAATGTGGAGAAAGCCCTAGTTGTTCGAGTTGAAGAGAAAGATGAATGGGTGATTGACAGTGGATATTCACATCATATGACTGGAGACAAAAGTAATTTTGTAAGCTTGGAAAAGTATGATGGTGATGTGAGATTTGGTGATAATACAACTAGTGTGATCCATGGCAGAGGATGCATTTCTCTTGATGGTAAGAATAATATTGATGATGTCCTATATGTGGAAGGCTTAAAGCATAATCTTTTAAGTATTGGTTAGATGGTTGATAAGGGATATAATCTTCAGTTCAAGGATGCAAAATGTAGAATATTGGGGTGTTCTAGAAATGAAATTGCATCAGGTACAAAAATAAGAGTTAATATCTTTCACTTGAATGCTGTTAGTAAAAGTTGTTTGATTGCTCAAGTTGATGAAATTTGGTTGTGGCATAGGAGGATGTGCCATGTTAAATTTGATAATATTTTCAAGATAAGTTCTACTAAGGCTATGAGAGATCTACCTAAGTTGGTGAAACCTACTAATGCCATATGCAAGGAATTCCAATTGGGGAAACAAACTAGATTTCATTTTGAAGCAAACAACACTATTCAAATGAATTGTTGGAGCTTGTGCATACTGATCTATGCGGTCCTTCTAGAGTCAAAATTTTGCAAGGTTACAGGTATTTCATGTTGCTTATTGATGATTATTCTAGAATGGTGTGGGCTACTTTCTTAAGGGAGAAATTTGAAGCATTGGAAAAGTTCAAGATCATTAAGGCTATGGTTGAGACAGAGATAGGTCTAAAGATTAAATGTATCAGATCAGATAGAGGTGGTGAATTCACTTCCAATTAATTTAATTCTTTTTGTGAAGAACATGGAATAAAGAGACAATTTTCTACACCGCGAACCCCTCAGCAAAATGGAGTTGTGGAAAGGAAGAAAAAAATAATTGAAGATGTTGCAAGAACTATGATGTTGGAAGGAAATGTCCCTCATATCTACTGGAGAGAAGTTGTGAGTATTACTGTTTACATTCTTAACCAGGTATAAATTAAAGTTGATACTAGTAAAACCCCTTTTGAGCTATGGGCTGGTCAAAAGCCTACTGTTAAATATTTCAAGATATTTGGAAGCAAATGGTATATTAGAAGAGATGAAGATATAGGAAAGTTTGATGCTAGGAGTGATGAAGGTATCTTTCTAGGTTATTCTACTAAAAGCAAGGCCTACCAGTGTTACAATAAGATATTGAATAAAATGGTTGAAAGTGAAAATTTCAAGGTTGATGAAGAAATAGATGAACCATCCAAAACCTATGGATATGATTCTAATGATCAGAATGATAGTACAAACAAAGGAAAGTAAGTTCAAAATACAAATCAAGTGCAAATCATTCTGGTGGATCAAGAAGATCAACATGAAGAAGAAACTAGTGAAACTATAGAAGAGAGAACACAAGAGCCTAAAGTTGAAGAACATTCTCAGAAGACTCTAAGGTATGTAAGATTGAATCATTCAGAAGATCATATTATAGGTGATAAGAAAAAAGGTGTCTAGACTAGGAGAAAGATTGTAGAAGAATATTGCTTGATTTCAAAGATTGAGCCTACTAGTGTGAATGAAGCATGCAAAGATGAACATTGGGTTGAAGCAATGAAAGAAGAGCTACTTTAGATTGAGAAGAATGATACATGGATTCTTGTTCCCAGACCTAAGGATAAGAATTTCATTGGAACTAAATGGGTCTTTAGAAAAAAATTGAATGAGCAAGGTGAAGTGGTTAGAAACAAAGCAAGACTGGTATGCAAAGGATATTCACAAATGGAAGGAATTGATTTTGAAGAGACTTTTGCCCCTGTTGCTAGAATTGAAGCTGTAACATTATTTCTTGCCTATGCTACTTACAAGAGCTACAAGGTTTATCCGATGGATGTCACGCCAACTTTTCTAAATGGCGAATTGGAAGAAGTGTATGTTGAGCAACCTGATGGATTTCAATTGACTGATAAGGTAGATATGGTGTGTCAATTGAAGAAAGCATTGTATGGACTCAAGCAAGCCCCTAGAGCATGGTATGCCAAATTGGACAAGTATTTGTTGAAGCTTGGATTCAACAAAGGTACTACTAATAGTAATTTGTAGTTCAAGAATGATGATAAATATTTGATTGTAGAAGTCTTTGTTGAGGATATTATTTTTGGAGGAGATGATGGTTCGTGCTTGAAGTTTGCTAATGAGATGCCAAATGAATTTGAGATGTCGATGATTGGTGAGATGAAATTCCTTTTGGGATTGCAAATTACTCAGTTAGATAAAGGGGTTTTTATATCTCAGTCCAAGTATGTGAAGGAATTGTTGAAGAAGTTCGGTATGAAAGATTTAAAGCCAGTCAGTACACCCATGGTGACCAGATTCAAGTTGACAACATAAGATGATTCTCCAAAAGAAAATTAGACTAGATAGAGATCAATGATTGGTAGATTTCTTTATTTGACTCAAAATAGGCCTGATATCATGAATGTTGTATGTATTGTTGCAAGATTTCAAGCTGATTCGAAGGAATCTCTTGTGACTATTGTGAAGAGAATTTTCATATACTTGAAGGGAATAGTTGACCTTGGTATCCTAAAGATGATGATCTTACTTTGAATTCCTTTACTAATGTTGATTGGGAAGGAGATGTAAATGATAGAAAAATTACTAGTGGTGGAGCATTTTTCTTGGGTAAGAAGTTGATTTCATGGTTAAGTAAGAAGCAGAATGCCATATCCTTATCTACTACAGAGGTCGAGTATATTACTTCTGCTAAAAATTGTACTCAAGTCCTATGGATGAAGCAGATGTTGAAGGATATCAGAGTTGTGTATAATGAGCCTATTTCTATATTCTATGATAATTCAAGTGCTATTAACATTTCTAAGAATCTAGTGTTGCATTCAAAGACAAAGCATATATCTATTAAGTTTCACTTTTTGAGAGAGAAGGTGAGTGAAAAGGAAGTTAGACTAGAGCATGTGCCTACTAAGGAGTAGATTGTAGACATCTTTACCAAGCCATTTTCAGAGAATACTTGTAAGTATCTCAGAGGGAAGTTAGGTGTGATTACCCATCCTAATCAAAACTAAGGATGCATTGCATTGCATCAGTCCATGCATTTCATAGTTATATCTTGATCTGGATTGATTTTGTGGTGCCTACTACTTAGAGGGAGTAGTTAAATGTTCAGATATGTGGTTCAGAGTTTGTGTGGAGTGTAGAGATCTTTGTCATTGATGTCAAATGGGGACAAGATCATGTGAACAACATTTTGAGGAGAAGAGTTATATAAGAAGAGTCAGAACCTAAGGAGGAGTAAGTGTCAAGAGTTAGTTGTGTTGATGGTGTTTTTCACATCATGTGTTGCCATCAATGCCAAAGGTGGACATTGTTTGATGTTATGGTTGTGTTGTTGATATGTGGTTGTCATTGATGTCAACACTATTAGCATTAATCCATTAGAAGCTATATATGTTGAAGATATTGAGAAAATTGTAATGAAATGAGTTATAGGTTGTCAGTGGTGAAGTGAAGTTCAGTCTGCCAGTGAGTTATTAATCTCGTTGAAATATGTACGAGTAATGAAAAAATCAAGATATGGTGGGGTTACCTTTGTCATAAGGATGATGGAATCCAAAGAAGAACCAAATTTTGAAGAAGGTGATCCCTTCTTCTAACCCCCATTCAAAGTGGGGTAGTCCTCCAACTTATCTTTAAGGAAGGATGTGAGATCCCCATGGAAGAAGCGAAAGGTAAGGAGGAAGAGGATAAAACTACAACAGACACCACCGAGGTATTCAACATATCCATGGGCTCAGGAAAAGGAGATGTATGAAATGGACATTAGAAGGGGAGGATGAACCAAGAGAGTGATGAAAAATTGTACCCTTTTAGGATGAGGGTCATCAACATTCAATGGAGTTAGAAGGAGAATCGAGGTGAGGGGAACTAAAGTAGAAGGGATAGAAGAGAGAGGTATAATAGGACATGTTGAAACAAGAGTTGCTAGCTCCCCTTCTACCTTTTGCAAGGGAGCATACTTAGTATCCAGATACTTTCTCTAGTGCTTACACTCATGTGCAAGATGGTTTCTTCAGCTCTAGGAATTGGAAGTTATAGCCTAAGGAGGAGCAGTTAGCTACTATTCTATCATAAGAGTGTCCATCATAGCCATCACTAATAGAGGGAGCAACCCTTGGACATAAACATGAGGAGGAGGCGAATGAACAAAAATGATAATAGGTGGAGAAGTAGAGTCAGATGCCCCAATAGAGAGGCTCTTCCCATTTGTTGTTGGGGAGATAAGATTAGTAGGAGGTTGTGGAGGCCAAGATGTAGAGGAAACTCCATAGGAGCCTTTCCCCTTACCATAGGCAATGAGCCTCAGCACCGTGGGTAAGATGGGAAGCTTGAATACTTGATGCTTGGTATTTCGCCAAGTGGGCACCATCGGGCTCCCCATGCGTTGCATGGGAGTGGGAGCCAAATGTGCCACAACAAGGCAAGAAGTGAAAGTAGATAGAACAAAATATTTAGAGGAAGAAGAAGGCTCATTAGCGTGAGCAAGCTTCCCCTTCCCCTTTTGTGAGGAAGAGGCAACTTGCTGCTACGCTATTAGAGAACCTTTAATTAAAATAGTGTAGGGGGAAGGAGGGTAGGTCACTTTCAACATTATGACCCCAATCTTATATTTTACATAGGTGTAGTACAACTCCGTCCTTGGAAGGAGTGGACCAATTGGGGAAATCCAAAAGTGATCTAGAGAGTAGCCCCCATGTGACACCAGTGGCTTATACCTGATGTCATGCACAACATGCACAGAGCCCTCATGAGAGAACTTCAAACATTTATGAACAATTGAGGTGACACCATTCCTGGAGATTAGCCAAGGGATGCCTAACTTCACTCTAAATAAGTCACACTCTGATATGATATCAAAGAGAATTTATAGTCTTGGGTCCTACCGAGACTAAAAGTGTGATAGAATCAATGGGAGGGATGGAAATTCCATCATGCATACGTATGGTACTCTTTGATTTTATCATACCCATCCTTATGGAAGAATTTTATCAATAGGGTCTCCTTTGTCGCAATGTTCACATGACACATGGGATCAACTAGAACACCTATTACAATGTTCTCATTTAGACGTGCGAGAATGTAAAGAGGAGATGGTTCTCTATTCATGGGAAGTTCTTGCGATGTAAAAGTTATATCAGGTGAAACAATTCTAGGATGAGTAGTAGGGAGATGCATAAAAGAGACCATGTTTTCATACTATAAAAGGACTTCCTATGAACACTCCAAGGGTTTGGAAATTGGATGGTGACCTATCTAGATTTTTTTCCCTAATATCAAGGGATCCTTCTAACTACGTTGCTAGGGGTTGTAGATTGGGTTGCAAGGCTACAAACCCTACAACATGCCTAGAACACTAGAGAAAGTTCCTTAAACACCGTGAAACATAATCAAAATAGTTCACGTTAGGTTCACCAAAATGTAGAGGGGGATCGGTTGCTCAGGGAATCCAAGTCACAAGAGAGTCTAGAAAAATAGGCTGCCCTGATCTACCTCAAGCTAGATGAATGAATTGGAAAGGTTTAAGGTTTCAAGGGTTGAAAAGGAAAAATAATTTGTATGTCACTTTCCTTCTCCTAACTTGAATGTTTCAGGAGGTCAAACGAGCCAACTTCCAGAGTTTAGTTTGTGACTCAAGTAGTTCACTGCTTGAGGATGGTAGTGTAGGACATGAAATATAGTGCGACACGCTGGCATCTCAAGTGGGGGGTGCTAGCATCTATATGTATAGATAGTGTGAGAGACAGACAAAAATTCTAGGAGACAAGCTAACAGATTGACCAATAGAGTTTTAAGCTATGACAAAGTAGTGACAAAGTACAAAAATAGAATGCAACAAGAAGAATACTTTAACTAGTCTACTTCAAATTGAAAAAGGAGGAATGAGAAAGCAATATCAACTTACATACAACTTGGTTCTTCAAATAGCTCCACATGGGATGAACCGACACACACGAGACCAAGGAAAATGTTGGGGCTATGTTTAGGGAGTTTCCTCACTCAGTCCCTCACTTTGGTGTTTCAACCTCCATGGATAGCCATACAACAACAATTGTATAGAAATATGATAAAGAAGCTATAGAAATGGAGACACCAAGTAATACTTGTTGTCAATAGATTTGTACCCTGCTAAATGCAATATTCAACAACCTACTAAAACATGGAAACCTCTTTCAGATGTGGGTGATCTGAACGAAAGAGGAATCTCCAGAGTGATCTAGTTCTCCGAATGATGAATTCTATTCTAAAATAACCTCTAAGGAAAGGGATAAAAGATAACTTGAAAATAAAGCTTATGACTAACAGATGATTCACCAAACTTATGAAAATTCAGACTTAACCATTCATAACAACTTCTGTATTACGGTAATTCTCACAATCTCATTGGCACATATCCCATCAGTGATTTGCATAAAGATCTAGAAAACAAATACAACATGCAACCTGAAACATGTAATTCTGAAACACAACCTATAACAACAATACATAAAAGGATTCTTATTTGAAAACACAAGTACATCAGATTTCCATTACAAAATTTGAGATAGAAAATAAGGAGAAATTTGTTGTTCTATTAAAACTAAAAGAGTTTTTGCCTAAATCTGAAACTGAGTACCAAAAGGTTTACAAGCTCCAAAATGTGTATGAACCAGAAACTCTGATATGAACTGAGAGCGAAAACCAAAAGACTAAGTCTTTCAAAACATAACTCTCAAGAAACCCTAATCCGAGCTCAGGAAAAAGCTAAAGGAAAAAGGCCTCAAACTGTCTCAAAAATTGCCTCAAAGCAGAAAAAAACATACTACTTTTATGATCACACTGTCAAGCCTCTAAAAAATAGGCTAATCTTGCTTTAAAAGCTCAAAAACATCTTATCTCTCCAAGATAGGTCTGAAATCCGACCAAGGGAAAAGTCAACAAAAAATCTGCTAAAAATAGCAAGGAATCACAAAGCAATTTATAGAATATCGCTTTACGATTATGCTTTACAAGATGTAGATTTGCACAATTTATCTTATTTTTGCAATTAAATATTGAAAATATTTTGCAAAAAATAAAATCTCCTTATTTCTCCATTACAATATTTTGATTTTCTCACAAAATCATAAAAAACATTACACATCATTATCCTCTTCTCATCAAAATTCCCATTGATTTCTTTAAAATCAATCAAAATAAAACCCTAACAAGGTAAATGACCCTAAACAAAAGAAACTAGGTCATATGGCATCAAAACCTAATCTTAGGTCACAAGATATCCATTAATATTATCATTGTTTAAACCATACCCAAGGCTTCATATTTCACTAAGGAAAAAAGAAATAAGTCACAAAGACTAACCTATCGACCAACTTAGGAATTCTGGCCCCCCCTTCAAGAATCAACATTCAGACTTTGATAAGCTATAATGTAAAGATTAAAATTTTTGACCTCCATTTGACATTCACCACGTGCTTTGACCGAACATTTTGGATGCTTATGGTATAGCTCGAAATAGGGCATGAGAAAAGAATGCCAAACCCTAATCATGATTTCATTTTGCACCCGTGAGTTTGAAGAAAAGAAGCTCTGACTGGAAGAATAATGCCACCATGATTAGGTTGAATTCGAGCTTGTGTGCCTTGGAAATCATCATCACTCCTTCAGAAAAATGAGATCCTCAGTGGGTAAGCTTATTCTGCTTTGTATCATAGCTCTCCTTCATTATTGAAAGAACAAAAGAACAGATAAGGCCGCGACCTGTTCATATTTTCTAACTTCCTGTCTTCTCTGCACTTGTTCTTCTTTGGCCATAATGAACCCGAGCTTGGCCTCTATTATGAGACTCCATGAGAGAGCTCGAGATGGATTTTTTCTCTTCTCTTCTAAGCATGAGGGTAAGCCATTTACTCACAGCTCCACGGCTTCTCACTTTTGTTCATTATAGCCTTAAGGTCGTGGCTTTACACACTCTAATATCTCTTTATCTTGCTTTTCCTATGTTTACATTTACTGTTGCATGAGCTCGACCTTCATTGAGAGCTCGACCATCACTTAAGAGCTCAGACCCTTTGCATTCAGAAGCTTTCTGGAACTCTTGGCCATGGCTAGGGTGCTTTTCCATAGATTTGAACTGGTAACTTTCCTTGCTAAACATTTCTTCTCCAGGGGCTTAAAGAATCTCCTCTTTGTTTTGAATTTTTTCCATGTTTAGGCCGCACCAGATGTGTATTGTAGAAAGAATTTTCTTGAGTTTTTTGGGCTCGACCCAGAACAAAAAACTCTTCTTTATGTATATTTGAAAGCAATTTAGTTTGTGGGTATCATGGAAAATAAAATAAAACTGTGTTTTCTCCCTTTTGTTGCTCGATTCATCACAAAAACTTGTGTTTCTATATTCTCTTGCTGTGTCACGCAAAATCTTCACATGGGTTTTCATGATTATTACATTTTCTATACTTTTAAATATAACCTTGAAAATGGGTATTTGAGATTCAAAACTGTAAACCTCTTTGTATGATTCTCTTCACATGTGCTCGACCCAAAACAACCAATGGCCAATTTCGGACTCCTGAAACCATAGAACGACATGGGTATTTGTTTTTTCATTTTTAACTTCCTTAGCATTCTGTACTTAAAGAAAAGAACACCTCTTCGTTGCATTACTGATGCTGTTTTTAATGACATTTGTCCTCAGAAATAAAGATTCATGTGAGAGAAACAAAAATTTGTGCATTTATCTATATTCAGTTTAGGGGCTCAACCATTAAGTGACACTTTACTTTGATATTTCGTTTTGAAAAGAAGACTCCAAATGGGGAAATTCCAAAATATCTGCTTCGTTTTCCTTATCATATAGAATCAGCTCAACCACCATTGCTTCTTTTATACTTTCAGTTGCAAAAACTCATACTTGGCATTTGCTATTAAAGCTGATTTTGACTCCTCTCCAATTCCTCCATCCTTCATAGAGATTTTTAAATTGAAACACTGCATCACTTTTCATGACCACGACTATTTAGAAATTGAATAAATCTGACCAAATACTCAACTAAAAACAAGAAAAGCTGGCATTCATTCGAAACCCCAACGTGGGTACTTGCTGTTTGTTTTTATATGCCTTTAGGAATGAGAACTCATGGCGAGAATAACAAGAATCTATGTGTTTCTCTGCACTTATTTTATTGACCCATAAATCAGTGCTCCATTTTGGCTCTCCTGTAGCTTCTCCTTGATAGCTTGCTTTACTGTTAAAAGACCTTCGATTAGATATATGAGACTATGGAAACGTGTCTTCTCCTCAGGTTATTTACTATCCTTCACACTGTCTCCCTCTAAATTCTTTAACCTCACCATACAGCAACACTGACTTTCTGCTTTTGGACTTACATAGAGATTTGAATTGCAACATTGTATCATCAAGGACAACATGCCTTTTTTTTCTCTTGATACATAATTAACACCCTTATTGTGCTTCATGTTTCTTCCTCATTCTAAAAAAAAACTACTCCATATTGCATTCTCTAATGTTGCATTGCATTGAAAACTTGATATTCTTTCATTCTCCCATTACCAGAAACTTACATATCTGTTTTAAAAAAGGTTCCTCTTGAACTTCTATTTATTTTCAAGTATCATTGACATGCCATGTTTGAACTCTCATACTTTCATAACTTGCTTTTGCCAGAAATGAAGCTTATGTATCTGAATCATTGTCAAATCTGGAACAATCATTTGTTGGTTGAATGCCCTAATGTTGCACTGCGTTGTCAGTCAAGTTGGAACTAATAGCCCATTTATCACTTGAGTGCCTGATCCTTGTCTTGTACTCAACTGTAACATGGTACTCTTCATGCATTTTTATGTTCCACTTATCAAACTGCTTTCGAAATTTGCTCTCTTTCATGATAAAAATTAAAACAAACCATTAAGGCATAATGTATGCCCGTTCACTATCCTTGACTGTGAATAAAATGAATTGATACACTAAAACTTGCATGACATATATGATTATGATAAGCACAAAACATGAACTTATTCAGTAATATTTGATGTAAATGTACTCAGTTGAGTTCCTTAAGTGAACTAAATTCACTATTCATCTGTAGCCTTTAGAATGCATAACCTGATCATTATGAATGCACAGTTGGTTTAGTTGCTTGATGGATAACTCTATTTTTACTCTTTCAATTGTTCTTCATTTCACTTCATGAACATGATGATGTATCTTGAAATCAGCTCATTAGTGACTTGAGCAGCATGTCGATCTCTACACTTGTGGGAGCCTATTTTCTCCACATGCTTGGTCTTCGAATAATGTTCAGCTTCGTGATTTTACCTATACTTGCACAAGGAAACAAACAATGTTAGCATAAAAAGAAAACATAATGATCATGATATTATTGTTTCTCCTTCAGCTCATTTCTTTCGCACTTGATTGATTGTTTCAATGCATGGTTAATAGTAGGTTTTACTATTGTGGATGACTCATATAGGTTTCTTCATAATCGGAGCCACTGACACCCCTTCCTTTCTCTTACAGGTCGATGGAGCACAAGAAGACAAGGTGCACCATTCAGCATCAAACGTCGATAATCAGGCAATGATGATTATGTCATCACTTATATGTTTTACTTTCTGCATCTCCAGTAAATGTGCTATTAGTAGTGTATTGTAACAGTTACATCCATGACTTGTGTGGATCTTTGATTTCAATTCTTTGTTTTTCTTTTGAAAAGAAAAATGCATTTACATGCAATGTTGTAATATCATTCAGATTGTTGAAATCAAATGAAGCCTTGTAAAATATGAGTTTTCATGAAATAAATGAAACCATTTCAAATGCTATTTTGCTCATTGGTTAAATTTTGTATCTCTGTCATTTCTGGATAATCTGAATAGCACTCTGAAACTCTATCTCTTCTTTTAAATGTATAACTGTTACTCAATGAATAACGATAAAAATGTGAAACAACATTTGAACTTAAGTGCAATTCCACTTTATGATAGTAGCATTCAGCCATCTCCACCAATTGAGCTGAGGCAAAAATTTGGTAACATTTTGGTGATTTCTGCTATATGCTTGCCTGCTAAGCATAGATTAGTGGCCTTTAAACAATTCATTGGGTGCGAAGTCAATTCTACCCCCTTCTTGAAACTCAGAAAACTTGAACAGAAACACTCCAAACATCAGCAAGAAAACAAAACTGAACTGAAAGCAAACTAACAGGCCCTGATGGCCAACAAAACAATGCGCAGCAGCGCTTAGAGAAAGCAAAACTACTGAAATTAAATGTGCGAAACGCACTTATTTGCAATCTACTCTACTATTATGAGATAACTTATCTCAGAGGCAATGCTTGAGGTGGATCCCATTTACTGGGATAGACAAAACCTTTCCAGTCATCTTAGAAAGTTGGAATGTGTTGTGTTCTTTGCATTCCGAGATCACATAGGGCCCATCCCACATTGCATTGAACTTGGAATGTCGTCCAGGTCTACTTTTAAATTCATTCCACTTGAAAACTAAATCTCCAACAATGAAATCACGAGGCCTCACCCTCTTGTCAAAAGCATTCTTCATTTGAGCTTGATGTATTTCCAGCTATCTTAGAGCTTCTTTTCTGGTTTCTTCGAGCTCAACCAGTTGTGCAAACCTCACTTCAAGAGGTTGTTCATTTAGCAACTCTAGTTCTTTAACATAACTCAATGTTGGTAATTTAATTGAAATAGGAAACTTAGCCTCTCTGCCATAAGTCAAAACAAAAGGTGAACATCCAGTAGCTCTTTTAGGAGTTATTTTGTTAGCCCAAAGGGCTAGCTTTAGCTTTTCATGCCACGTCCTCTGATTATCTTCAACAGTCTTCTTGATTATCTGAATTAGATTCTTATTTGTGGATTCTGCCTATCCATTGCCCTGTGGATAATAATTTGATGACGTGTTCAAATAGATGTTATTTCTGACAGACCAATATAAAATCTTCAATCCTATGAAAGCTAAACCATTATCTGAAATGATTGAATCTGGAACACCAAATATCGATATGAGATCCTGATAGAAATTAAGCACTGAAGTCTCGTTCACTTCCTTTAAAGAAACAACTTCAATCCACTTTGTAAAATAATTTGTGGCAGTAAGAATCCACTTATGACCCGCACTTGAAGGCGGATTGATAGGGCCAATAAAATCTAAGCCCCATTTGGAAAAGGGTTGTTCTACTTGAATCAGATGCAGGGGCAGCGATGCAAGCCTCTATTTTCTAGCAAATAAAGCACATTTCTCACACTTTCTCACCCATGCAATAGTGTCTTTAAATAAATCTGGCCAATAATAACCAGCTCGCATAATCTTCAGAGCTGTAGTCCTTGCAGCAAAGTGACCTCCTGAAGGTCCGTCATGAAATTCTGCTAGCAGCTTGTCAACTTGATCAGGCTGAATGCAACATAATAATACACCTTGGAAATCCCTCCTATATAGAATGCCATCAATGATTGCATAAGGGATGGCTTGTAATATATAGTACCTTCTTTTCGCTCTGTCTAAGCCTTCAGGGCACTCACCAGTTTGCAGATAATGTATCATTTGTTGCAACCACGTAGCAGGAGGTGCTCGAACAACACTCAGAACAATATTATTTAACATTGTTTCTGTATTTGCAGCCTATTTTAAGTTGATGTCTTCATTTCCAGCAATCTATTCACACAAACCCTTACCTCTAATGAGTTTGGTCACTTTTATGTCAACATCGAACTCCATTACTTTGGTGATCCAACCAGCACGTTTATCATTAATATCCTTATTAAGCAAAAAAATCTTTAACAGTCGAATGAGCTACTAACAAATGAATCTTGCTATTAGACAACATGTGTCTGAACTTCTTTAAACTTCTTACAACAGCAAAGACATGTTTCTCCACAAAAGAGTATTTTACCTCGTAATCATGCAAAACTTGGCTGAAAAATGCAACAAGCTACTCCAAGCCTTCATCATTTTACTGGCATAACATAGTTGAAACTGTATCTACTCCTCCAAAAGCATATAGAATAAAATCTTTGTCAAAGTTTGGATTAATGAGAGTAGGAGTGGCTACGAGCGCTTCCTTGATCTTCTCGAAGCTCCTCTTGCCTTCCTTGGTCCAACTGAATGGCATATTCTTCTTTAGCATAGAAGTGAGAGGTTGCAACAAGGTTGCGATATTCGGTATGAGCCTCCTCACAAAATTTATCCTCCCAAGAAAGCTTTGCAAGCCTTTCTTGTGAGCTGGTAATGGTAATTCAAAAATTGCAAAAACTCTTTCAGGATTAATTGAAATACCTTGTTTTAAGACAATGTGTCCAAGCAGTTTTCCTTCATGCATTGAAAATATACACTTCTTTGGATTGAGAGACACTCTGAACTCTCTGCACCTCTAAAAAATCTATTCCAAATGATCCAAGTGTTCATTAGCATTTCTGGAAAAAATAGTAATATCATCTAAATATACCAGAACAAACTTGTTCATAAGGCCATGAAAGGCCATATCCATAGCACACTAGAAAGTTGCTCCAGCATTTGATAAGCCGAAATACATCTTCTTGTAGGCCATCGTGCCCCACTTGGTTGTAAACGTTGTTTTGAACTGATCTTCTTGCTTAACCAGAATTTGGTTGTAACCTAAGTAACCATCTAACAAAGAAAATCTGTCAGAACCAGAAACTACTTATAAAATTTGCTCCATGGAAGGGAGCGGATAATGGTCTTTCAATGATGCTTTATTCAGATCTCAAAAATTGACACAAAGTCTGATTTCTCCACTCTTCTTTCTGATTGGCACTAAATTTGACACCCAAGAGGTGTGCTTGATAGGAAAAATAATACCGCTCTCAACTAACTTATTCAATTCAGCCTTCATAAGGTGCTCTAACTTGGGATTAAGCGGTCTCTATTTCTACCTTACTGGTTTTGCATCGGGTTCAAGCTCGATGGTATGCTGGGCTAGTTCGGGGTTAAAACCTCTTAAATCCTTGTATTCCCAAGCAAAAACATCACTATATTTCTGACATAACATAATGAATGCTTGTTGTTCCTCTTGACTGCATACCTTACCCAGCTTGAGAAGCTTGCCCTTGAAGATCTCGATGGCTGCATAATGCTCTTCTTTAACTGTTAAGCTGCACTTTCTCTTCGAACTTGATCATCTGAGTTAAAAATAGATTCTAATGTCACTAATCCCTTTGGTGGCTTATTGGTCTTTAATTGCACAATCTGGTCCTCATACTATTGCTGCCATTTTTGTTGATTTCCATCTGCAAACTCAGCTTCAGCAATCAGAAAATTCACGATTTGCTCATCGCTGTCAAAAAACTGCCAGTTCACATTATTGTCAGGTACAGAAGGTCTGACCACTATCTTCACATACTGACGTGCTTCTACCTTATGAATCTCCTTGGGAATATCAAACTGGGCTCCTATGGCAGCGAGCCTTTCAGCATGCTTATTTTGATTTTGAGGAATCGACAAGATATTAAAAGCATTAAAATCTTCCATTAAATCCCATACACTATGCTTATATTTCTTTAGCAAATCATTCTTAGCAGCATTTAAATTTCTGACCTAATTCACGATCAACTCTAAATCACCATAAACTTGCAAACATTTAATACCTCGTTTGCAGGCCCACTCAAGGCCATGCACCAACGCTTTGTATTCGGCCATATTATTCGAACAGCTGAAAGAAAATCTGAAAGTTGAATAATATTTATCACCTTCGGGTGATATCAACATAGTTCCACCCCCAGCACCAACATTGCTCCTCAAACCATTGAAATAAAGCTTCCAAAGTTCATTATCTTTTCTTGCAGACGGTTCATTCTCTTTACAAAGATTAGGCATGTCACAATCAGACTCTCGAATCATATAGACTCCTATTCCTACCTCATCTTTGTTCTAAAATGGATCAAGCTCTTGATCTTTGGCTGCCCATTCATCAAGGCTGATGTAGTCTTCCTGGGTGTTATAGTCTGAGGTCATGGTTTGCTCCTCCATTGTAGAGGTGGCGTAGAGATTAACATTTATAGGGTCTAGGGAGTATGGTTCGATATGGTCTTTGGCGAGAGGCTCAGACTTAATGGTCACCTTCGTACCATACCTTCTTCTAAAAAATAGATGAGACCAATCAGAAGACAAAAACCCACCCAACTTGGCTGTAAAATCCCTTGATAAACAAATGGCGAAGTGCGGCAGTAAGTCTATGACATGAATATCCTGATGAATAGCAAAACTTGGGGATGCATGCAAGGTAAGGGCTAAATTTTTAATAATACCAGCAGTCTTAACAGTAGACCCATCTAATTGCACTACGCCTTTCTAAGGATTAGTCTCATAAACAAGACCTAATTTATCAGCTAAACTCTGAGGCATGACTGAACTACTGGCGCTAGAATCAACCATACAATTATGCACAATTTTATCACCTATGATCAGACTTAAGTAAAACGGAGGGGGCTTTACCTCTTTTACTTTATGCCCACTTTTCTCCTCTAGGTCGTTAGCTAGCACAACCTTCGCAACTCATTGATTTGCGTTGTTAGAGATAGACAACTTAGCCAACACGTTCTGCAGTAAAATTTTCTGCCCTGGAAGCTGCAGAGCATCTAGTATCGACAAGTTGATAGTAGTTTTCTTGAGATGCTAAAAAATATTGAATGATGAAGCATTTACCTTTTACTAGTTTTTTATGATAGCAGCTTCATTTTGCTTCTGCAAAGGCTAAGAATGCATTTTTGACAGCTCCTTATTAGGTATCTCTTGTCCTCTTTGTAGAATATGCATCTTAGGCTGCGTGGCAGCGTTAACCTTTGATAAAACAGGCTGCTTACTAACTGCAGGCTGTTGTTGTGAACTTCCCATCTGCTGTCCTAGATCCATAGCTCATTTTTTAGATCTGGTATTAGCTAAAATAGGAGAATTTTTTTGATCTTGGCCATTCACACCACATAATTTGGAGCTCTTCCAGTTTGGCAAGGCAACCTCTACATTATCTTGAACTGTTCTTGATTCTGATTTGCAGCATTTTCTGAAACAGCATATACATTCTGCACCATTAAAGCTTGATTTCTCACTCCATTGGCACATGTTGATTGGTTATGGGGCTAGTTGCATGGGCAACACCAATCAAAATCTTGGGCAACATTATTTTGTGGCACAAGTTCCTTTGATGAACTGGCTACATTCAGTTTGTATGGCTGGAATGGCCTAGGGTTAAAATTCCTCCTCTGGGCTTGATAATCATTTTGAAAAACGGGTCTATTTTGTTGGTTTTGCTGATAAGGAGCCTGATAGGGCTTATTTTCTTGGCCAACGTGCTTCTTAATAGTCACAATATCATTCCCAAAGGTCTTTAATATGCTTTTTAGCTCTTGCATCTCTGGATTTGGGGTTGGGACAACAACCTCTTGGGCTGTGTTATGATATCCTATCGCTAGAACTAGCGGGACAACAGTTAAAGGAGGTATAGCAGAAGGAATAGGTGGTTGTATTTATGGAAATAAAGGCATAGGAGGTCTAGGAGATATATCTCTAGCTTGAATGAGGCAATTTTCAACGTTAATGGCAATATTATAAGCGTTAGGGAGTGTTAGACCACCCATAGATTGAGTCATAACAACAATCTTGTTGTTTAAAGCTTTTAAATAAAATAGAAATGCATGTGTCAGTAAGGTCTTTATTGTTGTCGGGATCCTGTCCCAGGTTCTCTGAAATCTATAATTGAAATCCACCAAGTGTTCATGTGGTGCCCTTTGAATAGTGCTCAACTGCTTTAATAAAGATAAATTATCAGATTTATCAGCAAAATGTTGGTATAGACCATTACCTAATGCATCCCATGTCGCGATAGAATTTTCTGTGAGGCCTCTAAACCACTGCAACGCTTTTCCCTTAAGTGACACAGCTAACAACCCTAGAGCGACATTCTCTTGAGTGATATTGTGCACCGAGCATAACGTGGCTATGTCACAGATGTGTTTGACTGGTGTAGTGTAATCCTCTCTGGTGAAATATGGTAGTCCTCGAAGGGCTGCAACTGGAATATCATCATGTTGCGCAATATCTAATGGACTGCCTCCATTAAAGGGTGTGAATGGGTGTTGCCTCAGCAGTGCTGCCATTGGTGTTATTTGTGAAATCGGGACTTGAACTCCTGGTGATAACACCAAGGAACTAAAAACTGGAGGTGTTGATTTTGACCTCGAGGGTGCTTCAAAAAGCCTCCTTGCTGTCCTGCCTCTTCTTCGTGATGGGGATAACTCTCGATACTTGAAGGGTGCAAAACTTAACCTTGTTTGAATGTTTCTCATGCACAGGTTGCACTAGCATGCAAAAAACATAACCAGAGTCGCTAGGTATATTGTGATAGCCTCCAGAAGGCTGGAAAATCTGTTGCATACACCAAACAACAAACTGAAATATTAAAAATTCTTTGAAAGTTGCTTTCAAAGTCCCACTGGGCGTGCCAAAAACTGTTGTCAATAGATTTGCACCTTGCTAAATGCAATATTCAGCAACCTACTAAAACATGGAAACCTCTTTCAGATGTGGGTGATCTGAACAAAAGAGGAATCTTGAGAGTGAGTTGGTACTCCGAATGATGAATTCTATTCTAAAATAACCTCTGAGGAAAGAGATAAAAGATAACTTGAAAATAAAGCTTATGACTAACAGATGATTCACCAAACTTATGAAAATTCAGACTTAACCATTCATAATAGCTTATGTATTATGGTAATTCTCACAATCTCATTGGCACATATACCATCAGTGATTTGCATGAAGATCTAGAAAACAAATACAACATGTAACCTGGAACATGTAATTCTGAAACACAACCTATAACAGCAAGACATAAAAGGATTCTGATTTGAAAACATAAGTACATCAGATTTCCATTACAAAATTTGAGATAGAAAATAAGGAGAAATCTGTTGTTCTATTAAAACTAAAAGAGTCCTTTCCTGAATCTGAAACTGAGTACCAAAAGGTTTACAAGCTCCAAAATGTGTATGAGCCAGAAACTTTGATCTGAACTGAGAGCGAAAACTAAAAGACTAAGTCTTTCAAAACATAACTCTCAAGAAACCCTAATCTGAGCTCAGGAAAAATCTCAAGGAAAAATGCCTCAAGCTGTCTCAAAAACTGCCTAAAAGCAAAACAAAACATACTGCTTTTATGATCACGCTATCAAGCCTCTAAAAAATAGGCTAATCTTGCTTTAAAAGCTCAAAAACATCTTATCTCTCCAAGATAGGTCTAAAATCCAACCAAGGGAAAAGTCAACAAAAAATTAACTAAAAATAGCAAGAAATCACAAAGCAATTTATAGAATATCACTTTACGATTCTGCTTTACAAGATGCATATTTGCACAATTTATCTTATTTTTACAATTAAAGATTGAAAATATTTTGCAAAAAAGAAAATCTCCTTATTTCTCCATTACAATATTTTGATTTTCTCACAAAATCACAAAAAACATTACACATCATTATCCTCTTCTCATCAAAATTCCCATTGATTTCTTTAAAATCAATCAAAATAAAACCCTAACAAGGTAAATGACCCTAAACAAAAGAAACTAGGTCATATGGCATCAAAACCTAATCTTAGGTCACAAGATATCCATTAATATTATCATTGTTTAAACCATACCCAAGGCTTCATATTTCACTAAGGAAAAAAGAAATAAGTCACAAAGACTAACCTAACGACCAACTTAGGAATTCTGGCCCCCCCTTCAAGAATCAACATTCAAAATTTGACAAGCTATAATGCAAAGATTAAAATTTTTGACCTCCATTTCACATTCACCACATGCTTTGACCGAACATTCTGGATGCTTATGGTATAACTTGAATTCGGGCATGAGAAAAGAATGCCAAACCCTAATCATGATTTCATTTTGCACCAACGAGTTTGAAGGAAAGAAGCTCTGACTGGAAGAATAACGCCACCATGATTAGGTTGAATTCGAGCTCATGTGCCTTGGAAATCATCATCACTCCTTCAGAAAAATGAGCTCCTTAGTGGGTAAGCTTATTCCGCTTTGTATCATAGCTCTCCTTCGTTATTGAAAGAACAAAAGAATAGATAAGGTCGCGACCTGTTCATATTTTATGACTTCCTGTCTTCTTTGCACTTGTTCTTCTTTGGCCATAATGAGACCGAGCTCGGCCTCTATTTGGAGACTCCATGAGAGAGCTTGAGATGGATTTTTTCTCTTCTCTTCTAAGCACGAGGGTAAGCCATTTACTCACAGCTCCACGACTTCTCACTTTTGTTCATTATAGTCTTAATGTCGTGGCCTTATACACTCTAATATCTCTTTATCTTGCTTTTCCTGTGTTTACATTTAGTATTGCGTGAGCTCAACCTTCATTGAGAGCTCGACCATCACTTAAGAGCTCGGACCCTTGGCATTCAGAAGCTTTCTGGAACTCTTGGCCACGGCTAGGGTGCTTTTCCATAGATCTGAACTGGTAACTTTCCTTGCTAAACATTTATTCTCCAGGGGCTTAAAGAATCTCCTCTTTGTTTTGAATTTTGGCCATGTTCAGGCCGCGCCAGATGTGTATTACAGAAAGAATTTTCTTGAGTTTTTTGGGCTCAACCCAGAACAAAAAACTCTTCTTTATGTATATTTGAAAGCAATTCCGTTTGTGGGTATCATGGAAAATAAAATAAAACTGTGTTTCCTCCCTTGTGTTGCTCGATTCATCACAGAAACTTGAATTTTTGTATTCTCTTGCTGTCTGATGTGAAATCTTCACATGGGTTGTCATGATTATTGCATTTTCTGTACTTTTAAATATAACCTTGAAAATGGGTATTTGAGATTCAAAACTGCAAACCTATTTGTATGAGTCTCTTCATATGTGCTCGACCCAAAAGAACCAATGGCCAATTTCGGACTCCTGAAACCACAGAACGACATGGGTATTTATTTTTTCATTTTTAACTTCCTTAGCATTCTGTACTTAAAGAAAAGAACACCTCTTCGTTGCATTACTGATGCTGTTTTTCATGACATTTGTCCTCAGAAATAAAGATTCATGTGAGAGAAACAAAAATTTGTGCATTTATCTATATTCAGTTTAGGGGCTCAACCATTAAGTGACACTTTATTTTGATATTCTGTTTTGAAAAGAAGACTCCAAATGGGGAAACTAAAAAATATCTGCTTCATTTTCCTTATCATACAAAATCAACTCAACCACCATTGCTTCTTTTATACTTTCAGTTGCAAAAACTCATACTTGGCATTTGCTATTAAAGCTGATTTTGACTCCTCTCCAATTCCTGCATCCTTCGTAGATATTTTTAAATTGAAACACTGCATCACTTTTCATGACCATGACTATTTAGAAATTGAATAAATCTGACCAAATACTCAACTGAAAACAAGAAAAGCTGACATTCATTCAAAACCCCAATGTGGGTACTTACTGTTTATTTTTATATGCCTTTAGGAATGAGAACTCATGGCGAGAATAACAAGAA
Organism: Sequoia sempervirens; assembly: GCA_007258455.2. NCBI lineage: Eukaryota > Viridiplantae > Streptophyta > Pinopsida > Cupressales > Cupressaceae > Sequoia > Sequoia sempervirens. Next base: position 125,315,466 of record VDFB02026320.1, read on the forward strand.
TCTGTGTGTTTCTCTGCACTTAGTTTATTGACCCATAAATCAGTGCTCCATTTTGGCTCTCATGTAGCTTCTCCTTGATAGCTTGCTTTATAGTTAAAATACCTTCGATTAGATATATGAGACTATGGAAACGTATCTTCTCCTTGGGTCATGTACTGTCCTTCACACTGTCTCCCTCTGAATTCTTTAACCTCACCATACAGCAACACTGACTTTCTGCTTTTGGACTTATGTAGAGATTTGAATTGCAACATTGTAACATCAAGGACAACATGCCTTTTTTTTTCTCTTGATACATAGTTAACACCCTTATTGTGCTTCCTATTTCTTCATCATTCTAAAAAAAAAATTACTCCATATTGCATTCTCTAATGTTGCATTGCATTGAAAACTTGATATTCTTTCATTCTCCCATTACCAAAAACTTACATATCTGTTTTAAAAAAGGTTCCTCTTGAACTTCTGTTTATTTTCAAGTATCATTGACATGCCTTGTTTGAACTCTCATACTTTCATAAATTTCTTTTTCCGGAAATGAAGCTTATGTATCTGAATCATTGTCAAATCTGGAACAATCATTTACTGGTTGAATGTCGTAATGTTGCATTGCATTGTCAGTCAAATTGGAACTAATAGCCCATTTATCACTTGAGTGCCTGATCCTTGTCTCGTACTCAGCTGTAACATGGTATTCTTCATGCATTTTTATGTTCCACTTATCAAACTACTTTCAAAATTTACTCACTTTGATGATAAAAATTAAAACAAACCATTAAGGCATAATGTATGCATGTTCACTATCCTTGACTATGAATAAAATGAATTGATACACTAAAACTTGCATGACATATATGATTATGATAAGCATAGAACATGAACTTATTCAGTAATATTTGATGTAAATGTACTCAGTTGAATTCCTTAAGTGAACTAAATTCACTATTCACCTGTAGCCTTCAGAATGCATAACCTGATCATTATGAATGCACAGTTGGTTTAGTTGCTTGATGGATAACTCTGTTTTTACTCTTTCAATTGTTCTTCATTTCACTTCATGAATATGATGATGTGTCTTGAAATCAGCCCATTAATGACTTGAGCAGCATGTCGAGCTCTACCCTTGTGGGAGCCCATTTTCTCCACATGCTCAGTCTTCGAATAATGTTCAGCTTCATGATTTTACCTATACCTGCACAAGGAAACAAACAATGTTAGCATAAAAATAGAACATGATGATCATGATAATATTGTTTCTCCTTCAGCTCATTTCTTTCACACTTGATTGATTTTTTCAATGCATGGTTAGTAGTAGGTTGTACTATTGTGGATGACTCATATAGGTTTCTTCATAATCGGAGCCACTGACACCCCTTCCTTTCTCTTACAGGTCGATGGAGCACAAGAAGACAAGGTGCACCATTCAACATCAAACGTCGATAATCAGGCAATGATGATTATGTCGTCACTTATATGTTTTACTTTATGCATCTCCAGTAGTGCAATGTGCTATTAGCAATGTTTTGTAACCATTACATCCACGACTTGTGTGGATATTTGATTTTAATTCTTTTTTTTTTCTTTTGAAAAGAAAAATGCATTTACATGCAATGTTGTAATATCATTCAGATTGTTGAAATCAAATGAAGCCTTGTAAAATATGAGTTTTCATGAAATAAATGAAAGCATTTCAAATGCTATTTTGCTCATTGGTTCAATTATGTAGCTCTGTCATTTCTGGAACATCTGAATAGCACTCTGAAACTCTATCTCTTCTTTTAAATGTATAACTGTTACTCAATGAATAATGATAAAAATGCAAAACAACATTTGAACTTAAATGCAATTCCACTTTATGATAAGTAACATTCAGCCAGCTCCACCAATTGAGCTGAGGCAAAAATTTGGTAACAATACTCAAACAAAAATATGCTACTATGTAAGTAGATGATGCTAAAGTAAATGGAAATGGTGAATATAACCTTCTCAACCATGTGCTCTCAAGGAAAATGGAGGAAGATGTGAGCTCGCAAGCTCTCAAAATCCAATGCTACCACAAAAATGAAGAGAAGGATCCAACAAAGAGACAACTTACAACTTCAATGGAGGTGGTGAAATGTGGAAGAGATAAAAGTGGGTGTTTAGCAAGTGTGTAGAGTGAATTTTGATCAAGAAGATGAAGATCGAATGAATGAAGAAGATCACAATTTGAAAGGAAGAATGGAGAAAAAAGGGTCATTAGAGTTAGTTGGAGGGGTAGGAAGTGTTACACTTCACATCCAATGGAGGAGTGTAATGCCTCTGAAGATTCTAGAGGCAAGAATCTTGTCAGGATGGTAGTGCAGTGTATGGATTTTCATGCAACATGTGCATTTCCCTGATAAAATTCCCCCATTGACACACAAGTAGGCTGTCGAGTGGATAGGGAAAGGTGGTAGATTTCAAGATTTCATCATCAAAATTACATTTTCTAAGGTAAAGGGGTGTGTAAATGGGGAATTTGTAAGGGGTGAAAATTTATGCCATTACAAATGGTAGAAATTTGTCAATAGAAAGTGATACCAAATTTTCCTCCAATTGTATATTATGAACCTCACTAACTGATCTAAAAAAATCCTTGTACTTATCCCTTACCTACTTGGGAGTAGTACACTCCTCAATATGGAAGAAAAAACTATCAAAAACATGTATAGCAATCAAGCCCATTGCCTCATCACATTTGTGTTGATGAGAGAATCTATCACATTCCCTAGAAAAATCAAGTTGATTGTCACTCAAGATAGACCACAAACCCTTAGACCATAGTAATCTCTACATTCTCACATTCCATGTGTGATAATTATGAGGAGTTAGAACCTCAAACCCTAGTTTATCCATTAGATCAACAAGCAACAAGAGAGAAAAATAGATAAATATCTAAAGAAAATTGATGCAATAACTCCCAAATTTGAATCACAATTGGAAATGAAGCCCCCCCACAAAAAAATTCTCCAAGAGATAGTATGTCCAAATAATCAATGAAGATTCTAAATATGAAAAAATTGAATAAACAATACCTAGGACTAAATCTAGATACCTATGCATTGGAGGATACTTGATGGTTCTTATAGTTTTGTAGCACAACCTTCTACTCCTCCCACTCATTTTTACCTAAGTTGGCCCACACTAATGTTTAGGAGACTATACCTTTAGATGGTGATCCTATGGCTTCTCATCATACTCACTCTTGGTCTTTTGGTACCATTATTTTAAATATAAAAAGTTTTTGAAAGGCTTAAATTATTGCAAAGTGGTATCAAGTTATAGATGAGGATTATTCTTCATTGATGAAGAATCACACATGGGATTTGGTTTCTCTTTTTCCATAGGGAAAGATGGTTTGGTGCAAGTGGGTGTATCGTACCAAGTATGTAGTAGATAATTCTATTGAGCATTACTAGGAACATCTTGCTCCTAAGGGTTTCTCGCAAGTTGATGGTTTTGACTACACTAATATATTTACTCCTATAGCAAGGATGGATTCACTTCACCTTGTCATTTATCTAGTTTTATCTTAGGATTGGCCTATACACTAAATGGATGTGAAGAGTGCATTCTCGCATGGAGATATTCATGAAGATATCTACATGTATCAACCTCCAATATTTGTACAAGATTCTTCTCCTATTTGCAGGCCACAACATTCTTTATGTGGTCTTAAAGAAGTCCTTGAGGCTTGGTACAAGAAGAAAAATGGTTTATTCTTGCATTTGATTTCACACATTTCTAGTTTGATCACTAAATGTATATTTAGATACATAGAGTTACTCTTTTGATACTAGTCTTGTATGTAGATGATTGTATTCTTACTAGTAGCCCATCCTCCACGATTCAAAATATACAATATTCATTGATGGAGCATTTTGACATGACAAATATTGGGCTTATGTACTTATTTCTTGGTCTATAGGTTCTTCAATCTTTTGAGGTTATATCCATTCATCAAAAAAAGTATACCATTGATCTACTTCATTATTTCAATATGGTTTATTGTAAGCCAACTCCTACACCATTTTAATCAAGTGTCACATTGATCATTACTTGCACCACACCTTGTGTTGATGCTACTTTGTATAGAAAATTAATGGTTGGTATCTTGTGTTTAACACATTGGTTCTTGATATCACCTTTGTTATTGGGCTTGTCTCTCCATTTTCCCATTATCCTCAAGAGAGTCACTAGAAGATAGCTAAGCACATTTTGAGGTATATTAGGAGAACTACACACTTTGGCATTGAATACACACTAGGAGAGCTTCAAATAAAGTAGGATTCATTAAATATATTGGGTAGACAATTTTGACTTACAAACATCCACTTTTGGTTTTTGTATTTTTCTTTGGTTTTGGTCTAGTTGCTTGGTCATGCAAGAAGAAAACCACTGTTGCATTATCATCCACTGGGGTTGAGTATCAAGATATAATTATTGTTAGTTAGGAGGTTTTGTGGCTTCAAAAAATTATGAGAGTTTACTTTTCCACCTAATAGTCATACACTTCTTTAGTGTGATAACTAAAGTGCCATTCACATTGTACACAACCCAATTGAGTGTCAAAGGATGAAGCACATCAAGATACACATGCATTTCATTTGATAATGCATCTATGATGATCATCTCTCCTTAGAGTATTTTCTTAATAATAAATAAGTTGTGGGAATCTTTACTAATCCTTTGGCATCACTTTGTTGTCTTCAGTTACGATCAATGCTTGGGGTGAAGGAAATTACCCTCAGGGGGTCTACTTCAACCCTCCTTCCTTCACATTTTACATCTCTTTTTTTGGAGAAGATTTTTTTTCCCATGAGGTTTTCTCCTTCTCTCTAGTTGTGAGAGATATTTTTTCACTTGTACATGGTTTGAACTCATCAAGTCTAGTTGTTGGGACCCATTTTTTGTTTTTTGTGCATTAGTTTAGCTTTTTCCTAAGCTACATTTAAGAGAGAGTGTTAGAGTAAAAGGTAACTTCCTAATTTTTTATTTAGATCCTTATTCATACAAGTATAATTAATTTTTACTTATATCATGTGTTTTTTGGTTTCAATGCATAGGATTAGAACAAATGTCATGATCAAATTTAATCCTCACTTAAGGTTTTGTATCCTTTATCAAGGGTAAATCATTGTACATTGTATTATTATTCATGTTTTTTTTGCATCATTAGATCTAAAGCTATTACAATAATTCATTTTTTTTTCTCCTTTTTTTGTAATTGGTGTTTGATTGTAAGTGACTTATGGGAGCTATAGGGTTGAGGATTCAACTCCTATAATGTGAAGATCATGAGTCAAAAGTAAACCCGAATCTAGTGGACTACAAAGTAGACTTTTTTGATGATATCAATAAAATCACTCTTAAAGAGTATTAAGAGATAATGGTGAAGTGATAGAGATGAAGATACAAGTGTAGATCCAAAGGTGGAAGGAAAAGAAGAGCTTGAGAAAGGTATAATCTCCACTAATGAAAAAATCACTCCTAGAGCTAGTTAATTGTTTCTAAGGATTTTTAAGTTCCCCATGTACATGTTCAATGTAGTTTCCTTGGTGTTCATTTAGCTGCAACAGTGGTTTCAATTCTTGCTCATGTGCCTATTCTAGTTGCTCATAAGGTACCAATATATGTGGTATAATTTCTTAGTTTTATTTATCTTGTTGTTCATGTACTTGCAATTACTTTATTTACAATATCAACTCCTATTATTTCAATTCTTGTGTTATGAATTCCTCTAGTGATGTCCTTAGTTTCTCAAGCTCATGTTGAATAGGGTGAAGCATATAATGCCCTAATATGTTCATAGTTTATCAAAGTAAATGAAGAGAAAGAAAAAGTGGGCAGCCTATAGATACATGTCTAGTTGAAATAGATGTTTGAATGCAATAGGATAAACGAACTAGAAGTGTAAATAGAAGATATGTGAAATAGGTAATAAGAGGTGTTAACTTAGTATCCATGCACTATAAGGATGTTCTTTTCTAGGTATCAAATAAGAGGAAAGAGTTAAATCAATCACTTTAGTGGTTCGTACAATAAAGGATATTATAATTGATCAATTATGAGTAAATTTAGTTTAGGTTGGAATTATAGAGACAATAAGAAAAATCATATATAAGCTAAAAATATGATAGATGTAAGCCCCATAGCCATCTATGGAGATTAATTCTCTAGATTTGAAATGAAGACAACTCAAACTGTGAATATTTTTACATTTGAAACTCTTTTAGAGAATTATCAACTCATAGAGAGTGTCAAGTTTGAATGGGATTGAAACAATTTCAAATAATTTTAATATTTTTTTCTTATTTGAGAATTAAGACATACAGTCATGGTTAAATTTGGTTAAATAGTGAGCAAAATCCATGATTAGTGTAATAAAAATGACACCACATGTCAAGTGGGCCCCAAAATCTTGTAATCCTTATAAAATTTATAAGGAGAGAACCAGACCAAGTAAACCAAATTAGGTTTATGTCCACATTTGTGAATATTTTGGAAGGAAAATAGAGTTGTCAAGAAAATTTTAGCTTTGCATCTCTCACATAGTGAAATATTCAACTTGGTTAACTAATATCTGAAGTCCAAATTTAACAATGATGTCCATGAAATTAGAAATTTTGCTACTACTTGCTAATGGTAAATTCTAATAGAAGAAGCCAAAAATTAGAAATAGATAACAGGATTAAGTTAAAACTTGGGTCCAAAACATCCATCTTTGACCCTTTTTAAATTAAAACACCTTGAATCTCTAGAGGAGAGTATGAGTGTCATGTATGACACTCATCCGCAAATTTAATAGAAATAATACAATGTAGAAGATAGGTCACACATACCACAAAAGATGTTCATGGGACAAGATACACTTATATTTAATATATGCAAAAATAGAATGTTATTGTAGCATAAAAAATTATCACCCTTGATAATTTTACACTAGATTTAGCCCCCCCTATGTGCTTGGATGTAATTATGCATTTAATTTTTCCGTTTTATAATAGTATATGGAAAATTAGAAGTGAGATTGAAAATAAGAATTTAATATATTTAATACTAATGTTTAAGGCCCTGAAAAGGATGGATCTAGACGAGGGAGTCCAACGCCCCTGTCCAACCTATTTCGCCCCAATTTTGAATATGTTGGTCAAAATTTAAAAATTTAAAAATACAATTTTATTTTTTGGCTATCAATAATTGATTAGCGGGAAATTAAAGGATTACATATAAATACAAGTCATTTTCACCATTTTATTCCTAACACTTTTATTGAGCAAATTGAAGATCCGAAAATCAGTGAAGGTAGTTCAAGGGAAAAATTAGTAGCATTATTATAGCACTTTCATCAATAAAGATCATGTTTACAAGATATTAAGAAGAAGGAATCAATTATGTGCAAGGAGCTATTATGATCAATCATGCCAAATTATGAAGAAATATTGAGTTATCCTCTACATGCTAGCTACAATAATCTATTATGTTTTGTGAGATAACCTTTTATAGGTCTATCAAGAAATCAAGACATCCATCAATCAACACTTGTGGTAACTTGTGGTGTGGCATCACCTCATCAAGGATTTTACATCAAGGTAACATTATCCATTATCTTGTAAATCATTTCATTCAATTATTATTGTTTTGGCCTTTGCTCATCCTAGGGTATTCCCTCTTGATCATCATCATTTTTTGTACATGGAGGTAGAAATACAAAAATGAGGTTTGAATTAGGAAATCCCCTATACAATACAACCTTTCCCCCCTCTTTTCATGTGTCCAAGAGAGGTTTGGAAGTTTTGACAGTGGACAGTCACAAGAAACACAAAACAAACTATAAATTACATCTCAAAGTTTTCAAATTTTGGAAGGAAGCATCTTAGTCCAGGGCACCCAATGCCCATGACCCTGCAATTCAACCTCAAATTTCAATCATGGGTTCCTCTTTGTATCTCATTCTCAGATCTAAAGTTGTTTTGTGATTTTTCATTTTTCATTTGTGTGATAAATTACATTTTCAGATTTAGGTTTATATATCAAATAGATTTGTTAAAACACACATCAAATTTATTATCTCTACAACTCGAAAAGAGAATATAAACCCTAGAATATTTTCTCTCTCATATGGTAACAAGATAATCATCAACCCTATCTAGTTTATGTTCAAATGTGGAGTCAAGTGAAAATAAGTTAATCCTAGTTGAATCTAGGATCACTTTTCCTACTCTACAATTATAAACTTTGAGGTAGGATAACAATATACAATACTTCTTATGGAGGAAGCCACTTCATCCTATATTTCCAAGAGATCCTAGATATAATATAATCCTCATCACATATCCTTACAATCATATTCACCTTCTTTATATAAACCACTAAACACATATAGGCATCCTAATTACCTAATATAATTAATTATTAAATATAATTAAATTTAAGGGATGTGTCAAAATGTCAGCATATGAATCCACACATATAAAATATGATATCATATCCCTAGATATGTAATAATGTGGCAAATAAATCTTGGTAGAAACTTCCCATCAAAATTTAAGTCAATTAGTAGGTTTTCATAGAGTTGAAGATGGAGAAACAAAAGTTATTCATTTCCTAAATCTCTTCAGAAAAATATTGGTTACTTGATCTAGTTAAAATGATAAATAGGACTAAAATAAATTCCAAATCATTTATTAAGTAAATTGGTTTGTAGAATAAACTAATTAAGATATTAATCTATCTTTTACACTAGAAACAAAAAGATAAATTTTAACCTAATTTTGGTACATTGGTTGGGGTGTTACTTGGTGGCCCAAGTAAAATTCTAACTAGGACTAAAATAAATGACAAATAATTTAATAAAAGATAGGTTTATAGAATAAAATAATTAAGATATTAATCTATCTTTTAAACTATTAAAAAAAAGAGAAATTTTAACCTAATTTTTGGTGCACTGGTTGGGGTGTTCCACTTCATGTGACTTGATCCTTTGGCAATAACCTAAGAATTTTTTGTGAATGAACAAACCTAAGAATAACAAAAAAATTAATTATGTAGGTTATAAATTTTGCATATGATTTCTAATTTATTAGAGAATCAATTTGAAAATTTGGACTACTAACTCTAAAATTAGTATAAGTTGATGGTGAAGTGTTTGATGATTCAATTCTTATACATGATTATGAATAAAATAAGTGATTATAGGAGTTTAAATCTTAACCCTTTACTATTTTGAGCATTTTAATAGTCATAGTTTTGTTATTTAGAGAATGTTACATTTTTTAGATTTATCCCAAATGCATCACATTTAGTTAAAATATAATTAGTTTATCTTAAGTGGGTAAATTTATTCAATGCATACATGTATGTACATATAGATAAAAACATCCTACTTTGTACTCTCAACCTTATGTTATTACACTTATTTTGATGTCCATCCCCAAAGTCCTTATTAAGACTCGTTTTATCTATTTTCTAACTTAAACCCATCACTAAATTGCATTATAAGCATTCATAATCCTTTCCAATCACTAAAATCTATCCCAGAAGTTTTGGACCCAAAATCAAATAAAAATATACATATGTACCTAAAATTATTTTGTCTTGGACACCCATGCACTTTAAGCATTGGTGTCTAGGTTCACTTTGGAAATTTTGAATTTTAAATGACTTTATAACCTCGATTCCTAGATTTCCCTAGCATGTTTCCTAATGGTCATCTAGACTTAGAAGTGAATAAAATTGATCATCACTCTCATTTGGGGATAAAAATACACTTTACTCATTATATACTCCCTTAATACCTAGTTTTTCCCTCTAATGAATGATACTACATTTTCAAATCTCCACCATCCATATGCACTCTTTCCTAGTTGAAAATCTAAAGATACTCTATAGTTGTAGGTCCTTCTTGATCACCACTTGTTAGTTATTGGATCCTTGTATTTATCCTAATCTTGAACTAAACTCTCTAAGGTTCTTATTCCTATCCCATACACCAAATATTCCATTGTTAATAATATCTCCTCTCCAAAACCCTTTTTGCAAGCTCAACTTGTCATAATCATCTCCTAAACATATTGATGAAATTCTATGGTCCATCTTAACCTCCATTGCACAAGCACACACAACCAAAGAAATATATCTCCTCTTAGAGATTTTAGTAATGGAAAAACCTTGAACATATCATTAACACCTCCCATAGGAAGCACATACTCAAACATTTACCAAGGCTATTATTAAGACTAAATTGTAATCTAAGACAATAACTAAGCTAGTTTCCTAAATAGCCAAACCCCATTTTTATCAAATTTAGATATGTATACATCAAAACATTACATTGAATAAGTTTCTATAGGTAGTGCATAGTGAATTGGAGTAAGGAAATAAAGATGATCTAGTTCTGAAAGTTTTAGAACTTTAAGAGACACAAGCACTAGTGCATAAATATCAAAGGTGGGTGACTTGCAAGAGTCACAATACCTCATAAGTGACCTATAAGAGCATACGAAATGAACTAATACTAGCAATCACACTTGATGTACAATGGGAACACTAATAGGTGTTTTCATTCTGATGCAGAGCAAGGTGATATAGGCTCAAACAAATCAATTCAATAGGTTTTATAAATCAACAAACCCTTCTAGGGTTAGTTCCTTCAATATCTAGCCTACTTGTTTGCAGGTCAACAAACCTACCTTTTTGCTTATATCTCTTTGAGAAGGTCACCAAGGGACTTAACCCATACACATCTAGACACCCATTTTATTTCCCTTCAACATATCAGACTAAACCCATGAGTTTTTTTGAAACATTTTATGCCAATCTACCCTGCAACGCTAAAACTAGGCCAAATTAGGCCTCCTTTTCAAAGGAAGTACTTGAAATACGCCTTACAAACCATAAAAAATTTCACCAAAATGTTCTACCAGACACATAGAGCCTGATTCCATAATTTATTTCATCAAAACTCTTCAAAAGCCTACTGATCCTAAGCAATTTCTATCAAACTAAGCCTAGCACATGGAATTGCTAGACTAGGGCACATGCATAATCACTCCTAACCCTATAACCCTGCTCTACAACTATGAAAATATGAAAAAAATCATCTAGAAGGTCCATTCCACCAATCTAAAAAAAATTCCTACAGTGGAATGGCCTATTTTGTCATGTTTTCTTCACCAAACCCTAGAAACTCTAGCAAACAAAGCAACCTATACAAAATTTATTAGATATTCCTCAAAATTGAATAAAAAACACTCTAACTTGATTCAAATGAAATATAAAATAGAGGCCTAACACTTCAAATTGTTTTTACACCATTAAATTGTTGTGCGAGGCCGTACAGAATCAAAAAATGCAACAAAACATAGAAATTTGACACCAAAACAGAGTAATAGCTTCTTATTCACCAAAATTGTCACCAACAACCTTGCCTCAAAGATGAAAGAGGCATTTAAAACATGTTCACATTAATAACCAATGGTCCCCAATTGAATTTTTAATGGGGTGACCGTTGAACTTCCATTACCCTACAAAATGATAATATTAGTTAATACATCTTTTCACAATTTTGCAACATTAGTGACAACAATTAACATGACACCACTAAGACCCTATATGACATTTAATTACATCAAAATTGGTCTCTTATACCTTATTCTCACCATGAAATTACACACACTAAACCTAGAAACCAAAATGTATAATCAAACCAAAATTACCAAAGGTGCTCCTGCACCATTCAACTGGGGTGGAAAGATTTCATCCTCCTGATGAAATGAGCTCATGAACTAAAGATCCATGCTGTTTAATATCATCTTCTATCATCCATTGAACATATTCAATTGGTAGATCTTTCCATTTGATCAAATACTCATTATGCGCCTTCTTCCTAGTTCTCTTGATCTCCCTTATATCCATTATGTTTTCAAGCTTCATTGGTTGGCTAGGAGGTAGGTCCTTAACCCATTCATCATCTTCAGCTCCTATAGTACCTGCAACATCACTTGCATCCATAGTACCTTTAAACGGATATAAATCAACATTGAAAATAGGTGAGATAGCAACTTCAGGAGGGAGTTTTATCTCATAGGAATTTTGTCCAAATTTGTGCACTATCCTACAAGGGCCAATCCTTTTGATCATCAGCTTGGTGTATTTTCCTTTAGGAAGCCTCTCTTTCCTAAGATGTGCAAGCGCCAAATCACCAACTTTGAACTGAATATCCTTTCTTCTCAAATCTAATTTCTCCTTATACTTCTCCACACTCTTCTTCAAATTATCCTTAACCTATTCATAAATGTCTTTCATAGCTATGGAAAATTCTTCTCCTACTACACTCCTTTTCTCCATGTCTCTTAGATCTCTAAGTTCATATATGCCTCTTGGATTCATCCCATAAACAACCTCAAAAGAACTCCTTCCAATACTTCTGTTAATAGAGTCACTGTATGCATATTCTACTTGAGGAAGTACAAGGTCCCATGCTTGTCCATGATCCTTAGTTAAACACCTTAAAAAGTTTCCAAGAGATCTATTTACAACCTCAATTTGGCCATCCATTTGTGGATGGTAGGATGAACTAAATTGCAGATTGGTACCCAAGTTTTTCCACAAGGTCCTTCAAAAGTGACCTATGAATTTGGAGTCTCTATCAGACATTATACTCAAAGGCAGTCCATGAATCCTCACAATCTCTTTGAAAAATAAGCTAGCAATGTGAGAGGCATCATTACTGCTTCTACATGCAATAAAATGGGCCATCTTGTTGAATCTATCTACAACAACATAAACATTGTCATACCCTCTTTGTGTCTTAGGCATACCCAAAACAAAGTCCATGCTTATTGACTCCCATGGATGGTTAGGAATAGGTAAAGGTTGGTATAAACCTACATTAGAGCTTGATCCTTTGGCTCTTTGAAATATCCCAAAATCTTCTACAAACCTCTTGACATCCATATGCATCCTTGGCCAATGATAAAACCTCTTAACCTACTCCAAAGTTTTGTCAAACCAAAAATTTCCACTCAAACTACCACAATGCTTCTCCCTTATCAAATTTTCCCTCACAGAACACTTAGGCACACACAATTGAGCCCCCTTGAATAAAAGACCATTTTTCAACACAAAATCTGCATACTCACTATGAAAACTATCTTGAAACTAACTGCAAACAACATATGCATCGTTAAAGTCATCATCATGCTCATACATACCTTTTAATGAATCTATCCCCACGATTTGGAGTTGTATCTCTTGCACCATAATAGATCTTCTACTCAAGGCATCAACAACCTTGTTTTCTTGTCCTCTCTTATGCTTGATTGAAAATTTATAGGCTTGCAAGCACTCCATCCACTTCATGTGCCTATGATTCAACTTGTCTTGGGTATTCAAGTAACTTAATGCATGGTTAACTGTAAACAAAAAAACTCCTTTGGTAAGAGATAATGTCCTCATTTCTTGAGAGACTAAACCATAGCATAGAGTTCAGGATCATATGTGGAGTACTTTTTGACATCATTTAGTTTCTCACTGAAAAAGAAAACTGGTTTCCCATCTTGGCTCAAAACTGCCCCTATAGCAGACCCACTTGCATCACATTCCATAGTGAATACTTTGCCAAAATCAAGGAATGTGAGGATAGGAATTTTTTCCACTCTTGACTTCAGGTATTCAAAGCTTTTATCTGCCTCTGCAGTCCAAAAAAAATTTCTCTTCTTCTGACCCTTGATGGTGTCAATCATTGGTGCACATATGTGACTAAAATTCTTGATGAACTTTCTATAAAAACTAGCTAACCCATGGAATCTCCTTACTTCTCCAACTAATGTAGGTGTTGGCCAATTGAGTATAGCTTCAACCTTTGTGGGATCCATTCGCAATGATTCTTTTGATATCACAAATCCAAGGTAGACAAGTTCTCTCTTCATAAACTCACACTTCTTGAGATTGATCATTAAATTCTCCTCATTGAGTTTATTCAAGACCTTATCAAGGTGTTCCAAGTGATCATATTTTTTCTTACTATATACAAGGATGTCATCCAAGTATACCACTACAAATTTTCCAATGAAATGCTTCAAGACCTCATTCATTAGCCTCATGAATGTACTTGGGGCATTTGATAGTCCAAATGGCATCACTAGCCATTCAAATAAGCCTTCATTAGTCTTAAAGGCAGCATTCCACTCATATCCTTCCCTTATTATGATCTGATGATATCCACTTTTCAAATCAATCCTAGAGAAATACCTTGCACCAGCCAAACTATCCATCAAGTCCTCCATCTAGGGTATAGGAAATCTATATCTAATAGTGATCTTATTCATTGCTCTTGAGTTTGTACAAAGCCTCCAATCACCATCCTTCTTAGGTTCCAATACTATAGGAACAACACAAGGGCTTAATCTCTCCCTTATTAGGCCCTTTTCCAATTGATCTTGCACTTTTTTTTTATCTCCTCATTTTGTTGAGGGATCATCTTGTATGTTGCCTTGTTTGCAAGACTTGCACTCAGTATGAGATCAATGTGATGACTCATGTCTCTAAGGGGGAGGCAAAGCATTTGGTAACTCCTTTGTTCCTATGTTCTCATACTTATCCAACAAGGCATGCACCTCCTCTGGTACCTCTTCTTTGTCTACTGCAACATTAGAAATAGGCTTACCAACAATAGCATACCCAATGTCTTCCTCCTCTATATCCTTCAAAAACACCTTCTCTTTGACAACAATCACACTAGGTCCCTGATGAACAACACCTTCATCTTCTTGTAGAGGTGAAAGAGTGTATGACAATCCATCCTTCTCAATCACATACTCATTCTTATGCCCATCATGCTTGGCCTTCGAGTCAAATTTCCAAGGCCTTCCAAGGAGTAGGTGGCACACATCCATTGGACCAATATCACAATGAATTTTATCTTTGTAAGGACCTATGCTAAACTCCACCCAAACCTTCTCATTCACAAGCACTTGTTGCCCCTTCTTGAGCCATGAAATCTTATAAGGGGTAGGATGAGGAATTCTCTTCATTTTACATTTTTCTACCATCTCTAATGATACTATATTATCTATTGAACCAAATTCAATTATGATTTTGCATACCTTTCCCTGAGATTTACATGTTATCCAGAACAAAGCTTTTCTTTGAGGGGGTTCCTTTTTGGTTGACACCTTGATTAGTGTTCTCTTGAACATTAGGGACTCTCCAACCTTTGGGGCAGCATGAAGGGAAGGTGAATTCACACTTTCTTCCTCCTCCTCTTGAACTAATTGATTCCTCCTCTCTCCACTATGAGAACTATCACTTGGTTTATCCGAGCATTTCCAAGTAGGATGTTCGAATTGGTTGTAGTTATAACACCTTCCAAAGAAGGTATTAGACCCCCTTCCTTGACCATTGAATCTACCCCTTCCATTTGTTCTTCTTCCTCTGAAACTCCCCCTAGATTCTCCACTTGATTCTTGGTTTGCACCTTGTTCACCTTAGCCTCTTTGTGATCCTCTTCCACTAGAGGTTCCTCTTCCCCTAAAACTCTTTCCTCTGCCCCTTGATTATTTTTCTTGCCTCCTCTTAATATTATCTTCAGCCTTAGTGGCCATTTTAAATCAGCCCTCTACTATCCTAGGAGTGGTTAGGCTTATCTCATCTTGAATGGAGGATCTCAAGCCATTTAAATATCTATATACCTTCTCCTTTTCATTCTCCATATGTATAGACCTTATGGTTAGCTTATGAAACTCCTCAATATATGATGCCACATCCATTTCTTTTTGCTTTAAATTATGCAATCTCCTAAAGACTTGAATCTCATAGTTTGCATGCAAGAGTTGACCCTTTATCTTTTGCACCATCTTGTCCCATGAATTGATATTGGGCTTACCTTTACTTGTTCTCTCTTCTTGGGTGTAATTCCACCATGTCAATGTTGGTCCCTTCAATTTTGTTTTGGAAAACTTGACCTCCTTGTCTTCAACCATCTCCTTGAACTCAAAATAATTCTCTAAGGAATATATCCATTCAATCACTTCTTAAACATATATTTTTCCACCATACATAGGTAGCTCCATCTTCACATCTTGTGTCTCTCCCTTCACAACCTTTAGCACTTGTAGAAACTTCCTCTCTTTTGGATCCATCTATCCTTGGGATCCTCCTGGGGTGTTCTCCTCTTCACCCTCTTCCCCATCTTCAGAGTCACTCTCCTCTGCAAGACCTTTATCTCTCTTGTCTCTTTTCTCCAGTGCTTCCATCTTGGCTGCCATGGATTTTGAGACTCTCTTAGTGCTCTCAACTCCCTAGCAACAACAACTGAATTACCTTTTGGAGGCATCTCCAATGCTTTGCCTTAGAACTTCTCTTCTTCCAAATTCCAAAATTCTTGAAAATGATCTCATCCTAAGCTCCGATACCACCTAATGTAGATTAAGGTGATATAGGCTCAAACAAATTAGATTCAATAGGTTTTATAAATCATCAAATCCTTCTAGGGCCAGTTCCTTCAATATCTAGCCTACTTGCTTGTAGGTTAGCAAACCCACTTTTCTTCTTATATCTCTTTGAGAAGGTCACTAAGGAACTTAACCCATACACATTCAAACACACATTTTCCTACCCTTCAATATATCAGATTGAACCCATGAGTTATTTTGGAACATTTTATGCCAATCTTCCCTGCAAAGCTAGAACTAGGCCAAATTAGGCCTCTTTTTCAAAGGAAGTACTTGAAATACACCTTAAAAACCCTCAAAAATTTCACCATAATGTTCTAACATTCACATAGGACCTGATTCCATAATTTATTTCATCAAAATTCTTCAAAAACCTACTGATTCTAAGCAATTTCTATCAAACTAAGCCTAGCACATGGAATTTCTAGACTAGGGCACATGCATAATCACTCCTTACCCTATCACCCTACTCTACAACTATGAAAATATGAAACAACACATCTAAAAGGTCCATTCCACCAATCTACAGAATTTTCCTATAGTGGAATGGCCTATTTTGTCATGTTTTCTTCACCAAACCTTAGAAACCCTAGCAAACAAAGCAATTTGTAGAAAATTGATTAGTTCTTCCTCAAAACTAAATTAAAAACACTCTAACTTGATTCAAATGAAATCTAACATAGAGGCCTAACAATTCACATTTCTTTTACACCATTAACTTGTTGTACAGGGCTGTATAGAATCAAAAAATGTAACAAAACACAGAAATTTGACACTAAAACAGAGTAACAACTTCTTATTCACTAGAATTTTCACCAACAACCTTTCCTCAAAGATGAAAGAGGCCTTTTAAACATGTTCACATAAAAAACCAATGGTACCCAACTAAATTTTGAATGGGGTGACCATTGAGAGCCCTAAGAGAGTCTCAAAATCCATGGCAACAATCAAAAACCAATGGTACCCAACTAAATTTTGAATGGAGTGACCCTACAAAATGATAATATTAGTTAATGCATCTTTTCACAATTTTGTAAAATTAGTGACAACCTTTAACATGACACCACTAAGATCCTATATAACATTTAATTACATCAAAATTAGTCTATTATACCTTATTCTCACCATGAAATGATACACACTAAACCTAGACACCAAAATGCACAATCAAACCAAAATTGACAAAGGTGCTCCTACACCACATTCAATGTGTATGTTCAAAGAAGCTTAGGTTTTAATAATTCTTCAACTTGTTTGTTAAGTCCTCAAAAATGAGGAATTAGATACATTTTGGTTTATTAAATGATTTTGAGACTTCTATCACCTACAAATTCATGACTATACAATCTCATATGTGACTCTTTGAAGTCTAAGATGTTTCCAAGTCCATCCTTCTATCCCCTTAGACATCCAAGCTTGAGAATACCAAACACAAGAAAAAAACTAAATGTAGCTTGATTAGATCTCCCTAGTCTACCAAGAACATATAAAACATTGAACTTCAACACATAGAAATTCATTCTAACTTGAAGGTAAGTTATCAACTCTAAAATGATTCCACATACTTAAAATTTTGAAATCTAATTGTGTTTCATTGAGTGAAATATTTGAATTTTCAAAATTTGGCTTTATGTGGACTCAGGTTGCCCTATATAATTGGGTTGAGCAAACATTTAAAGTCTATAATATCATATTGAAGTCTATAGTTTCTGCATTTGGTGTGCCTAAGAGTTTGAATAATTATACTCTAAAGGGGGACTCATGTCTAAATTTTCATTTGATTTGTGCTTGTATTCTCTATAGAACTTTAAAACCCTATGCAATAAAGGTCTAAGATTTGTTGTATTTGTACTCTTAAGCCCATGATTTTAAGGTGTTTCTTGGGTGAATCAAGTTTTGACATATGGAAAGGTAGTTAAATGGAATGAGGTTTGAGAGAGTCATGAGTAAACACATGGAAATATTTATAAAGTTTCATGGGTCCTTTAGACTAGACCAATCTACAAGCTCCCTAGACACACAAAATTATACATAATTTGATTGGTTTAATGATTCTAAGTGTACCAGGGTCTATGGATTCATGGCTTCAAGATCTTAGTAGATATTTTTGGGTTTTTCTAATAGTCTCCTAAAACTAGAAAGGTTCACAATGCTAGACAAAAGAAAACAACTTAATACAAGTTTACTAGATCTTTCAAGTCTATAAGAGAGGAAAAATTTGCTTTGATCATGTAAAAAAATCTAACCAAATGAGAATCTTAGCTTCAAAAGGGCCCCATGAACATAAAATATTGAAGTCCTTGGGCATGAAAAAGTAAGAAAACAACTCAAGCCTTAGAATATTTAATAAATACTACATGTTTGGATAGAACAAGTTTCCAATCTATATTTTCTATTCACAATTGTAAAATGTATCGATTGTGTGAATTAAGTCTATCATCATTTCTAGAAAGTTCTTTTTTTTTTGTCACTAGTGTCTATATCTGCACATAATTTTTCTCCTAAAGAAGAATGAATCACATATCCACTTACAATCCAAATTAAAATACCACCCAGAATTGCTAACATGTATGAGTATGAGGCAGTGATTAGAGGTCTACTCCTGACACATCAAAAAAAGGTTATGTATTTATTGGTCAAAGGATATTCTAAGCTTACAATAAGATAAGTTCAATTTCAGTATGTTTATCAAGATAAGAGGATGATATTTTATAGGAATAGGGTCTAGTATTTGGTAGAGTACTTTGATACTTTTAATATTTTTTCACTTCCTAGAAGAAAACCAAATTGTATATTCATTGGTAGTTTCTACTATAACTTTAAAATCTCATATTTTCTCCTGATTAAAGAAATTTCTAGCTAAGTTGGTACCAATTCCTGTTGTCCTAGATAATATCTTACATCTATAGGTATTTAACAACTATAAGCATATTTTGGGACTTATTATTGGCATTAGGATTTTTGAAACTCAAATCATAGATGAAAATGATAAAGATCCTTTCGAATTGATTAAATATTGGATCATTAATTTAAAGGCTAACATATTTCCAAGAGAACAATATCTTTGATAATGATTATAACAAAGAATATTTTCTCCTAATTCAAAGGGAGGAAAATATGAACCCCATAAACTAGGGGATGAAAATGATAGAAGAGAAGTTTTCATAGGAAAGGTGTGCACTCCTAAAGAAAGATGAAATTATAATGTTATTATCACTAAAATATACACCCTTGCTAAGTGTAGAACTTAGCTACCTTGTGAAACATGGGAACTTTTCCAAATTTGTGGGTCGCCTTTGGTGGAAAAGAACATCCAGAAAGGGTTGGTTCCCTTTGGTTATATCACCTAAACTAAGCTATCTACTATTGTTTCTAAGATAAGAGTGAAGGAAAATATAAAGATGAACTTGGAGTGACTAAGAAGGTGATGCACCAAACTTAAATGACTTGCACTATTGTTTTGACACACAATTTCTCTATTATTTAGCTAGTGTTTACACAACTCAAATGTTGAACATGCTCATGCATAAGTATTTTATAAGAAATTTGAAATGTTTTGTAATCTTTAGAAGGAAAACCAGATATTTTTCACAAATAAAGAGTTTTAAATTTAGTAACATAACTTATGACTTGCATGAGACATACATTTTTTTCCTAAAGGTGCTAGAATGAGACAATAAATTGGAGAATTTAAACATAAAACATATAAATATATATCAATCATTTATTTTCATATAATGAAACAACTATTGAGAAGGAAAAATTACTAGATTTTATTGATAGAAAGGTGTTCTTACAACAAGTCTGAAATATGTATCCCTAACTTGAAGATGTGTTGCAAATTATTTTTTTCAATATTGTGGCTAATAAAAACTATGAGTTACAATGTTGTATTTTTTCTTTTAGAGCTAAAAAATAAGAAAAAACTAACTAGAAGAGCTAGCCTATGGGTCCTATATCTCATCCCAAGCATAGGAGAGCATATAGGGACTAATTTTGACTAAGTTACAATGCTTGAAAATAGGGTAACCTACTTTGCACACCTAAGAATTTTTTGTTTTGACTTGGTCTCTTCCAACTCCTTGAAGTATACTCCAACTAGTGATGAGGCTCCTAAATATTTAGAAGGATTTTGAACTTCCCCTAGATTCTCTCAAACTTCTCTTGAGACACTCCACCTATTGTACTTATCATCATTTTTTCCTTAACAACTACAAAATTCTCTCTTATATGCTTGCATGATATCCTTGTTTACT
Organism: Sequoia sempervirens; assembly: GCA_007258455.2. NCBI lineage: Eukaryota > Viridiplantae > Streptophyta > Pinopsida > Cupressales > Cupressaceae > Sequoia > Sequoia sempervirens. The sequence goes on from VDFB02026320.1 coordinate 125,336,194, forward strand.
CATAAAGACTATCAAACTGTCCAACCTCCTTGATGAATGCCTAAACTACCCTTTTCCATGATGATAGGGCATGTGAGAAAGTTTTGAAATGGTCAAAACTCTTGGAAGGACATATGATTAGGTTTCGATATGGTCTTTGAGTATGGATTTTCATGGAGTATGCATTTAATTATTATTATGATTGTGCTCTTTTATTTCCTTGACCTGCAATGTCTGAGTTTGTTGACCTTTGACTATCTTTTTGGATTGTATTTTCCATCCTCTATACTAGGACTATCACACCATTGTGCATTTGTATACATAGTCTCCCTCAATTCTTGTGGGTTGTCTCTATCATACTAATGGCCTCCACCATATTGGAAACATGTCCATTACTAATCTAAGTGGATTTTTTCTTTGTGCTAAATGTTGACCCGTAACAAGTTCATAAGACTATCTCTTCTTTCCATCTAACATACCTCTCATCTAACTTCCCGTAAGCTCTATTATGACATTCCTTTGTTCAAACTTCATAAAATATTATTCCAACTCCTGTCCATTGAAGTATAGGAATGCACATACCTTTCTTATGCTATCACCTAGCCCATTTAAGGCACCTTACATTTTCACAAATATCTCTTCTCTATGAATATCACCTAGCTTGTCCATTGTCTTTGGGAATTGTGAGATGTGTTTATCTTTAATACTCAAAGAATTTTAGATACCTTTTATGTGATGATTTTCCTCTTTAATCTTCTCATTTATTTTCCATTATCACTTTTTTCATTCCTATTCTTATTCATGTTACATGACCACTCTCTTACCATCAAATTCATCAATAGGGATTTCCATATCATGGAGAGTAGAATCTACTATTGACTTCTCTTCCAATTGTCTTATTTTTAGGTCATTGTCTTCTTATTCCTTGTATCATTATCAATTTACAAAACTAATTGTATCTTCTCACAACCTCTATGACTATCAAATCACCTTCTTTTCAAATGCAGACTTTTTCTTTTCATTCAATCTGGTATCATCATTAAGGACAGTAGCCTCTTGAGCATATCTTAAACTTTACACTTTTCCCACCATAGGTACATATTCCAATGTGAATTTGGGCTTCCCAAATCACTTGAATTGAAAAAAGGTAAAGAGAATATTCAACTATCTTAATAGCTTCAATTAAATGTGGCAATTCTGGATATCAAGGATTCAAAATTGGTGGAGCTTGATGGGTCTTGAAGCAATGCAAGGACATCACTGGTGTCTAGGGTTTGGAAAGAACCATAATGGAATAAGACCATATAATTATCTCCCATGACTCTTTAATGGTAGCACATGCACTGCCCTTGCATGATGTGAAGACTAACATATGCAAGGTAGAAAATGGAATATAAGGATATAATATTGACAATATCATTCATTCATTCATAGTGATTACCCATTATATAGACCTATGTCTATTTTTTAAATCATAGATGATAAGATGTTGTCTCATGCTTTAAAAAGTCTTCTAAATTCTACCCTAACTCTTGTCATGAGATGACTATGCTCCTTAAAAATTTAAGAATATAATAACCTACCATCCTATCCACACTTTGAGCATCTTCTCATGAAGTTAAGTTTCTAATGGAATACCACTTTCAAATGTTGCATATCATATGCAAACTGTCTCTTCTACCATAAAATTCCATTGTCTTTTATCACTTCAAACTTGCCACCCTACTATGTGCTTATCTGAATGCATGATATTTTCCTAAGAACATGTAAGATTGTGCCTTAACATTACTAAACTTATTTTCAAGACTTCTATGATCCTTTTATTTTTTCCTCTCATGCAAAATCCCTTCTCCATCAAGATTATGGATGTAATGTATTCATGCCACTAACTAACTAAATTGTGTACCAATCTTTGACTATCAGTTAGGTATTTCACTTGCATGCTCATTTGTTTGTGGTGGATATCCCCTATAATGGATAGATTGGCCCTTGTTCATTGAAAGTCATTTCACTTACAAATCACTATAAATTTGTGAAATGTGAAGACTCTAAAGAGAAACCCTTAAGAGGATTGTCACAGGGGTCTTCATACTCCCCCTTTTCTATACATACAATGATAATGAAAGGTTAGAGTAACCATTAAAGAACAGTCATGACCAACTATCATTATGATGAGATCCTTGCCACTACCCATACACTATCACTTTATTCTCTATCGTGCAACATTACCATTCATAGGTGTATGACTCCCCTTGAATGTTATATAGTTATATTCTCTAGTTGTTATAAGGAATTTCCATTAGTCTTGTTTTCTATCTTTATTTCCTTGTGTCATTATCCTTTTTCATGACTTTCATACTACTATCCTTTCAAAACTACTATTGTGATTGTTTGGTATGACTTTCACTCAAAACCTTACTCTTATATGGACCATCCTTTTTCATGCTCATAATTCATTATTGATAGTCCTATCGTAACCTTGTCCTTGTTTATTTTCTTTCCATTAAATACTTCATGGGGTTTTCTTTCTCATGGAATGTCACTGTCCATCCACCATGTGTTTGGAAATGACTAAATTTTCCTCACAAGTTTTAGGATCATTAAGAGGAAAAACTTTGAAAATAGGATTTTAACCTATCAAGGTAATGGTAATCTCCTTCATAAAAAACTCATAAATCCTTCATTGGTCTATCATTTTTATGGATGTGACATCTATACCTTTGAGCACTACAGTCTATAAACATTATTCATGAACTTCCATACACTAGTTCATTGTTATGACTTTTAGCATATGGATGGTTTAGGTTACTTGCTAGGATAGTATTAGTAAATGTTTAAGCCTGTGTCTATGAGTGATCATGGCAGTGTGAGGATAAAAAAACCATTGCATACTCACTTAACATTTTTTCTTAACTGTGATGACAATCTTCTACATGATATATGCTCTTAGTTGTGTGCTACTCAAGAAAAACCCCATAGACCAACAGGATGTGCATGCATGCTTATTCCTTGAACATTACTAGGATTAATGGGTTGTAGGATTTCAATTGAACCAAACTAGGAACCAATCCTATACAAACTATTAGGGGAAGCATTCCTCTTATTGGAGTGATTAATGTTGCACTTCCTTGAGTGCTTTCCATAGGCATAAACTCATTGTTTGAATAAATAATTTGTATCGTAGGATCATTGAAGAACCTTGATTGAAGCCCATTTTATGAATGTCTTGAAATCCTTTCTAGAAAATCATTTTCATGGCTATTGATACTCTTAACTAAGATAAGGATTAAGGGTTTTATCCTTATGATAATGAATCATTTGATAATTTTAAAATCTTGGTAACATAACAACGCTCTCATACATATCACCTAAAAATTAGACCTCATATACCCAAAAATCTATAGAATATAAATCTTTGAGTCATATAAAATATACCTTGGAAAGTATGATGGAAAGCATATAGTTTTACAATATAGATAAGGTATTAAAAAAATCCTAGAAACTCTCACAGGCCTCCATAAATCCTTGAAACATGCCATTAAATTTTCTTGGGATTTGCTACATGGTGAAGCTAATAAACCCCTTAAAATTCTCAATCTCCATGCCTCTTTTCTCAACCTGAAATGTGCCATTACATTTGTCTATGTATTCATGTTCTTTGGAAACCTTCAATGCCACCATATGAGCTCCTTCAATACCTTAAAAAAATATGGCATTAAACCCTAACTTTCCATGCTAGTGTCTTAGCACTAGAACTAATAAAATTTAACATTTAATTTCCTTCATTTTACTTTATGGCACCTAGATTTTCATGAATCTTTTTTCCTTATTCCTTAAAAAAACATAGGATTTTATGAACCTCTTCTCCCTTTAAATGACTTTAAAAAAAAATGTCAACAAAGATAATTGAGATACTAAAGATAGGTGATTTCATATGGTTACAAGAAGCTAAATACATACAAAACCTTAGTTATTATTCACACTATTCCTCTAAATCCTGGGGAAAATCCCTTTAGATAGAAACAACATCTAGTGAATGCTTTGCTAGAGACCTTGATCTACAAATAAGTGGAGAAGATGCTATATACTAGGGTTATTTATCTTTTCAAATATTTTTGGGTCCCAAAACTATTGATCCATTTCCTAAAACCAAATCTCATTCATAAGGCTAGGTTTTTCATCATGCAAGTGAAATTATCTCATCAACAAACCTTGGAAGGTTGAATGCCAAATCTACAAAAGTGGGTTATATCTCCTACAATTTGAGCTCAACTTAGATTCAATCAAGTATTCCCAATGGTATACCTTAGTAGGTATTAAAATCACATAAATTGAACAATAATGAATAAATGGTAGCCAAACCCAACCTATCAACTTGTTTGCAAAGACTATCACTACACCAAGTGAAACTAGCTATCTCTAAACATTTATATAGTCTTCTAAAATATCAAATCATAAACCACATGAAATGAATTAATTTGAGGCTCACTAAAGAAAGATCCTTGGTTACACCATGAGGTTATTAATGCACAAAAACTACTCCTACTCCTATACTAGTTACTTATTATTTTGAATGATTTGAGATTGGTCAAGTCGACTATAGATTGGTGACTATCCATTAGGCTACAAAATCACAAAGGCATGAAGGAAAATAATGAAATGATAAATTAAATGTTAGGTTAGGTGATATTAACCTTTCAAACCTATGTCATATGTATGTCTCCATGTTTCTTGGAAAGTGTCCTAAGGGACATGTCAGAGATGTATTTTATTTTGGCAATACTGTAATTGCATTTTCAGGAGGAAATTTAATGTTGGTGGAGGTTAAATGTTAGTAGATGAAAAAATTATCCCTCCTAGGAATCTACATTGGGAATATGAAGATTCTTGAGTGGGGCACCCAAGTTGGATGTAAACATGTGTCTATTGGTGTGCCACCTAGAAGCTAAACAGTCATCAAAGCATCCTAAATTGTAGATTTTGAAGGTGCTATGGGTTAGGTGCTCATATTGAAGCATTAAATTCATATTAATTAATTTATTATCATGAATATTTTTCTTCCAAGTAAGGGATGTGAGTTTTTGCAAGTTTTTTGCACCTCTTGTTTTGGTTTACCATTGTGGTTTTGCCTCTCTACAAGTCCTATAAATATGAGCCTTGAGATGGTAGTATCATCTTGTGTTATTTGCAGGTGTATGGAAGAATTTGGGTTGTATGAGATCAAAAAGGAAGTGTATTGTGGTGTATCTCTCTTTTGAAGATAAATAATATACGTGCCTTCCTTTTTCGTGTGGAGTTTTTTCTTGAAAGGGTTTGTCTGCATAAATTTTGTACCATATTTGTTTGCCGGTTTTTATATTATGGTAATTTTATTTTTATATTTAAATACACGTACATAAGTTAATATTTCAGCTTAGTTTCACCTTGTTTTCAAAATGAAAGAGTTGAGTTGGGCACACATGCCATAAAATTATGAGAATTACACAAAGAGCACACTTAGTAATCCAAATTGAATTGCATAAATCCATATATGCAATAAAAAAATGATAATTAAAATTTTAGTAATATGTTACCACTTTATCAAATGTTCATTGCATTCATGTCATCAAGTGTGATGAGATAAAAATGCACAACAATGAAGATTTTTCTAGAGAAATACAAACAATATGCATACATTCTTTGTAAAATACGAATATATAGACTCTATCCTTCACATGCTTCATGAATACATTTCCTTTCTACAACTACAAATAGCATGGTTGAAACCATAGAAAAATATCAACATCTACATAGCATTCATTCACAACTAGTAGAACCAACCTCTTTGAAAAATGATCAAAATCATGTTATAACAACAAGGGATAACCCTAATTGCTACACTATTCACATATTGAAAATGCATGGTTCAAAATTAATCCTAGCCAAAATGGCTTTTGCATATGGAAGGAGGACAATAACACATATTTCTATTAGATGGGATAAATGGATTCATTACAAGAATTAGGTGGAGTGATAGGAGGAGATACATGAAACTGGAAAGCTATTCAGATTTGAACTTAACCATTTTTATTTCCTCCCTTTTTTTTTTATTTCACCTTCATCAAGAGTTGTTAGCAATTTGGGTTGTTCTAGGAACCAATGAAAATTTTGATGCCTCTTCTCTTATTTTATTCTTTCCTTTCTCCCTACACAAATTCCATCTCATACTCCTTTGTTGGGGGTTCTTGGTTCCTACGAAACCTTTGACCACCTTATCCATTCCTTTTCAAGGGGGAAATAAGTTGTCAAAGGTTCAATAGGAACTAGGATCCATTGGTTCCTAGTGCTTATCAAAGCTTCTACTACTCTTAACCAATTTTATTCTAATTTTGGGGAACATGCCAAAGACATGGGAAGGGATCACTCAACCATGAGCACACTACAAATCATGACTCTTATGGAAACTACACATATCAATTGTTGATGAGGGATCATACTTCATAGGTAAAAAAGGAAGAAACTCAAAAAAAAATGAAAATAGGAAATTTAATCACAATAATATCTCTAGTTAGGGACATGTGTCTATTGCAAGCACATTGAGAATCTAGAATCTTCAAGTAGACAAAAATGTGGAACAAAATAATGGGACTGACATATGACGAAAAAAAATTATGTACATGATGAAACTCACAACAAATAATCATGACAACACATGGGCATAAAAAATGACCATGACAAATTTTTTTAACACAATGCAGCCTAGCCCAACAGAGGATGGATAAAGTCACTTACCTTTATCAAATACCATCCTATTGAAGGAAATTTTTTCTTCAACTCAAAAATATCATTATCATTTAGCTTTAGCAAAATTTTCCTCTTTCTTATATGTATAACTTGTGATTTCTATCAAAAGAGTGAATGTAATATCTACAATTAACCTTTCCATAGCATGGAAACCATAAAAATATGCAACTACACTATCATTCATTTCATCATTTATTTCCTTAGTAGTTAGGGAAAAATTTATAAATTTAGATTAACATCAATAGAAACTTTGTCATTTTCATTCTTTTTGATCTCCTTGGGTGAATTAAAGCAAAAAATTTCCTCTAAATCACATTTCAAAGAAAAACATAGCTCTTCACTAAGTTGAAATATCCAAGGAAGCTCATCCTCTGATAATTAAAATTGAAAATTTTCAAAAAATGGCATATAGGAAGCTTGAGTAGCCAATAGATCATTAACCTAGAAACTTTGATTTTGCTCAACATCATTGCAAGATGTATGTTGGGCCCAAGTGAAATAACCCAACTCAAGCACACTATTATCAAAATCATAGGAAGCTACATTTCATCGCAAGAGAAATATTTATATTCAATTACACTCACCTCGAGGATAATAGGAAGCCAACATACCTCACATTCACTTGTGTTGATTCAAACTTCATTAATGCAAAATTTGGTATTTTAAGACACTTCATGTGAAGAACTAAATTCTTCAAATTATCTTGTTGTTTTTATTTCTTCTTCCTCAATCACTAGAACAACAACATATGATGAATTTATTGAATCAAATTCTATATGAGGAAGAAAAAAACCCTTACACCAAATAAATAGGTTCTCATATGCATCCACATGATCACCATTTTCAAACTCTTCAAGGGTAAGGTTTTCAAACTTAAAATAATTTACTATACTAGAATTTATTCTAAAAGTATCATCACTAGGTACAACTATGTTTATGTCACTCTCATGCAAACAAATATTAGTTTCTTCATTATCAATGGTAGGGACAGAGGAGAAAAAAGTATCTAACAAGAAACTAGTTTCTTGTTCATCCTTGATATCCTAAACATGTATACAACCCACATATCAATTTCACAAATTGATTCACTTGGATATTCAATAGAACACATATCTTCCTCTTTGTCCATACAATGCATGTTTCTAGTGGCTAGGCTAGAATTAACTATTTTTCATTATTCAAATACATTCCTCTAGGAACTTCATATTCACGAGTTGTTGGCAGGTCTCTTTCCTCTTCACTATTCACTATTGCATTGGATCATTATTTGTATTTGTAAACTTTTGCACAATTTTTTTTGTCATAAAAATTATTTTCTATCTAATGTGATTTCTATATTTCTACCCATGGAAATCACCTCTAATGTAGCAAGAATATCATTATTTAATACACATGTGTGTTCATATTTCAAATGATATTCATTTCTTACCTACACCACTTCTACATTTGGTTGGTCTTTCACATAATCATGTGGTATATTGGAATGTAGGGAGGGATGGATGAATTCCTTGAGATATTATATGTTATGAGAAGGTAAATCAAAATTATTTTCATTAGCACCCTACACATTTTTAAAGCACACATCATTTGCATCATAATCACTATATTTATCTTCTTCATCCATAGAGTTATACCCTAATGCATCATACTGATTATCCCCTTCTTCATAGTACTAAGAACAATCCTCCCCATAAGGAATATATTCCTCTCTACTCATAGAAAGGGAATTTGGATTCTTGAGGGTTACATGTTGAGCCTCCTGCAACCTAATATTTGCAAGAAGTTGTTCTTTTTAAGGTGATACAACACCTCCTTATATTCAACTAATTCTCTATATGGAATCTTAGGAGGAAGGGGATATTGGCCAGTATCGTATGTTTCATAATCAAGATAACTCACGCTACTATTTTTTGTATTATTATTTGTATCCATATTTTTCCTACCAAGAAGCATATGAATTCTTTTTAATTCAACCTCTTTTTGCTAAAAAAATGTCATTTCTTTATGTGTCTCCATTCTGAGTTGATCTAGCAATTAACCTAGTTCATCATTATAATTATATGATGTGTGAAGAGAAGGATGATATTGGTAATCATGATATGCATTATGATTTTTATCCTTATCCCTTCTACAAAAAAATATATAATTTGTTTCTTCATAATCAATCCTATTTCTTGATTATGCTGCTATTTAATTCTTCAAAATTATACAAAGTTTTGATTTCTAAAATCAATGCACAAATTATTTCTATTAGTTGAACTAACTTCTAATATTGTATAGGAAGGTTTGAATAACTTACCATTTCTTTGAGCTTCTAATGATGGATGAATTCATGCACTGGTGAAAGCTAAAACTTCTCTTTGTTGGTACATGGGCTGCCTTCTTCTTTCCATCACAATGTCTACTAACTTATTTTTTGATTTTTGGGTTGACCAAAATAGATTCATCACTCTTCACTTGGAAGAGACAAAATATTTTCTAGCGACTAAAACTTCATAAACCAAACAAGAGAACTTCCTTGTCTAGATTTATAGAGGTCTTTAAAATAAAACTTGCAGTACTTTCCCCAACAACAATGCCATTTTGTTGGAAAGAGTTGATGGTCTATCAAACTCACCCAAATAAAACTCAATTGGTAAAAAATAGCAAAAAAGTTGCCAAGGTATTTTAAATATGCATTGGGCTCACACTTCACATGAAATGGCTAAAGTAACTTCTTCCCAAATAACAACACCATTTTTTTTGTGTGAGTTGACAAGCTATCAAACTCACCCAAAAAAAATACATAGCTAAAAATATCTTCAAGTTACCAAGGCTCTCAAAATATTTTTTTACCTTTTTATATCCCTAGTAGTGATGCCATTTTGTTGGGTCACAAAACAACTACTCCACTTCCTAGAACCAAATCTCACTCACACGGTTAGGGTTATTTTCATGCAAGTGAAATCAAATCGTAACAAAACTATGGAGGGTTGAAGTCCAAATATTTGAGAGTGGGTTATATCTCCTACAATTTGATCTCAGCTTAGACTTGGTAGGGTATTGTCAAGGGTGTATTGAAATCAAATACAATGAATAATAATGAATAAATCATAGCCAAAACCGATGCAACTTGTCAACTTGACCCCAAATATTATACTTGAACCAAGTTAAAATAGTCATCTCTAAACCCCTACATCGATAATAAATATATTTAATCATAACCTACATGAAATGAATTCATTTGAGGCTCATAGAAGATAGATCCATGGTTATATCACAAGGTTATGAATGTATAGGAACTACTCCTACCCTTATACTATTGATTTATTGTTTTGAATGATTTGACATTGGTTAGGTGGACTAGAGATAAATGCCTATCCATTGGGCTATACAGTCAAAAATAAAATAAGGAAAAAATGAAATGAAACATGGAAGAGTTGATCTAGGCACATATGCCATCAAATTACAAGAACTATGTAGAGATCATACTTAGTATTCCAAAGTGAACTATATAAATCCACATGTAATACACAAATGATTATTACAATGTATTTAATATTTTAAAATGCTATCACATTATTAAATATTTAATACATTCATGTTAACAAGTGTGATATGAGGAATGACTACACAATAGTGAATATTTTCTTAGAGAAATGAAAATAGTATGAAGATATTATTTGAACAATATAGTTTCATACAACACCAACATGGCATATTGACTCTGAAACTATTGAGTTCCAGTTGCGGTACATCCCTAGGAATTACCATTCTTGGGTTGCATTGAAAAAGAGCACCTCCAACAGTGTTTCAAGGTAAACATCCCATCAATTCTTAACTCCATCAAGACTATGATTGGTGATTAAATCCTGCACATGGATACCCAACACATAATCTTTCCAACGAACATCCTTTCAATTTTTCTCTCAAATGCAATGGATCTTTTGCAAAATTTCAATTCCCTTCAACTACTTGCAAGTAAGGTTGTCAATGAAATCTACTTGCAAGATGGTGCTCTACTAAGAGGTGTCCAAGCCTATGAGTTCATTCAAGGCAAAGGGTATGTGGGCGGATTATTCCCCAGACACTATCTTTTCAACAAGCAGCAATATAGGGAAGCATATGAAGCTTTAAAACCTTCTTTGTTGAAAGAATCCTCAAGCTATCTCAATATAGCTCTAAATAGGTATCATTTCAAATTTGCAAGGGAAGAGATAGAAAAATTCAAAAGGAAATATCATGCTCTTTCCTTCATTCTCTCACACAATTTTCCTCTTGGGCTGAAAATGAGTGCTCATCTACTAGGTCTTCAGGAAAGAAGAGCCAATGTTGTCATTCTTGATATCAACATAATGGTTTAGTCACAAGCTCAAGTTGTTAGTCAAGTTCGAATGGTTGCTGTTGAAGGTATGTTGGTGTTCCAAATAAACTAGTCCAATGAATCCTAAAGAATTATCCAATTTCTTATACTCAGACTCAAAGAGGGATTTGGCCAACTGACAAGATTTAGTCAAAGATGGAGATCTTTTCCACTTCTGGCTTTGTAGGACCAAGGTGGATCAACCTCTACAATGCCTAAAGACTTTAATGCAATTATGCAAAGACATTGATTTTTATAGCAAATAACTCCCAATGAAAATAAACGAAGGAAAGCATTGACAACCTCAAATCTTGTTGCATTCTTGGTGTATCAACACTTACTCAACAATTGGGAGAAAAAACTCAACACTAAACCTCAACCAAACAACAAGGATTTAAAATGATTTTGAATTTAAACATGTTTCTGAGATGCATTAAGTTGAATGATAAATCAGTGCCTAATTCTAGGCCATGGAGTCAAATGCATAAGAAGAATTCATCAGCAAACAAACTTCAATCAGTGGATACAAATTGCTAATGCATTACACTAATAGATCCACTCCTGTTATCAATCAAATTCTTCTTACCAAATCCACCCTACACACTTAAAATCATTGTTATCTACTCAAAGTAATTTAACTATTTCCTTGAAATAGAACCATGAACACATAACACAATCTCATGAAATTAAGATGAAAAAATCAAACATACTTTGTATTATTGAATTCATATGATCAAATGTGTACAAATCTAGAGACAATTTGATGAAATTCATGATTTATTTGCACAAAATGGCTAATATTTACTCATGAAATAAGCAATTAAAGCTTACAGACTCAACTCTTGACTTAGAATTAACATTTCTCTATCTACCCAACCCATACAGAAAATCAGAACCCTTTAAATGAGAGAAGAATGAGAATAAAAGGAAACAAAAGAAGCTCAACAATTGATCCGTAGACGCCATATGAAAGCTTCATTCACTGTTGATCAACAAAAAAAAGCATCTCTCCTCTCTTAGTAGCAAAATTTGCCTCCACTTTTTTGCCTCTGCTTCAAGTTGTTCAACAACATAAAATTTCCCTATGTGGAGAATTTCCATCTCAAATTCACCTAACATTTGAAAAATAGCTTCTTGTGAAAGCTTCATATTTTGGCTCTTTTGTTTTGTTGTGCTTTACTTTCACATCTTAGCCAATAGAAAACTCAAATGTTAATAAAGGGACCCCTTAAACAGTGAATATTTAATTCAATTTATCTGGGAGAATAAAATATCACATGTGCACTTAATTTTTTAAATCTTCCATTTAAAACATTCACCCATTTTCACGTGCCATTTAAATCCTTCTGCTTTTCACTTTTCATTTTACTTGCCCCTAGTGAATATTTAATTCACTCCCACTCATATTTTGCATTTAAAATGCTTGCCTCTTAAACAAGGGCCTTTCAACCCCACTGGGTAAAATACTTTACCCACTCTCATGCTTTCATTCATCAAAAATGCTTTGCCTTTTACACAATAAAGGCCTTGAATATTTTACTTTGAGGCTTTTAGAAAATATTTTCTACGAATCCTTAATTTTTACTCACAGTCAATATTTGAAGGCTTCACTTTAATATTGGGGGCCCCTTAAAATTTCACCTTATAATCAAACTATTGCAAATATTTAAAATTTTGATATCAGCCTTTTTTACCTCCTTGCCCATGCTTTATATTTTCACCTCACACTTTAAATAGATTTCCCATTCTTTATAAAATGAAAACACTTTAAATTTTAAATGATCACCTTTTAATTGTTCTCAGGCCCACATAACTTTCACAGCACATTCTTGTTGTCTCGCAAGAAATAACGAGTGTGCACATTAGACCCTCGAGATGGTGAGGGAGGGTTGGGATTTAGCTGCATTCCAGCTTGCTTGATAGTCCTCGATCCTTCTCCACTTTGCTTTGTGCCCTAATTCTCCTTCACGCTTTAGCTACTCAATGGTGTTTCTCTATTATGAAAATCTTCCATTCTCTCCTTTACTGCAAAAAGAATCTGAATAAAGTTCCTTTATCCTTTATGCTTTCATGGATTTTCATGCCCTTATGATGGTTCAAGCCCTCCCAGGCATGTGATAGCTACCTTCAGTGTTTTCTGTTTGCACCAAGCTTCATACCTTTGTCCAGCATCGATGACGCCTCATTAAGACCTCCCTCTTCTCAATGCACAAAAAATCTTCTAATTGCACTTGCTTTAAAGTTGTTAGATTCTTTCAACAAACCCACTCTATGCATATGTTGGTGCCTCCTCTCACTGCAAATTTTGAGCTCTCCAGCTTTCTTGATATGCCACACTCCTCACACAACTCGTTAGCCCTCCACCAAGATTAAATAGTGTTGTAACTTTATTCCATGGTAATCAAAGTGAAATAAAACCTTCATTTGCTGGTCCATCATACCCTTCTCAAAACGTGGAAGAAGAGCCATGATTTGTGGGTTCACTCTCATGCATAGTGGTTCCTTTCAACCACGAACATTTCCCCTTTCATTTATATGGTGGCATCCTCTCTGTTCTTTCATGTATGGAGTTCAACCTTCTATCTTCCTTTGCAAATCACATTTGCTGTGAAATTTACTAAAGACCTTTCAATAAATATATTTTGTGCATGAGCTACAATGGTGGCACCCCTCGAGACCATATTTATTGGAAGACCCTTGTCAAGCAGGCCACGCGCCTTTCCTATGCTTCCAATTTTTGCTTTGGTGGATGCATATACCCTACTCCAACATTCCATTTCTCATGTTACCTTCTTCGTTGGATCATTACTCACTAATCATCGTATTGTGAGAGATCAAATTCCTCTTGGCTATGCTAGCGCATTCTCCTCAAACTTTTTGAGTTATGTTGCTGTGAATCTCCACCATTTTGGATGCAAACTTAAAAGAGAGGGTGAAGCGTAATCACTCCATTGAAATGCAACAAAATTCTCCTTAGTGTGAGAATGGCATTCTTCACTATGTGCCAACAAATATTCCATTGACCCCTTGAAGATGAGCTACTGCTTTCAACAAACTTTTCTTTGTGAATTTTTTTTCTTTGAATCCCTCCATTTGCAGGGACAAGAAGGATGATTAGAACAACTGTAGAATTAGGCCTTACACCTTCCAAGTGAATTTTCCATATGAGAACCAACTCACAAGTATGAATTGGCCTACTAATAATGTAAACCTCTTGAAAATTTATCATCTCCATCTATTTTCCTATTTGGTAGAACCCCATTGATCAATTATAAAGCAATGGATGTTTTTTAATGAATTGCTTATGAAGCTAACTACTGTCTATTGGTGTATTGAGCCAAATGCATTTGTTGGAGATTTCTTTCTTTTAGAAGCTCCACTCTTTCCATTGGCACCATTTTTCTTGTTATCATTACTCGGATTAGTTTGCAGAACCTCACCCACATTATTTTTTGGAGTTTCTAACTCAAAGTGCTTTGCATCCTTTGGCATTGGATTACACTTATCCACCATTTCAAAAACTTCCCCTTTGCTGAGGTAACTCATTTATTGTTATGGTTGTGAGTGTGTATGTACCCACATTTTTAGGAAACTAGAACACTATAGTCATTCAAAAAATGATTTATTCTTTTAGTACATGTAGCTATTCAAAATACTTAGCAAGATTAAATAATGTTGTGACTTTATCCCATCGTAACCCAAATGTAACACCATCTTCAACTCAAGGCTTGGTCATTGTCTAATTATGTTTGCAATCAATACACCTCTGAGAAAAAGTTGTCTCCTATTTAGTATCACTCCATACTTGATGGCATGAAATTCAGACTCCATATTTAAAAAGTGGATCTCACTTTGCATTTTAAATCTTGAAGGAAAACAATTTCACAATGGTGCAAAGCATGTTGGATCCACATGTGCGCCCGGCTAAAAAAAAAACATTTTCAAACAATTTTTCTTCCTTGAATTGATTTGACACAGCCTTTGAATGCTTCTAGAGTGAAATAACAAATTGGGTTATCATTAAAAGCTGCTTTTTGGCATGTTTGAGCAATGAGAAAAAATGGCCAAGTGGGCTTTGGAATCGCCCTAGGAAATCAGTCAAACAACCTCGTAGAGCCATGAAAACTTATAGTCATGTAGACATCTGACCCAAGAATGGAGTAAAATAGATGGCTCAAGAAATAGATCACAATGTGAAAGATATCAACTATCAAAGTTGCTCAATTAGACTTTCTGAAATTGCACTTGTTCAAAACCAATTAAAACTCACCAAATCACCTCGTTGAAAAAAAATCAAATTAACTCCTGGCAAGATGCCACTGGAAGCATTAGATCATTTTGGTACACTAAGCACGTGTACAAGAGGGATTTTCTTCAATCATCAAGCTTCACAAGATATTAGGTGTCAAAGTTGACCACCTTGAAAGGTTTCAGAAAATGTAGGTGCAAAACTGAACAAATTGTGTTTGCTTTTGGCCTTGAAAAAATAGCAAATCATATCATGAGACTCTGAAATTGGACAGGGGAGTACATGAATGTATGGAGAATGGAGAGAAACAATTTTTTTGACTTGAAGGTTATCTAGTTGCAAAATACAAGCTCGAACAAGAGGCTACTTTGTAGAACTGAAAGTTTGCAAACAGCAGAAAAGTGCTAAAATCCTCCAGCTTTGCTTTTCAAAACCCTATCAAAACTTATCGTGGGAAGCTGAAAATTGACATGCCTACTCACATATGTCCACTGAGTGGGTCCACAAATGGGTTTTTCACAAAAATCAATTGGCACCAAATTATGATCCTCCAAAGGAGGTCACTTAGGTAGATTTTTCAAGTGCACTTCTGAGAGTGCATAAACAAAATTTTCAAAATGGGCACTTCAAATTTGCAAAATTTGAAAGTCCCAACAGTGGATCCAACTGGGGATGTTATCCCCCTATGGGAATAACAAGATTCCAAATCTCTATGGAGTAGAGAAAATACTGAGTCCATTGAGTGCTCACAAATTGCTCCTTTATTCATTCTTGCTTTTCAACTTCACTTAGTGACCCCAAGCAACCAAGTGAAAAAGGGGAGTCAATTCTTACCTCTACCAAACACCAATCTGATAAAGGAACTAATCTCCCTCAACTCATGCTTACCTCTGTCACACCACAATAACATAGGTGATTGCACTTCTGCAAACACAAGTATCAAGCTTCCTTTGTGTAAGTGGAAACTTGCTCTCTGTTTGACTCTATTGTCACATGGCAACCAAATTACATATGCCACATCACTGTCGCTTTCTTCATTCTCTAATTTTGTACCGAGTGGCAAGATTTGAAGATGGTGATCAAGACCATATGAAAGCATAGCCTGATCACAACCATCCACCTAATTAAACATGTTGGAATCTCCCAACAGGAAATCATATACAACATTATCAACATATTCACAATCACTATGAATTTGAAAGTTAAGCATACTCTCAAAATGGTGATTATCATGTGGCAAAAACATATCATGTTCATCATATAAATCATTCTCCAACTGAAAACAACTTTCTTCAATGTCTTGCACATTGCCACATTCTATGAAAACTTCTTCATGCTAACAAAAATAACACTCACATTCTGCTATATGGCTGGTACAATCAAGCTCAATCTGATTACTAGCTTGCATGTCAAAAGTGAAACTATCACAAGAACTTACCAAAAGATCTTTCACATCATGCAAACTATCTCCACATGTATGCAAAGAGATACACTCATGCATTGACACACTCTATAATTGTCTGCAATCATGCTGGTATTGAGAGTCATCAAGGATTTCTAAATTATCCTCATCTTTAGTCACTTTGTTATCCTCTAAATGTAACATATCACCATCTAAACGTAACATATCACCATCTTCAGCATCCCAAGCTTGCTCAACAATAAGCAATTCTAGTTCAGAAAGACAATCTGATTTCTCATTGAAATCAACATCCACATCCACATTCAAAGATTCATGACTAGGCTCATTCAAGTCAGCAAACAAAAACTTGTCCAAATCTACATTTGAAATTTTCAAGACTTGGCTCATTGGATGCACAAATCTCATGGTCATCTCCTCCTTCAAACTCATCAAAACAAATTTCTGATTTTACATCAGCATACACACTTTCATATTCATCATGCAATGCATCATTACAATCAAATGGTTGCTTGTCTTCATCCATATTATCATCATCATGATTAGTTGGTTAATAATTGGAAGGAGAATAAAAAACACATGCTTCATACCCTACATATTGAAGATTGTTATCACTATCAAAATCAACATGAGAAGCACACAACAACTAAGGGTCATCTACATATGTACACATTTTTGATATTCAGTGGTCAACGGATTTGAAATTTGTTCAATGCTTAATAGATCAATGCTCTACTCCGTTCTTTCAACCACTTCCTCTTCTTGACTTTCACTAGAATTGGATGCATTATCAAATTGCAAATCAGGATATATCAAGATGTCATCATCATCAAAATATGAAAACTCAATGGGCTAATCATAAACAAGATTTCCCTAATCATAGGAGATTGAATTTCTAACAACCTTGTCAGAAACATGGTCACAACATGTCACAGAGAATAGGTTGTCCATTTCTTCATTCTTTCTTACTTATGGGCTATCATAACAACAATCCACATCCTTTAGCATCTTAGCATTGGATTGGGTGTCTTCATTAAGTTTTTCATTTACATCCTCTTGAGGATAGACACAAACATCTTCACTATCAAAGTGAAAACCATCAATGGTTTCTTCATTGCAGATGCTTGTGGTTGATCTTGCCAACTGAAATTCATTGCATGCTTTATCACTTGTAGTTGATATACTGACATTCTCAGCAACATTTCTCAAATCAGAAAACTCCTTTGTCTCATCATGAAGACTTGCATCAAAGCTACACTCAACACATGTAGAATTAACATGATCAATTGTACCATAACATTGCTGATTTCACATATCCTCTACAAAATGTAAATCCAATTCATATCCCCCATCATGTTCTTGGCTTGGAAAACTTGAAATCACATTGCTCTTCACAACATCACATTCCTTGCTTAAAAGGAAAGTCTCATCAGTACAATTTGAACTGAGATGATCATTTAGGTAATTATTTGCATCATTGCATCCTTCCATTGCTACAAAGAATTTTCTCTCTATTTTCGCATTTTTAGAGGAGATCAAAGAAACTTCACATGTTTAATTTATCTCATCATGTCTTTCATCATTATGGCTGCAAATTTTATTTGGGTACATTTCCTTCGTATGTTGTTCAAAGACAACTTCCTTATCACCTGATGATACATCATTCTTGTCTTCTACCTTCTCAAGTGTCCACTTGTCTATAGACCTTTGATCATTTGCATCCACACAGCTGCTAATGTTATCATCATATTTACCCAAAACTAAAGACAACATACTTTGCAAATATTCATTCCTTCTTTTGTCCAAATCATCTACAAATGTGTAAGCCATTTGCATACTCAACATTTTATAATCCTTTAACAATACACTAGATCCCTCCTCAAAGGATTCAAAGTACATATGAATGCAATCTGGAGTACTAGGTCTAAAATTTTCAGAAGGCTCTCTTGCAAATTCTTTTCTATAAGCATTCACTAGTTTATCCCAACAAGGAAAATATTTCTCAAGAAAACTCAAGTACCATTCCCTAGCTCTAGCTTCAAGAGATTTGACAAAGAATCTCATCCACATATCCTAATATCCAAATGAATGTTTCTCCATGAATTTAGAAAAACTTTTGACATGCGTATCTCCTTCACACACATTGTATCCATTAAATCTAGGCATCTTCTTATAGACTTGAGTTGGCATACTTTCAGTTTTGTAATCAACCTATGACAAATATAATTGAGCATACAATGGATCAAAGGAATTGAAAAAAGGTGCATTAACTTGGCAAGTAGATACAGTGTGATTGTCTCTTAATTGGGCTTGTAGAAACATCTAGTTTCTTCCGCCCATCTCTTTAATTCCCCTTTCAAATACAACTTTCCATTCTAACCTTATCTTAGGCTTGTGCACCCTTAGGTTCATGCACTTTAGGGTATCAAATGTGTGAGGATTATCAAACTTCTGAAGCTTCTTGACAAGTTGTATCAAGGTGTTTGTTGGTATGGCTATTTCATCTTGATGATCCATAGATATTTGCAAATCAAGGCTCAAATAATTATGCATAATCACAACCATGACCAAATGAAGGATTACTATGACGATTTTTGACATGGTGATAACCTAGGCTTGAAACACATGGTAATGAAAATGGATGCAAATCCCTAAGATATAGAAATGCATTCTAACCATCCACACTAAAAAATATTTGAGCACTAGACAAAATTATTTCAATGGAACTGCAAATGCATTTAATATAACAGATCCAACAAATGGGAGTGTGCAAACTCAATACTACTATCCTTTCCCTCTATTAGTGCTATTTCACTCAATAGGGAACCAATTTTTTTCCTAAGATGTCAAAATATGGTTCTCATACATAAATTTCTTGAAAACCAAAGGTGAAGAATACCTGGAAATGTTGCAACTACTGCAATTTTTTCTTCCTGACTAGAAATATTATAGATTTGGAACTTTTTTCACCTCTTCAACAGGTTCTTTTGATAGAGTCGCAACCTCTCTTCTTAGAGGACTGAACTTCAAGCAACATGAATTTCTTTCAAAGCTAAATTTCTTTATGAGTTCCTTTCACCAGTAGAGCACCACAGATCATGAAATCTTCAAGTTCAATGCAACAAATTCTTTCTCCAAGCTTGAATTCCTTTAATATTTGAACCAAAGTTAGAATAACATATAATATGACTCCATAATTAAACAATCTACAATTGGAGATTCAAATTTCTCCCCCGCAGAGTCACCATTTTGTTGGTGTTCCAAATGAACTAGTCTAATGAATCCTAAAGAATTAGCCACTTTCTTATACTCAGACTCAAAGAGGTATTTTTCCAACTGATAAGATTCAATCAAAGACTGAGATCTTCTGCACTTCTAGCAATTATGCACAGACATTTCCTTTTATAAAAGATAACTCCCAATGAAAATAAACCAAGGAAAGTATTGACAACATAAAATCTAGTTGCATTCTAGGTACATATCAACACTTACTTAGCAATTGGGAGGTAGAACTCAACATTAAACCTCAACCAAACAACAAGGATTTAAAATGATTTTGAATTTAAACTTGTTTTTGAGATGCATTAAATTGAATGATAAATCAATGCCTAATTTTGGGCCATGGAGTCAAATGCATAAAAGTAATTCATCAACAAACAAACTTCAACTAGTGGATACAAACTGCTAATGCATTACACTAACAAATCCACTCCTGTTATCAATCAAATTCTTCTAACCAAATCCGCCCTGCACACTTAAAATCACTATTATCTGCTCAAAGTAATTTAACTACATCCTTGAAATGGAACCATGAACACATAGCATAATCTCAAGAAATTGAGATGACAAATTCAAACATACTTTGTATTATTGAATTCATATGATCAAATGTGTACAAATCTAGAGACAATTTGATGAAATTCATGATTTATTTGCACAAACTGACTGATATTTTACTCATAAAATCAACAACTAAAGCTTACAGACTTAGCTCTTGACTCAGACTTAACACTTCTCTATCTACCCAACCCATACAGAAAATCAAAAACCTTTACAATGAGAGAAGAATGAGAATAAAAGGAAATAGGAGCAGCTCAAGAATTGATTCGTAGATGCCATTTGGAAGCTTCATTCACTATTGATCAACAAAAAAGAAAAGCATCTCTCCTCTCTCAACAAAAAACTTTGCCTCCATTTTTTTGCCTCTACTTCAAGTTGTTCAGCAACAAAAAATTTCCCCATGTGGAGAATTTCCATCTCAAATTCACCCAATAGTTGAAAAATAGCTTCTCGTGAAAGCTTCATATTTTTGCTCTTTTGTTTTGTTGTTCTTTACTTTCACTTCCTAACCAATAGAAAACTCAAATTTTAATAAAGGGACCCCTTAAACAGTGAATATTTAATTCACTTTATCTGGGAGAATTAAATATCAGCCGTGCACTTAATGTTTTAAATCTTCCATTTAAAACATTCACCCATTTTCACGTGCCATTTAAATCCTTCATCTTTACACTTTTCATTTTACTTGCCCCTAGTGAATATTTAATTCACTCCCACTCATATTTTGCATTTAAAATGCTTGCCTCTTAAACGAGGGCCTTTCAACCGCATTGGGTAAAATACTTTACCCACTCTCATGCTTTCATTCATCAAAAATGTTTTGCCTTTTACACAATAAAGGCCTTGAATATTTTAATTTGAGGCTTTTGGAAAATATTTTCCATGAATCCTTGATTTTTACTCACAGTCAATATTTGAAGGATTCACTTTAATATTGGGGGCCCCTTAAAATTTCACCTTATAATCAAACTAATACAAATATTTAAAATTTTGATATCGGCCTTTTTTTACCTCCTTCCCTGCTTTATATTTTCACCTCACACTTTACATAGATTGCTCATTCTTTAAAAAATGAAAACACTTTTAAATTTTAAATGTTCACCTTTTAATTGTTCTCGGCCCACATAACTTTCATGGCACATTCTCGTTGTGTCACAAGAAATAACAATGCACACATTAGACCCATGAGATGGTGAGGGAAGCTTCTATCGCGCTAGTGTATTTAGCTAAATACATTTGCTTGAGATTTCTTTGTTTTAGAAGCTCCACTCTTTCCATTGGCACCATTTTTCTTGTTATCGTTACTCTGGTTAATCTGCAAAACCTCACCCACATTATTTTGTGGAGTTTTTAACTCAAAGTGCTTTGCATCCTTTGGCATTGGATTACAATTATCCACCATTTCAGAAACTTCCCCTTTGCTGAGGTAATTCATTTGTTGCTATGGTTGTGAGTGTGTATGTACCCACATTGTTAGGAAACTAGAACACTGTAGGAATTCACAAAATGATTTGTAGGCATTCCCAAAATGATTTATTCTTTTAGTACATGTAGCTATTCAAACTACTTAGCAAGATTAAATAATTTTGTGATATTATCCCATGGTAACCCAAATGCAACACCATCTTCAACTCAAGACTTGACCACTATCTAATTATGTTTGTAATCACTACACCTATGAGACAAAGTTTTCCCCTGTTTGGTATCACTCTCTACTTGATGGCATGACCTTCAAACTTCATATTTAAAAATATTATCTCACTTTGCATTTTAAATCTTCAAGGCAAACAATTTCACAATGGTGAAAAGCATGTCGGGTCTCCATATGGGCTAGACTAAAAAACATTTCATTTTCAAACAAGTTTTCTTCCTTGAATTGATTTGACACAGGCTTTGAATGCTTCTAGAGTTAAATAACAAACTGGGTTATCATTAAAATCTGCTTTCTGGCATGTTTGAGCAATGAGCAAAACTGGCCAAGTGGGCTTTGGCATAGCCCTAGGAAATCAATCAAATGGCCTCATGGAGGTATGAAAAATTATTGGCATGTAGACATCTAACCCAAGAATGGAGTACAACAGATGGCTCAGAGAAACAGATCACAAGGTGAAATATATAAATTGTCAAAGTTGCTCAGTTAGACTTTCTAAAACTACACTTGTTCAAAACCAATTAAAACTCACCAAATCACCTCATTGAAAAAAAATCAAATCAACTCCTGGTGAGCTACCACTGGAAAAATTAGATCATTTTGGTACACTAAGCATGTGTGCAAGATGGATTTGCTTCAATCATCAAGCTTCATGAGATATTAGGTGTCAAAGTTGACCACCTTGAAAGGTTTCAAAAAATGCACATGCAAAACTGAACAAATTGTTTGCGTTTGACCTCAAAAAGATAGAAAATCATATCGCGAGACTCTAAAACTGGACAGGGGAGTACATGAATGTATGGAGAATTAAGAGCAACAATCTTTTTTACTTGATGATCATCCAGTTGCAAAATACAATCTTGAATAGGAGGTTACTTTGCAGAACTAAAAGTTTGCAAACAACATAAAAGTGCCAAAACCCTCTAGCTTCACTTTTCAAAACCCTGTCAAAAATTATCATGGGAAGTTGAGAAATTGACATGCCTACTCACATATGTCCACTGAGTGGGTCCACAAATGGGTTTTGCACAAAAATCAATTGGCACCAAATTATGATCCTCCAAAGGAGGTCACTTAGGTAGATTTTTCAAGTGCACTTATGGGAGTGCAGAGGCAAAGTTTTTGAAATGGGCACTTCAAATTTGCAAAATTTGAAAGTCTCAACAAGATCAAGGAGAAAACTTAGTGAATTTTTCTCGTAGGAGTTAATTTGAAATTGGTAATCATGTATGTTTCGTATAGTTTGAGCAGAAATCAAATACTAAGGGGTTATTTGAAGATAGTATATTTGGGTGTAGGGTTTGGGTTCTCATCGTATAATTTTGGGAAGCACCATTTTGTAAGGGGTTAATTTTTTTTTTCTACTAAGGAAGTTGGCTTGTCCAGATGTGACAAGAATTTTTTGCCATATAGCTGATAAACTCTATGTAATTACATTAAATATGATATCAATATAATTACAGGCTCTTGCCTTTTGGTTAAAAAAAAAACACTCTCTCCTTCACATGCCTCACAAATTCATTATATTTTTGCAACTAGATATGGCATGGTTGTAGCCCTAGATAAATCCTTGCACCTATGTATCTTATAGTAACCACCAACAAGACTAACCTCTTTGAAAATTGATCAAAATCATGTTATAATAGAAGCAAGGCATAATCTCAATCACTACACTATTCAAATATGTAAATTGCTTATTCCAAGATCAATCACACCCAAAATAGGTTATACAGATGGAAGGAGGATTATCACACTTGTTTCTAGTAGCTAGGATAAAAAATTCATTGCAACAAGTAGGTGGAGTGGGCAAAGGATATGGGAATAGTTGATTACAGCATGTAGGTGGAGTGGGTAGAGGATATGGACATAGTTGGAAAGATGTGATTTGAACTTAACTATTTTTCTTTCCTCCCTTTATCCATGATTTCACCTTCATGAGGAACCATCAACACTTTTTTTTGGTTTCAAGAACCAATGAAAGTGTCAATCTTTCTTCTCTTCTTTTCTTCTTTCCCCTCTCCCTATATCGATGCATTCTCATACTCCTTTGTCAGGTGTTCCATGGGAATCATGAACCAATAGTTTCTAGTTCCTATGGAACCTTTTACTACCTTATCCATTACTTTTCCAAGGGGGAAACAATCCATTAGATATTCCATAGGAACTAGGAACCATTAGTTCCTAGTACCTATGAAAGATTCAACCAATCTTAGCCAATTTTCCTCTGATTTTGGGGAACAAACCAAATACATTGGAAGGACCCACACAACCATGAGCATACTAAAAATTATCACCCTTATGGAAAATTCTCAAATGGGTTATTAACAAGGGATCACACTTCTTAGGGACACAAAAGAAAGGGACTCAAGAAATAAGGAAAATAAGAAATTAAGTCCCAACACGTTACATTAAAGGGTTGCCAACCTAGTATTGATAAGAAATAAAACTGGAGAAATTAGGTTGTGTTAACTTCAAGAATTTAAACAGGGCCTCTAATAAGGAAAATTATCCCTTACCCTCATTGTATGGGGTACTAAAAATATTAATGGATCTCAAATGATGTCCTTCCTAGATGGTTATTTTGAATATAATTAGGTCATGCTTAAAGCAGTGATTTTTTTTAGTGGCTAATATTCACCAATTGGCTAATGTTGAAATTGGGGATTCAAAATTGTCCTAATAGTACAAGTTGTAAGGTGACATGAATCACCACATGTTTATAAAATTTTATTCTAGTTCTGGTTAAATCACCAAAATGCTTATTTTATTAAACTTTTAAAATAAAAAAATTGCTACAATAGTTGATACCTAATTAGATCATATTCACCCAAATTTTATGTTACAATATAAACGAATTGATTCATCAATAATATTATATAATTATTACTTACTTTAGGGCCATATCACGAATTTTTAATCACCGCCATTGCTTTTATTTATAATCTAATGGTTGGGGTTTATTCCATGGGTTGAAATGCACCCATAGCTACAGAGCTACAATTCCCATCAAGTCCAAAATTGTATTTGGGTTATTGATGATTTATAATCTATTAGATATATTTAAATTCTATGGGCCAAAATGTACCCACAAATCTCCAATGCCCATGGGGCTTAAAATTGCATTTGTTCCCTTCAATATTGGAGCTTTGTGGGTACATTTTTGGCCTAGAAAATAGAACCCAAACCATTAGATTATAAATAAAATTAATCGTGGTGACAAATTGATTTAAAATATTATAGAATTAAGGAATTATAGAAATGAGAACTACACCTTAAACTAGTCAATCCACCCTCAAGCCTTTATATTTCCATAGGAATTTAAAAAAATTAAAATGGAAGGAGTCACCATGGTAATTAATTTAGTTTCCAGTTTTTAACAAGATTCACCAATATTTTCTACAAATTTCTAGTTATTTTTAAAAAATCCCAAATAAAATGAATATTTAAAAAAATGAAATATTTGCGAATATAAATTAATATTTTTTCCAAAAAAAGATTCGCCAAGATTTTATCTCCTTTCAAGGGGGTTTCTTAAAGTTAACATTGGCTTAAAGAAGAAGAAAAATCGAATACCACTTTTTATACAATAGGGGTATGTTTTCCTACAAGACAATGCCCTTTGCTCATTAATTCAAGAGCTACTTTTCAGAGGGTCATGGACATTGATTTTAAGGGATTAATTTTTAAGTGTATCATCATTTATATGGATGTCCTGACTATATTTTCTAAGAACATAGCTAATATTTTTATATATTTAAGATCCCTTAGAGATACAAATAATCAAGTACTTCATTGAATCCTAAGAAATGTATCTTTGGGGTCACTAAAGATAAGTTATTGGGTCACATTATTTCATAAAAAATGTACGTATATTAACCTCAAAATAATTAAGGTTATCATGAATTTTCCTTTTCCTAATAGCAAGGAGTTGAATTCATTTTGGGGAAGATTAACTTCATAAAAAAATTCATTAGTGGTTTTGTAGAACTTGTTCATCCATAAAATGACATGTTGAAGAAGGATTCTAATATTGAATGGACTCCTCTAGATAAGAGTGCCTTTGAGAAGATTAAGGAGGATTGTGCTAGTGCACCAATGTTGTCTAACCTTGATTATACCAAGCCACTCAATATTTACACCTTTTCTCTTGAACACTCATATGATGTTTTAAATTAGAAAGGAGAAGATGGAAATGAAATAAATATTGCCTTTATGAGCTATCCTTTTAAAAATACATTAGTTATCAAAATTTGAATACACAATTATTCTCTTTGGTATGAGAAATGAAAAAAAATAGGCATTATAGTTTGAGAAGTAAGCTAAACCCTATAGTTCCTTACCTTGTTTTTATGCCTATTTTAATGCAAAATGAGTTGGGAGAAAGAAGAGGGAAATGGCTGGTTATTCTATAGGAATTTTATCTAGAGATATAGACTATGAAGTTGGTGAGTGGCCAAGGCCTTTCTAATACTTTAGCAAGAGTACATGGATAGTTGGTTTTCCAACAATATTCAATTGATGCAAACACTTGTAATGATTATTTAAAATGAAAATAAATATATACAATATAGAGAAGATCATTGAAGATGAAAAGAAATATAAACATGATAAAGTATAGAGTGCTCTATAGGAATAACTACAAATTAATCTACATGAGGTCATTGGATAAGAAGGAAGCACCTTCAGCTTGTTAGACTTGCATGATAAATTAGGAACAAGAAATGGATCTTGTGAATCTATAAAAAATTAGATATTAAGGGTTGGTAACTATTGGAATACCTTGTTTAAATATTCCCATCAACATATAAAACATGTCATGTTTGTAAAACCTATGCACACAAAGAAATGAATCCAGCTATGCCCCTACAACTAGTCTATGAGGTTCATCCATTTTCCTATTGGGGTTTATATTTTGTAGGAATGACTAACCCTCATTATTTTGCAAGACATATATTTATTTTTATAGCAAAAAATTATTGTATTATGTGGACTAAGACCATTTATTGCAAGCAATATACGAGTTAGGTGGTGATCAAGTTTCTAGAGGAACATGTGATAACCTATTTTAGAATGACTTTTTCTCTAGTATGTGGTAACAACCTCTATTGCTCCTTAGCTTAGTTATTATAATGGGAATTTGAACATAAGGTAATTATGAAGTTTTATTTTAACTATTATGCTCAAGGTAATAATGTAGCTTAGTCTACTAAAAAGAACTTGATTGATGTCATTAAAAACCTTTTAGAAATAAATCCTAAAGATTGGCATTCTTATATGAATTTTGCTTTGTGGGTTGATAGAATTAGAGTCAAGAATTCTCTAGGGACCTCACCTTATTATCTTGTTTATGGTATGGATCTAGTGTTCCATATGAACCTAATAATCCCACCTTTGCAATTCATGACATATTACCTTGAAATTGATGAGAAAGTCCAAGTTAGATTGATGAATTTACTAAACTTGGAGGAGAAAATAAAATTAGCCCTTGAACACATAATAACACATTAGGCTATAGTTAAAAATGTTGGAAATAGGATGCCATTTAATTGCAAATTCTAAACATTAATTATTTCATGCATCTCCTAGATTCTTGGAATGTGTTCAACAACACTAAGATTAGGATAAGATTAATATTTGATGAAATAATCATGATTATTGACATTTGTAATTAATTCTAAATGTAAGGAGCATGTGAGGGCATCCATATTGAGTTCCTAAATAATAGGAGCACATAGGGCACCCACATGGTAAGGTCACACTCACCTTGTGTTCAGTTAACTATACAAAGTAACAGTTAAAATTTTTGAATGCATGTAAGGAACCTAGGAGTTAGGGTTTGATGTTTGCATCCATGAAGTTTAATTCAGTTCAGTTCAAAATTAGTTCAATTCAATTCAGTTTAGTTTAGTTTAGTTTAGTTTAGTTTAGTTCAGAATCAATTCAGTTCAATTCAGTTCAGTTCAGTTCAGTTTAGTTTAGTTTAGTTTAGTTTAGTTATGGTTCAGTTGTCTTCAGTTAGTTTCAGTTGTATGTTAGTTAACTTCAGTTAACTTGGAATGCATGGCTAATAACATTGAGTTGTATGACAGATAACAGGGACTACCTCCAGTTAATAGGGGATGACCATTCTTGCATGAATGGTGTTTAGTAAATGTTTCAATTAACTAGAAATCACTTGGAGCCAACTTGGATGCCCAAGATGATTTCTTGGATTTACCTCTCTTGCATGATAAGATATTTTTGAAGGCTCAGTTAAGTAGGATTACTTAAGGGCTCCAACTTTGAGGAAGAGCTTTGGAATTATCACCAAAGTGAAGGATAATTTGTAGCTTCAGTTTGGGATGCCCAAATGCATGAAGCACATGTTGTAAGATTTAGTCTTCACAAAATAACTCAACTTGAATCAATATGGTATACCTTTTCAAGGGCTTGAGCTTGTGCATTGTAATTATCACCATTTGGAGATTACAAGGTTGCATATTGTCTCTATATCTCATTCAAGTTGAAGAGAGTTTTTATAATTGTTATTTGCAGGTGTGAAGAAGATTGGTAAAGACAGAAGAAGCATTCTCAAGCAAGAATTGGAGCTATTGTATTTCAGAGATTGAATAATAGAATAATTCTTGGTGGAGTTTTTTCTCGAAAGGGTTTCTCCACGTTATATCTTGTGTAATCTTTCTAATATCCTATCTAGTTCTTCTATCAACTTCTCTCTACATTCTACAACAAAAAAATGGATTAATCAAGATAATCACCCACAAAGAATATATGTAACAAGGAAAAAGCTTACTTAGATCAGCAATATTAAAGTTTTATAGAGTATTAAGCTAAGAAAACACCTCATTTTTCCACAAAAAGTGGTTTGAAAAGAGAGAAATAGTTAAAGCCTTTAGAATTTATAATATTTTCCTACTTTGGGACAAGCCTAAAGAAAATAAGGTCATCCATTTTAAATTTTAACTATTATAGTTGGGAACTTACCAAATATTAGAGATTCTAGGAGATATAAGATCAACACTTTGAATGGAGAGCCTAGATCCTATTGCCAATGAATGGGAATTATCTTAAGCATTACTTCAAATATTAAGGGGCTTCATGATCCTCGCTTCTATTATAGTTAGTTTATGGTCCTTTGGGTATTTTTTGGATTTTTTGCTTTGTTTGTGGTCACTATAACATGTTTTCTCTAGATTTCTCTTTATGTTTGTTTTTGTGTTCTTATTTTTCTATTTCCCCTTTGTTTTTTCTTCTTAAATGGGTGTTTTCTCTAGGTTTTACTTTTAAAGTGAGGTCACTGTGGTGATTAACAAAGGTTTTATCGGTATTTTCTTGTAAAATATTGCTATTAGCTTGAGTATTTAGGTTTGCTTATTCATTATGAGGGCTAAGAATCATGGTTTCCCTAGTAATTGAACCAAGATTATATTTATTGAAATATTACATCTTTGAAACCTAAAGATCAAAACTGAGTAAGATTTAGATAATTGCAAGTCTGGTATCAAATGAAAAATCTACATATTATATTTATTCCTTATGACCATTATGACTCGTAACCTAGAATCAAGTGTGAAAATTGAAAGTTGAGATAACTTGTTTCTTGAAGAAAACAATGTGTACCAAAGAAAAATAACAATGAAAAGAGAATGGATGATCTTAATAACTCAATTATGTAGGTGACTCAAGTAACCTCTACCAAGGCTATGGATTCTCAATTACTAGGAGAGTTATGCTTGAGAGAGTAAGAGGTAACTCTATTGGGGCTATAGATGCTTGAATGGAAGAAAACATATGATTAGGTCATACCAAGCATGTCTTCTTAATTATACAACTTAATATAACATACCCTTGGTTGGAGGAAGAATATAATCAAAATATGTAGCCTATAGTAGGTCTCACACATCCTACTCTTAACCTTGTTTTGAGAGAATAAATCATGCACACACACTATAGGATTTCAAAACTCTATGATATATTGCTTCATGATATCTTTGGCCTTGAAAAATCTTGAACTATTGGTTGTGATGGTAAGTAAGTGATCCCAAGACTTGGTTTGTGGTGTTTCATGGTAAAAAAATTCTAGGAGTTTTTTTTTTTTTTTTTGCTTCCATTTGTTGTGTATCACACCCATACCCCATTTTGTCTTGCCCAAATGGGGTCCCCACTTTTAATTTTTTCTTTATTTTTTTTTTCTTTCTTTTCTTGGGTTTTTTTCCTTCTATTTTTTATTTTATCACATCTTTATGGTTTGTTATCCTAGCATGATAGTAGAATTTCTTTAATGGTTCAATGAACCTTTCTCTTTTCCCTCACATGCTTAGTGACATTGATATTTAGACTTTTTTTACCTTGGAATGTAATTCCCCAAGCCATACAACTAGGACATTAACTAACCGGACAATGTTTTTCTAAAACAACAATAAGAACAACCAATATACAACAATCAAATATTGCATTGCACACTAATGAGCACACAAGTGTCACATCAAGAACCATGACATAACAAATTTAATAAAAAGAAAACCTCACCATTGTGACAATAAAGTTGGTAATATTGGAAGACTTACCAATCATGGGATGAATTCACCATGACAAAATTATGAGAGAGTGGTGTGACACCCCAAACAAGGATTGAGTGCTAGACAATGATTGTGTTCTCTTGTGGAAATGACACATTAATGGGATGAGGGAATCATGAAATTAAAATCCCCATAAACACACACTTACAACCACTCACAACATCAAAGGAACCACCAAAATAATAGAAAAACTAATAGATACCACATCTCGACTAGATGAAATGACCATAGGGTTTCCAACTCTAAATAAACAAATCAAATCCCAAGGGGAATAAACCCAACAATGATACTCTAACTAAAGGGTTAGACCCCTAGAAAACAAGAAAACCCTAGGAGGTACAACCCTCCCATTCAACTAGGGCAATGATGGGTTAATTCATGAAAAAAGATTCAACTCAAAATGAATCATAACCCTCAATATATAACACTTGTTGAAAAAGTGGCAACATGGGAAGACTTAGTAATCCAAGGGAACAACTTCTCTATACATATTTTTCTCAAAAAATGGCCAAAACAACTTATTTTTAATGAAATGGGTGACAATAGTGTGCCAAAAAATTACAATGCACCAAGAGGATGCTAATGTACAAAAGGGACACTAGTGCAAGTTCACAAATGTAATGATCTAGCACGAGAGTCTAGACCAAGTGTTATAGTCCTAGGAATGTGTTGTAGTCCTTTCTCACATTGGTGTCCTATCTAACCACTAATGTCCTAGCTAGTGAGCTAATCAAAGACCCCATCTAGACAACCATGCTAATAGAAACACTCAAGACACATAGGGAAAGATTCACAACATAATCTAGATTCCAAAATGGTGAAAACTACTAGGAGACCAAAGAAAATAGTAATACCCAAACTCTAAAACCACTAGCCCATAAATGAGGTAACTTCAAAGGGCTCAAAAGTCAACAAGGGACTCCAAGATAAACACAAAGACACAATGGATGAGTGGGAAGATGTCCAACACCTTTAATTGAACTGAAGACCCCAAGAAGAACCCTATATGACACCTCAACAAGGTGAGTTCTCACCCACAAATGCACTAATGGGCACAAAAGAAGCCAAGGCCTTCAAGATTACCAAGATACAAGTTTTCTAAGAAAAATTTTCATTTTAAGCTCAAATTGAAATATTATCTAGCTCATTTTAACCCATATCATAAAAATAATAAAAACCATATAAAACCATATGCATACTTGAAACCAACATTGATACATGGTAAAATAAAATAAAACATTGCATAGCATCAAAAATTGTTACCCTTGACAATTTCACACTAGGTTTAGCTCCCTCATATTTTATTGGGCACAATTATGCATGTAATTACCCATTTTATAAATATCTTTAGAAAAATAAATGATGGAAATGAAAATAAGAATTTAATATTTACCCCCAATGTTTAAGGCCCTAACAAGGATGAGTTTGGACTAGGCTTCCTGACACCATTGTCCAGCCTTTTTTGGCTCCATTTTGAATATGTCAGTATCGGTATTTTATTATTTGAAAATTTGAATTCATTTGTCAATTATCGACATTTTGTTTTTGGGAAATTAGAAGAACTACATATAAATACAAATCATTTTTACCATTTTAATCCTAGCACTTTTATTGAGAAAAATTAAGCATCCTAAAAGCAATCAAGAGAATTTAGGAGTAGAATTATCAACATTATTGTAGCATTTATTCCAGTCAAGTATCATGCTAATCATTCATCATGTTTTTATGTAATTTTTTTCATGTTTTATGTGAGTATTAACACTTGTAGGACTTCAAATCAAGCAAAAATTTCTTCTTGAAGGTGATGAGTACATGACTTTAGTCCATCAGGGAATATAGATCAGAGTGGTGAGTTGCAACATTAGTCAATTAATTACTTGTTTATGATTTAGCCTATGCCCAAATGATTGTAAGCTCTCTTTATATATTATCATAGCCATTATGAAGGTAGAAATACCAAAATGGATTTTGACTTAGGAAAGCCCGAATATGGCACAACTATCCCCCCTCTTTCATATGTGTAGGTTTTTAGATCTGAAACAAATTGGAGGAAGATTAAGGAATAATTACTCATTCATGCATTCATTTCCTACAAGCTGTCAAGTCAAGGAAAGTGGATTTTATCAATAACGGATGAAGTTTCAACAGTGACCTTGAAAGAGAAGGACTTGTAGACTTGGAGCTACATGAGTGTGGAATAAAATCTTAAATACTAGTAAGCAAATGTAGGATGCCCCACACCCCTATCCAACCATTTCAACACCAAATTTATACACCAAGTTCTTATGTGTCTCCCCTCTGCATTTCTAGAACCTGTTTCCATCTTTTTATTGTCTATTTCTTAGAAATCATCTTAGTTTGTTGCATTTTCATAGTTTACCTATGAACATCATTACATCTCAAAAATTAGTCAATAAACAATCAATTAATCAAATCAACATCATTCCACCCATAGTGGATTAAAACCTTGATCCATCATTTTGGCTCTTCTTTTGAGGTTTGTAGCCAAGTGGGTATTGAGATAATTTTCAATCCATCCAAATTGGAAGAAGCGTGATTTAGGACCTAGATCCCTTTTTCCAACCAAACATTTTAGTGAACTTTACTATTTCTTACACTTTAAATCTTCTAAAATTTGAAGCATATCATTTTAAAATCTAAGCATAATCTTAGGTTGTGTGAATTCATCTTTATGCATACATAATTTTCATAAAAAAATAGTAAAAATTCAAAAAATGCATTGCATTTTGTATTAATAAGATAACTAGGCTTTATTTCAGTTATTGCAAAGTATATCTAGCTCATAATTGCATTGAAAAATATAAATTAGTTCATATTGAAACCTAAAAACAAATGTGAAAGTGTTTAAGTGATCGTTTAGGAATATGCATATAGTGAAAAAGTGAATAATTGCATTGTTATAGTGGCAAAAAGATAGAAAAATTTCACATTTTTAGAATTATCAACTTAGGATCAACCAATTTTTATATTGTGCAATTTGAAAATTATATTTTGAATCACAATTACAACTTGAAAATTTTGAAAATGGCATTCACTATTTTGGTACACATGGAAAAATTATAGTTTTGTGCATTCTTGGAAATTTTCTTATTTTCAAACTTGAACAATTACAGATTAGACTACTCAAACATTGTACTACATTTCCAATTTTTAAATTTTTAAAAAATAATTCACTAGTTTGGGGAATCCCATGCCCTTTTCTAGGTTATTTTTTCTCATATCTTGGTAACATTAATCTCACAAGGCCTTCTAGCCAGATGTGATTTCAATTTCTATTTTAACTATATTGTAATAGTCATTATCTTAGTACATATATTTGTTAACAATACACTTTCATAATGTTTGAATTCTTTGGCAAAATGATATCTTCCTTGAGATCTTTGGTTGATGTTTCATGATGTGTCTTTGGTAATGATTCTACTACAAGTGATGAGGCCCATGCCTATTTATCTCCCAATTCATAACCTCCCCATGAAGATATATTGATACAAGATGAAGCAATCATGGATAAATCCCTAAATAGTACAATACCTACCCTTGGAACCAATATTGTGCTTTATCCTTCTCTAGTATTACCTACTCACCCAAGCTATCACAATCAACAAAGCCTATACTATAACCTTCACTTGAGATGTTTTCCTCTTCCCACAAAGAGAGTGGTTTATAATTTATACCTCTCCCATTAAACATGAAATCCCTTGTCAATGCCAATCAAGATAATTATGTGCCTAAAAATGATCCTCTGTCCTATGAAAAAAAAGTGAGTGATACACCCATTAGTCTAGAAAACTTTTATGGACAACGATTCAAGATTATTTCTAAACAAGTTTGTGACATAAAGAATGAACATGAAATCCACAATCTCTTGGAATAAATACCCTTCTATGATACAAAATTAATTGGCTATCAAGATCCTCTAGCTTTACATAATACATTTACTCCAACTTCAACTCCACCACCACCTCATGGTTCGATTGGAAATGGCCTCCTTCCTACTCTACACCATTTTTCTGAGATAAAACATACATTTTGCACACTTTTATAATGGGAGCTAATCACTTTACCAACTATACATGCAATAAAAGATTAACAAAAGAAAAAGAAAAGCCAAAAATTCATCCTTTTGTGCATATCATAGAACACTTGGTCATTCTACAGATGAATGTTGTGCTTTAAAGAAAAAATTGTAATGGTTAATTCAATTATATGACATTGATGTGGACCCATACAACTTAATAAATTAGTTACTATGGTGTAGATCCTTGCTATGTGGCATTTTTAGTATCATAGGGTTCTTATTTCCATGCATGGGAGAACAAAACCATTTTTGTGCAAACATATTTCATCAATATTTAATCTTGTATGGCATGTATCTTTTCCAAAGGATCCCCTCTTCAATCATTAATCTC
The DNA here is from genome assembly GCA_007258455.2 of Sequoia sempervirens. NCBI lineage: Eukaryota > Viridiplantae > Streptophyta > Pinopsida > Cupressales > Cupressaceae > Sequoia > Sequoia sempervirens. The sequence continues at coordinate 125,371,464 of VDFB02026320.1, forward strand.
CTTAAAATATTAGTGTATAAAGTACACTAACTTCTTAAAGAGGGGGCATATTACCCCACATATTAGAATTATTGAATTAAAAAAAAGGCATGTGGCCCCTTTTAGTGGTGATATTACACATAGTATCCCCTAAAGTATAGCCTTGTCTCTCACATAATGTCCTCTTTAACTTAATAATATCATATGGGATGTTCATTAAAGTGTGACCTTCTCAATATATGATAGTGTCTCCTTTTTTTTGGTATTAGGCTTGATACCCTCTAAAAGTGTGATGTTTCATGACATGTTATGTCCCTTAGTGGTGGTATTATGTTTGATACCCTCTAAGGTGTGACCCTTCATTCCATGATTTGTCCTCTCTTGGAGGTGGTGTCATGTATGATACTCCATAAGGTGTTAACTACCATGCATTGATTAGTATCCTTTGAATTATAGTGATCAATTTGTTGGCATACACCATTTTTGTCAGTGTTATTTATAATTCCCCCTGAGGTAAAGCTTGGTGATGATTTTTCCCTCCTGACGTTAAAATTTGTACACCCCCTAAGGTGATGTCTGTCCCTCATGTCATTAAGCTTTGTACACCCTCTAAGGTGATGTTTTTCCCCCATGACATTAAACTTTGTGCACCCCCTAAGGTTATTTTTGTCCCTTGTGATGTTAAACGGTCCCTCATGATGTTAAACTTTATGTGCTCCCTAAAGTGTTATTTGCAAAAATGTTCCATCAATTTGGCATAACACAACTTGTTGATTCATGGAATTGAGAACCTTTTAACATGGTTACCTAACATAGCACAAGTTGCTTGCGAGTGGATCCATGTGTTTAATGAGACACCTAGCATAATGCATCTTGCTAGCCTTATTAAACCCATCATATTCAATGGACACCTAGCATAACATAGCTTCCTAGCCAGTAGATCCAAGTACCTCATGAGTGTTTTAGCATAACACACCTTGATAGCCCTTATGAGAGCATTATCTTGTCAACATCATATATTTTAGAGATGACATTTGGTATTTGAGATAAATTTAATACTGACGTATCTTTTCCTTACTAACTCAAATCCATTTTTAGTACTAACCTTGTGATTTTGTTTTACATGTCTTCTTTGTGGTTGCACTATGTTTTATTTTTTATTTCATATTTATATTTGCATTATGTTATGTTTTGTGTCTCTATTATGTTTTTCATACTGCATTGCATCTCATGTTTGTGTGTGCCTTTGTCCTTATATTTCCTTGTCATAGGTTCTTGAATTTGTGGGCTAGTGCATCCCCTAGATTTGATGTCATCCTATCTCTTCAATATTTGGATAATTGAACCCTTCTTGGCTTCTCCATACTTTAGTGTGATTTTGAGCATACATTCATACTCTCACTAAGGTGGGGCTAAATGTAGCATCACAAATTATCACCCTTGAAAGTTTCACACTAGGTTTAGCTCCCCCCTATGTGCTTGGACCTAATTATGCATTTAATTACTTATTTTATAAATATCTTCAAAACATAAAATGATTGAAATGAAAATAAGCATTTAATATTTACCCTTGATGTTTAAGGCCCTGACAAGGATGGATATAGACTAGGGTACCCAGTGCCCTTGTCTAGCTCTTTTTGGCTCCATTTTGAATAGTCAATGTCGATATTTTATTATTTGAATTCATGTATCGGCTATCAACATTTTATTTTGGGAAATTAGAAGAATTGCATATAAATAGAAATCATTTTCACCATTTTAATCCTAGCACTTTCATTGAGAAAAATTAAGCATTGTAAAAGCAATCAAGAGAATAATTACCAACATTATTGCAACATTTATTCTAGTCAAGCATCATGTCAATAATTCATCATAATTTTATGTCAGTTTTTTCATGTTTTGTGTGAGTACTAACACTTGCAAGACTTCAAATCAAGTAACAATTTCTCTTTGAAGGTGATGAGTACATGACTTCAATCCATCAAGGAATACACATCTTAGTGGTGAGTTTCAACATTAGTTAATTCATTACTTATTTATCATTTAGCCCCTTCTTGAATGAGGGTAAGCTCTCTTTATAAATCATCATAGCCATTGTGGAGGTAAAAATACCAAAATAGGGTTTGAATTAGGAAAGCTCCTATATGACACAACCCTTCCCCCTCTTTCATGTGTATAGGTTTTCATATTTGAAGCAAAATGGAGGAAGATTAAGGACTAATTGTTCATTCATGCATTCACATCCTACAAGTTGTCAAGGAAAGTGGATTTAATCAACAACAAAAAGAGTTTTGATAGTGACCCTAGAAGCAAAGGACTTGTAGACCTATAGCTACAAGAGTGTGAAATCAAAACATAAATAGTAATAAGCTAGTCTAGGGTGCCCCACGCCCCTGTCTAGCCATTTTAGCACCAATTTTATATATTAGGTTCTTCTTTGTTTGGCCTCTGCATTTCTGGAATATGTTCTTATCTTTCTGTTTTGTATTTCTCATAAATCATCTCATTTTTTTGCATTTTCATAGTTTAACTAGGAACATCATTTCATCTTAAAAATTAGTCAATTAACAATGAATTAATCAAATCAACATCATTCCACCTATAGAAATGTAAAAATACCTTAACTCATATCACACATTAGGAATTGCTTTTTTCCATCATCGACATCATTTTCATCATTGTAACACCCCTCCATTTTGCTTTTTGATCGAACAATGTTCTTCTATGATATGTTTTATTTCTGTTGCATTGTGACTATGGAACTTAGTTATTTTAACCGCTATCTGTTAAGCGATGTAAACATTATGTTTTGATGTGATGGTACTTTATTCAGATGTTATTATTATTTCATGTTATGGATTAAATTAGCATGTATATGAATTACTGATGCTTTATGTTTTGATTATATCATGGATAATTAGATGCGTCGGTTAGTGATATTGTATTGGTGAAGGGGACGGATCACATCACTCGCATGCGAGTGCCCTGGGATTCCGCGATTTCCTCTTCACGGTGTATTTTAATATATTATATGCATGTTTCGACACTTGTATTGTGTGCAGGATGCAGGTATAGGACATCGACTCCACCTGGTTTCACAGGTCTGAGCGTGTCCATCAACCAATGGTATCGATTGGGAGATAGTAACTAGGTTTTCTATGTCAAACCATCATCCTAGCCATAGTGTGTCGTCGGTCTTAATCGGGTCCAGTGTTTTATGTTGTTAGTTTCCCATTAGCTTATATTTAAAATTTCAAGTTAAAAGGGATTAAATGGCTTTTGAAATTTATAAATGATTATTGTTTTGTCTTTTGAGATGTTGGAAAATTAGTGATTAATTAATTAATTTAATTTAATTAATAAAATAATCTAATTTTGAATTAGATTTATTTTATTGACTAATTAAATTAATGGGGATAAATTAAATCAATTTAGCTGTGTGGACATTATTAGATATTTGGATTAAATCAAAAAAATTAGAAACATGTCTTATATTTAATTTCTTAGAAATAAAGTTGAAAAAGAATTGAGAATGGCATTATGAATTGTTGAATTCAATTTGGCTAAAAGAAAATTTAAATTTTCATTTGGATTGAAAATGTAATTTTATTTAAAAGATATTATGCAAATTTCATTTGAGAATAGAAATTGTTTGAAAATTGCAAAATAGAAAATATCCAAATTAGCAATAAATTTTGGTGGGTGAGTCCATTTTAGGGCTTTTGACAAATTTGGAGAAGATTGCATAAGGTAATGGTGGTATTATTTTTAAAAATGGAATTTTTGGATTTTGGAAAGAGAGCAAGAAAAACTTGGTTTGAATTCTTTGAAGAATGCTTGGTTTGATTTTGGTGGAGAGCTTGGAGGAGGCTAAAATTGTGGATTTGAAGGAGGGCTTGGAATTCTCCATTGTTGAAAGCTTCCAAATTTGGAGGAAACACAAGGTTCCATCATTCTTTTTTTCTACTTCTTGCTTTCTTTTGAATGAGGTTATTTGATTGGAAATGTAATTTTAGATTCAATGAAATTCATGGAAAAACTCTCAAATTTGCAAAATTATAGATAGATTTGGAAAATGGAAACTAAACAAGGAATTTACACCAAGAAATAGAGAAAAAAATCAAAGAAAACTCTATTGTTAAACTAGATTTTGAAAACCCATTTTGTTGTTTTGAAAATAAGTTCTATTATTGAATTGGGTTTGGATAATTTTCACAATTTAAGTCTGAAATCAAAATCTGGGTATATATATGAGTAAATATACCCATGCATATCAAGACATGGATATATTTACTCATATATATACAAATATATATTCATGTTATTTGAAATTTTAGACTTTGGGATAAACCCAGAAAAATGCTGTATTTTCGCCATTGACAAGGCTGTGAAAATAAAATAAAATTGTAAATTTTTTTGTTTATTTTGTGGGGTGGGCGGTCAAACCCCACCGCCACCACACAGCCGCGGCCGGAATGGCCACGGACTGTGTGAGGAACACACAGCCGCGGCCGGAACGGCCACGGGCTGTGTGAACCCCACACAGCCGCGGCCATAAGCCACAGACTGTGTGAAGCTTCACACAGCCGCGGCCTTAGGGTTCGCGGTTTCCAGCGAACCCTGATTGCTTTTGTTTGTATTTGTTTTTTTTTATGTTGTTTTATAATTATTATTTAATGTTATATTAATATTATAATATATTATATTATATTATATGTATTATATATTATATATTATTATAATATTTATTTAATTATTTTAAATATGAAAAAAAAAGGAAATTTAGAATGAGTAAAATGAAATAGATGTTAGTTGAACGATTTAATTATTTAAGTGTTATTTAAGTGTTATTTAATGAGTAAAATGAAATAGATGTTAGTTGAATCAATGAAAGAGTTATTTTAATCAAATGATGTTAGTTAATAAACTGTTGATTATGATTATAGATGTGGAATTAGAGATTATAAACGATTGCTTTGTCAAACGTTTTTGAATATTAAATGTCTGATGATGAAATTTAATGGTGAAATTCCAAAAAAATAAATAAATAGATGAATGGCTTTAAATTATTTCAATTGCAACTGTGATTGACAGGATTTAGGAAATCCGAATTTTAGTTTGTTAATTGCTTAAAATGTCTTCTTTGCTATTATTTCGTTCTTGTCCAAGTGGGGAGTCTAGAGTAATTGTTGAAGTTTTCTAGATAAGGGAGTTGTATCATGATGTGGGTTGTTCTTGTGAGAGTCAACTTGTGATGTGTCATGGTTACACGTGTCATGGTTACACCCGGTTATCATGAACGGGATTCGGGGTATGTTTTGGTTACCATGTACTATGAATGAGTTACGCGACCTTAAGTGTTAAGGTTGGAATTTGGGTTCTTTTTGTTCAGTTTGTACATATTGTCTACCCTTGAATTGAGGGTTTGTATCCCAGTGTTGTCAATAGGAGAGTGGCCCTTTGTGGGGGTCCGACGCCCAAAGTGGTGTCAGGGTAACTCACCTAGGGTTTAATTAAGCGACAATCTAAAAGAATTAATGGGAAACTTCACACTAATAAAGTTAAGGAATGCCTCTCTCATGGAACATGCATTGTTAAGACTCGAGATGAGATGAGACGCATAGTTTTGCATGAGGGTCCGGCGCCGGTAGAGGCAAGCCAGGGTAACCCATGATGGGGGTCTGGTAGCCTAGGAAGGTTGAGCTAGGGTAACTCATGGAAATTTATGTATGACACTCTCCCTACGTCAACAAGTGAATCAGTTATTGTGTGTTGTACAATGGTGTACTTGTCCTATGTAACTTGGAAGCAATGTGTTGTCTTGTGAGTTTTCGTACTGTGTTAAGTGATGTTGTTGGTATTTGAGTCGGTTTAGTTATGTTTAGACTTTGTCTAGAGGTATTTGGTCTTGACCAGAAATCCTTGTTACTATCTCCTAGCACGGGGGGTGAGCCTTTGGGTTTCACTTGGTTGGGTGGAACGTGCACCTTACACCGTTGGCTTTGTTCGTGATCGTGTGGATGAGACTTTCATGTTGGAGAGCTCGTTGGATCCTGTTGCTCCTCTAGTTTCTTTCATTTCTATTATTCTTGTATTTCTTTACCCCTCATTTGTATTGAGGTGGAAATTGTAATAAATTATCAGGTTTATTTGATTTACCTCATTCGGGGAATGAGTGATGTAATTTTAATGTAAACAATTGTTATTGGTTATCGTGATGTATCGATTTGTCATTGATGTTATATCATGTATGGAATGTATGTACTTTAATTCCTTAATTGAATGATGTTATGTTTTCTTTCCTTGGTTGTTTAATTCGGGTTTAAGTAATCTTTGTCTCGTAGCCTTAGGGGAGGTTGGCAATGCGTAGCGAACTTGTACGTTATTACACTTAAAAAAAAAAAAAATTGTTGCATTTGGTTAGTGAATTGCAACTTCCCCTAGGGTTGCGTGGCGGGGCATTACACATGGTATCAGAGCCAGGTTTAAACACTGGGTACTCTGGGATTATGGTGGACCCATTATGCTTGTAGTGTGTAGGTTTTCAGTGGTGTGTCTTGCCTAATACCTTGAGGTGTCTATGCAGGAGTATGCCTCCTAGACACGGAAGAGGTGGAGGGCGTAGACGTGGTCGTTTAGGCGATCGCGTTAGGGAACAATAGGACTTACCTCTGTATGTTCCTCGTGAGCCTGATCGTGAGGAGCAACAAGCTTCTCAGAACATTCAGGGAGAGGGTAATCAGAATCCAGATGCACGAGGGATCAAGGACACTCAGTTGCGTCAGTTGTTAGAGGAGACCCTTGCTCGTCTTGGGCCTAGGCTGTAGGTTGAGCCAGTTGTGGTTAGAGAGAGAGGAATACCAGATCAGTCTGATGCATAGGTGGCAGCCCATATGAGGGACTTGCTTAGGGCACGTCCACCCATATTTGAGGGATCAGGCAGTGGTTTGGAGGCAGAGACATGGCTCATTGACTTGACTAGGTGTTTTTCTATGCACCCATATAGTAGCAACACTCAAGCTAGGTGCGCTATCATGCACTTGAGGGGATTTGCCTCCACCTGGTGGAGATTGGAGGATCAGAAGCTCCACATGGACATTGGTATGGTATCTTGGGAGTTTTTTCTGGAGAGGTTCCGAGCTAGATTTCTTTCGGAGCATTGGAGGCAGTGTCGAGGAGACGAGTTCCATGCCTTGCAGCAGATGGATATGTCAGTAGATCATTATGAGCGTCATTTTTATGAGCTCAAGCAGTATGCTGATATAGGTGATGATGAGGGTATGCTTGTGCAGCATTTTGTTAGGGGCTTGAATGCCCAGATTAGTGGTGGAGTTCGGATATTTAAGCCGAAGACCATGGAGGTAGCTGTGGATAAGGCTCGAATTGTGGAGGAAAATTTAGCTTTGGCTTTCGGTGGTCAGTCGGGAGTTCAGTTTGGCAATGCACCTTCCTTTGGTGTTGGATCTTAGGGTGGTTAGTTTCAGGTTGCAGGTGTTCCCAAGGGGAATCAGGAAACCGCAAAGAGTGGGCAACATCAACCTTCGCAGTCAGGGCAACAGAATTCTCAGTCCCAGCACGGTGGTAGTTGGAAGTAGAGGAAGAGGGATCGGAGTTGGATTCGAGCTCATCGTGATTGCTACGATCAGCCTGCTCAGAGTTCCCAGTCAGCGTATAGTGGAGGTGGATTTTTGCGGCCTAGTGCATCTCCTGATGTTAGGGAGTTCAGTAGAGGGACATGATGTTTCTCTTGTGGTTAGCAGGGCCACATTGCTCGTCAGTGTCCTCAGTGGGGTGCTTCTGGTTTAGTCAGAGACCGTTGGCTTCTGAGCCAATGGTAGGTGATGCGGGCAGATCACATAGGGTACTTGCTGTAGTGGATACCCGTCAGGCCGGGCATCAGGGTGTAGTTTGTCCTTTAGCATCAGGAGTTCATCCTCAGGGAACTAGTTTTTGAGTGTGTTTGAGGGAGCTTTATCCCTTCTTGTTCGCAGGCTTCCAGGAGTAAGCCTGACCCTAGGGGGGAGGATGTAACACCCCTCCATTTTTCTCTTTGATCGAACAATGTTCTTCTATGATATGTTTTATTTCTGTTGCATTGTGACTATGGAACTTAGTTATTTTAACCGCTATCTGTTAAGCGATGTAAACATTATGTTTTGATGTGATGGTACTTTATTCAGATGTTATTATTATTTCATGTTATGGATTAAATTAGCATGTATATGAATTACTGATGCTTTATGTTTTGATTATATCATGGATAATTAGATGCATCGGTTAGTGATATTGTATTGGTGAAGGGGACGGGATCACATCACTCGCATGCGAGTGCCCTGGGATTCCGCGATTTCCTCTTCACGGTGTATTTTAATATATTATATGCATGTTTCGACACTTGTATTGTGTGCAGGATGCAGGTATAGGACATCGACTCCACCTGGTTTCACAGGTCTGAGCGTGTCCATCAACCAACGGTATCGATTGGGAGATAGTAACTAGGTTTTCTATGTCAAACCATCATCCTAGCCATAGTGTGTCGTCGGTCTTAGTCGGGTCCAGTGGTTTATGTTGTTAGTTTCCCCATTAGCTTATATTTAAAATTTCAAGTTAAAAGGGATTAAATGGCTTTTGAAATTTATAAATGATTATTGTTTTGTCTTTTGAGATGTTGGAAAATTAGTGATTAATTAATTAATTTAATTTAATTAATAAAATAATCTAATTTTGAATTAGATTTATTTTATTGACTAATTAAATTAATGGGGATAAATTAAATCAATTTAGCTGTGTGGGCATTATTAGATATTTGGATTAAATCAAAATTAGAAATATGTCTTATATTTAATTTCTTAGAAATAAAGTTGAAAAAGAATTGAGAATGGCATTATGAATTGTTGAATTCAATTTGGCTAAAAGAAAATTTAAATTTTCATTTGGGTTGAAAATGTAATTTTATTTAAAAGATATTATGCAAATTTCATTTGAGAATAGAAATTGTTTGAAAATTGCAAAATAGAAAATATCCAAATTAGCAATAAATTTTGGTGGGTGAGTCCATTTTAGGGCTTTTGACAAATTTGGAGAAGATTGCATAAGGTAAGGGTGGTATTATTTTTAAAAAAATGAATTTTTGGATTTTGGAAAGAGAGCAAGAAAAACTTGGTTTGAATTCTTTGAAGAATGCTTGGTTTGATTTTGGTGGAGAGCTTGGAGGAGGCTAAAATTGTGGATTTGAAGGAGGGCTTGGAATTCTCCATTGTTGAAAGCTTCCAAATTTGGAGGAAACACAAGGTTCCATCATTCTTTTTTTCTACTTCTTGCTTTCTTTTGAATGAGGTTATTTGATTGGAAATGTAATTTTAGATTCAATGAAATTCATGGAAAAGCTCTCAAATTTGTAAAATTATAGATAGATTTGGAAAATGGAAACTAAACAAGGAATTTACACCAAGAAATAGAAAAAGAATCAAAGAAAACTCTATTGTTAAACTAGATTTTGAAAACCCATTTTGTTGTTTTGAAAATAAGTTCTATTATTGAATTGGGTTTGGATAATTTTCACAATTTAAGTCTGAAATCAAAATCTGGGTATATATATTCATGTTATTTGAAATTTTAGACTTTGGGATAAACCCAGAAAAATGCTTGTATTTTCGCCATTGACAATGCTGTGAAAATAAAATAAAATTGTAAATTTTTGTTTATTTTTGTGGGGTGGGCGGTCAAACCCCACCGCCACCACACAGCCGCGGCCAGAACGGCCATGGACTGTGTGAGGAACACACAGCCGCGGCCGAAACGGCCAGGGGCTGTGTGAACCCCACACAGCCGCGGCCATAAGCCACGGACTGTGTGAAGTTCACACAGTCGCGGCCTTAGGGCTCGCGGTTTCCAGCGAACCCTGATTGCTTTTGTTTGTATTTGTTTTTTTTATGTTGTTTTATAATTATTATTTAATGTTATATTAATATTAATATATATAATATAATATATTATATATATAATATTATTATAATATTTATTTAATTATTTTAAATATGAAAAAATAGGAAATTTAGAATGAGTAAAATGAAATAGATGTTAGTTAATCAAACTGATGTTAGTTAATAAACTGTTGATTATGATTATAGATGTGGAATTAGAGATTATAAACGATTGTTTTGTCAAATGTTTTTGAATATTAAATGTCTGATGATGAAATTTAATGGTGAAATTCCAAAAAAATAAAAATAAATAGATGAATGGCTTTAAATTATTTCAATTGCAACTGTGATTGATAGGATTTAGGAAATCCGAATATTAGTTTGTTAATTGCTTAAAATGTCTTCTTTACTATTATTTCGTTCTTGTCCAAGTGGGGAGTCTAGAGTAATTGTTGAAGTTTTCTAGATAAGGGAGTTGTATCATGATGTGGGTTGTTCTTGTGAGAGTCAACTTGTGATGTGTCGTGGTTACACGTGTCATGGTTACACCCGGTTATCATGAACGGGATTCGGGGTATGTTTTGGTTACCGTGTACTATGAATGAGTTACGCGACCTTAAGTGTTAAGGTTGGAATTTGGGTTCTTTTTGTTCAGTTTGTACATGTTGTCTACCCTTGAATTGGGGGTTTTGTATCCCAGTGTTGTCAATAGGAGAGTGGCCCTTTGTGGGGGTCCGACGCCCAAAGTGGTGTCAGGGTAACTCACCTAGGGTTTAATTAAGTGATAATCTAAAAGAATTAATGGGAAACTTCACACTAATAAAGTTAAGGAATGCCTCTCTCATGGAACATGCATTGTTAAGACTCGAGATGAGATGAGACGCATAGTTTTGCATGAGGGTCCGGCGCCGGTAGAGGCAAGCCAGGGTAACCCATGATGGGGGTCTGGTAGCCTAGGAAGGTTGAGCTAGGGTAACTCATGGCAATTTATGTATGACACTCTCCCTACGTCAACAAGTGAATCAGTTATTGTGTGTTGTACAATGGTGTACTTGTCCTATGTAACTTGGAAGCAATGTGTTGTCTTGTGAGTTTTCGTACTGTGTTAAGTGATGTTGTTGGTATTTGAGTCGGTTCAGTTATGTTTAGCCTTTGTCTAGAGGTATTTGGTCTTGACCAGAAATCCTTGTTACTATCTCCTAGCACGGGGGGTGAGCCTTTGGGTTTCACTTGGTTGGGTGGAACGTGCACCTTACACCGTTGGCTTTGTTCGTGATCGTGTGGACGAGACTTTCATGTTGGAGAGCTCGTTGGATCCAGTTGCTCCTCTAGTTTCTTTCATTTCTGTTATTCTTGTTTACCCCTCATTGGAGAGGTGGATGTAAATAAATTATCAGGTTTTATAGTATACTAAGGGTTGTTAATGTTTTAGCACAATTGATATATTATTTTTCTGATTTATATCATGTATTTCGGTATATGTTTGATTTTTAATTTTGATTTCCATGTTTTCTCTCATTTTTTTATTTTCGGGTTTAAGTAGGAACTCTCTATCTTAATGTTAGTCAATTAACGTGAATTAACAAATCAATTCATTTAAAAAAAAAAAAAAAAATTGTTTATTTTTTGAATTGCAAATTGCTTTTTTCCATCGTGACATCATTACAATCATCATCCTTGCACTTCACTTCATTTGCATCATTAATCCCTTTTTAACATCATTTTCATCAATTAACCCTATTTTCCTATATTAATTAAATAATCCTGAATTGTTTGATTAATTCATCAATTTCATCATCAATATTCCCCTTTATCACCCTAATTGAATAATTTCTAATTATTTAATTACTATCACGGTCTAATATTTCTTCTAATCCCACATAAGTAAATAATCAAGATTATTTAATGATCACACCTTTTAATCTTCTTGTCACATGGATTAAATAATTAATATTCGATTTCAAAATATCTCAACTAACTTGTCTAAACCATTTCTATCCATTGATCTTGAAATCAATCTCATCTCCTGGTCTTAAATATTTGAACCATTTTCCTAAAATGGTGGACCTATCTTGAATTCTAATTGATGTGATCTCTTGATCTTCCTTGATTCAATCTCCTTTGTGGGCACCTATTGAGGATCAATCTCAACTCTTCTTTGTGGGCATCCAAGCTCAATCCTATCCCTTGATCTAATTTCTCCAAATCTATAAATAACCCTCATCCTTCTCATAATTTATCTAGATAATTTGTGAAGAGATCATGTTGAAATGATTCTTGAGAAAATTTATCATACACCATTGCATTCAAGGTGATCATATCAAGATTTTTCTATCATGGAGGCTTTGTGTTGAAAGTAAATCCAACATATCTCACCAACACAATACACTCCACCATGGGGTGGTAATTTTGTTTGTAGTTTTGAATTCATTTGTGTTCTTGATTTATTGTCTAACCCTTGTTGTGAATTCTTAGCTCTTCAATTACATTTCATTGGTAAGTGGATATTTATCCTTTGTTCTTGAGTTTATTGATTGAATTCATTATTATCATCCATTTCCATTTTCTCTTGTTACACCACCCATAGTGCATTAAAACCTTGATCCACCATTTTGTCTCTTTCATTGAGGTTTGTAGCCAAGTGGGTAGTGAGATAATTTTTAATCCACCCAAATTGGAAGAAGTGTGATTTAGGACCTAGATCCCTTTTTCCAACTGGAAACACATTGATACCACTCATGTGGTTGGTTTACAATCCTTCCAATTAGGAGGTTCCAATAATTCATTAAAATTAAATTTGAAGGACTCAAATTTCCTACATTATACACTTTTACAAGATTAAAGAAAATAATGAATAAATGAAACTTGAAGCCTGTTACACCCTTGAACTTGAATATAGAGATATTTAAATGGATCTTCTAATCCCCAATTTTGGTTTCACACCACCCTACCATGTAGCACCCTTAGGTACACTTCCACTATACTAGGAGATCATCACAAGGGCCACAAGCACACTCACACCAAACAAGGGATTAAGGCTTACACACACGCCAATTATGATGTATACCAAAAAGGTAAAAACAACATAAAATAATAACTCTAAAAAGAAAATGGGATGGATAAGAATATTTTTTTTGGATGTAACACCCAATGATCACAAGGATGAGAGAAATAGTGAGAGACAAGCAGTATCATCATGAAGCTCAAAGACATGTCTTGCAGATTCGAGTATATATGCCAATCGCAAGGTGAAGGGGGTACTCAAGTGGCATCCACCACCCAACCAAGTGTGGAATTCCCTTGGCCAATCATCCTAAGTCTATGCAAGCACTCAATCTATTTCATTGACATATTATTATTGGTTCAAGCAATTATACAATTTCCTTAAGTTCTACTTAGTTTACAATCCTACAATCATCATGGCCACAAGGTCACAACTAGACTTGGGAGAACATATAGAGCCACTCCTCCCTAACCCTTGACCTCATCCTAAGCTCTTTATGCTTCAATTGGACAAATTGTGCATGTATGCAAACCGATGCACAAGCATGACATTAAATTATTAACATAACTTTAAAGGAGACTTGAATTCTCACAATCTAATTCATTCCAAATTAATTATAAACTCAAAATTTTTAATTTATTTTCCAAGGAAAACATGGAATTTTATTAAGACTCCATTAATAAAGCTTGATTTTTAGAACATGACATAAAATGAGGAACATGATTTCAATGAAATTACAATGTAAAATCATTAATATAACATGAAATCTCGCATTCTAATTCATTCAAATTCACTTTTAAAAATAAAAGATTTTAAAATAATTTTGCATGTAAAAACCAGTAATTTTCTTCATACTCCATTAATGAAACCTTAATTTTCTTTTTTTTTTCTACTAGCATTTTTGAAAACAAAGCATACTCTTTTGATCCTATAATGCACAAAAACCAATTTATGATATAAATTTCACATTTCAAGCATTTTGAAATTTTTTTCCATAATAAGGGAACAAATTAGACTTTAAAAAAAAATAATACAATTAAAATTGTAAGATTTGGCTATAAAGATAGCCACCCAAGATCTAAAGCCCTATGGAAAGCACAAAATACTTAGAAGATAAATATGACAAGAATAAACTATATTCCTATCAATGAATGCAAGAAGAGTCAACATAGATGTGTTGTACAATGTAGTAGAGACCCCTTGGTTATATAGCCAAGGTGAGATGTAAGATTTCATAATTATGACAAGTGTCTTAATCATATGACATGATAAAGCTTAACACAACTACCTAGGTCACATGTGTTAGTTTTCAGAAGATAAGATAACAACTAGTGACAACTCACACCTTCTAGAAAGAATCTTAGGACATAAGTAAACTTATCATGTGAATATGTCCACTAAGTCCCTAGTAAGTGGAATAACTAGGTACAAGAAACTTATTCACACCAACACCCCCCCTTAAGTGCAACTTAGGGAGAAGATTATTATGCAAATGACACCAAGATGCAAAGATGGGTCCCAGCTACTAGGCCATGTTAGGTACCCATGTACAAATGTAAAAGAAATCTCTCACAAACGGGGAAAAGGAGAAAACCAAGTGGGAAAAAAATCCTCCCCAAAAGAGAGAAACAAAACAAGAAACATGCTCTAGGAAGGACAAAACCTTGAGTGAGGAAAAAGTCCCCCTATAAGAGAGAATGAAGATAGCCCATGCAACCTCCCCTCAAAGGCGAGTCACTGCTCAAATGTCACAATGTCAGGAGTCCCCAATCTTAACTGAAGGAGACAAAGTAGAACAATGTGAAGACTGATGTAGAGCAGACCAAGGATGATGACGAGTCTTCCAAATGTTGTTCCAAAAGAAATGTCAAACTGTGACAAGCACTGATAGAAAGAATCGGGTACCACTATAGAAGATGCCACATAACTGGTGATTGAGTTGAAACTATCAAATTATGAGTAATTACAAAATTTGTCGATGAAGAACTATAGATAAATCCACATAGTAACATGAATAAGGTTAGAACCTAGGAGACAATTGTACAAGTGTTAATTGGACACTCTCTTGACAGATTGGTATATCCTTATCTCAATTGGAGACAGATACCAAGTCTTTAGAAGTAGAACCAAACTACTAAAGACATGTAGAGTGATGTAAAATAGGAATCTTTATATGGTGTTTAGTCCATCACACCAAAATCCATGGGTAACTAGCCATTACATTCACTATGTAAATAGGAACTAACACTAGATACATAGATCAATCCAAAGATTCATGTCATATGACAAAGTACACTAAAATAGCAAGAATGTGGCACTTTATTTTAGTGCAATTACAACATTATAAAGAGGAAAACTACAACAACCATGATGAAAATATGTGAAAATTGTATGAGTAACTCTAAAGAGCTCGAAGAGACCTTCCCAATGCCACAAGAATCACAAAACACAGAGGAACGAAGCAAAAGTTATGAGCTCAAGAGTGCAAAATGGACATCTGACTTTGACAAGCAATAAATGCTACCAAACAACAATTTTTTTGAAAACCACCTGTACCACTATAAAATTGAGCTTGCTAGTATTCCAACAATGTTTTGTTTCAAAAATTTGGCCATCTGGAGAAAAAGTTATGCAAAAATGAAAAGAAGGCCTAGAATATGCCAATCGCTGATTTAAACCCTAGGAAAAGATGATGTCAAGAAAGTATGTTGCAAACCATGTCATTGATAATGACCACTTTGGTTTAGGATACCTCCACAACCATGCGGAGTTGACAAAATTTTATACCGGCTATGAAGGTGATATGACCGGCGAAGAAGGTATATTCAGCCAAAAGAGAATAGGCACCAAACTTAAAATAGGCACCTTAATGCTGACAATGATTACTAGAGGTGGCATACAAGGGCAGACATAGCCCTTAATGTGGATCAAGTCTGCATATAATGCCCGAATAAAATTTGCCACAAAATATTGCACCCCACAACAAAAAATTTTAAGCTCGACAATATTAAAAAATTTGCCCAATTTTTTTGATAAGATCACAAAAAATATTTAATTGAAATAGTTTTTTTTGAAAATATTAAGACTGTATTGTTTGGAGGTCATACAGTCTACTTGGACAATTTTTTTTTCCTCGGCTTGCAACTGACAATGTCAAAAATGGATGATTTAGTAGTCAATCTTTAGGTTTTGGGGCCTCTTGAACATGATGGAAGGGTCTGTTTTGACCCAAACTGCTCTAAAAATATGGCTACCTTTTGGATCATGCAACCAATACCCAACTTCAAACCTATGCGGATTTGGCCTCCAATGTCCAACTAGGATGAAAGAAAAGGAAAATATGACTTTCTAGACCACTTTGGATGCAATGGTGAGCTCAGATCTGATGCAACAAGCTCCCAAAATGCTCTAGAAATATAAGGATAAAAGTGGAACCCCCCCAAAATTTGGTATTTCTATCACATATACAAGATTTTTCTCAAGATCTCCCAAAATACTAACCAAAGACACTCAACTTACTCTGATACCATGTAAGATTTGGCTATGAAGATAGCCACCCAAGATCTAAATCCCTATGGAAAGCACAAAATACTCAGAAGATCAATATGACAAGAATAAATTGTATTCCTATCAATGAATGCAAAAAGAGTCAATATAGATGTGTTGTACAATGTAGTAGAGACCCCTTGGTTATATAGCCAAGGTGAGATGCAAGATGTCATAGGATTATGACAAGTGTCTTAATCATATGATATGAGACAACTTGACACAACTACCTAGGTCACATGTGTTAGTTGTCAAAGGATAAGATAACAACTAGTGACAACTCACACCTTCTAGAAAGAATCTTAGGACCTAAGTAAACTTAACGCGTGAATATGTCCACTAAGTCCTTAGTAAGTGGAATAACTAGGTACAAGACATTTATTCACACCAAAAAAAATCTATCTTGTTGTTTGAATTTAAATCTAGGAAATGAATTCCTATGCTACCTTAAGGGTGAGCATGACATCCAAAACTCAAAAATAGTGCAAGAAACAAGGAAATGGAGTATATCTACCTCTCATTTTGCTTTCATCAAAAACATGATTTCTTTCATTTTATCCCATAAAAGGTGATGAAATAAAAAACACAATGCAATACCTTCAATTACTTCCATTCCCATGCAATATCCAAGCTCCTGCAATCCAAAAACTATTCCCAATCCACAATTTTTAATTTTTCCAAAGAGAGGATTAGAGAGCCATTTTCCCCCAAAATGTAAGAATGAGAAAATAAAACTATGTTCATTTCCCTTTATGTCTTTTTTATTTTTAATAATTTTATTTTCTCAAATGCATTTCATGATAATTTAAGATTCTCAATCATTCCTTATACAATTTAAAAATAAAACTAATTAAATTAATTCAATCCATTCATATTCCAACAAAATATTTGAATTTACATATGAATTGCACCCAATTCAAATATAATTTTATCAAACAATTAACTTAATGATATTTTCCATTTTCTAAAATCTCAAAAATAATTTAATCAAATTAAAATACACTAATTAATTCAATAAATGTATTTACCAAAAATTCAAAAATAAACCATTAAATTAAAACACATAGTTACAAGAAACACACAACACAAATGGATTCTTGAATCACCTCTAATTCATATCTAGGGGTATACAAGGTCACACATGATATACCTCATATTCAATTTGAGTACGATAGGGGACAACAAATAAACAAGGCCCAATGTGATATCTTTGAAATAACCATCATTGAGGAATAACTCAGACCTACTAATTCAAGTGGAGAAATACCCTATGCCTACATCTTCAAGGAAAATTTCAAGCATGCCTACTCAAAATATAATAGTCAAAGAAATGCATACACACTCAATGGATTACAATAATATATACATCGTATAGGCATGAAAATACCACCATCAAACAATATCTCATAATACATAAAATACAATGTTGAATATAATTATCACAAGGCAAGGAATAGGTGGGCATTACATCCTCCCCTAAGGCTTGACTTACTCCTAGATGTCATAATATTCAAGATTATCACAACCACAGTAAAAAATTCCTCACACCCAAATCAAGGAACCTAGAACACGTCACTCAAATGATAGGAAATAATACATGCAATCAAATATTGAATAGGATTTAAAGCATGAATATACAATGCAATAAAATAATACTGATTTTCAAAAGACACACGTTACTTATCAAATTCCCACACATAACATAAATGCATGATCGCCAATCATTTCCACATGGATAAAAGAAACCACATATTCTAAATTATGATTTAACAATGCCAACAACTAATATGCAACTATACCCAATGCAAAGAATATATTACAAAATATACATTCATTCACCCACATCATAGAGATAATAAAACAATGCTCACATATTGGTACATGATGACACCACAATCTCTGCAAGTAACCGAGATCTAGTTCCAAGAACCGCGTGGAATGATGATCTCAGGGTCATACATGGGAGGGCCCCCCTCCATATCATTCTACAAGTGGCCTACCTCATGTTTGTGTTAAGGGACTAGCCTCCAAGAGATAGTCATCAATAATCACTAGAAAGGTAAGTAGATCATAGTTTCCCATACAACCCACACTTACCCCCATCCTCAAAATTTTCATCATTTCCTTATATACACTCAACTAAGACCATCTCCATCAATCTTGGTGAGAAATCACATCACATAAAAAGACTACCACTTTAAAAATAGAAAGAGCCTAACTTAACCACCATAAAATCATTAAAAAAAATAAAAATGAAAAAATAAAATAAAATAAAAATAATTAATTACAACAATAAGACAAATAAATGAACTCAATTGCAGCACTAAATCAAATGTAACCACAAATGATGGCTAAAATAACTCTAACAAGATAAAATAGAATGGTTGGCCCATACACGCAAGATAAAAAGATCATTAATAACTGAAAGAAAGTTGATAATCCATAAAATTGCACATTACATAACTATGTGACTAACATCTAGCCACAAGTAAGGAAGAATGGAATTCATGGTCATGACTATCACAATAGTATAAAAAGTTCCTTCACTTATACATACGTGGAATCACGTCCTTGAGAACATATCACTACCATAAAAAATATTTCATCATCATCTACACTATGATAAATATAGTGCGGTGTGGCATCATATCTATTTACATCATATCGAAATATGTGCAGATATGGAAATCATCACATGGCATAAATATATCACCACATGTGGAATATATATATATAAAAGAAATAAAGATAAGATAAAAATCATATGAAGAGCGATATAACAAATTTACCAATAGTAACATCAAGAATAATGCATGATAGGCTAGCACTATGAACCACTTAATGGTCCATTCCATAAGGATTTAAGTAGGGTGTACTCCCTCTTAGAAATGTATGGGTGGTAGGGCTAGTCCATGCCAATGTCATAATATGTCACCATAGCTTCATAAGTTTTGCAGTCTTATACTTAAATCCACACATATTGAGTTCTACAACCCTAAGATTGGCTCTTAATAGGGTGCACAAACAAGTAAAAATATAAGCATGATTCCACCATACTTGCATCCAAATACACCATCCATGGATGGGTACCTATTATCACAATCCCATGGATACACAAATCAAGTATAGGATATCCATAACATACAACATGAGCACTAGTACGAGGTATTCATGTCCACAAGAGAGTAGAAATGTATAAATTATTTTCTAGTTCATTACTTAGTGTAGCAAAACAACATCCTTACATATAATTATACAATAATTTATATAAACTTCTTAATAAGTTACCCAAAACATCAATTAAAATTAACCTTTCTAAGGCACAATTAGTATTTATCCATAACTTATGAATGCAAGCATCATAATGCATCCAAATAAGCTCTATGATACATGAAAATGGGCACACCGACCCATAGTTAGATCAATAAGTTGCATTCAAATTCACAAGTTGGTGCACCACAATACAACACACATGAATAAATACTCTTTTAAATCAATATTACACTAAGAATGCAACAATATACAACAATTATACTCATTTAATAATAAAATTTGTTAACTACAGACACTCTTGAGAAGGATTTAGTTGTGGGACTTAAATATTTACCCAACGTTCTACCATAATTATGCCAAACATTCATTCAATCACAAATATACAAATTCCCATCCCATAGGAAGGAGAACATAATCTAACTGGTTAACACCATAGACACAAGCATTCTATCATGCAAGGAGCCACCAATTATGCAATACATGGATTTAACATCACATGCATCTATAATTATGATATAACAAATTAACATTGTTTTTTTTTATAGAACAATAATGTAGTTGGAGACTGTAAGTCTCACCAACACAATGCTTCTATAAAGCACGATCCATTTTACAATTCAACATTTATTTTAAACACATCATATAAAAGTCACACATATGATGGGCACTTAAACAAATAATAAGACACAATGCATTGTAGGCAAGTATTTCAATTTAGTACACAAGGAAAGAGAAATAAACTTTCTAATCACAATAATGAACATAGAACAAGGTTTCATTATACAAGCATAACCACTTCTCTACTTTGTTCCCATATCCTGGTCATATAAACATAATTTCATCAAGAAAATATCATCTATTTCACAAAAAAATACATCATTCACTTGAGAGTATTGCATACTCAATCAAATCTAAGAATGTAATCATTAATTTTCTCAAATAATCCTTTCACAACCACCAATCACCAAGAGGATACCAAAAACAAAAAATTAAGTCCTTAAAAGGCCATTCAACAATCACTTACAACAAGGACTCAAGGAACAAGAAGGAGATCCAAAAAATCACTTCTTGGAAACTCAAGGGCCTAGATAACCCTCAATACAAACACTCCTCAAAAAACTAAGAAACAAAAAATTTGGCGACACACATGTTACCTGCAACCCACAAACACACCAAGGCCCTACACATGTCTAAACATAACAAGATAACACAAGAGAGCTCTAAACCTCGAGGGACTCTCAACCAAGGTCATCATTCCAATATTTTTAATTATATCAAGGCTTAGGAGGCTTCCTTCTACGAAAAACACAAGACATGGGTTGGTACACCAAACCTCTAAAATTACATACTAAGTCATGCAAAGAAAGAAAGTCCTCAAACTATCTCACAACAATAAGCACTTGAGAAAACACACATCAAGCACATAGAACATGGACATGAACATTAAGTAGAGATCCTAGTGCTATAACATGGGTACTGATACCAAATCCAATGCCCAATCCACATGACTAGGACATTAACTGACCAAACAAATCATTTTTTGAGACAAAAAACAACCAAGATATAAAAATTAAAAGTTGCATTGCACAATAATGAGCACACAAGTGTCAAATCAAACACTATGACATAAGAAATCTAACAAAATATAATCTCACCATTGTGAAAAGTAAGGTGACACAACAAAAGACTCCAATTGTGGGAATAATTCATCATGATGCAACTACAAGAGAGTGGTGTGACACCCTAAACAACAATTGAGTACTAGACCACAATTTCATTCTATTAGAGACACAACACATGGAATGAGGGAATCATTAACCCAAAATCCCCACCAACACACACTTCCAAACACTCAGAACACCAAAGGAAATGGCACAACAATAAAACAACTAGGAGATACCACATCTTGACTAGATGACACAACCATAAGGTTTCCAACTCTTTAAAAAAAAACCATCTACAAAGGGGGATAAACTCAACAAGGAGCGTCTAACTTAGGGGTTAGACTCCTAAGAAACAAGATGACCCTATGAGGTACAACCCTCCCACCCAACCAAGGAGACAATAGGTTAATTCAAGAAATAACACACTTCCCAAGACAAAATGAATCATAACCCTCAAGATACAACACTTTTTGACAAAGTGACAACATGGAAAATTTCACTAATCCAAGGGAAACAACTTCTATATTCAAAGTTTTCCTAGAATAATGTGGGTGATCCCACAATACTGGCTTACAATTTTTGGCCAAACTTGATGCTAAAGTGATTTTTTCTAACTAAATCTTCACTTTCGAGCACCTATAGCAGCTAAACCGTGAGGAATTTGAAGATGATGCAAACTAGTGATTAGTGAAATTTTTTCTGTAGATTCTAAATATATATTTAAAAAAAAATTTGGAATCAAATTTCACTTCTTTTTCCATCTCCTTAGAAAACTAGTTTCTATTAGTAAACACCATTTTTAAAGAGTGATGCTCACCATATACAACATAACTTTTTTTCTATGCAGGATAAAATTCTATTTTTTTTGAATTTAGATTTGTAACTATGATATCTAACCCTTTCATTTGGTTTCATAGTGTTTTATTGAACATTTTTTCCTTAATCAAGTTTCGAATTCAAACCAATTACAATTCAGACATAGGCGGACCGTATACAACATAACCTTTTTTGTATGTATCAAAATTTAAATTTCTTTTTTTACTAGATCAAGGACATCAATACCTAGCCTGCACATATTTTTTAGAATTTTATTTTGATAATCTGCTATTTTTCCACATGTGCAGAACAAAGAGCTTGATTTTTGGTGAAAAACCTATGTTTAATCAAATTAAAAAAACAAATACATAAAAAAACCAAAATATATTAAAACTATATTTGATGGATAGATCGTTATGAGGAATACCATCATACAGTTAGGTTTGTGAATTCTCCTCCATTTTCATCCTCAACTTGAGCTTCAAAGGGAAAAAATTTATAGATTGTTGGTAATAGAGGGGGAGAAGGGGCAAAAAGGGGGGTTCTAGAAAACCAAGGGGTTTGCTCAAACCCCTCCTTCTAGCAAACCCTCCTTTAATGCAATTAAAAAATAAAAACCATTAAAGGGGGGTTCACTAGGGGGGAGGGGGGGTTATAGCAAACCCTTTAGGGTGTTCTAACAAACCTCCCTAGTTATAGTGAACCCCCTAAAGTGTTTTCCATCTGAAAATGCATTTTTCCTTAATGGAATTGTAAACTAGTTTTGTGGGTTTACCCATGCTAGAATATCTCATTGTTCGATGAAACAAGGGGACAATATCATGCCAAAGGACTAAAAAACACCAATAGGACACTAGTGTGAGTTCACCGGTGTCTTGACCTAGTGCTTGATTCCTAACCAAGTGTTGGAGTCCTAAGAATGTATTGTAGTCTTTTCCCATGTTTTTGTTTTATCCTAGCTCTGGAATCTTGACCAATGAGCTGATCAAATCCCTCATCTAGACTACTATGCCAATCATAAAACTCAAGAAACATAGGGAAAGAGTTGCAAAATAATATAGACTCCAAAAGGATGAAAATTACTAGGAGACTAAGGTGAACACTAATACCCAATCTCCAAAACTACTAGCCCACAAAGAAGGTAACTCCAAAGGGCTTGGGAATCAACAAGGGACTCCAAGATAAACACAAAGATACAAGGGATGAGGGGGAAGGGGCACCCAACACCTTTAATTTACCTCAAGACCCCAAGTAAAACCTTAGATGACACCTCAATAGGGTGGGTTCTCACCCACAAATAGACTAAGGGGAACCAATGAAACCAAGGCCTTCAAGATTACCAAGATACATGATTTTTACGAAAATGTTCATTTTAAACCCAAATTAAAATATGTTCTAGGTCATTTTATCCCACATCCTAAAAGGAATTAAAATCATATAAAACCACATGCATTCTTGACATCAACATCGATATATGGTAAAATGAATATAGCACTAATACGACTTATGTTGTGAGTTTACAATCCTTCCAGTCAATAGGTTCTAATAATTTATTAAAAATTAATTTCAAGGACTCAAATGTCTTATATTATACATTTTTACAAGATTAAAGATAACAATAAATAAAAGAAACTTGAATCCTTTTCCAACTTTTAACTTGAAACTAGAGCTCTCCAACTAGATCCTCTAATCCCAAATAGTGTTTCCATGCCATGATACCACATGGTACCCTTAGGTGCACTCCCACCATGCTAGGAGATCATTACAAGGGCCACAAGCACACTCAAACCAAATAATGGAGTAAGTCTTACACACACACACACCAATCACGATGCATAAAAAAGGAATATGAAACACATACAAAAATCACTCAAACAAGAACACAAGATAACTAAGGATAGGTCCATTAGATGTAACACCCAATGATCACAAGGATGAGGGAACTAGTGAGAGGTAAGGAGTGTCATCACAAAGCCTTAAGAGATAGCTTACAAAACCTAGTATATATTCTCATCACAAGGTGAAGGGAATAATAAAGTGGCATCCACCACCCAACTAGGTGTGGCATTCCCTTGGCCTATCTACTAAGTCTACATAAGAACTCAATCTATGTCATCAACATAATATTATTGGCTCAAGCAATTGCACAATTTTCTTAATTTCCACTTAATTTACAACTCTACAATCATTATGGTCACAATTGGACTTGGGAAAACATGTAGCGCCATTCCTCCCTAACCCTAGACCTCAATCCTAGGCTCTTTATGCTCAAATTGGACCAATTGGGCATGATATACAAAATGATGCATAAACATGACATAAAATTTGAACATAAATTTAAAACATTCACAACGAAAATTAATTAAGGAGACTTGAATCCTCATAATCTAATTCATTCCAAATATATTCTAATTTCGTATTTTCTAATTTATTTGTCAAAGAAAAACATGGAATTTCTTTAAGATTCCATTAATAAAGTTTGATTTTCAAAACATGACATACAATAAAGAACATGATTTTAATGCACTTATAATGGAAAAATTAAGAGAACATGAAATCCCATATTCCAATTCATTCAAATTCACTTTTGAAAACTAAAATTTATAAAATATTTTTTATGTAAAAACCATAAATCTTCTTCATACTCTATTAATGAAAGATTAGTTTTCTTCATTTTTTTCTAATAGAATTTTTGAAAAAAAAAACATACCCTTTTGATCCTATAATGCTCAACAACCAATTTATGAAATAAATTTCACATTTCAAACATTTTGATTTTTTTTTCCATTGTAAGAGCACAAATTGGACATTTAAAAAAAATATAAAATAATTAAAATGTATCTTTTTACTTGAATTTAAATCTACGAAAGGAATTCCTATGCATGCAAAACTCAAAATAATGCAAGAAACAAGGAAATGGAGTAGATTTACCTCTCATTTTGATTTCATCAAAAAATTGATTTTTTTCATTTTATCTAACAAGAGGTAATGTAATCAAGAAAACAATGGAATAATTTCAATTAATTCTATTCCCATGCAATATTTGAGCTCCTGCTATCCAAAAATCATTCCAAATTCACAATGTCTATTTTCTATTTTCTATAAAAATAAAATCTCAAATACATTTCATGATAATTTAATATGCTAAATCATTCCTTATGTAATTTTAAAATAAAACTAATTCAATCAATTCAATCCATTCATATTCCAACAAAATATTTTAATTTAAATATGAATTGCACCCAACTAAAATATAATTTTCTCAAACAACTTAATAATATTTTCATTTTCTAAATCTCACAAATAATTTGATAAAATAAAATAAAAACTAATTAATCCACTAAATGCATTTATGAAAAAATATTAAAAAAATCATTAAATTAAAACACACAATTATGGGAAAACCACAACACAAACGAATTCTAGAATCACCTTTGATTTAGATCCAGGTTTATACACGGTCACACATGACATACCTTGTACACGATTTGCATATGATAGGGGACAATAGATAAACAAGGTCCAATGTGATATCTACAAAATAACCACATTAGGAAATAACTCATACCTACCAATTTAGGTGGAGAAATACATTATACTTGCATTGTCAAGGAAAATGTCAAATATACCTACTCATTATATAATAGCCAAAGAAATGCATACACACAATGGGGTACAATAATATACATCATATAGGAATGAAAATATAATCATCAATCAATATCCCATAATACAGAAAATACAAGATTGAGTATAATTATCACAAGGCAAGGAATAGGTGGGAATTACATGACATGACTATAAACGATTCTCCAACTCCCTAATTCCTTGATTGTTCTATAAAGTTGATGAGTTAACCCATTAGACTTTCAAAGTTTTCTATTTTGGCATGCTGGTAGGAAAACCTCTAATACTTTGACCTTCAACATGGGATATGACCCGTTCTCCACTTACCATCATCACTACATTTAATTCTCTAGTTTTCATTAATGGTAAATTTGGCACATGTGTTTGTGTGGAATTTTATTCTTACTTTACTTAATATTTCTGTCATTTTTATTTTATATTTTTTCTCATTTATCCTTGCCATCTCCTTTGAGTTGTGAATTAATTGCCCTATTATGGAGATTGCAACTTGTGTTTAGGACCTTCTTGGTTTGCATGTCATGTGTTGCAGCCATGGTGTAGCCAGGTCCTATACTTATAGAAAATCGTATTCTTTCGATCCTTGGGGCCTATTATGGAGTACCTCTAATCCCTAAAGCTCAACAAAGTAATATTTACTATAGGTATAGGACTTGACTATTCCTTACTACTTGGCATAAGATATGGTTAATATTCAAAGTCCTATAGAGAACTAATATTGAAATTTTGACTAAGTGTTAATTTTGCAAGAGTAATCATAAGAATGTTTTTTATTAAAATTCTTGTTGATGTTCCCTTATATTAAATTTTGTGTGGATTTTGTAGAATAATGTAATGAGATCCAATCAAGATTAAGTACGAGCTCAAGGGGTACAATCCCCCTTCAAATATATTCTCATCATACAATGAAATTGGTGACATAGACCTAGGCCATGTGGATGTTGCAAAATTTCTACAAATGGTTCATAAAGAATGAGGCATGAAATTCATGGTTATATGTCTACAAAGTCTTGGGTTGGTAGAGGCAACTATATTCCTAGTCTTAATATAATCTCTAGAGGTGGTGTTTGTTTTTTCTATTGTTATGATCAAAGGCAAGGGAAGACATTGAATCCATTTGGTGAAGTTGTGCTAGACATTAGTCTACAAATTATAGTGTAATTCCAAAGATTGAAACTCAAATAGAAACAAGAAAACAATACAAGATTCTATTCCAAACTAAGAAAAACCTCTAGATAGAGATCAATAATGAAAGAAAAATAAGATAATAACATCAAAAACATAATTCAATGTTACCAAAAACCTCCATTATTGAATGATTTGTTCCTTGAATGAATGGAATGTGTTGAGAGAATAATGGGAGCATAAGGAAAAGTGTTATTGGGATCCCATTATTCTTGGAAAGTGTTGAGGACATATAGGCTTTATTAAATAATAGTATTATGTAATTATTTTAGCCACATGGGTGAGGTGGATAATAGGTGGAATATGTAATGATTAACTTATGTATTTATGAGGGGATGGAAAAGGTGCTAAATTAAATAATAGATTTATTAAATTTAAGTGTGAGGGTGAAAGAGATAAGTTCCAAGTTAATTAGGACTAGGTGATAATGATATAGGTTTAGGTGATGAAATTAGTTGATTAGGGATTAGGTGATAGGTTTAGTGACGATGAATAGACCTAGGGAATATTTTAGGTGTCTATAGATAGAAAAAGTATTTGGTCTCCCAATACAGGAAAAGTATGAACATGTTGACATGAAGAAGGATTTAAAATTCTATGATAATTAGTACAAAATAACCACTAATTTTTTTAAATGTAAAAAGTGCAACATGAGTGAATTTAAGGAGGATGCAAAGGATCTCATCACACTCCTCAACAAGATGAATGGAAACCATCATGGAAAATAATTTCACCCTTGGATGTTCTATTTCATCTTGTAGATAACATAGGGAAGGAGATTGACTTGGGGACTATCCTTAGTGACAAATTACATTAAAAATTGATTGATGTCCTAAAAGTACCAAATTCCATATGACATAATATTTGATGTACTTGTTGGCCTATCATGTCGCTTTTCTAGTTTTAAGAAGATTTGGCACACTTCTAATAGGAGAAAAAAGATATATCATCATTATCCGTAGCTAGATTTGAAAGGGAGTGAGAAATACTACTATAAAGTTAATGATTCATTCATTTTTGCAATTATAAGAGGGCTTGAAAATTATTTTGCTAAAAGGCTATCTTTGGAGGAAAGAACTTAACTAATACATTGAGGGACTCAATATATCTATTTCAAAACCTTCACATATATCAGAGTTGATGATTTTCACAAGGTACCCTAAAAGATGCCAAAATATCCAATGAAAAGTTGTTTTTCTAGAGCTTTGTAGGCAAGTTGTAGAGATACATAAAATGGTGCCCAATAAGCATAAGTGTGGATATGTGTTCCCCATAAAGGTAGGATTATATTCTTATGCCAACATGTAGAATTCTAAGACTCTAGAGGTTGATATAATCCCAATGGACAAGGAACTCCTTGGAGATATAAGAGCTAAATTTAAACCTATTGGGAATATTATCCCATTAATAGGGACATTCTTTAAACATGAGCATGCTTTGGAAGATCACTATGATAACTAAATTAATGAACATGAGGTTAGAATTAGAGACTATAGCAGGTTGAATATGGAAGCAATTAGAGATTGATGAACTTGGTAGAAGATGGAAAGGTCCTACATCTATCATACAATACTAAAAGAGTATTTTACCAACCAATATTTAATGTGGATTGTTCACTCCTTGAAGACTCCTCAATGGGAAATAGGGCCATAAATTTTCTACAATGGCTAGAGGAGACCTATCCAATATTAGATCCACATCCAAAGACCAAGATTAATGAAGATCAAGCCAAAGAATAATCTAGTGCAACAACTAAGGAAGTGTAACAAAAAATAGAAATTAGGGTTTTTTACATCAAGAGGAAAGAAAAAGAAAAGATAGTATATATTCAATCAAGTGAAAATGAGGGTTGAAGAGGAAAAATATCACTTATAATGAGAATGAGGATAGTCCCAAAGTCTCCTCCTATTGTTAGATAGCCATCTCCACCTCATGATTCACCATCCCAATTACTATCCTAATTTATCCCATCTTGACCAAAGTCCTCCACCTACCTAGCCTACATCCCAAGCTCCAAATCCACTGAACATTGCCAATCCATCCCATGAACATCCCATTCCTTCACCTCCTCATCCCCCCTTGCACATAATAATACATCCACCTCCTCATATTGAGTAGGAAAGCCAACTTGTGGATCACGGTGGGTAACAAGATGAATTTCTACATGAGATATAAATTGAAGACCCTGATAACCTTATGTATAATATTGTTTCTTTATCAGAAAGGTGGGATAAAAGCTCATAAAGAACCACTTGGAATATAGTTTAGAATCATCCTCCTTCTCCTCATCCTCCACATGCTAAGACTTCAAGTCTCATTGTTTGGATCAATCATGTTTCCCATAAGAGATAGAGGACATAGATCTAGGAAGAAGACGATTTATCTTTAGTGGTAGAGTTGTTCAAGGCCCAACCCAACAAAAAGAGGGCAAGGAGACTCTCCACCATATAAGTGGATAAGAATGGTACTATAGTGGCTTAGATATCCACCCCCATGGTAGATACAAAATAGAAGCAAAAAATACACCTAGGGATTACCATATACAACAAGTTCATCTAAGGTCTATGATTAGAGAGGGAGAAGCACAATCATTGTAGCTATAATTTTCTACTATTATTGAAAAATGAAGAAAGGTGAATCACAAAGCAAGACCCTAAATATCAAGTGGGACAACTCAATTCATACGTTAGTCACCTAGTAGGACCAACTAAATCTACAACATCTTCTCCTACTATTTTGGTAGCATTAAATAAGTATGCTTAACATCCATATCCTGAAGGAATTCTTCTTGCTACCTCAAATTGCAAAGCAGGATTGCAAGCTCTAGGTAGTAGAGTAATTAAGGAAGCATTGAGATCCTACCACAATGTCAGTGATGAGGCATGTTTGGCTATGAAATTTGAGGAAAAAATACATGAATAAATTCTAATTTTGGATGAGTATATCCCAATTTTACAGAGAATAGAATCTATTCCTTCTAGTGAGTTTGCTTGATTATACATTTTTATAATAATGATTAGGAAATTTTACTAGAATGGTTAAAGGCTGGACAATTCATAATAAACACACTCAAAGAGTGTAAGTCCAAATTGAATAAGAGAAGAGACTCGATAAAAAATGTAATGGCCAAGATAGAAAATTTCATCAAGGATCTCCCTTGTACCTTCTGGGAAAATTCCTCATTGGTTTGTTCAAAGGAAAAAATAGTAAAGGATTTCATAGATTTCCTTCATTAGTAGAAATATGAGGAAACGATTGGAAAGATTATGAAAGCTAAGGTTGCACTATGAAGGTTCCAAGAAGACTTGATCAATTTTGGAGAGCTTTAGGTTAAGATGAAGTGGTCAACCTTCTCTCAGAAAATAAAGCTTAAATAGATCATAAAGGGCCAAATATGAATGACTTGAAAGAAGTTATCTCTTCTTTCCTTGGCCAATATTAGGCCTAGTGTGATATTTATTATTTTTCAATTTTTTATTTGTACTTTTTATTCTTTTAGGTGATGTAATAAATCAACTCAAGGGAGTTATAAAATTTTGAAAGATCTTGAGGGTTGACTCTAGTTGTAACTGATGGTTTTCTAAATTTAGTGTCTAGGCACAAGTTAGGTTTATGTTAACTAGTTGATATCCTAAGATTTTAGAAATCCAAGGTTGCTATTAATTTCCTCCTTGTGGATGTTTTTAGGGGTTGTACATCTTTTTTAGTAACACACTTATGAAATTCCAGCATGGGAATTTCACTTAGCATTATAATTTACAATTATTTTGATGGGAATTCCACTTAACATAATAATTTACAATTATTTTGAAATTAATTGAAGGATTATGCCTACTAATTACTTAATGTACCAATCGTAGTAATGGCGTGTTTCATTTTATCTCTTTTAATTTTAATAAATTGGTAGGATCTTATTTATTGTGATTTCATAAAGTTATGTATTGAATCTATGCATGAAATATGGTGATTCAGTGACATTAAACTTGAAATGTTTTATGTTGTATTTTCCTTAGATGCTAGCATTGTTATTACATATGGTTGTGTAAAATACTAACCATTATAAAATTGGTTTCCTTTGGATCTTGCCTAACCATTTAGATGTTGGAGATGAATTTTGATTTGTCATTGCCCATTTATTTATTGTAGTTTTTTTTCTAACCATATTCATGTCTAATGGGTTGATCTTAATTGGTTAAAGATTAAGTTCTCATTATGGAGACCCAAGTTCAAATCCCAAAGAGACATCTAATATATAATTCTAACTTGTGACCCTTTGTTCTTCATAATTGGATTTTAGTGGAGTTGGTTTCTAAATAAGTGGACCCTTGCTCTTTCATAGGTAGTTTCTAGTGTGGTTATTTGAAAGGATTTGGTATTATTATTATTTTTGTTTTTGAAAAAGAGAAAAAATAGATTTTGAATGGACACAAAACCATTTATAATAGGTTTTGAATGGACCCAAAACCTAGCCAAGGATGGTCAAGCTACTAGAAGAGAAGTTAAAAAATCCCTGCAACAAAACAAAGACAAATCATCAGCCAAACCCTGCCGCCCAACAAAGAACCTAGATATTACATAGATCTAGAACCCATTGGTTTTGATGGGACCAATAACCCAAGACAACTAGGTTTTGGTAGGGACCAAAAACCCAAGAGAGAAGCCTATAACAACCAAGCCATAGTAAACTAGCCACTCAAGTAATTTAGTCTCTCCAAACCACTAGCAGAAACAACTAAGACATAGGTCTGTAGAAGCAGAGCCCCAAAAGTATACAAAATCTTGCCCATCAACATACCCTCTCCCCCTCTATAGGAGAGGTCAATCTAAGAATGGGAGGCTCCAAACATGTTCCATAAAAACCAATTGCTCTCTCCACCTCTATAGGAGACAAAACCCAGCTCATCCAAACCACTGCAATCAAAGCACTCTTGCATAACACCATTCCACCTTAATAGAAATGGGAACCCCCTCAATGGGAAAATCTGGAAGAGACTGTCAACCATAGAATACACCTCAACCCGAGAGGGAGAGAACTCCACTTCCAAAGGAGAGGCCTTCACCTCAATAGAAGACCTAGTATTCAGAGAGAAAGAAGGGACTGTAGTAAGGAGGAGAACCAAAGCAAGCAACAACAATAGTAACAACTGGGTTTTCAAAATTATCTCTAAAAGCCACCTAGCCCTTAAAACCTTTAGCACAAAACAAAGTTGATACAACACTAGCTCCAACCCCATAGGGAGGTCCAACCAAAACACCAGCTCCCATACACCAATAAAGAGCAACAAGGTACATGGGGGCCTCACCATGAGCAAGGGATTAGGAAAGACACCTGCTCTCATCCTGAAAAAATCTTGGAGACGCCAGTGTAGGTCCATACAAAACCCAGTAGAGCACAGGGAAGAAACTACCCAAATTTGAGTGACACTACCACTCCACCAAATCAGCCAACAACCCAAAATCATCTCCAAACAAAGAAAATAGGCAAAGAAATCCACCAACCATTTGGAAACCACAACCGTGCCAATAAAACTCCCAGAAGAGAGCCACCAAATAGAGGAAGCGCAGAAGCAAAGAGCACCCCAGAAAAAAATGAGAAGAAGAAAGGTCCAACATATAAATCCCCCAAGCCATCCTACTACACTGAGCATAACTAGAAATAGACCCCTTCTTCAACCCAGAAACTCCAAGGAAGCCCCAGCAACACCACACTCCCAACCAAAAGGGAACCTCATCCAAATCGTCAAGCCTCCAACCAGTGAATGCAAAGAAGCAACAAACACCCTAGAAGAAGTGAGAATGGCCAAAAAATAAAGCCCCCAAGACATCCTACTATCCTAAGCAGAACTAGAAATAAGCCCCTTCTTCAACCCAAAAACTCCAAGGAAGCCCACGCAACCCCACACACCCTACAGGGAAAAGAAAAATGGAAGGGGAAACCACCCAACACTAGAAATCATAGAGGACAACAAAATTATCCCCCTTCATCCATATAAAGCCATAGCAACATCAACAACAACAAAACCCCATCCAAGGGCATTGAACAATTCCCCACCTATAGCACCATTGAAGAGCACTGATAGGGGAGACACAGAAAAAGCATCCAACAGAGTAAAAGCCAGAGAACCATCTCCAGCCACCACAAGAAAAGAAAAAAATTCTCCAAATTTGATCCAAATAGGATGCCAAGCGCCAACAATGTCCTCCTTGCCCTCAACACTAACAACCCCTCCTACAGGAGCCAACCATCTATCATCCACCAGTGACAATGCCCAACCCAACACTTACAAATGCCTTCGCTTCTCAACAAGCTCCGCCAAATAAAACAGTGGCCACTCCAAGCCTCCATCTGATAGATCATCCTCGTCTACATCTGCAACTTCAGAGATTTTCAAAAATGACCCCTGTAGTTGCTTCCTACCCTTCGCCGTTCATGTCCACATCATCTTTAATTTTGATATTATTATTATTTTTGTTCTTGCAAGAGTTTATATTGACTTCATGTTGATGCTTATATGAGCATACTATTTGTAAATGATAAACAATAAAAAAACCAAAATCATCTTTTGATTTTTTGTTGCAAGATAGTTTAAGATAGATCTAAATCTAGGTTAGGGTAGAATATAAACATAAATTTGGATATGAGATTCTAAAGATTAAATCATCCATCTTAGCATATCTAAATTATTTGATCGCTTATCCCATCAAATTTTGATTGTTACCAACAAATTCCTCCTTGTAAACAAATCACATAGGCAACTTACCTTCTCCAACATGATCAAGGTCTAACTACAAAGGAACCTTGGAGCTGAATCTTTATCTTTTCAAGAGACCTAGAGTGATTTTTTGTTCTACTTAACTTTGGTTGTGATAAACTACCGTCACTTGATATCTTTTCTAATTCTTAAGTATATTCATGTAATATTATTGAGAATTTAGGATTTCTAGCCATCTTTTATCTCACCTTCTTTTTTTTGTTCTATTTCCATCTATAGTGTAAAAAAGTGTATACGCTTACAATTTTACATTATGTTTTGGCCTCTAATTTATTGGAATTAATTAAGCTTCTAATTTGCTAAATTATGCATTCCAAAGCCTAATTTTTATCATTTTTTGAAGGAAAAGTATTAAAAAAATGCATTTAATCATTAAACCCCAACTTTGAGTGTCCTAGAAATTCGGGCTAGGACCCAGTCACCCATGGGAGACTAGGGTATGTGCAGGATCATTATGGGCCAAAAAGTGGCGATATGATGGGTATGTGTAGGGTATGTGGTTGGCAACTTTTTTCTTACCCAAAATTGATGAAACAAAAATGGTTTTTAAAGAAGATTCTCAGCTTTCCTCCAATATAAATTATTCTTTTCTTTGAATTTAATGAATAATTATTATTCATTTTCTATTTGAATTATGACTAAAGTCTTGATTGAAAGACTGATTGAAAAACATCTATAACTTTCAAATGGTATCACATTTTTTGAATCTGAAACATGTGTCACATTCTATGCTTCACATACTATAGGATTAAAAAAATGAATTTCATTAAGTTTTGACCAAGTTGAGGTGGTTAGACATACATTTTTTATATTTTTTAAAATTTGTAATAAAAAATTCATAATTAATTATTTACTTGGAAAAAAATTACAAAAAAATATGCATCACATCCGAACATGAGTTCTCTACTTATATCTAAAATATTATAAAAAAATATTATCAATTTATTGTGGTTAGGGTGGTCAGACAGACACCTAGTTATTTTTTCCTTGAAATTTAAGTATTACTACATTGACATTTCAAGTTTCCACCAAATAGATTTAAAAAAAAAAAAAAACCTAGTAGTTTAGAAACTAAATTCAATTTTCTACAAATTCTATTCTTACATATTTTTGAAATAATATAGATAACTTATTCAAATTTTTATGTCAAGTTGCCTAACTCTAATTTTTCTAAATTTTTTGCCACTTAAGGGCCTATTTTTTCCATGATGATCCTGCACATACCCACTAAGTCCCCCTCCTTAGCTAGGAACAAAATTCAAATATGTTGTTGGTGGTAGTTTAACATCCAAAACTCAATTATGAAGTGTTGGCTTTTGGAATCTAATTTTTGGTAAATTAGATAAACACCTATAAATAACTAGTCTTTTGATCATTTTAAATCTAACACACACTTTCTAGAATTCAAGAGAAAATACTATTGTCAAGAGCATTCAAGAGCAACATATCAGAGTATTATTACAATGATTCAATATCCAACATCATGTTAAATTTTGTGTGTGTTCATGTTCATGCTATGTGAAGGCTAACATTGTTGTAGGTCTCCAAGCATTCAAGCATTCAAGAAAATATATCAAGCAAGATCCAAGATCCTTAAAGTGATGTGTATGTCTTTAGTCCTTCAAGGAAGCCATTGAAGGGTGGTGAGTTGTAACATTTTATTCATTCATCATTCCTTCCTTTCAAGCATTATTTATCATTGGCATTTCCATTGTGGAAGTGGGAACACATACATAGAGTTTGACTGAGGCAAGCCCCTACATGGCACAAAATTTTCCCTCTTTGTGAATGTGTAGGCTATAGGTTTGGAAAGGATTGAAGAGATCTTGAAGCCAAATTTATCCATTGTTGCATTTGTTGTCATCAGTTTGACCTTGTCAAGACACAAAAGCTCAATTGCATAATTTATTAATGGCATTCTGATAGTGGGACAAGCAGAAAATAGAAGCTTAAATCCAACACCAATGGACCCTAGAAGTTGAGAAAAACACCCTAACAAAAACCCAATCACCCACAAGTGACCTAGTCCTACTACAACACTCAAATCCAACTTTTGGTGATAGGTACACATCAGTCTACACCTTCCAGATCTACCAGAACTTGTCTGTTTATGTTTATTAGTTGTCAAGATATTGTATTTATTAAATTAGGTCATATAATCTAATTAGGGAAATCAATAAAGATCATTTCCAAATCATTCCTATCCTCAAGGGTGATCCTACAAAATTGGTTTATGATTACATTAAGGAAGGAAAATAACAAAAAACACTCCCAAAAATAAAAATTTTGGTTTTTAGGGGTTCACTTGAACCCCCTAGTTCAAGTAAACCCCTTTTCTAGCTAGGTTCGCTTGAACCCCATATGACACTTTTTTTTATTGAAAATAAAGGAAAATTTCAAAAAATCGAAGGGGTCAAGGGGGGTTCGCTCGAACCCCCTTTTTTTTCCCTTCTCCCCCTCTTCTACCAAATTTCAACAAAAATTTTCCTTTCAAAGCTCAGGTTGAGGATGAAAATGGAAGAAACTTCACAAACCCAACTAAATGATGGTATTCCTCGAAATGAGCTATCCATCAAATATAATTTTAATATATTTTGGTTTTATTATGTATTTTCTTAAGTTTCATTAAACATAGGTTTTCATCGAAAATCAAGCTCTCTAATCTATACATGTGGAAAAATAGTAGATTATCAAAAAAATCTAAAAAATATGTCCATGCTAGGTATTGATGTCCTTGATCTAGTAAAAAAATAAATTGAATTTTGATACATACAAAAAAAGTTATGTTGTTTATGGTTCGCCTATTTCTAAATTGTAATCGGTTCGACTTCAAAACTTAATTAAAATAAAATTCAATAAAACACTACAAAACCAAATGAACATGCTAGGTATCATAGTTACAAAGTTAAATTAAAAAAAAATAAAGAATTTTACCCTTCATAGAATAAAAGTTATGTTGTTTACGGTGAGCATCACTCTTTAAAAATATTGTTTACTGTTAAAAAACAATTTTTTGAAGGAGATGGAAATAGGAATGCAATTTGATTCAATTTTTTAAATATATATGTATATATATATATATATATATATTTAGAATATAGAGGTAAAATTTCATAAATCACTAGTTTGCATCATCTTCAAATTCCTCATGGTTTAGTACATATAGGTGCCTGAAAGTGAAGATTTAGTTTAAAAAAATTCACTTCAATGTCCAATTTGACCAAAAATTGTAAACTAGTGTTGTGGGATCACCCTCAAAAGGATGTAGATCTAGGTCTAATTGGCTCACCTTGGAGATTGAAATTCAATCTATGCACCTTGTTGATTTGCATCCTAATTAAATATTAGAAATGATGGAATACACCCTAGAATGTGGACACTAAACTTAGGGTGTGACACATTTTTATGTTTCATTTTGTTGAACCTGATGTTTGACATTATAGCTTTCTGATTTGGTAATCATTCAAATGTTAGATCTAGGTTTTGCATCATTATGTTTTGCATTTCTCATTTAGGGTTGCATATTGCATCATAAAAAATCACAAAAATCCAAAAATATTGCATTCATATTGCATCATAGATTGCATTGCAATGTGTTTTAGTCATTTTAGATCAGATTTCATCTCAAAATTATATTCAAAAAAGTGTCATTTTGTTCCAAAATTGTCATACATTTGCATTTGCATCTCATTGTAAAAATTTGAAAAAATAGTCATTGTAACACCTATTAGCAGATAGGAACAATAACCTTAAACATCATCCTAAACATTTAGATTTTGAATTTTCAAAACCCTATACAAAGACCCAGTTGCCATTGGGCAACCTAGTCCTTGTACATGTGTCTCAACAAACTTTTTCACACTATTCTATCTTTGACTGCTTAGTTGCGTTGCACTTGTATATCCCTATTTTGGAATCAATAATTGCATTTTTTTAGGCATTTTACATCCAATTCACTTGGTAAAGAAAGGTGGGTATGTGTAGGATCATGATGGGCCAAAAAGTGGTGATATGATGGGTATTTGTAGGGTATGTGGCTGACAACTTTTTTTTACCCAAAATTGATGAAA
The DNA here is from genome assembly GCA_007258455.2 of Sequoia sempervirens. Lineage (NCBI taxonomy): Eukaryota > Viridiplantae > Streptophyta > Pinopsida > Cupressales > Cupressaceae > Sequoia > Sequoia sempervirens. The sequence goes on from VDFB02026320.1 coordinate 125,409,342, forward strand.
TGAAAAGGATTTTTAAAGGAGATTCTCAACTTTCCACCAATATAAATTATTCTTTACTTTGAATTCAATAAATAATTATTATTCATTTTCTATTTGAATTATGACTAAAGTCCTAATTGATAGGCTAATTGAAAAACATCTATAACTTTCAAACAGTATCACATTTTTGGAATCCAAAACATGCATCACATTCTATGCTTCGCATAATATAGGATTTAAACAAGAAAAAATGAATTTCATGAAGTTTTGACCAAGTTAAGGTGGTCAAACATACAATTTTTATATTTTTTCAAAGTTACAATAAAAAATTCATAATTAATTTTACTTAGAAAAAAATTACAAAAAAATATGCATCACATCCGGACATGAGTCCTCTACTTATGCCTAAAATATTATAAAAAAATATTATCATTTTATTGTGGTTAGGGTGGTCAGACAGACACCTACTTCTTATTTTTTCCCTAAAATTTAAGTACTACTGCATTGAAATTTCAAATTTTCACCAAATAGTTTTAAAAAATAAAATAAACCTAGTATTTTAGAAGCTACATTCAATTTTCTACAGATTCTATTCTTACATATTTTTGAAATAATATAGATAACTTATTCAAATTTTTACGTCAAATTTCCTAACTCTAATTTTTCTGAATTTTTTGCCACTTGAGGGCCTATTTTTTCCATGATGATCCTACACATACCCAGGTGCATTGTTTAGAATCAAAAATTTCATTCAAAAATTATCATTTTTCAAGTCTTAGCATCTTAGAATTAGTCAATTATCATATTTCAGATCTGAAAATTATATAAAAAATTATTCAAACATTATCAACATTCTTGCATACTTGTTGCATTATCCCTTAATTTAGAATACATTAAGCAAATTCTAGAAATTCACTGATTGTTTCAATTGTCTGCAAGTAGAATTAGGATCCTTAAGTAGTTTAGTTCACAATCAAACTTTGATTTTTCAAAACCCTTGACTAGGAACCAGTCGCTATTGGTTGACCCTATCTTGTTATCTAGGAATCAATCAACTTTCACTGACAAAATACCCTCAGGTAGCTCTATCTAAAGTTGCTATCTGGCTTCTTCTTACCTACTTGTTAGTAGTCTGAATCTTATTGCAAAAATTCATCATGGATATGTGTTTTGGTAAAATTTGGATGTCCTTGAAATCTTTGGTTGATGTTTCAAGTTGTGTGTTTGGTGATGATCCTAACCCTAATAATTAAATTCATGTTCCTACACCTCCCAATGCATGTCTTCATGAGATAGACATCTTGGGTTAAGATGAATAAAGCACACAAGAATTCATATGAAACTCCTTGAATGTCCTTGAAAATAATGCAACCTTTTATCCCTCAATGTAATGGCCTAATAACCCATGTTAGCAACCAACACCTCCTATCATCCCACCACTTGAGATGTTCAAAATTTTGCATCTTGAAATTGAATCACAAAAAAAGTTTCAACCACCAACCATGGAAGAACTTACTCATAATGAAAACACATCCATTGATGCCCCTCTATCCTGTGAGAATAAAGTCACCAATATATCTATCAACCTAGAGAAGTTTTATGGCAAAGGCTTTATGATTTTGAAAAATCAAGGATGTGATATTAACAATGAGCATGAATTTCACTCCCTTTTGGAGCAAATACCATCAAAAGATATTAAAGGATTCAATTATTAGAATCCTCTATCTCCACATCAAACAGTTGCTCAATCAAGTAAGAAACACAAGCCTTATAAACTTAAGAAGCTACCATTTCTGCATATTATAACTCAGATTGAAAAATGCCTTACAAACACTTCTCAACCTAGGACTTATCACGTTACCACCTATTTATGAAAGAGAAGATAAGAAGGAAAAAATTACAAACATGTCTTATTGTGCATACCATAAAACACTTGGACATCTTACTGATGAATGTCATGCTTTAAATAATGTACTCAAACAATTTGATCCTTATGTGGATCACTACACGAGCATGTGAAAAATTAGCATTTTTTTGTTTTTTTTCCTTGTCATGTGATAGTTGTAGTATTAAATTATGCTCACTACCACATGCATTAGGTGTAAGAAAATTATCTTTTCTTGCAAGGAGTTAAGTAGAATATCATCATTTTGGATCACCTTTTGTCCTTATGCTTGGGGTCGAGGGGTTAGGTAGCCTTTTCCTAGGTGTATTCCTTATTGGGATCCTTTCATTTTTCCTTAAAACATTAGTATAGCAAGTATACTAACATTTTAAGGGGGGCATATAGTCCCCCACTCATTGTTTGCATAGGAAATGGTCCCTTCTTAGTGATAATAGTACTTGTACACCTCCTACGAAGTGTGACCTTGTCAACCAAAGTGTGATATTCTTAATCCATGTGATGTGTCTTCTTTGTGGTAATATTATGCTTGATGTCCTACAAGAATGTGACCTTTCTTGGCATATGACTCTCTCCTTGGTGGTAATGCTATGGCTAGTGTTCCCTAAGGTATGATCTTTTGTTCCTTGACTAGTCCTCTCTTGGTGGTGATGTCAAGTGTGATATTCCCTAAGATGTGACCTTTCATGCATTAAGTAAATCCCCTTTGATTATCTCAATCATTTACCTTTTTATCTTTGTTGCATTCATCCCTTGAGATGTTAAACCTTGTCATATTTATGGTTGCCTAGCATAATGCACTTTTCTTGGGGCCATGTGTTTCATGAGTGTTTAACATAATAAAAATAAATCTATCCTTGTAAAACCTTTTTATTTTATGGAACCTGGCATAATACAACTTTCCAAACCATGTGTAGCTTATTTTGCTCCACTTTTTTCACAGGAGTTGAATTTAGTGTAACATTGACATTAGCATTTTGATCATTTGTGACACCTTATCAAGGTTATCTGGGAGTATAAATCTTGGTATGGTTGACATTGGTACACACTTTTAGACCTAGTGCATTCTTCCCATTTTTCCACCTTGTTATGGGTACACACCTTGTAGATCTAGTGTGTGTTTCTCATCCTTGTCTTAGGGGCTCACCTAGTGAAAAGCAGTCCTAACTAGCTTGTGTTACCTTCTTGTTTGTGATTCACCTAGAAAATATTGGACATTGCTATGGTGTGAGTCATGAACCCTTTTAACATGGCCACCTAGCATAATACATCTTGCTTAACAGTGGAGCCATGTGTTCCATGGGCGATGTGTATGACTTCGGTCCTCATGGAGCATTGTTCTTTATTCGATGGATGATGTTTGGTATTTGAGATAATTTAAGACTGAGGTCTCTTTTCCTTATTGACTCAAATCCTTTTTAGTACTACACTAATTTCATGTATATACTTCATGTCTACATTGTGCTTGTTTTCATTTCATTGTTATCCATATGTTATATTCTATCATGTGTTTTCATTGTGTATGTTTGTGTATCTTTCCTTGTTGCATATCATGCATGCGTGTGTTCCTTTTTACTTATGTTGGTTCTCCATGGGATCTTAGCTCCCGAAGGCTTGCACAACGTCCCTTGATCCTTAGTCATCCTATATCTCTAACATTTGTGCAATCAAACCCCTCTTGACATATGTTTCTCTACTTTAGTGTGACTCTGAGTGCAAATTCATACTCTCACTAAAGTGGGGGCTAAATGTAGTGTAAAAAAGTGTTATGCTTACAATTTTATATTATGTTTTGGCCCCGTAATTTATTGGACTTAATTAAGATTCTAATTTTCCAAATTATGCATTCCAAAGCGTTATTTTTATCATTTTTTGGAGGAAAAGAATTAAACAAATGAATTCAATCATTAAATTATCTCTAACTTTAAGTGTTCTAGAAATTTGGGCTAGGACCCAATCGCCCATGGGCGATTAAGTCCCCCTCCTTAGCCAAGGCCCAAATTCAAATATGTTATTGGAAATATTTTAACATCCAAAATTCAAATATGAAGTGTTAGTTTTTGGAATCTAATTTTGATGAAACTAGATAAACACCTATAAATACCTAGTCTTTTGATCATTTTAAATCTAACACACACTTTCTAGTATTGAAGAGAAAATACTATTGTCAAGAGCATTCAAGAGCAACATATCATAACATTATTACAACAACTCAAGATCCAACATCATGTCAATTTTTTTGTGTATTCATGTTCATGCTATGTGAAGGCTAACATTTTGTAGGTCTCCAAGCATTCAAGCATTCAAAAAAATATATCAAGCAAGATCCAAGATCCTTGAGGTGATGTGTATGTCTTCGGTCCTTCAAGGAATCCATTTAAGGGTGGTGAGTTGCAACATTTTGTTCATTCATCATTCCTTCCTTTTAGGCATTATTTATCATTGACATTATCATTGTGGAAATGAGAACACTTACACAGTATTTGAGTGAGGCAAGCACCTATATGGCACAACATTTTCCCTCTTTGTGAATGTGCAGGTTATAGGTTTGGAAAGGATTGAAGAGATCTTGAAGCCAAATTTATCCATTATTGCATTTGTTTTCATCAACCTTGTCAAGACACGAAAAATCAATTACAAAATTTATTGATAACATTTCGATAGTGGGACATGCAGAAAACAAAAGCTCATATTTAACACCATAGAACCCCAAAAGTTGAGAAATATACCCTAACAAAGACCTAGTCATTAAGGGGTGACCCAGTCTTACTACATCACTCAAATCCAACTTTTGATGACAAGTACAAATCAGTCTACACTTTCTAGATCTACCAGAACTTGATTGTTTATGTTTATCAATTATTGAAAAACTGTATTTATTGCATTGAATCATATATTCTAATTAGGGTAATGAATCAAGATAATCTCTAAATCATTCCTATCCTCAAAAGGATTTAGATCCACATCTTATTGGATCACCTTGGAGGTTGAAAGTAAATCTATGCACCTTGTTGATTTGCATCCTAATGAAATATTAGAAATGATGGAATACACCTTAGAATGTGGACACTAAACTTAGGGTGTAACACATTATTATGTTTCACCATCAAATATAAAATTAAATTTTAAAGAAATGGGTCATGAAAATATTGTAGATCAAATGATATAAAGTGTTCTAGAATGCACAAATTCAATAATATTGTACATATTTGAGCACTTATATAGGGTGGAATATGTGAATGAAGTTGTTATTTTCATAAATATAACCCTATTTTGTAGTCTCCAATCACGTAGTTCCCTTTGTAAAATGATATCCACATTGAACTATTGTATTACTCTATAAGTCAAGATTTGACATTCAAAGCCTTTGGATAATTAAATTATGTTTCAATTTTTTATTTTCTTTCAAGAGAGGTAAAGTTCACTATGAATTTTACCTAAGTTTATTGTGAGTGTTAAACATCTCAACTTAACTGTATGATCATTTTTCACATACTCATCTTGTAGATTAGTGAAGGAAGTACATTCCCCACCTTTTCCTCCTTTCAATAAATGTGTTCCTCCTTTATTTAACCAATAATGTCTTAGGAAAAATATTTGAGCATTACAAATATAAATAATTTAATGTGCTTGAAAGTATGTCTTAGACCAAATATTAACAACTCATGAAATTAAAAAACTGGAATAAACTAAGAGGAAATGAAAGGGGTCCAAACAAATGCTACAACCACAAAGGCTAAAAAGAGGAAATTAGGGCAACACAAGTGGCAAAAAGAGCTATTGAGTTGATGTTTTGATGGTTTGAAATAAATTAGATTTTGTCTTTAAATATGACATCCTACCTTACAACTTAACAATTTTTGTGTTCAAGTTGACAAAATAATGGGTCATTAGGAGTTAGCGATGACCCAAATTTAAGTTTCAAATTTGAAAATTCTTAGATTATTTTTGTTTTTTATAGAAGTAGATAAAAAATTAGATTACTTGAGAATTTAAAGTGGTCCCTAAAAATATGTGCATATAGAATTAAATTATATTCATGATATTTGAAAACTTTAAAATCAAAATATACCTTATACACTAGACCTTGTAATAAAGATAACTTTATCAAAATAGATCTAAAATGAAAAGAAAAATATAAGATATACTTTTTCATTGTTATAAATTATATAATCTTTTATCATTAGAAATATTTAATAAATTAAAAAAGACATAATAATATTTAATAAAAAAGTGAACAAGAAAAAATAGTACATGGCCCTACCATGTTCTCTAAAGCTGAAGATGAAGTTGGGGGAATAATTCTAAGTTCAGACGGAACAGTTAAAAAGAGGAGGGAATTATTATCATTTATAATTTCAAACATATTATATTGTTACTACATTATTATATAAAAACATTTTTAAAAATGAGCCCACAAAGGAGGCATGATAATGTAATTTTCACCATGTAAACATTATTTAGAAAAAAAGAAAGAAAGTGAAAACAATAGAAACAAGAGACGCATATGCGCCATGTTCCTGCCGATTGCGAGTTGTGTTTAGTTGTTTGTGAGATGTAGTTGACATATGCAGTTAGGAGGGTGCAATGTCACTTTGTGTTGTCTTAAAAATAAAAAATATTACACATGAAGTTTTCATTTTGTCTTTATATTGTAAATCTTTGATGTAAGCTAAAGCCTTACTAGAAGCAAAATCAAATATTTGTGAATAGAAATATCTATTCATAGAGTTAGCTTTGTATGATAGGGATCATATAACTTGAAAGTTTATACAAATAATGACATGCATTATCATAATATGATTTCTTGTCCTATTTATAAATATTGTTAGATTGCTATTGATATCTTTGTATGTAGACAATCAAGTTCCAATTTTGAACTCTGTAGCAACATAAAAAAAGATGTTTAAAGTTGACATTGCAAACAATTGAGGTGCACAAAAATTTAACTAAATTTCAAGAATTAAAGTTGACATTGCAAATAATTGAAGTGGACAAAAAAGTTTATTAAAAGAAATAATTTTGAAGTTGACAAACAAAATAACACTAATTAAGCTTAAAAAAAAAAGTCTTTTTCAGTAAATTTAAGGTTTTCAAAAAATACCATTTAACAAAAACAAGCTCCATTAAAATTGAATTAACTTGCTTGTGAAAAACTATAGAAATATATATTGTTAAAGTATTTGATTGCAAACCTATTAAAAAATAATTCAATTAATTTAAGTAGTAAAAAAATTATATGTAAAATAAAAAGACTTATACCATATTTATAATATTAATTTTGAACAGCTAAGAATATTAAATTAATAAATATCTTATTAAAATATAAATTTATTTACAAAATTTATTTACAAGTTTAGATGCTTTATTACAAACATAAAAAAAACTTAAAATAAAGCTATTTAAACGATTTACACTTTAATTTCTTACCAAAAATTATTAAAATAATTTGTAAATAAAACTTTATAAAGTAATAAAAGTTTTATATGTTTTCTAAAATTAAGGATTTTTTTTAAAAAGCTTGGACATGAAATGAAAAAAGGATCCAAATTGGTGTATTTTGATAATTTTATTGCTATCTGAACCTTCATAGACCAATTTAAATTCAGTTATAAAATAATTAACTCTCAGAATTTGTTTTAACAAAACACATTGAGCCTAATTTTTTGTTTTTACTATTTTTACATGGTAAATGTTTCATTCACGGGAAAATTCATATTAAATTATTATACAGCATTCTATATATATTCTGAGGGTAAAGGTTGCACGGGTTCACTTCCATAGCTACTATAACCAATCACGTTGACAGGTGGGAGGCATGCACTTTTCAGGGTTAAATGAATTTACTGGATAGTTGTGATTTCTTTCTTCCTCATACTTTTGGTTGGGATTTGCCCGTTCTTCCTAGGTTTTGTGATAACAATTCTCAGGATCGAATCAGCGCAACAACGTGGGTTGCCATTTGTTAGCTGCAGCCTTTGCATATGAATTATCTAGCAGCACATCATACATTTTAACCTGTGTTGCTTTTACCTTGTTATTTCTTTTACGTTATAAATAATTACAGGCCTCTGTTACCCTTCAATCCAGGCTGCCTTTAAAATAAGAAATATTTATCTGGGCTTCTTTATTCTTTGCTAGCTATCTATTTATTTATTTGTTCATTCTTATAGTGCAAAACCTTTCTTTGGGTTATCTGAAATGTGTTGCCCACTGTATCCAGATTGATTTTAGTAAAAAATAATTATCTGAGTTACTTTCCACTTCACAAAAGGGGAGATTTTAGTTGTTTTGCAGGCCTGCATGTCAATATCCTTATAGATAAGCATGTGGGTGCTCCCAAGGTTGGAGAACGAGAATTTGGCTTTTAATAATGGAAATAGTGACTCCCACTCAACAGAAATTTAGTTACATGTTTTTGGTGCCTGCTGGCTTTTGCATATGTTATTTAGGTTTTTAAATTTGTTTACATGTGAATTTAGATTTAAATATGGCTTATCTGCCTTTCAGGGTTTAATTGAGTTAAAATGTTAGTTTGAAAAAAAATTCAGTGTCAGCTGGATAATGGAATGCCCTATTATTGAAATTCACCTCAAGACATCACTGTTACTTACTTTAATTTACATCAACACTGCTACTTTTCGAAATAATTATTATTTGAATTAAGTAAATCATGGTAAATGAATTGGGCCTCTGCAATGGATTTCCTATTTCAAATATTTGATAGACATCATTTCTTAAATCGAGAAATGTATTACATCCAAATCTTGGTGTGGATTACCTCAACGCATGAGGCCAGGTGCAAGTTGCAGGTGAATCTGATGGAATGGCCTCTTGTCATGATGTCTAAGCCAATGGTTTTCCTGTGAGGGGTGATTTATTGACTCCAATGAAAAGTTAATTTTGAATCTGAATACCTAAGGCTATCCAAATATGTCATTTTTTTTTGCTTTTAGTCTGTTTTGTCTTCTGTGAATATGATCATGGTCTCCTCTGTAGTGGTTAGTCATCTTTTCTGATTGATAGGGGAAAAATGAAAAATTAGCACATAGATCAGGGAAAAATAACTATGCCTCGTCTGCAACTGTCATGATAAATATGAAATTGCCATGACACAAGTGTAACGGTTATCTTGTTTGTTTCTGGTAGAATTTGCACTGACACTACTGTTTTCTCTTTTGATTTTTTCTTAGGAACCTTTTTCAGCTGTGTTTGACTTCAAGGTGTCTGGATCACTGAAAACCATCTGAAACTTCTGTAGGCTCCTGTATAAAATTGTATACTTCATTCTTCATGAAATCATCATGTTTGGAGTGTTTGAAAGTGGATTTAAGTTGCATACTTATTTTATTTTATTGTCTATGCGAATGGTGGCTTAGTAATTTGAATTGACTTTCTTTTCATGTCATGAAAAGACATTCAGTTAACTTACTAAGTCACTATTCGTATAGAATACAAAATATTCAAGTCAAGATCATGAAAAGACAGTCAGTTCAATTTACAAAGCCAATATTCTCATGGAATATAAAATATTCAGATCAATGCATCATTTGTGTTTTATATTTTGCTTGGAAAATCTTGGATGCCTAAGGTTTCTATAGAGATTAGATTTTGTATGTAGCATGCTCTCATAATCGTTACACCACAACCTTGCCATGTATGGCTACATTAGTGAGGTGGAGGGAAATATGGCATGGTGGGGTTTAAATGTACATTTGTAAATGGGATTAGTTGATTTATAAGTACATTAATTATAAAAATAAATTTGGATATATGCCAAAGTTTGAATTCTAAGCTTATCACAGATAAATTTGAGGCTATCTTGAACATAGTGAGAAGTTTAACTTAGCTTAAAATTGATTTTAAATCTAATTACAAGAGCACTAGGAGCATTTGGCATTTGGGGTATTTAGAGCAGGCTTTTTACAACTGTATCTTTTTCCTTATCCAATTATTATTATTATTTTTCCTTTGGACCTTTGCAATTGGAGTTAGTTCAGGAGACTAACATTGCTTGAATGTTGAAACATTGGTTCCCATTCGAGGAGGAAATGCTTCCTTGTTGAAAACAGTATTCTCACAATTCACTGAATCCACTGGAGGTTTTTTTCTGATGATACTTTTTGGAGTGCCCTTTTCAAATTGTGTTCTCATATATGAACAGATTTGTCAACACTTTTGTTAACAGTTTTGAACTTTTGGGCATACTTTCTCATTCTCTTTTTATCTTTGACCTTTTGGAAGCCACCTTCCTCTCTTCAGACTTCTTGCTTTGATGGAAAATACTCCTAATCAGTATGGGAAAATAATGGAGCTCTTTTAATAGTTTCATTCTGTTGATTCAAACTCTAGTAGTGTGTCCAAAAAATGTGCAATCATTACATTTGAAAGTTTTGTTGCAATATTTTAACAGTTGATGCCAAACTCATTATTTGTCTTTTAGGATTGTTTCTTCTCAAATGTGTTTGCTTATGTGGATGCTAATATATTGTAGTTTGTTGGACTCTGCTAAAATAGTCCTTTGTTTCTCCAGAAACATGGGCCTTCCTTGAGAACTTTATGTTTGTCGTTTATCATACCAAAATAAATCTGCTGTCAAATGAAAACTCTGTTCCAAAAGAATTTGGGAACCTAAATTAGCTGTAGAAAATTAAAGCGAATTCCTATAAGACAGACAACCGATCACTGAAACTACAAAACTGAAACTTGAAACTTGAAACTTTGAAATTTCTAGAAGAAATGAATCTAGATTATTTGAACAAGAAAAAGAAGGAAAAAACATCTGAAATAAAAACCAAATAGAACTGTACGTAAAGGATCCAATTTTCCATAAGGAAGATTTCTTTTTCAAGAATACATGGAAATTAAATCAGGCCTAGTGGACTTTTGAGGTCAGTGTAGATGATGTACTTGGCCATGGAATTTATTATTTACTCTTACACACACTGTGTGGAAAAATCAATTTCAAGGGCCTAATATGGTAAGGCCAAGTCATATGTATATTTACTTTTAACGAGTTGTCATTTTTTGTGTGTGGCATAATGTTAACTTTTTAACTCTACATTTATGTCAGTGTAGATGTTGCATTTGGCTTTGTTTTAGTCTCATATAGGGTATTCATAGAAATCAATTTAAAAGTCATACTGTTGTAAGACCAAAGCCTATTTATAGTGATCCTTTTATGTTTTTTGCATTTGGGACAAGCAAGTTGACATGGTAAACTTTGTTAAATTAACTTTTTATTCAGTATCCTGAGATTAATTCTTTCTAGGATGAAAATTTAGTTTAACTTGAGTACCTTGTAAAGTCTATTTGTTGTTAGGTATGAATGGTGTTGTATCTTCACAGCTAGAAACAACACATTGTCAGATACTATAGCACCACCCACTCTTGGACTTGCTTTGATCTCAAAGAAATTGAAGTGTTTGACGTTGAAGTATTTTTTGCCTGTATCTGGTGGCAGCCCACAAGGTGGGTTCTTGAATGCTTATATGTTTATATCAGTAGCTGTTGCACTTCTTTCTATCTTGTTAATTTCTGCATTTATCTTGGTTAGTATTTGAATTACATAGAAAAATGAAATGTGATTTAACCTTAGCAAGCAGTTTGGCAATTTTGTTGTCTGAAAGACGACACTTTAAATCAAGTATCAGCCCAATGATGACATTTAAATGCTTTCCTTTCCCAAATTTCATGTATGAGTCATAAATGCCAGGTTATAATAGATCCATCCATCTCATTGATCTTTTTGGGAGTACTCCATATGTGTTATTTTAAAGTCCACATTGAACAAGTTTTCTCAGTACAGTGGTAGATTTGTCTGGACACTGGACCACTATATCACTTACAGTTTCTAGTATTTTTTCAACTTCTAAATAATATAGATACTTACAATCTCAAGGCTCCCCATATATTCTATTTAAGTATCTATACAAGATACTAATATTCTGAATCAGAAACATATTATATCTTTTATGCTGTGTTACTGGGTATATCCAGTATCTTGGACATACGCAGACAAAATTGGTGTGGGTATATTGGGTGCTTAGAACAACAATACTCTGAATGGGGAAGTCTGAAGTCATCCACAACCGATGCTCAGTACATACCAGGAGCGTTACCGTCTGTTGACACAAAAATATGAAAAGCCCTCCAAGAATTAAATTCTTCCCTTACAATGTAGCAAGATTGGCGCATGCATTTTCTCCTGATAATTAGCACATAGATCTCCGGCTGCAACAACCTGACACAAGTAATCCTATTAAGGACATGCATGATGTCACAAGCAGACTAGCAAAATAACTCAAGGATTACATTCTTACCTGTGGCTTAAACTCTGGGCCAAGCAGAACATTCAGGGAGTTGCTTACGAATTGTTCACCATATGCAGAAGCATTACATTATCAACATTTAAGACATTTGCTTGCATACCTGTGGCTCAAAATCTAGACCAAGCAAAATTATTGAGGCCTTGATATCTCTGTGAATGATCCGTTGCTGGCAGCATTTGTGAAGATAATGAAACCCTCATGCTGGGCCAATTACCACTTTGTATCTGATTGGCCATTCCAGAAGTTCCCTTACCGACCATATCAACAAGGAATATCTCCATGTACGTGAATGGCAACTACATGAATGATCATCATTCAAGAGGGCAATTTTCAATTCTATATTATGAGCCGTCAAGGCATACAGCCATGCCTTACCTAAATAGTTTGTATTTTTATTGCTGTCTTTATTCGAAAAAGTTAGCTTGATGGGATTCTTTGGTTGCCATATAAGCAATTATTCAATCATATACTATTGTATAGTAGTGAAAAATATGACATTGCATAACTATTGTTCATATTGTTATAATTGCTTACATCATCTCAATATAACTGTTCACAACTATTAACCAGTAAACTTGGAGAAAAATAGTTTTAGAATATTAAAATAAATATGAAATAAATATGGACATTACAAAATATGGTCAACAAAATTTAATTCTTGCATCCAATTGGTTGATGCTTGCGAAACTATTGAATCTAGATGAAAGCATAAGTATACCTGCCTACGGCAGGAACTAATAAGATGCCCATGACATAAAATGACTAAAGTATACCACAAGGATGACTAGACATAAAGTATACAATCACATTCTAGAAAGCGACTGTCACATGGGGTGGTGAAACACTTTCCTTAACTAAACAATTGAAGGACTGAGAATGAGAATGCAATTTTCACCATGTAAACGTTCTTTAGAAAAAAAAAAGTGAAAAACAATGGAAATAGATGCCTGTCACATAAAAGGACTAAAGTATACCTCGAAGATGACTTGACACAAAGCATACAATCACATTCGAGAAAGCAACCGTCACATGGGATAGTGAAACACTTTCCTTAACTGAACAATTGGAGGACTGGGAATGAGAATGCAATTTTCACCATGTAAACGTTTTTTAGAAAAAATAAAAAATAAAAAATAAAAAATAATAGAAATAAATGACCCTGATATAAAAGGACTAAAGTATACCTCGAAGATGGCTCGACACCAAACATACAATCACATTCCAGAAAACAACCGTCACATGGGGCGGTGAAACACTTTCCTTAAATTGAAGGACTGGGAATGCTTCTACCCACACGCTTATAAATTTACATCTTTCCTTGGTTTACTCACAGTCATTGCAATTTAGGCCATTCTTTTTGCTTATTTGAATTGATCAATAGCTGAGAACTAAGCTTCGGTTTCTCAGTTGTTAAAAAGATCAATTATGGCATTTACTTTAATTGATGTTGTTGTTGAGAAACTTGGCGTGATGATAATAGAAGAGATAAACAAGGAGGTCTCACTTGTCCTTAACTTTAGAAAGGACTTTGAATGGCTGAGCAAGAAGCTCACAAATATTAGAGGCTACATCCGAGATGCAGAAGCGCAGACTACACACAATGTGTCCGTGAAAAGATGTATGTTGGATGTCACAGAGATTGCTTGGGATGCAGAGGACATACTGGACGAATGTGTTATTCAATCTAAAGGTACGATTAATGAAAGCCCCCAATCCTCTTGTGTCTGTGCTTTCATCTATTCTCAATTAGTGTTTCGCTATAAAATGGCTCGTCGGATTAAGGATGTGAAAGATAGAATGAAATCCATCATGGAAGATGTAGCGGAGCTCAAGCTTTTTAGGGATGTGACTCATTCAGAGCAACCTTCCACGAGTGCATCGCAGAATGTAAAATGGAGGGGTTCAAGACTAATAGAGAGTGGTTCACGGCTAGTGGCTATTGAGTCCAAGGTTGAAGAGGTCCTCCACCTACTCTACAACCCTGCCGCTCCTGTCATTGCCGTCGTTGGTATGGGCAGCGTCGGGAAGACATTTTTACTGCAAAATGTTTTCAACAGAATAAAGGGTGAATTTGAGAAGTCAATTTGGCTCGCTATTTCTCAGACTTATTCCCTTAAAAAGTTACAAGTTGCTTTGGCATTGGAACTAGATTTGAACGAGGTCATTAATGATAGGATAGATGAGGTGAAGGCAACAGAGTTAATCCATGGCCGTCTAGAGAACACAAGGTCCCTCAAGGTCCCTCATTGTGTTGGACGATGTGTGGAGAGCAACTAGGGAAGATAACTTGATATCTGCACTTGGCCTTCCAACTGGGCCTAATAGCCACTGCAAAATTGTTGTGATGACACAAAGCAGAAATGTGTGCAAAAATATGAATGCTCGTGCTTATGAGTTGCAACCTTTGTCAGAAGAAGAGAGCTGGAACCTGTTTTGTGCTTTTGCCTTCCCTGACTGCCTGCAAAATCGAGTACCACATCATCTTGAAGGGATTGTTCGACAAATAGAAGGGGAATGTGGGAGATTGCCCTTGGCTGTTAAAACAGTGGCAGCATCTCTGGCGGGCGAGAGATCATCAAAGGAGTGGGAATCCAAATTGAGGCAGGTGAAAGCGGCATCTTGTACCGACGACTCAATTATGCAGATTCTCAAGTTGAGTTATGATTCTCTCCCTGCTCATGTTAAGCCTTGTTTTGCATATGTTTCTTTCTTTCCCGAGGATGACGAAATAGATTACCGATATCTCATAAACCTGTGGTTAGTAGAAGGATATATTCCTCAAGGAGAGGACCAGGACCAGCTAGATATTGGATGGACTTGTATATGTCATCTTCACAGTCTATGTCTGGTCGAGAGAGTAGGCAACATGTATGATCAGAATGATAGAAAGTTCAAATTGCATGATTTATTGCTTGATTTGGCCATCAGTCTAGCAAAAGAAAGTCAATGTGCATTTAGAGCAGAGGAAGCCTTCAGGAAAGGTCCAAACAATGTGCAAACGAGTAGTAGGTACCGAAGGATTTTAATGGGCAAGAAACACATGGGAGATGGTAATGTAGATGCAATGGAAAGCAACATGGCATATTATTCATCGTGTCTTCGCACTCTATCTTTCTCACAAAATGGAGGCATTCAAATTATCCCAGAAATCTTGCTTAGTGGTGCGAGGGTATTACGTGTTCTTGACTTGAGTGGCACTGAAATCTCATCATTGCCCACTTGTGTTGGAAATTTGAAGCTCCTTAGAGTTTTGAATTTAAGTGGGACAAAAATTGTCGAGGTACCAGAATGTGTGAAAAGCAATAAGAGTCTTCGCTTCCTTGACATTTTTGTGTGCCAGAATCTAGAGCAGTTGCCTCAGTGGATTGGTGAGCTCAATTGCTTGGAACATCTGGATATATGCCAAAACCGTGTGACAAAATATGATGGATCAATGCCCAAGGGAATATCAAAGCTTGTGTCTTTATAGATATTGAGAACAAATCACCAAAACAAACTATCCGTTGAAGATAATGAATTATTAAAGTTGAAGCATTTTGTCAATTTAGTCAACCTCCGTAAAATGTGCATATTTGTTTGGCACGAGGGTGAATTGAAAAGTATAGAAGATGGAATCCTTGCCACGTTGGTGAAGATGTGCAAGTTGAAAATGGTCAACTATTATTCTGATGAAGGTAATCCTTCACCTCTATCAGAGAAAATGTTAGCTATGAAGGATCTTGAATACCTTCGCCTGTATTCCTTTGCAGTGCCAGATTGGATATGTGGCTTCTCAAATCTGATGCACTTGAACTTACACAACTGTTATTGTGTTCAATATCCAGCACTAGAAATTATGCCCAACTTAATAAAATTAGAGATATGGGAAAATGATTTTGCAAGGCATTGCCAAAAGGGTTCGGGAAGTCCAGGGGATTCCTTTAGCTGCGTGATTTTAGAATTCACTCATTTTCAGTGTTAGAGGAGTTTTTAGAATTAGAGGATGGAGTGATGTCACGTCTTGAGATACTAGATGTAATGGGGTGTTCCAATTTGAAGAAAGTTTCATGTGGATTGGAGCTCTTGAAAAATCTGAAAGAGTGCCACTTTTATAGTACAGGAGTAGATGAAATGTTTGAGGAGGGTAGGGAATTATGGAATAAAATGAAATCCAATAACCCCAATGTTGTTATTAGTACAAAGTAGGACGAGTGATCTTTATAAATCTATTTCAATTCATTATCATATGTTTGATTTATGTGTAAAGAAAAATGTGTATAGAGAAGTTTTGACACTTTTAAAAAAATATTAATATAATTTATTATTATTTATTAATTATGTTGAAGGCATTTCTTAAATGAATTCAATTTGTTGATTTCTATTATCAATGGTTTAGAATGTGTTAGAATAATGCAAGACCATTGAGAAAGATTTGACCATAGAAAAAATAGCTAATATCAATAAAAAAATATTTTTATAGAAATCAAATCTAAATTATATTCTTTTCTAATGAACCAAAGAGATAATATCACTACTTTAAAAATCTATTTTTTTTTATAAATCAAATTTCTACATATTCCCACATTTTTTTTAATTATATTTTTCCTGAAGAAGCAAAAGATAAATATATAGCTTATTGTATAAGTCATAATTTACTTTCATTACAAATAATTAGAATTGTTATAATTATTCAAGTTTTAAGAATTTTCTACATGGAATCTAATGAACGTGTATAGTATAAGAAATAATATGAAGATAAAATCTCTACATACTCTTACATTCATTTTTAAGTTACAATTACTTTTAAAAAAACAAAAAATAAAAATCTAAATTTTTGTATAAATCATAGTTTTACTTTCATTGCAAAACATTTTAAATTCTTTATTTTGTAGTATTGTTTCAATTGTTTGATTTTTTAGATTTTTTCTAGAAATAATGTAATTGTATATTTTTAATTACTAATAAATATATTATGGCTATTATATATACTTTCTATCTATATTAATTATAAATGATTCAATTTAATAATATTGTTAAATTTATTTATTTTATTGCTAATTAATAAGTTTTAATATAGAAAAAAATTCATGAAATCTCTTTGAGAACATGTAGAGGATCAAGATATAAATGATGAAGAGGTAAAATCACTATTTAAAAAGTTAAACTATTTTGAGATGAAATATCTACATCCTCTTACATTCCTTTTCAAATTATAATTATTTTAAGGAAACAAATGATGGACATCTAACTTATAGTATAAATCACAATTTTACCTTCATTACAAAATATTTGAAACTCCTTAGTTTGTAGTG
This sequence comes from Sequoia sempervirens, assembly GCA_007258455.2. Lineage (NCBI taxonomy): Eukaryota > Viridiplantae > Streptophyta > Pinopsida > Cupressales > Cupressaceae > Sequoia > Sequoia sempervirens. The sequence continues at coordinate 125,426,846 of VDFB02026320.1, forward strand.
TGATTTTAATTATTTAATTTTTGAATGTTTTTATTTTCTGAAATTAATATTTTAACTAAATTAAAATAATTGATGTACTTAATTGAAGGAAAAATAATAATATATAGATAAATATAATTTATTCTATATATAAGAAATTTTATTTTTGTATGTTAGATTATAATATTATGAAGGAGCATATATTTAAATTAAAAGTTATCATTTGGTTAAACTATTTAGGAGTCTAAAAGATAGATTGGGCCCACTTGAAAAGATAACTCCAACTCCCTACCATATAAAAGTGGAGTCGAGATAATTTTTCAAAGGGTCTCTTTATGACAAAAGATAGAAAAACATGATTACATACAAATGGGTTTTATTGGTCTTTCAAAGATCATTGAGTGCCACTTCATCATGCAATAAACCTATTATCAACAATCTATTTCTATTACTTAATGCATTAAGGCTTCGAGGATAATTTGTTTTTTAAACAAATGTTCCTCTCCATATCCATCTTTATCTTCCTCTTTATCTCTGTCTCCTTATCCCTCTCTCTCTCTCTCTCTCTCTCTCTCTCTCTCTCTCTCTCTCTCTCTCTCTCTCTCTCTCTTCCCTCTTCTATATATCCATATTTATATCCCTACCTCTCCCTCTTTCTCCCTCTCTCCCTATTGCAAATATAACATGAGTCTATTTATAATGGAGCTCGATTATCTTCTCAATTCAAAAATTTTATTTTGGTCATGTTTGGGTCCATATAGGTGGATGCATAGTTTATTTGAATCTATCATTTCTCTAAATTTATACTTTTGTTGGAACATATTATAGTGCCCTAGGCTAGAAGTCACATTCACTAGGAAATGTGTATACCAAATATGTAAAATATCTGATCCATCTCTATCTCTATGTCTTTTCCCCATCTCTAACTCTTTACCTCTCCCTACATCTCTCTCTTCTGCCTCTATCTTTCCCACTATATCTCTCTTTATATCTTCCTCTTTCTATCCCTATCTCCTCTCCCTCTTTATATATCTCTCTACTTTGCCTATATCCTCTCTCTATTTCTCTCCCTCTCTCCCCCTTCATCTCTTATTTATATATCTCTCTCCCTCTCCATCTCTCTCTCATCACACACACACACTCCATATTTCTTTGTCCCTATCTCTATCTCTATATCTCTCTCACTCTCTCTCTCTCTCTCACATAATCCTTATTTCTCCATCCCCATATCTATCTCTATCTCTCCTCCATTTATCTATCTCTCTCTCCCCCTCTCTCTATTGCTTCTCTATCTCTCTATCTCTCCATCTCTCTATTGCTTGTCTCTATCTCTCTATCTCTCCATCTCTCTATTGCTTGTCTCTATCTCTATCCCTCTCCCTTATCTCCCCATATCTCTCATTATCTTCCCATTTATCTATATATTCCTTTTTCTCTCTCCATCTCCCTCTCCTTCTCCTCTATATCTCTATCTCCCTCTTCCTCTTCCTTTATATATCTCCATCTCTTCATCTTTATCTCCCTTTTATTATTCCTTTATATATTTCTATCTCTTCATCACTATCTCCCTATCTCTCTATCTTTATCTCTCCCTCTAGGTCTATCTCTGTCTATCTACTTGTCTCCCTCTTCCTCTCTTGATCCATCTTCATCTTTACCTCTATCTTCCTCTCCCCCCCTCTATCTCTAGACATGCCTCCCTCTCTCTATCTATCCATATCTCACCATATCTCTCTCTCTCCCTCTTCCTAGACCTCTATATCTATATCTCTATCTCTATATATTTCTTCTTTCATCTCTCCCTCTATCTCTATCTCTATGTCCTTTTAAATCATCTGTAAATGTAATTCTTGATTTTATTTTATGTTTGAACCTTGAGCCACAATGGTATCAAAGGTATGGAAGGCCCTAAAGTTTGTGCCTAGGTTTACACATGATATTTTATTTGAACCCCACTACATCATTCCTCTTGCAATATTTTTTGTTCTATAAATCTACACCCTCTACAAATTTGTAACATTTTTAATTTGGAAGGAGAATTTTATAAATAAATATTAACCAAAAGGATTTAGGAAATTGACTAATCTTCAAATATTGAGGATTTTTTTTGGAAGGAGGAATGATGTAGTAAATATGGTTAAATTATGTGCTTAGCCTAAGAAAAGTGGTAAAAATGTGTTTCTAGCATTGGATTTTTGGCAAAAGGAATTAATATTATTATTTCACATTTTGTTACCTAGATACTAAACAAAAAACCAAGGCTTTAAAATTACAAGCAAGGTAAAAGGTGTTGAAATGCTAGTTTTATTAATTTAACATATTATTGGTATGTTCATTATTTTGTACCATTGCATTGACAAATTCTTTATTTGCTAATTTTAATATTAAATGGATGTGGGAGATTATGGTGAAAAATATTCTATAATTATAATGAAATAAGTTCTATATTTTTAGGATTGTGTTCAACACTAGTGCTCAATATTTTTATTGTGAGAATAATGAAGCATCATTTTGCTAGGAAGCTCAACTAATTTGGAAGTAGCTAGGAAGAGTGCCTACATGTAATCTATATCATTATACACCTACAAAATACTAGTCATTTTTAGTGCAAAATATTTAGTTAAATGGTTTGTTTGGTGTGAAAATTTTTCTATTTATCTTATTTGAAAAAAAAAATTATGTTAAAAATGGTTGCATTATGGACTATGTAGTTGGTGCTGGTGACTAAACTTTCTTAGTCTAGGATCTTTTATGTATTTGGCTTTATTGTTATCATCTTATATAACTAATATTAGAATATTTTTTACGGGTTCCATTTTGATTAAATCTACATAGGTGTTGCCTCTTTTGATCCTCCATATCCCTATAAATTTCTATAAGCTTCCAAAAAGTTGAAAAAGCTCAAAGTCCAAAAGTGTTTTGGTCATTTTTTGGTGTTTCTATGAATTTGTGGGTTTCTAGTGGACTACTAAACTTATTTCTCTTATTTTATGTCTAGTCCTGATAGCCATTCTCATATAGAATCTCTATAAAATCTAGTGGATCTTCTTTTCCTTCTATATTCGTTCATTTCCTCCTTTGTGGGATTTTGATGTTCAACTATACATCTCCTATTCCCTTATACCCCTCACTTCCTCTTTTTGTGGACTTTCAAGGTCTTTCAAGATGTCATATTTTAACTTTCCTCATCTTGCATTTGATCCTTCTCCACTCCCAATCCCCACACGTTCTTAATTCCTCCCCTAATTTGTCATATTTCAAAGTTGATCTAGACTTCTTCATTATCCCCACATTCACTTCACATATCCTCTTCTATAAAGGGTGTGTGCATAATGATAAGGGATTAAAAAGTGGCCAAAACCACTTCTTGGCCTATTGTGCATATAACGTGAGCATGTTATAAATGCAATCACTTTTTTCTTTACATAAAGCAAAAAATACATGTTTTTAAACCTTTTTTTATACATAATACAAGTGTATTATAACAAAAATGTGTTATAACTTGTCTTGGAAACCACCAACTCTTAGGATTGGATTTTCCTTGCGCATTCAACCCAAAAATGTATTTTTTTTGTAAAATATAGAAAATTAATTAAATATTGAGTGTGCTCTCCATCAAGTTTGCACTTTTTTTATGTTGATCTAAAAAAATTCCACAATAATGTCAAAATCTCTCTTATCTTTCTAACCATACAATTTTTTTATTTTTAAATATGATAAGGTTTTAATCTAGTGCTTTTATCAAAAACTTATGTATAATGTTTGTTATGTCATTTTTTATCTATTCATCTAAATTTGAAATAAATTACATTTTTACATTCTACACTATTATATACACATTCAAAAAGAATTTGATTAGTTTTAAAAATTATTAGTGGGGAGCATGCTCATATTTTCATTTTTCATGGTATGTCCACTTTGAAAACTACTAAAAAATCATATATTTATTAAGAAAATAGCATAAAAGTCAAGCATACACTACATTATGTTATCTAATGTTCCATTGAGATGATTTATGAAATGCTTTTAAAAAATTCAAAATTTTAGGGGGAGCATATCAGATGCTATGTTATATTTTTCTAACAAAAATAGGATAATTGTGTGCTCCCCCTATTTGAACATCTTAATCTCCACTAACAAATAGCATTTTAGAAGCTTGTGACATACCCAATATTTACTTGAAAATCACCCAATTTTTAACTAAGAAAGTGAATAACTCATGTTTCCAAAAATAAAGAAATAAAATTTTCTTTTTCAATAACTTACTTGTATATTGCATAAATAATTTTCACATGTCATTGCATAAATGAAACAACATAACATAATTCCAAGTAAATGAAACTCATCTTTTCAAATACAAATTACAATAGATTCATGATCATATATATTTACAATTTCATAACTTACAAGAGTTCAAGGTCAAGGTGTCCTCTTCTAGATCACACTTCTTCTATTTCACAAGTCTTGGCAGCCATTTGCAAGAGGGAGAGCATCACCCAAGTGCTTTTCCTCCAACCACAGACTTAGCGGTCCCCTGCACACCTTCCTAACTGGAAGTGGCCCTACCCTTCGAGAAAGAGTTTGGTATGAAAACCTCTAGTAATGACTATCTAAGTATTTGGTGTTGTGTTCTAAATAACAAGTACGATCATACAACTATGAATACCCTCCAACCATGCATGGCACTATTGACTGGCTATGCAAACCTGAAACAAAATTAGCTAAAAAAGTGTAAGCAACAACTTTTACACCTACTTTGGCCAAAGTTTTGACATATATAATCAATCCACTTTCTAAGAAGTGTTGTATGGTTGGATGAGAAACCCATCTGAGGCATGACTTTCCCATAGTCACTCACATGTATCTGTGAGTGCATACCAGCCATGTGTGTATCTGTCTCACCTCTTTGGATTACTCACCCAGTGGATGGCCTAAAGTTTAGTTCCCTAAGAGTGAGCATGCATTTTTTGGAAAAACAACTTAGATTTGATCCACATCATGCTAGACAAATGGTCGAAGCTTGATCCACCCCTTTTGTATTGTTTTTTCTTTTCTCTTTGTCTTTAGCAGTGTACGCATATGCCTTAATGATGCTCTTTATATCATTTTCATGTGTGTTCTTTTGTGCCTATGTCAGTTTTCCATGGGATCTTGATCTTGGGGGCTTGATCACCCCTCGTGATCGTTGTCATCCTATCTTACTGGCATTAGTGCACTTAGACCCCTCTTGAATTGAGTTTGTCTACTTTAGTGTGAGTTTGAAGCAAGTTCATCCTCTCACTAAAGTGGGGGCTAAATGTAGTGTCAAAAAATGTCATCTGTGACATTTTCACACTTTTTTAGGTCCTTGTTAAAATTAAGCTTAAAATGATGTCTTGAGTTAGTGTTGTAATGTGTTTGACACACTCACATTAGGTCTTGGGTCCTTGTAAACTAAATGAACTTAATTGTACTTTATTTAAGGTGTTTTATAGTGTTGTACCACACTTTCACACTTTTCTAGGGTTTTCATAAATAATTGGGCTTCTTTATGCTTTAATTGGCCTTATTTTGTATCTACAAGCCTAAATTAATGCATCTTTTCGAGGATAATCCCAATGTAAAACAACATCTGGGTGTTTTTAGGTTGTGTGGCTTATTTTTAGTGATCTGGAACTCATACACCACTTTGGGATTATGAGTCCCACCTAGGGTTTTGGGTCCCGATCTAGATTTTACACCTTTCTAAGCATTTTTGAAAAGGTGTCCCATAATTATGCCTAATGGGACTCATATGCCACTTTTGGCATATGAGTCTCGTGTGGCCCAAAATTAAATTTAATTCAAATTCTTGGCAGGATTTTATCCTCCTAGATCTAATGTCGGCCTGTAGTGCTGTAATTTTGGGAAATTAGGCATAAACAAGCATAAATACAAGGTTATTTCACTCATTTTCACCTAAGAATTCAAGAGATCATTCTAAGCCTTCAAGTATTCATGCATTATAGCAAATTAGAGCATTCAAGAGTCTTCAAGAGTTGATTATCAAGTGATTTAGAGCATTATTCAAGCATCAAGCATCATGTCAAAGCCCTCATGCATCTTGTTTGTTTTTGAGCTAACAATTGTGATGTAGGGTTTTATGATTCAAGCTAGCATTTAATTCAAGATCTATCACATTTAAGCAAGAGTCAAGATCTGCATCCATTAGAGCCATTTCATACATGTTCGCAACACTTTATTGCTAGGGTTTGGTGAGTTGCAACATTACATTTTGTTCATTCATCATTCTTCTTTCGTATTTCATTTCATTTCAAAGTTTGATTACCAAAATGGGGTTTGACCAAGGTAAACCCCTTTCTACTAACAAAACAACATTTTTCCCTCTCTTCAGTGTGTGATTTGCAAATCCAGGTTGAAGACATATTGAAGAGAAAGTTTGGAGAAAGTTGTCAAGTGTTCAAAGTTGACAATGTTTTCACCTTGCATTGAGGATCATTGGAGAACATCAGTAGGCTACAAATTGAAGATTTAGATCTAGAAATTAGGTGGAAAGGACAATGCAAACATAGACGATCAGTTTCATAATGTGAATTTCCAAAAAACTGTCAAATTTGTAGATTTCAGAAGTTCTAGACACCTCTCTGCTAGATTTCAGTTTCTGCCCAAAAACCCTAATTTGGGACTAAATCACCTAGACTGGCATATGAGTCCCAACAAGCTTTAAAACCAGTGTTTTCAATATTTCAAGCCTTCATCTAGTCTTCCTCAGGTTTCCAGGTGCACAATTTTCATTTCTTAGCTTTTTGTTTTGATTTACATGCATTTTTAGGTCATTTAGTGAAGTATTGCATTGCATTAGGTTTAAGGATCAGGTCTTGCATTTCATTTGTCTCTCTAAGCCCTAGATTGGTGGTGAATCCCTCTTTAGTTTATAATCAGACCCTAGGAAAACCCTATTGCAATATCTCTTTCTCCTTTGTACACCTTAGGTTGAGATCTGTAGGGTTTTCCTTGAATGAGAGTGAAGATTGTTATTGTATCTCCCAAGCATAAAAGCAACAAAAATTCAACCTTTCAAAACCATTTAAATATTTAGCCCCATTTAATGCTCAAACCCATAATTGACCAAGTTCAAGTGATTCCTTAGTCATTAAGTTCTAATTATTTCCTAGTGAATCTATCTTTGATGACTTTATCAAGATTGACCTAGAATGCCTATGTCCCCTAGAACCACCAAATTTAATCTACACATCCTAGTGCATCCCTAGTGTCAATCCTAAGATGAAATTGAATTACCTAGTAGCTACAAAGTCAAAGCCAATCTTGGCATGGTTTCCCAACACCACCAATATCTCATTAGTATGGAATAGTAGAGACTCACTTTTCCACCTATGTAGGAAGCTATCCTAGATATTGTGCTACACTATCTTCTACACTTCACAGATGAGGAACTAACTACTCCCATTGAGCACTTTTATGGCATGTGAATTATTACATAGTTCAAAATATTTGTGAAGAAAGTATCACACTCAAGTTACTTGCTACTTTATTTAAAGACAATGCTCTTAATGGTATTGATCCTTGGCACCTCTATTAATAACTAATCGGGGTCAAGTTACTTGATAATCAATAAGTTTAAAGAAAAGGGTGATGTTGCTTCACTATCGAAACAAATTACCACTATAAAGAGAGATCTAATGGAGATGTTGGATGAGATCAAGAATAGATTTCAAAAGACATGGTAGTGGATCTGAATAGAGGTCTTCTTTCCTCTCAATAATGACATGCATTTTCTACATGAAGGTAAGAGATTTTAATATTTTTATGATGGTGGAATCAAAATAAGGAAACTCTCTCTCAAATGCACATGTGACATCAACATTACTACTAAGAGTGACCTACTCTAAATTGGAAGATTGTCTCCTCACCTTCCCATGCCACTGTTCCCTAACATCCAACCTTCATAATGGCCCACACCCATAGAACAACCTACAAGTATTCCTCTGTTACTGGGATTTATCTTGGGTGTTCCCCTCGTCAATTGAAGACTTCTTCCAATGGAAAGACCCTACTCACAACCCAACACTTCAAAAACTGTGGGATTTTTCCTTCCCTCATGTTGCTTGGGGTCTATGGAAAGAACGAAACAATAGAATTTACAGAGATAAGGATTCTTTAGAGGTCATAGTGTTTGATAAAATAATCAGATTTATGAAAGAAAATTTCAATGCAATCCCCCATAAGGGTTCTAACACCGAGAAAGTGGCTTGTTCTTCCTATGATCTTACTATTGCTAAGGAATGGAATATTAGTTTTGATATTTCATGTGCTCCCAAACATGCTAAGAAGGACAGGGAGGGTGTCTGCTGGACTTTTCCGCCTAACGGTTGGATCAAAGCCAACTTTGATGGGGCGGCTAAAGGTAATCCTGGGGCGGCGGGTTGCGGCGGAGTTATAAGGGATTCTTTTGGCAAATTTCTAGGTGTGGTTGCTACCCCCCTTGGCTCACAAACCAATCACTTAGCTGAGGGTGCCAGAGCTTTTCATGTCATAAATTTGGCTTATAGCCTGAATTTTAAAAACCTTTGGCTTGAAGGGGACTCAAAAAATATTATTGAATGTCTTCTAGGTAGGTCGCCCCTCTTGTGGACCATAAAGTCTTGGATTGATGATGCTATTTCGACCTTAGCTAAGTTTGATAATATAAAGATATCCCATGCCTATAGAGAAGCCAATGCTGTGGCAGAATTTTTTGCAAATGAAGGGGTTAAAAGCAAAGGACAGTGCACTTGGCTGAACATTAACGATTTAGGTGTTAATGTTCGAGCCTTATTGAACTATGATGTGTCACATGGGAAATATGTTTCACCTCAATAATAATGATAGAATGGGGTAAGTACATCACTATCATTAGATTGCATGGGGCCGAGCTAACTTGCTTATCCTGTAAGTTTGCTTGGCATGCTTTGTGGGCTCACAGGTTTGGCAAGACCATTTCGAGTAAAGATTTCATCTCTGTCTGCTTTACTATGCTTGCTAAAATGGGAGGAGATAGAAAAAGAGTTGAGTTGGACAGCTTTGAGATGCACACAAGAAACACTAAAGCGTGGAACAAAGTTAAAAGTGGGGGCTTACTCCCTTTTCTAGAAAAAATCCATGGGTCTAATCAAGAAGCTACTGAGCTTTTTGAGAGGAATTGAGATAATGGGGAAATTACCCTTTTTGGCAGGAAAGTTAAGCTCGATGAAAATCTCATTGCTGAAGTGACTGGCATGTCCACTCAAGGAAAAATTTTCTAGGACGGGAATTTCTCTGATGAAGCGGTGGTCAAATTTCCAAAGAAAGACAAGGAAAGATTGAAATTGGTGAAAGTTTCCAACAGTTACTTTGAGGCCGACACCATTAAAGCTCTCTGAAGAAAAAATATTCGCGTCATTATGGAGTATATCACCTTGGATGGTCGGTTCACTAGGGTCTATGGCTATCATTTTGCCTTGCTCAATCATTTTCGCTACAAGGTTAGGGATTCTCTCCCCTATGATCTTCTCTATTCCTTAAGAAAGAGTCTGGAAGACCATAAGAAAAAACATAAAAGATATCCTATTTCACATAATGGTCTGATTAGGTTAATTTTTGAACATTTCCAAAATATGTCAGCCCTTGCTAACCTGGATGCCTCTTCGGCATCTGAGGAGGATGATACTAAACCTAGTTGTTCGGGGAATAAACCTAATTTGAGTCCGGTAAGGACGGTCCTGGTTCCACCCTCTGTCTAGACTGGCAAGAAAACCCAAATCCATAATCCCCAGTTTGTTAAAGTCTGCCCGACTTCTGATCCTGGAAGCTCCACTCCTAAAGCCAAAGACGCTAGAAAGAATCTCCTTGTCAAAAACCTTGTTTCGTATTATGAAGACTCCTGATTTTGAGGACTCTAGTGCAAATAATAATTCTTCCTCTATTGTCCCGTCGATGGATAGAGATGTTAGAACTGGGTCTCCTAGAGCCTCTGACCTTGCTAAAAGTTGTTTCAATCTTGATAGGGAACCTTCTACTAACTTTCTGGGTATAGCTAGGAGTAATGTTGTGGATCATTTCAGAATGTCAAAATGGGTTTTTCACAAAATCAATGATCTGAAAATAAAAAACTGGGCCCTCCAGAGTAAATTGGAAGAAATGGATGCTAAGGTTTCTGCATTATGCAAGAAGGATGTAGAGCGTATATAGAACACAGCTAGTAAAGAGATCCAGGACAATGCGAGTAAGGACAAAAGGATTGAAACTGACTTGGAAAAAATGAAAAATGTTTTGAAGATAATTACTGAACAGAATAACAGGATGGCAAGACATAATGCCATCATTATCAACGCTATGACTGAAAAACTAGATAAAGCTCAATAGGGGTCCTTGGTTGTTGATTTGGAAGAGGTGAAAGATAAAAACCAGGAAGATGACATTGGGATTTCGAAGAGAACCAGGGCCAATCTAAAAAGGAAGGCCCCCCCATGCCACAAATGATTCAAACTTTCAAGAAGGGTGTCCAGGATATGTAGGATCTAGAGGCCAAGACTGAGTCTGTTCTGAAGACTCTGGGTTAATTGTTGTTGGTTTTTTGGCATGCGTTTCGGCTGGTTCTTTGTTTTTTCTTCTTGGCTTTTTTGGCTGGTTGCTGTTTATTCTAAATTTTTCTTTTATTGCAGCCTGTTTAATTCATTGGACTTTTCTGTCCTTTCTTTTGTTGTTGAAACTGGTTTTCTGGTCCGAAACCCTTTTTTTTATCATTTTATGGTATTACTCCTTTGTAGTGTCCCTCCATCTGTGATATCATCATATTGTTTTCAATTGTGGGAGATAGGGTATCATTTGATTTTAATTTGTTTATTGTTATTTCTTTGATGAAATAAATAATATTAATAATTTATTTAGTTTAAATAAATTAAGGTGAAAATATTTATTAAAATAAATATATTTTATTGTAACTAAAAAAAGATTAAATTATTAAATATTTATTAAATATTTAATAGTTGATCTATTTGGTTCTTGTATTAAAGAGTCAATTATAAAATATTGAATAGGGGTAGTGGCTGGCTTACAATCGTAACTGATGGAAGTGCAACGGTCTACTGATGGGAGTGTAAAAGACACCATCAAAGAAATTATAATAAGTGATAGAAGTCGAACGGTTCCCCGATGGGAGTGGAAAAGACACCATGAAACAAATTATAAACAAGAATTATTCTGGAGGGAGGGGGAGATAACTAAAAGAGGGGCAATGAGATTATTTTCTCAGATGCAAAAATGGATTCGGGTATTCTTCTTGCCGTGAACAAAATTTTGGGGGTTTTTGGGAAATTGGACTACTGTAAAATTTTGCTAAGGAGATAGGAGCCGAGAGTGATATTGGGAGAGCTTTGCATCCACCTTCAGTTTAGCTAAATGACTATAACAGGTTTCATTGCTTTCTAATTCTCACCCTTGTTGATCTTGCATTGAAATAGATTTTAAGAGAGGATTTTCGAAGGAATTCTTAGTATAACTTTGTAAAAACCATTTTCTGGGTGTGTTCTGCAAAACATTATTTGAAGGATCTAAAGATTTATATGAAATTTTAGTTTGAAGGTATTGAAGGTTTAAGTGATTCGTAGAACTCAATGAGCATCTTTCTTACAAACCTTTGCACAATATAATTTTTCTCATCTGAAATTATTTCCCTGCATCCAATAGGTCGGTGGATATAAACCATCGTTGGCTTTTATTTCTTTTTTTGGCCGCGTCTTAATGAAATCTGGTTTCAGGTCATCATTCCTCTTATTCATCGATGGTCATATGAAGTATTCTTCTTGACTGTTGAGTGTGTGTCGTACAACTATTACACATTATAAAAGAAACATAGTAGTGAACAACAGTATGAATATTGTTTATGTAAAGACTGCATTCAAAATGTGTTGCACGGTATGTGCACTACTCTGAGTATTTAAATGCTCTGGCTTTTGATTTTTACGCATGTATTTAAGCTGTGATGAAATGCCTCTCTGTAAACACCTATCCTTGCATTGTCCTGTAGTCACTTCACCTTATAGCCAAATAGTCAATTGGTAATATGTCTTAGATTCTTCTTTTTTTCTTACCAATCGATGGACAAGTAATTGGGCCGATTCCATTGGCAACCTGTAACATCTGTAGTACTTCATAATAGAAAATTTAAAAGGTTTAAATAATCCCTCTGATTCCATTGTCAATCTAACGCAGCTGCTGCACTTGAGCATAATAGGAAGTTTAAAGATTTAAATAACCCCACTAATACCAATGGTAATCCATCACAGTTGCAGCACTTGAAAGTAAAATATTTTCAAGGTTCTAACATGACAGAGAGAAAGGGAAAAGTTTAATTTCTAGATTTCAAACTGAGCGCGTCTCTGGAAACTCGCTGCCAAACAAAAATGCATCTGGTTCAAAAAGAAAAAAGTTGTACATTAATTCTCCTTCTCTTAAGTCACGTATTTGCACCTCACCTTTCTCTTCCCTTCAGTCCTGTGGATAACTTTTGAGATTTGATAATAATGCAAGTAGATGGCAATATTTCTAAATTCCAATATTCACTTTCTAATATACTTGGCAACCTGTCACTGTTACGCCATTTAGAGTTGAGGCATTGTACATAAATAAATAGTCTCCCTGAAACCATTGGCAACCCGTCACAGCTGCAAATTTAGACTAGCAAAGGTGTAGTAAATTAAATAGCCTCTCTGATTTCAAATTCAACATGTCTTATCGCTGATATTATATACTAGCTTGTGTGCCTCATTCCTGTTGGCCGTTGTTCTTAATTTGGCTGGCATTTGTCGTAATCATGAGGATCTATAATTGTAATGCCTTGCAAGTATGTCCGTAACTTATCTAAACTAACAAGCTGAGTTAAGATGTTTACTTAATAGGGGTTTTCTTTTATGTTCATAAGGAATTTAGAGGATAGAATTCCGATCACATCTTTGTATGATAAACTAGAGGTCTTACTTATAGGTTAATACACTCAACTGAAATGCAAATAAGGTCATTGGAATGTTTTGTAATTTAGATAATAACAATAATGATACTTAAGTATTTTGGACTGGAGGTATATATATATATGTAATGAATAAATTTAATAGTTGTGTTAAGTAAGCACTTGAATAAGTTGAAGATAAAAGATTTCAATTAGGACGTACTCTTCTTTCTATGTTAGTAAAAATTGGTCTTTTGTAGTTAGTGTTTAAGATAAAAGATGGTTTATATTATTAGGGTGAAATGGATTAGAAAATATTATTTAAAAGAGTATAAAATTTGGTGCAACAATCAAATGCTAAATCGAATTTTTTTTGTAGAGAGATGAGTAAGTTGAATAAAAAAAAAATTAGTGTATAGCACACATAGGAAAATGCTAATTTGATATCGAGGTAGCTACTAGAGAATTCAATTATATTAGAAATGACATCAAGATTAATGTTGTGGATGATGGTTTATAGCAAATGATGAAATTAGTAATATTAAGTCAATTAGAAGAATTAATTTGAAATAGGAAGAAAGTATAATGTCATTTTGAAGGAAGGTCTTTTTCTTAATAAACATATTCTTATCCCTCATAGGTTGATTATGATTGGCTAATGGATACTCTTGGAAAATAGGTAATGGAATCTTTCATATTTATTTTTGAGACCTAGGAATTGTTATGTGAAATGAACATTTTTGTATAAACATTCATTCATGTAATTGTGTGACGTGAATATTAGTGTGATTGTTTTATATTTATAAGTTTATGAAGTAGATAGGGATATGTTGAAGTTAAGAAAATTTCTTGGTTAGCATAGTTTTATTTTGGTAATTAGGAGAATTGATAGTTGTAAGAGTTGACTGTTTATATTTGGATAAATGTAGGGTTTATGTAAATTAGATGATTTGCTAAATGATGACTACCTCCTTATTCCCCTTCTTCGTAAGTTCTCTATAAGGATGCTTACTTGTTTTCACAATTGATTTGATGGTCTGAGTTGGTTGGTTCTTGAATTGAGATTTCGTTCTTAATTATTTTACTTGGATTGTCAGTTAGGGGATAACTTTCTGGCAATTGAGTTTCTAATAAATGAGGTTCTTATATGGATAGTTATTTAGAACTTTAAGATTGTAATTGGCCTGTTTGTTGAGAAGATTGATTTTGTTCAGATTGATAATGTGAATAGATAATTTTTGTTGTTGCCATGTTGCTGATTTTTATGAAGGTGATTTACGTACCACTCTAAGGGATTCTTGTGAGGAGAAAATTGAGGTCTCCCGTGGAATGCCTAATTGGTGGCTTTTGGATGTTGAGTGATTTTTGTTGAATTAAAGGTTGATTTTCTTCTATGATTCCTTTTTGAGGTGACACCATTGTTGATATATGGATTGTATTTGTGTTTTAGAGTTGATTGATTTGTGGATGGGGTTTGATGAAACTTTCTTTGTGTGGCTTTTCGGAGTTAATCTCATATTTGAGGGAAATTTTATCCTTGTGTTGGAATTATTGGGGAAAAACTTTTGTTGCTTCATTTTACCCTCGTTTGTGGGTTTTCATTCTTTTTGGCTTCCAGAGGCTTGAGAGATGATTGTCAGTTGATGTTCTCTCTTTATGTGCCCTTGATGTGGCAAGTGTTTTGATATCATGATTTTAAAAGGGTTGTACATGAATTGTTGAGACTTTGATTATGTGTTTATAGCGAGATGGGTAATGCCTCGCGTGGTTTGGTCTTGAGATTATTTGCTTTATCTGTTACGGTACAACCCTTGCTTGGTTTCTTGGTTTTTATGTTGTTGGGTCTCTAGGGAGAGTGGCTCCTCGTGGGGGCCGGCCCCGCTTAAGGGGAAGGGCACAGGATAACCCACGAGTGAGTTGGTAACAAGTGAAAACCTAATAATTAACTTAGGAGGGTTGGGTAGTAATATCATTATTTAAAATATGGATACCTCATCTTCATTAGTGCTTCTGCAGACTAATGGAAGGCTGAGAAGGCCGTGGTTGGCAAGGTCATGACCTCGTCTTCACAAGAGGTCTACGGCTCCGCATGAGTCACCCTATGGACTGGCGCCTCCAATTGGGAGGAAGAGCACAGGACATCCATAGATGGGACCGACGCCTCCAGTTGGGAGGAAGAGAGACTGACAGGCCCATGTAGGACTATGCGATGACACTCTCTCCTAGCTGCCCATGTGTTTTACTTTATTGTGTTCCTCTCGAAGTATGTTATGGGAGTTGGTTTAGATTGTGGTTGAATGGGCTTATATTGATTTATGGAGTCTTGCCTTGATACATCTTTGGTGTACTTTGTCGTCTTATATGATCTCATTGATATTTGACTTATGACCTTGTACTCTTATGGTACTATGATATGATGTTATTGTATTGTTTAATTGCAATTTGAATTGTACGGCGTTTATTAATTCAGTTTCATTTGGAAGTACTTCATGATCATCCTTTGGTTACTTGTTTATTGGTCATTGCTTTGATTTATGTGATGGGATTTGTGACTTTAGGTTATTATGTTGACTCTGGTAATCCTTGAGTTTTATGATACTTTTGTTTGTTGTTGAGTCTTGTGGTTCCTTGTTTGGATGTTCTTGGTTGTGGTATCTTTCTGTCAGCCCCTTAGCACGGGGGGTGGGTCTTCGGACCCACGTGGTCGGGTGGAATGTGCTAAGCACCCCATTGGGTCCCCAGTCGAGGATCGAGAGGTGCAAATTGGTGTTGTTGCGGTGACCCCAAAGTTGTATCCATCTTGGAGCCAGTTATGATACTATGTATTCATCTATTCATTTGTATCATGATTCTTGTTGTATGGTTTCCGTTCATATTTGGAAACACTATTGTATCATTGTACCTCTAGAACATTGTACTGTAATGTAATGTTAAACTTGTGAGGATATTGGTCATGGAATTTGTTATTCAATGTGTTAAGTTAATCTTGCATATGTTGTATTTATGTACACAGATGGTTTCTTATCAATGAATTTTCATGCATGTGTTACATTTGTTAATGTTTAATTTGTTATGGATTATATTTTTGGCTTTTATTCTTTATTGTCATTGTGTGGATCTAAGTCTTGTAATGACTCCTCGTGTACCCCAAGGGATGTATGTGTTAATGAATCTACTTAAATGAAATTCATGTTATCAATTAATGTGTATTACATGTATGTTATGTTTACTTAAAAAAATAAAATTGTGATGTGATTATTGTTTAATTGTCCGTTCGTGACGATACGCTACACCTACCCCTTAAGGCCAATGTTGAAGTGCCACTTTGTTGAATCATAAACTCAAATGAGCTTGATAAAATGAGAAATTTGCTCAAAGACATGTCTAATGAGGTTATTACTTTCAAGGAGAAAATAATGTGTGAAAATCACCATATTTTAGTAACCAATACTCATAGGTAAAAATATAATCATCAAGAAAAATTAATGCTATAGGCTTTTTTAAATGCCAAAATTATCAACAAAGATTTACACAATAACCAAATAGGGCCCCTAGCCAACTTCATAATTACACTTGTTAACATGTTGTGCAGTTTTGTACACACTTCATCAAGGTGGGGACCCTCTTTTTGCTCCGACTTTTGATGTCTTTTGGCCCCTTAATTTTAATAATTTGGTTGCCTTCGGAGGTCCTTAGATGTTCATCCTACTTGCCTAAGTGATTTCCCCAGGTTGCACTTTGAAAAAACTAAGTTCAGCAAAACTGGCTTTTACCCCCAATCCGGGATTTTCCGTCCATTCGATTTTCCCGATTCTCGCCGGTCTCATTTATGCAAAATCCCGGTTTTTCCTCAAGGCTTTGGATTTTCTCCGTCCGGTCCGGGATTTTCCCCGGATTCTCGCCAAATTTTGGTCCGAAAGGAAGTCCGGTTTTGCCTCGCCTTTCCGCTCGACCCGATTTCCGGATTTCTTCGCTTTTCCTGCACGCGCTAAAGTCCGAATTTTATGTCAGTCTCACGAACTGGTCCACCCGATTTTTCCGAATTTTTGCCGTGCTTTGTGCAAATCTGAAATACTAGGATTAAATCTGATGAATTTGGCTGATAAATGCTCACACCCCATGCTTAATTGGATATATATTACAATTTTATGTTTCACGATTCTGGCTCGCTTTTGATGATCTATTGTTGAAATTTTTGCCCTATTCGGTAGAATCCTGTCTAGCTGGTTTTTTCCCGATTCTGGTCTAGAGTCTGCCTGACTTGGATTTTCCTAGATTTCCCCCTTGGTCTGGTTTCCCAAAATGGAAATTTTTCCGAAAATGATTATTTTTTCCAAAAATGGAAATTTTTTAAAAATGATCCTGAAAATGAAAATTTCTTGAGATAAAAAAAATTGAAATAAAAATTTCCAAAAATGGAAAAAATTCTGAAAATGGAAAGTTTACTTATTAAAATGTAAGTTTTTTAGAAAGGGTCAAAATTTTATTCAAATTTAATTTGAACATGTGGGCTATTAATGATGATATCTATTTTTCAGGACTAAGCAAATATTAAAAGGGGGACTTGCATATGGATTTGTGCCAAAAGAGGGAAATCTGGAAGCGTTCAATTTAAATTTTCAAAGTGGGACCTGCCTAAGAATCCGTGCCAAAACTGTCTACAGCTGGAGGACTTTCTGGAAGACACGTGAATCTGACCTTGCCGAGATCATGGGCCTACACATGGATATATTCATGCATTTAATGCAAATCTTGTCCTATTTTGAAATTTCAATGTAATCTATTTTGACTTAGTTATTATTGTAAAATCTAATTAGGCCGACATGTTTGGGGGTTCTCTATAAATGGCATTTGTGCCTCATTTGTAAGGGGGTAGATAGATAGAATAGAGAACAGAGGAATATACAGATAGATACAAGCGAGTTTAGCAGTAGTTAGAGTTAGGAGTTAGCTTCTTTCTGAGCAATGATGTAACCGAACATTGGAATTGTTGCTGGAGTTTGGTGATTCAATGCAATTGAGACATTGTGATTTTCTGGTGATCTCTTTTGTGTTGACTTATCTTGCATGGTTCTTATGATTCTATCTTTCAAATTGCTCAAAGTTGTTAGATTTAGATTTAAATTAGATTCAATGATGTTTATGATTTAATGTTTGAAGTGTTTGCAGCAATCCCTGGTCCATACTTTTTGTAGCTAGCTGATTGTTAGTTGCTTTGTAAAGTTAGCCTGGACCTTTATATTCATTGTGTTTGGTTCAATTATGGAGATTTATTCATTTCAACTACAATTGGGTTGTCTTGGGTGAATGTTCATGATCTGAAAATCTTTAAAACCTTAGAAGATTGCACTGTTTCTGTAAGATTGCAGATTAATCTTGGTCAAGCAAAGATTGGTTTCGTTGGGATTGGTCCATTTCAAGTGTTTATCATTTGCATTGTTAGTCTTAGAAATGGTTTAGATTTAGAAATTTCTCTTAACCCTTATTTCTTTTGCTGTTTATTTTGAATCTGGGTTAGTTTTAGGATTGAAAGCATCACCATATTATTGCATCTGATGAAAATTCACTTCGCATTGTTCATTTGTAAGGCCCCTTGTGATTACCAGCATTTTCACATATTATCTGAGTTGTTTATGTATTGTCATGACCTGACACCCGAGAGACCTTGGGGTGATTTTTAGTAATTGTTGAAGATTACCTTTCAAGAGAGATATTGCATTATGAGGGTGTTGCGTGCAGAAAACACCATCAACACAACACATCCAATAAATTTCTTATAATCATAATATAGAGCTAACAATGACCCAAAACAAGTAGACATAAGAATAAAATGTTTGGTGTTATTCTTTCTTTGTACTCCATAATTTCACTATATGTCCTAGTAACTTCTAGTCCCTACTTATCTTGTGTCAACTAGAATCAAGATATAAATTAAAACACTTAATACTTATGGAGGAGACTTATCCAAAGCACTAGACACTAAATTAGACTTTGATAACATGAGAGGATTGTGATCCCTGTGTAGAAAATAAGACTTCTACAACATTAGAAAATAGCAATCCATTCTAAGTAATAAGAAAAAAATAAAAAAAAAGGTGATGAAGTACAAATACAAAATAAACAATCAACATCTATGAAACAAAAATACAATATTATCTCATAAGACCTCTTTGTAATCCCTCCTTTCTCCAAATCATCTTGTCAAATAGTGACTCAATAGATAAAGTATAAATATAAAAGATTGTAGTTTAAATTTCTTCTTCCTATTCTACTTTTGTAATAAAATTCCTTAATGCAAAGTCTCCCTTCTTGTGAATACTAAATCTCAGAATTATTTCTTTGACCATAAAAGATAATGTGTTTTTTTTGGGGGTTTTGTTATGTAGGATAGTCTCACATAATGCTTGATTAAACAAATTTGCATATTGTTTTAATACAAGACATTTCACATTGAAAAGAATATAAAAAGACAAATCAGGGACGTGTCATTCAATTAAGTATCATATAACATTTTGGAAATGGCCCCTACAACATCATTCCTCCATAACAAAATGAAATTAATAGAATTCAAGGCCCAAATATCAAGTCTACTCTGATTAAAAGAAGACCTTAACAGTATTTCAAGCAAAGCCAAATTGGCAGGTGTTAAAGCCAAATTCCACAACCTTGCTAGCATCCTCCCTGCCTGTGCCAAAAGGGAAGCTTTGGAACATAAAGGATAGAGAATTTTGTCAGATATTGTAGTTACAGCTACGCATAGACAAGGCACCTGAATGGCCTCAAGACGTGGTCTAATGGTCTACAATGATTACAGAATATGCACAAAATGGATTTGTTGAAAAGTCACTAATGCAATTGGTAAGAATAAAGCCAGATTCAACAACCTTTGTCAACTATCTACCTGACTGTGCCAACACGGGAGCTTTGGAACAGGGTATGAACATCCTTCAAAGCATGGAGAACTTTTGTCAGATATTATAGTTGCAACTACTCTGGGAGACATGTGTGCAAAATGTGGAACCATAGACAGGGCACGTTAACTGTTTGATGCAATGCTTCGAAGAGATGCCATGTCAGGGAATGCATTGATTGCAGGATATGCACAAAATGGATTTGTTGATAAGCCCTTCGAAACTTTCAAGCCTATGCAATTGGCAGGTGTATAGCGAAATTCCACATTATAAAAAGAGAATCCACTGAGTCAAATTATAGAACGAAATTCCACTATAACACAAAAGGTACATATGGCTAAAAGAACACAAACAGTACAAAGGGCTCAAAGAAAACAATATTACTTGCAAAAACAAATTGCCAGAAAAACTTTCTCCCTGGAAATCATACCTGCTGAAACTTCTAATGCGAATTATTTAGGGTTGAAAATTTTGTCGAGAGTTAAAAATAACATTATATTACTTGCAAAAACAAATTGCCAGAAAAACTTTATCCCTGGAAATCATACCTGCTGAAACTTCTAATGCGAATTATTTAGGGCTGAAAATTTTGTCGAGAGTTAAAAATAGCATTAGCCTACTCGCATGACCCTGCAACAATGACATGGACCAAATCTTGTCTTTGCCGTGCAACTGGAAGCTCGAATATGCACCAAAGTGGCCGCTCCAGTCGCTTTCTGTTTCGTCTTTGGATGCCTACGTTAGGGTTTCCGCTATTTTAACACGGTGCGTCCAAATGATCCCAGGGAAAACACGGCTCCGCCGTGACAGCGCTCTGGATTTCATTCCCTAGGGCAACGGAACTGTAAACAGCAGCCTTCAAGCCAAGAAAGATTTGTTCAATACACACATTGCCCCTTTCATGTGATTAATGGATTTCACGGTCAACGAAAAAAAACAAGAGATTTCACAGTCGACCCTGTCATCATTTCCTAAGATATATGTCATTAGTGAATGACACAGTCAACGCTGTGCAATTTCAAGTCTCTTCTATCAAGAATACTAATGCATTCTGAGGTTTTATTAATCGGTAGTCAAAAAGTCAATGAGATGTTAGAATTAACGTAGTTTGATCAAATTTTCTAATGTATTATTTTTCTTAAATCTCTTATACTAGCAATCTTATTTGGTGTGCAATGGGTACACCGAAGAAGTGTGGAAGGTCAATTAAGGATTTTTTGATCTATTTTTTATATACATTTGTGTAGTATACATGAGGTCAATTGATAGGCCATTTAGAAAATGATGTTGTTTGTGCAACAAAGGTCTCAATGGAGAAGTGGTAGCTTCAAATCAACTATGCATCCGCTTACAAGGATCTGAACACAACTAAAAAAAAACCTCTGAATCAAGAAGATAATAAGGCTCTATTACCAGCAGGCTCATGTTATGTTTGCAATAGGGAGAGAGGGAGAGAGAGGGAGATATGGGGATAGAAAGAGGGAGAGATATAGGGGAGAGAGGGAAGGGGGGGATGACAAGTGTAAGGAGATAGAGATAGAGAGGAAGTTAGAGATAGAGATGGAGATGGAGATGGAGGAGAGGGATATGGAGATAAGGAGAGGGAGAGATAAAGAGAGAGGAAAAAGGAATAGGTAGAGATGGAACATATAAATATATAGAGGGGAGAGAGGGAGAGAATGAGAGGGAGAGATAGAAATATATAGAGGTAGGAAGTTATATATAAAGAGGGGTAGAGAGAGGGAAAGATATAGGGGTAGAGATAGATGGATAGACAATGAGATAGAGATAGAGCTAGAGATAAGGAGGGAGAAACAAGGAGTGTGTGTGTCTGTGTGAGATATGGAGAGAGATAGAGAGGGAGATAGATATTTATAAATAGATAGAGAGGAAGGAAGATGGAGGGAGAGAAATAAAGATGGGAGAGAGTAGAGAGATATAGAAAGAGGAAGTGATAGGGAGAGGAAGAGGGAGAGATAGGGATATAAAGGAGAGATAGAGATAAATATAACTTGGGAAAGATAGAAAGGGTGAGAGAGAGACAAAGACAAAGACAAAGACAGATAAATATATAAAGGGAGAGATGGAAGGAGAGAGGGAGAGGGAGGGTGAGATAGAGATAGAAAGAGGGAGACAATGAAAGCAGGGGAGATGGGGAGAGAAATATAAATATATAAGAAGTGATATATAGAGAGAGGTAGAGAGAGGGATATATATATAAAGAGAGAGAGAGAGGGAGAGATGGAAAGATAGAAATAGAGGGGGGAAGAGTGAGAGATAAAGGAGGTGATAAAGACAATTAATAGAGAGAGGAGGGGCGAGATAGAGAGATCAAGATAGGGAGGGATAAACAATGAGTGTGTGTGAAAGAGAGAGATATATAGAGATAGAGATATAAGGAAGGAGAAACCAGGAGTGTGTGTGTCTAAGTGGGAGAGATATTGAGATAGATATAAAAAGGAGAGATATATATATAAATAGATAGAAAGGAAGGGAGAGATATTGAGATAGATATCTAGAGAGGGAGAGATATATATAAATAGATAGATAGGAAGGGAGAGAAATAGAGAGAGGATAGAGAAGTCGAGAGATATAGAAAGAGAGAGTGATAGGGAGAGAGTGAGAGATATGTATAGAAAGAGGGAGAGATAGAGAAAGATATATATAGTGGGAAAGATAGAGGGAAAAGAGAAAAGAGATGTAAGGAGAGGTAAGGAGATAGAGATAGGGAGAGAGATAGAGAGGAAGAGATGGCGATGGAGATGGAAATTGAGAGAGAGAGAGAGGGAGAGAGAGAAATAGAGATAGAAAGAGGGGGATACACAAAGAGGAAGAGAATGAGAGAGATGGATGGATAGAAAGATGGAGATAGGAAGTTATATAGAGAGAGGTAGAGAGAGGGAGAGATATATATATAGAGGTAGGGAGAGGTATATATGGGGATATATATAGAGAGATATGGTAAGAGAAAGAGAGAGATCTTTAAATCTATGTCTCCCTCTCTATCTTTATGTTTTTTATTCTCTTAATCTCTCTCTTCTTCTCTCTCCCCTATTTCTCTCTATATTTGTCTACCCTTCTCTCTTCCTCTATCTATCTTTCTCTCATTTCTTCTTTGTCTATTTCCCTCTCCCTATCTTTCTCCCCTTACTATTTTTTTCTATCCCTATTTATCTCCCCCTCTCTCTCCCCCTTTCTCTCTATATTGCTTGATCTCTCAACCTCTATTTATATCTTTGTCTCCTATTTATCTTTATCTCTCCATCTCTCTCTTTATGTGACTCTATCTATCTATGTATCTCCTCTTCTCTCTTTTCCTCTCTCTCTTTCTTTATCTCTCTTCCTATCTCTATCTCTTTGTCTCTTCATATTTATTCCTTTATATCTATACCTCTATTTTTGTATCTCTTTGTGTCTCTTTGTCTCCCTCTCTATTTCTCTATTTCTCTCTCTTTATTTTCTCTCTTTCTCTCTCTATCTATTTTCCTCCTAAGTGTGCAATGGGTACATTGAAGACATTTTAAAGGTGAATTATCATATCTTTAATCAAATGGCATGCTACTCTGAGCATAACTCACATACTATCCTTGGATTGTTGCATGAAACAACTAATCAAAAGTTACCTTCTCTCTTCACTCTATAAATTTTAATTTTAATCTTAAGTTTGAAATTCATTTTATTATATAAATTATAAAAAAAATTAAAAATAGAATTATTCTACAATAATTAATGTTTTTATAAGATAAATAATAATAAATTAAATTAATTATAATAATGTCTAATTATTATTTGTAATTTCATAAAAATATATAAATAATTTGAAAATAAATTTTAAACTTAAATCTGAATTAAAAACTACAATAAAATAAATTAAATGGAAAGTCAAAATAGATCAAAATCCAAATATTAATAAACATAATAATTTTAGAAAATTAATAACAAATAATAAACTTATTAAGTTAATAAATGATTAAGTAAAAAAGTAAAACTATTTTTTTTAATTTATTAGAATTGAAATGTTAATAAAATATGTACTAAAATCTAATCAATATATTACAAACAATATTAACATAAACTCAATATTAACAAATAAAAAATATTAAAAAATATTATTAATTAAATTAGATTTTAAAAACTAAAACTGTATTGAAAATAAAATATTTAAAATATTTAAAATAAACTATATTAAAATTGTTAAAAGTAAAATTCTAACTTTCATATTAAAAATTACAACTAACACCAAACTTAAAAAAGTGAAAAATAAAATGAAACCTTAAAAATTCAATTCATAATTTATTGATTTATTATTATTTAAAAAATATGTATTTATTAAAAAATTATTATTATTTAAGTTTCTAAATTGTAAATGTGCAATGTCTCACTCTATGAATTTTCGTGCATTTGTTGCTTCGTCTAGTGCTAGAGTTTGCAAGGGCTTTAGTAGTGCTTCATTGGATGGCAGTAAAGATTTGGTTATGTCGGCCATTGAGTCACCTCCCATCTCTTCTCGTGTGGAGTGCTTCTCTTCAAAATCTTTTGCTACGGTTCCTACTTTGCCTTCAAAGAAATTCGGCTCCATGACTGTTGAAGAAAATGTTCCAAACAAGTTTGTTTCACAGGCCCATGAAGGAGTTTTGCGGCCAGGGTTGGACTCCACGTGATTTTCTACAAATCCTCTACCATCATGCCCTAGCTTGGCTAGGGGTATGGATTTTCAAGGGTCAAAAAACTCCATTTTGGGTGAATCAATTCTCCTTCGCCATGGCGCTAGGTCTCAGGGTTCGACAAACTCAAAGACTGGACAAAGTCTATTATTTAAGGATATGCTTGTTGGATCAACTCACAGGAAAAATTTTAAATCGATTGTGTGGGATGCTCAGCCATTGAAGGATGACTCAATCTCTAGTGGGTGCAGAAACTCTAAAACTAGTCCAAAAACCCTCATTAGAAATGAATCCTCCTCTCTTGTTCTGGTCTTTTTAGAGAAGCTCAAAAAAGAGGTCGATGTTGGTGAGCAATTTTTCACCTCCAACGATCTGATTGGCCAGTTCAACCACCTTTGGCCAAAATTACCTGATCTACATAATTGGATATCTGCCACTTGGCAACCCACACTCAAAGGTAATGTAGAAGTCTACCCTTATGCTCGAGGGATTTTTATTGTGGTATTCAATTACATTCAGGATAGGGATGCCATTCTATGAGAGAAATGGTGCTGGGGGAAAATCTTGCTCCTACTCAAACCATGGTTTCCAGACTTTAATCCTGCTACTGCATCATAAACTATTAAGTTGGTGTGGATTCGTCTTCTGAATCTTTCGTTGCAATTTTGGTTTGCAGATTGCTTTCATGCGATTGGTGATTCATTAGAAAGCTTCCTAGCAGTGGATTTAGATACAACTAACTTCATTCACACAACTTTCACCTGCATCCTTGTAGACATCATGGATGTCATAAGTGATCTTCCTGCGGACATCACTTTTAAGTTTGTTGATCACAGCTAGACGCAACGTTTAGACTACGAAGGCTTACCCTTCCGCTATAGGAAATGTTTTGAAACTAGTCATATGGTCAACTCCTGCTCCAAAAGCATTAAAAATTCTGAATAACAGTCTTGGTGGGCCGACGCCCGACCTCACCATTATTCAATCAAAGTATCGTCAAATGGGTTGGAAGAAAAGTAATAACCTTCTTAGAAACTTGGATCCTCTCCAAAAGTTGTGTCAAGGAGAGATAAGGAAAATCAAGCAATGCATCCTTCCATAGATGCAAAGTTGCCTCAACAACCAGTTAGGGAAATTTTAAATGCACCAAAAGCCGATCCTCAAAGAATGTTCTTGAATCCAATAGCCAAATCCTCTGAAATGGACAATAGGAGCTCATCTACCCCAAATAGTGAGTGTGCGCCACAGGGTTTTCAAAACATGGATTCCAGAAAAATACAAAAGGAGGCTAGAGAGGAATGACAAGAAGTACAAATTAAGAAAAAGAAATTCTCAATGCGGATCTGAATCAGATCATTCAATTGCAATCTCACAATGTTTAGAATGCAACTTAGACTAAGGTTTAGTTCCTCTTTGTTGCAATGATGTACGCAAGCCAAGGCTAGCCATTGATGTAATTTTCTATTTTAAACAATAAACTTACTCTTATGAAACAAAAAAAAAATAAAAAAATTATTATTATTTATCTAAAAATTTAAGTTTAAAAGAAAAAAATAATTATTATCCTTTCTTAATTTAAAGTTAAGACTAAATAACAATGCAATTATTATTTTTAATTATATATTATATTTTTTAGTATTTTAGAAAATTTGATGGTTGAAATCATTTCAATCATTGATTTTCAAAATATTAAAATTAATTTATCTATCTTTTTATTGGATGATAGTTGTGAATAGTATTATTAGTGTGATTTAAGCTATGATTTTTTTAACTTTTCCACTTTGACTTTAAAAAATTAATAGTGTAAGCTTATTTTCATAACACTATTTGATAATGACTTTATTTTTATTCAAAGTATTGTGGATCAATGAATACAATTATTTTTAATATTTGAGTCAATTTTAATTTATTAAAAAAGTGAAATAGAGAAAATATGAGAGATTGTGATTAAAATAATTATTAATAAAATAAATTCACATTTTTTTTCCAGCAAGATGCCTCTTTCTTTCAATTTTTAATGAATACACAAGTTTACATTTTTTGGAAAAAAAACTGCTAGATGATAACTAAAATAAATTACTTATATCTTAAGATATATCTTTTGTCTTTTTTTGTTTGCTTGATAGAAATTCCAATCTTATAAAACTTGATAATCAAGCATTTAAAAACGTTACTTGGGCTTGCTGAGAGTTATCATCATCGAGGTGCCTATTGCACTGAGAAAAAATGATGAAAATAGGCGCCTCGAGAAGGATAACTCTCCGTGTATTATATATATATATATTAATATTTAATATATGGATGCTAGTAGTGTACTCTTTTAAATAATATACAAAAATTAATGATTAGGTGAACACATATAAGGAAATAAAAAATAAGGAAACTTGAAAAGAATTGATGAGAGAATTGATTGTGTTACTCTTATTGATTCATGGAATGCTAGTTTAAAAATTTAAAATTTTCATATTTATTTGTAAAATACATCTCTAATCCAATGCATTTATCTTATTAAATAAAATTTCAAGTCTATTAATGTCTTGAATGATACAAACACTATTATATATACATCATAATAGTCATTTTCTAGGTAAATTAATATGAAAATAAATGTTCACCTTAATAAAGTTAGCTTAAAAATTATTTTGTTTCCTTAAATGATATTTCTAACATCACTCAATTTATTAGACATGTAACAAAATTCACTCACTCACTGCAATATCGGCCGAACCTAATGCAATGCATTTCTTGTCTTTTTATGTGCTTGTTAATTTAATATTATATTGACAATATATATATATATATGATTAAAGAATAACACAATCAATTCTCTCATCAATTCTTTTCAAGTTTCCTTCTTTTTCATTTCCTTATATGTGTTCACCTAATCATTAAATTTTTTATATTATTTAAAAGAGTCAACTACTAGCATACATATATTAAATATTAATATATATAAAATATGCCGAGAGTTATCCTTCTCGAGGTGCCTATTTTCATCATTTTTTCTCAGTGCAATAGACACCTCGATAATGATAACTTTTGGAAAGCCCAAGTGACATTTTTAAATGCTTGATTATCAAGTTTAATAAGATTGGAATTTCTATCAAGCAAACAAAATAAGACAAAGGATATCTTAAGATATAAGTAATTTATTTTAGTTCTATTCATTAAAAATTGAAAGAAAGAGGCATCTTGCTGAAAAAAATGTGAATTTATGCTCGAAAGAAGATTATTTTCTTCTACCCAATTCTAAGGCAAAGAGATATTTAATATTCAAATTGTATCTCATCCTAATCACATTGCTTATATGCAATTCTAATTGTGCAATGACTTATGTATCTTATAATTCCATAATTTTGTAAAGAGGGTTTCAGTGGAGACGACAAACATTCTTAAACATCGCATGAGAAAGCTTGATTGTGCTGAATAGTAGGCTAAGAAGCCGCACGATTTCAACCCTCTACCAATGAAGTAAGAAAGGGAACATTTGGCCTCCACCATCTACATTCAACATCGATAAAAATTATTAAAAATATGCTTCCAAGGATTGTTACAACCGATATTAGAGTCCTGAATAATGAGACTCATTGAGTGGCTAGCAAATCGGAAACATAGATGAAGATGAGTGAATTTTTTTTGATATATTGGCACAATAAACAACTGTCAGTCTGTGATTCAAATCTAACCTGAAAAATGAACAAAATAGTAAACCTGTCACCGGTTATAAAACAACTAGCAAAATACGGCTTGCGTTTCAACATCAGGAAGATTTGGACCAAATTGGTAACAATTCAATATAAATAAATACATGATTTTGATAAATATTTTAAAATCATCTATATTCCCTGAATAAAAAAAGTGGTTTGTTTAACAATGCATTATTATCTTTTAGAGTGATCTAAAAAGGCGCTTTATGTCCTGCAAAGTGGGTTATATTTAAGTTGGAAATCAAAATTAAATGACAATTTTACTTTACTTACCAATTGATGGTGGTCAGCTAAGTAGGCCCAGAGATCTTGAAGATCTAGCGCTCACTCACCATTTCATTTATTGGCCTCCTTTACTCTATCTATTCTCTCCAGTCTTTTTGGCTTTCCAAGCATAAACTGGGTTTTTTTTGCAAGCTATAAGAAGATAAAGCATTATGCATATTCCGCTTCCATTCCCATGAGAGAGCTTCAGACCTATGGTACGCCTTACATACATCATCTACAAAATCTCTTGGTGATTAATCACTAAAATTACTAGGTCCCCAGTTTATGAATTTCATTGGCATGATCTTTCATCAAGTTGTGAATGTTATACCCAAAAAAAATATAAAATCTAAGTCAAATCAATGAGACTGGACAACGATGAAGCAACTTCTTTAGGGGCTTTCTGAGACTCGTAGCCATTATGTTGCAAGAATAGAGAAAGGAATGAAGGTGTTGTCATTGATGCCAACTGGTCAATTGGTTATCTACTAGTTGTTGTTGGTTGTATATGTTGACAATATTGAGAAAATTGTATTAAAGGAAGATTACAGGTATTCAGTTGTTGCTCTGGTATTTGCCCATGTGTTTGTGCGATTTAGATATGTTGGTCATGATTGTTGAAGGTTGTTATATCTAGATGTTTGGCTATTGGTTCATTGTGAAGTTTGAGTTGTGTTCACCAGTTGTGAACTATGTTTCTCTATGTTTTGGTTGAAGTATGGGAGAAAAGAACTTTACTGATTTGGATTTCTCTTTGATGAAGTCTTTTGACTTGTGTTTCTAGAGTTAAGATGTTTTGATTGCATAGAAGATATTTTTGGTTTCTGAAAGTTTCGAGCTTAATTGTTCTATATGTTTTACATTGGTTTGGACGACCGTGTGTTGAGCACTATCTTCAAAGTTAATGAAGTGTGTTCGATCTATTTTGGGTCCTGGTGAAGTGTGTTTTTGGGTCGCCCTAATTCTAATTCCACACTAGGATGTTTGACACCAACCTAATTTGAATTTGAAGTTGGATGGCTGACTTTGTATCTTTTTCAAGGTTGGAGATAGTATAAATATAGAATGATCTAGTAATGAAAATCATATAGAAAAGGAAGGAAGATAAGTGAAAGAGAAGATGTGACTTTGATGCTATTTAGAAAGAGTATGTGAGTTATGTGTGTGGGAGATCAGTGTGAAGCTTAATGGTGAGTTTCTGGATGCTGTGAGCAGAAGGCGAACTCTATCATTCATGCAAGTTGATCAAGTAACCATGGTGGAATCCTTTGTTACATTGAGATTGTTGTCTCTTTGTAGAAAGTCTTCTTTGTCTTCTTTGTATCTCTGTGGCAGTGAGCCCTTCAGGTTGTAGCCCTATGGACAGTGCGTTCGGATAGTTAGTCCTTATTTTAGGCAATGAGCCATATTTCAGGTAGTGAGCCTTTTTTGTAATTGGTTTTGATATTCTCTATAGTGTGATTTAATCCTCACCGTGGTTTTTCCCTTATTGGGTTTTCCATGTAAATCTCGCGTTACTATGTTTATGTGTTGGATTTGAGTTTCTGCATTGGTAGTTGATGATTAATCTATTAAGTAGTTTCATGTATTAGTTCTAGTGATTGAATTAAAGGTTAAAATCTATGACAACTAATTCACGCCCCCTCTCAATTGTCCTATTCAATAATTGGTATCAGAGCGTGGTTCCTTGGTGAAGAGCTTACCTACTTGAGGAAGGTCTAGGATGGCTAGAAAAATGGTCTTTGATTATCCGAGGTTTGATGGAACTAATTATGGTATTTGGAAAGTATGGAAGAATATCTGGAGAATTGTGGATTTTATGTGGAAAAAGCTTACAAGAATCCTTACACTCGTCCTACTAATGGTCCGAGTACACCCAAAGAAATCTAAGCACATGAAGCGAATAATAAGGCAAATTTCTTCTTGAAGAATAGTCTAGTACATTCCGAGTTGATTAAGGTTCAAAATTTGAAGATAGCTAAGGAAGTCTAGGATACTTTAGAAAGATAGCATGATGGTGATGAAAGAGTCAAAGAGGCGAAGTTGTAGAATTTGGAAACATAGTTTGATCTTATACATATGTCTGAAGATGAAAATGTTAAAGCTTATGTTCAGAGACTGGATGAGGTAGTGGCTGGAATGTGATCACTTGGCGCTACTATAGATGAAACTAGGATCGTAAAGAAGATTCTTAGAACTCTTCTTGATGCTTACAGTGAGAAGGTGAGTATTATTGAGCATACTATAGATTATAAGACTTGTACTAAGGATCTGCTGTTATTATTTTTGACATCTTATGAGATGAGGAAGCTGAATCTAAGAAATGGAAGCAAAAAATGAAGATCCGAATGAAGAAAATTTTGATAAAATAGAAGCTAACTTTGTAAGAAGAATGAGAAAAAGGCTCTGATAAGTATGAAGGTAAGTTGACCTTTAAATGCTTTAGTTGTGGAGAAATAGGTCATTATGCTGCAAAGTGTCCAGAAAGAGCTAAAAGGAATAAAAAAAGATAGGAGAAGGAAAAGAAAGGAAAGAAAATTAACAGAGCTTACTATGTGAAAGAGAATGCTAGTATTTTAGATGAAGATTCAGAAGATGAAGATCCAGATGACAATGAATGCTTGTTCTTGGCGATTAAGGATGAAGCTACTTCTACTGATTCAGATAAACAGGTAAAGGAAAGCCCTTCAGAGAAGGAGAAGGAGAAAAATGAAGGTACAGTTATCTCTACCCTACATGCTAAACAAGAAAAGAATTTTGGGGTAGTTGATAGTGGTTGTTCACATCACATGATTGGTGATAAGAGTAAGTTTGTGAAGCGTGATAAATATGATGGAGGCTTGGTTATGTTTGGAGATGATACTGGTGCTAAACTCTGTGGGATAGGTTCAGTAAGTTTTCATGGCAAGCATCATACTGACGATGTTTACTATGTTAATGGTTTAAGAAATAATTTGTTGAGAGTTGGTCAAATGTGCAAAAAAGGATATGATCTTGTGTTCAAGGATGAGAAATGTGAGATTTAGAAAGGATTCAGAACATTGATTGCTATAGGAATGAAATCTAAAGGAAAGATTTATCAACTTAAGGGTGATGATGGACGATGCTTTATGACTTAGATTAATGATAGTTGGTTATGGAATAGAAGAATGTGTCACATGAATTTTGATAACTTGGCAAGGATTAGTGTTGTTCAGGCCGTGAGAGATTTACCAAGAATTACAAATCCTGTTAATGCTATTTACAAAAAAAATCAATTTGGGAAGCAATCAAGAAATCATTATAGATCAAGGGAGCAATCTACTACTAGAATGTTGTATTTAGTTCATATAGATCTCTGTGGTCCTATGAGAGTGATAATTCTACTTGGTGAAAGATACTTTATGCTTTTAATTGATGATTATTCTAGGTATACATGGGTTACATTTCTTAGAGAGAAATCAAATGCATTAGATAGATTCAAGGCATTCAAGGCTATGGTTGAAAATGAAGTGAATTTGAAGATAAAATTCTTAAGATCTGACAGAGGTGGAGAATTCACCTCTCATGAGTTCAATCTGTTTTGTGAAGTGCATGGAATAAAGAGACAATTATTTTCTTTGAGAACTCCTCAACATAATGGAGTTGTTGAAAGGAAAAATAGAACAATTCAAGAGGTTGTTAGGTCAATGATTACTGAAGCCAGATTACTAGAAGTTTACTGGAAATAAGCTATTCATACTGTTGTTTATGTATTCAATCAAGTTCAAGTAAGATCAAATAGTACAAAAACTCCCTATGAGCTATGACACAGAAGAATTCCTACAGTTAAATATTTCAAGGTATTTGGAAGCAAATGCTATATCAGAAGAGATGAGGAAACTTTTGGTAAGTTTGATGCAAGAAGTGATGAAGGCATATTTCTTGGATACTCTACTAAAAGCAAGGCATATAGATGTTTCAATAAAATATTGAGGAAGATTGTAGAAAGCTTGAATGTGAAGGTAGATGAGACAGTGAAGAACTCTATTGATGTTGATGGATATGTGTCTGATGAACATGTTTGTGCAAGAATAGAAGAAATTGTGGAAGAACATAAGAAGCTAGATGAACAAAATGAAAGTGAAGAAGATGCTTTGGTGATGACTCCTAGGACACCAAAATATGTACAGAGGAATCATTCAAAAAATTAGATTATTAGGGACAAGACAAAAGGTGTATTAACCAGAAGTAATGCTACCACTGAAGTAAATTTGTGTTTAATATTCTCCGAGATTGAGCTGAAGATAGTAAGTGAGGCCTATAAAGATGAACATTGGAAGAAAGAAATGAAAGAATAAATTTTGCAGATTGAGAAGAATCAAACTTGGGAATTGGTCCCAAGACCAAAAAATAAAAAGATTATTGGTTCAAAATGGGTATTTAGAAATAAGCTGAATGAGAATGGAGAAGTTGTTAGAAATAAAGTGAGGCTTGCATGTAAAGGCTACTCATAAGTAGAAGGCATAAATATTTAGGAGACTTTTGCCTCGATAGCAAGAATGGAAGCTATAAGGATGTTCTTGGCTTTGGCTGCTTATAAAGATATCAAACTCTATCAGATGGATGTTAAGTCAACAT
Source organism: Sequoia sempervirens (assembly GCA_007258455.2). Lineage (NCBI taxonomy): Eukaryota > Viridiplantae > Streptophyta > Pinopsida > Cupressales > Cupressaceae > Sequoia > Sequoia sempervirens. The sequence continues at coordinate 125,459,934 of VDFB02026320.1, forward strand.
TTATGAATGGGGAGCTAGAAGAAGAAGTTTACATGGAACAACCAGAAGGATTTCAATTAACAGATCAACCAGATATAGTGTGCAGGTTGAAGAAAGTTTTATATGGACTAAAGCAAGCTCTTAGAACTTGGTATGCAAAGTTAGATAGGCATTAGATTCAACAAGAATTTAACAAAGGTACTACTTGGACAGTAATTTGTACTTTAAGATTGAAAATGACAAAGTCCTGATTATAGTTTTATATGTTAATGACATTATCTTTGGAGGAAATGAAAAGATGTGCAAGATGTTTGCAGAAGAGATGCAAAAATAATTTGAAATTTCTATGTTTGGGGAGATGAATTTCTTTCTTAGGCTACAAATTAATCAAATAGAGAAAGGAATTTTCATTTCATAGTCTAAGTATGTAAAAGAGATGTTGAAGAAATTTTGGATGGACGGTTCCAAACTGGTAAGTACTCCTATGGTGACTAGTTTCAAATGGGGTAAAGATGTTGATTCACCTAAGGCTAATTAGAGCAAGTATAGATCTATGATATGTGGACTACTGTATTTGACTGCTACTAGATAGGATATTATGCATGTGGTATGTCTTGTGGCTAAATTTTAAGAAGATTCGAAGGAAACACATGTTGTTGCAGTTTAAAGAATATTCAAATGCTTGAATGGCACTCTAGATTATGGATTGTGGTATCCTAAAGATACTAAATTTACACTTAGTGCATATACAAATGAAAATTGGGCTAGATGTGTAGATGATAGAAAGAGTACAAGTGGCGGTGCATTCTTTCTTGGATGCAAAATGGTGGCATGGTTGAGTAAGAAGCAAAACTCAGTCTCTTTGTCTATTACTCAAGCTGAATATATTGTTGTTGCATCTTGCTATACACAAGTTTTATGGATGAAATAGACATTGAAATATATCACAGTGTTGTATGATGATCCCATTTCTATCTTTTGTGATAATACAAGTACAATTAGTATTTCGAAGAATCATGTGATGCACTCGAGGATGAAGCATATATCTATTAGATATCATTTCTTGAGAGAGAATTTCATGGAGAATTAAGTCAAGCTTGAGTATTGTTGATGGGTGTTTTTGAAATTTCTCAACATAGGCAACAGGGTATGTGCAGGATCATGATGGGCCAAAAAGTGGCGATATGATGTGTATTTGTAGGGTATGTAGCTGACGACTTTTTTTAACCCAAAATTGATGAAATGAAAAGGGTTTTTAAAGGATATTCTTAGCTTTCCACCAATATAAATTATGCTTTACTTTGAATTTAATAAATTATTATTATTCATTTTCTATTTTAATTACGACTAAAGTCCTGATTGATAGGCTGATTGAAAACATCTATAGCTTTCAAATGGTATCACATTTTTGAATCCAAAATATGTGTCACATTCTATGCTTTGCATACTATAGGATTAAAAGAAAAAAATGAATTTCATGAAATTTTGACCAAGTTAAGGTGGTCGACATACTAGTTTTATATTTTTGAAAAGTTGTAATAAAAAATCATAATTAATTATTTACTTGGAAAAAAATTACAAAAAATATGCATCACATTAGGACATGAGTCCTCTACTTATATCTAAAATATTATAAAAAATATTATGATTTTATTGTGGTTAGGGTGGTCAAAGACACCTACTTCTTAGTTTTTCCATGAAATTTAAGTACTACTATATTGAAATTTCAAATTTTCACCAAATAGATTTTTTTTTTTAAATAAACCTAGTAGTTTAGAAACTACATTCAATTTGCTATAGATTCTATTCTTACATATTTTTGAAATAATATAAATAACTTATTCAAATTTTTACGTCAAGTTGCCTAACTCTGATTTTTCTAAAAAAATTTCCACTTAAGGGCCTATTTTTTCCTTGATGATCCTGCACATACCCAACACACAAGTATGCTACCTCTCTTGAAAGGTAATTTCTACAACTATGTTTTAGAAATCACCCCAAGGTCTCTCAGGTGTCAGGTCATGACAATGCTTGGAATAGTTCAATTGGTTGATGTGATTTGTTGGTAATCATAAGGAGGCCTTTATGGTTTACAAAGCATGGGAAGTTGGGCCTACAAATGGATTTTCAAAGTGTTGGAAATGAATGAATAGTGGCTCCACACTCTGAACAACAATCAAAAACTCACTTCAATCACCAAGTTTGACATTGTTATGGTGCTTGGGATCCTACACTAACAAATATCTAAAAGAAATAGCAAAAGAGGAAGGTTTGAGAGGGTTATTCTAAATCTAAGCTATGAATGAACAATAACAATGGAGGATGCTATAGTAGATAGACTCCCATAAAACTGATTTTTTCTTGACCAAGAGAAACCTACAACTACCCAAAACCAGTGCAATCTTCTATGGTCTGCAAATTTTCAAATTGTTCATTCACCTCATGAACATACAATTGAACTAAAGAGTAGCATATGAATTAGCTTAGACTAGATTTTAAAATTGATACATCATCAACAAACCACAAAAAGCATGAGATGGAAGTGCATCGAATACCATAAAAACAACCACCATTAAAGACATCCAAGAAACTAACAAACTAAAACTAACATAGAGGTTGAATCATGCATGCAAAATGAGAAAGCTCAAAGAAAACACCAAAAATGATGCAATTATTCCTTCTATTGCTATAAAATGCCTCTTACAACAATTTACCACCTCTTACAAATGAGGAGCAAGCCCCTACTTATAGTTTTTCAAAATTGTTCAAAATGAATGGCCAAGATTCATTTGCAATGAGTGGCCTAGATTTTTTTTACATTAGGGTTTCACCTACCCCCAATATTTCACAATTTAAAATAGAATATTTTGTCTTGTAGCCTATTTTGTCTTTTAGTCACTATAGTTGTTTTGTCTTCTAGCTGCCTTCTCTGCTATAGCTAAAAACTGCTAAAAGCTGTCATTTGTCTAATATGTTTAGAACATCCTTTCAGCATATCAAGTGCATCCTTTTGTGAATTGGTGTTTCTAAGAAGTAGATATGTTGTTATTGATTCTAGTGGATATCTCTTTACCATTATCATCATTTGGTGGAAAATAAAACAACTCCCTTTAGGCTGCCCTATTTTGGTAGACAACTCTCTAGTTCTTTGACACTAACTTCTTTAGCATGCATTCATATGTTGGTCAATCCTCCTTTGGAAAACTATTCATTGTTCAAGCATATTCAATCTGAAGTACTCCCCTTTGGAACTGGTTCCCAACACAGTCCATTACAACCTCATCATTGTGAAAAGTTCCCCCATCTTCTTGCTTTAACAACACCCCTTCAACTGTCACATTGTTTAGTACAGATTTCTAAACAAACTCCCCTTGGATGAATGACCACCTCTGAGTAGAATTCTTTGGCATGTATTTATGAGCAAGTAGATCTCCCACCTTGGCAACTTTGAATTAGAATCCCGCCTCCGGTATGGTTCCATATGCACCATCAAGTGAAAACACTTCCTTGGCTTCACTCCACTAGTAGGCCTCTCCCTTTGGTAAGTATCTCTGAAGGCCCATAAAAGTTTCCTCTTTGCAAATAAAATACCTGCGTGCAACATTCACAATGCATAATTAGAGGGGAAATATTAAATCATTTCATGGATATAAATGGTCTATTTATTTCATGGTGTCCCCATGAAATTCCATTCAAAGTAACAAAGTATTCCTTCTAAGATAAGTTGGTGCAATTTTAATCCCTTTTGCAAATACCTTGTCATAAGATCTATAGAAGGACGGTTAGTAATAAAAGAAAAAGGGCTTAGATCTTCATTATGAGTGAACCAATGACACCATTACTTGTAATGATAAGACAATGGAACCTTTAGTGTGAACTCCCCTTTTAAATTGCCAATCTATCAACCTTTATTGCTTAGATATTAATTAAGACAAATCTTTGTGGAATGACTAAAGGAGACACCGAGAGATCAATATCCCTTTCGACTTATATCTACCCCAAATTTCATGCTATCCCAAGCTTGGCCTAACAATTTTCATTATGCCATTCCTCTCACACCCATTCATTTTGCATTTTCCCCCATAATGGCATTGAATTTTCAAGTCTATATAAAAGGCCTCTTTGAACATAAGCCATGTGCTTAAATCATCTCCCATAATCACATCATATACTATGGAATAATCCAAATAGAGTGGGAAGATGTCGTACGGGAAAGGGCGAAGTCAGCGCTTGCTGTGGGAATATCATGCGGGATTGCTATTGAGAAATTCCATTAATAGCGGCGAAGTGGCCCATGACCTTCGCAAGGAGAAAATCCATGAGACCACCATCCACACAATGAACTACTTTGTTAATATTGCCCATAATTTGTGGTGTTTACCCAATGTTCCCTTGACAGAGGGATGGCAAAATAATTTAGACACTATGGTTATGCCGCAGGTGAGCCGACACTGGTGGAACTCCATTGTTCTAGTAAATCCCGCGATCATCTCCACCATCAAGTTCATAGTGCCTACCTTGTATACTCCTTGTGGCCACCCTAAGTAGCTTATTCATGCTATGTCGATGTTCAATAAGACAATTCCTTCGTTGGTGGTACTGGTAGCGACATGGGCTCAAAGCTATAAGTGTCCGACATTTATTATAGTTAGACCTTCGCTATAATTGAAATGCTTGTAGAGTGCTTTGTTGTATACCCGAAGCATGATCTTAATATGTCAACACCATAATTCCCATCATAATTCTTACTTTCCTTTGCACCCTTTCTTCAGAGATCATTTATCATTGCGGGTAGGATATTGTGCGTGTGTCAAAGTAGTAAGGGAATCATTAACAAATTTCTAAAACTCCTCCTCATTCCCTTCGATACTGAGATAGTGGACAATCTTAATGCACCAATTCTGAATCTTATCATATATAGCCACAACCATCCCTTTGGCGCACAAGTCAAGTGCTTTCACCAAGATTGTGTAGTACAGTGTGTATGGTCTTATAATGGCATCACCATCCTCACACGGTACTCGTTGCGAGCTTGTAAACCTGTCTAGCATCATAAGCAAGGTTTGTGTTGATTGTTGTTCTTCATGATTTGCTTTTGAAAGTTTCATTACGTCCATGCTCAAAGTTTCATGCAGATTGTTGCTCTATTGTGTCATAATTTGAAGGTTGTGGATCACCATCGAAGCTCTAAAGGGATTCGAACGAATATCTTTGATTATATTGATGATGATATTGGGGTGGAATGTGGGAGATTGATGCCAAAATGTCATTGTGGGAATATGAAGTGGAGAAGCCAGGCACCTAGGCCGTATGCAGGAAATACATGCGGGACCACCACTTGGTTATCCTGTAAGAGAATGACATCAGAAGAGAAACCACATACATATGAGCTTCTGCTAGCCCGAAGGGGTGCGAAACCCACATGGCCTTAGTTCACCATTGCTATGTGCCTGCTTTGTATTTAAACAATAGGCCTTGTGAATGATTGATCACATTTGACATTGCATTGAACATCAACATCCTTGCCATTAGTGAAGGTCTCACACCCCATTGCTTTGATCATGATAATTAGTGGAAAAAAATCACAAGGTGATGTTGGTTTCAGAAAAAATGATGCATACCACTACTCTATTGCATATTTGTCATTCTAATCATTGGGAAGAGCTTGAGACTATATCGCCTAAGACCAAATGCCCTACGAAGTGTTGTGTGCAAATGGCTTAGGCCTTGATGGCACCAACTAAATTCTCAATAGAGGAATGAATATCATGCCCCATCGTACATATTCTGCAGGTGTGCATCCAAGGGGATGACAAGACCACCTTCACTAGAGAAAATTTTGAAACCAGTCCTTCAGTTCATTATCACTATGTAGCTCCTATTCATTTGTCACATACACTGTGAATCCATCATCGATTGCTCACAATATTTCATCAGACTACTACCCCTTCTTTTTTGAACCAATTAATCACATCGTTCCTCAATGGGTGGTGTGAATAGGTTGTTTCATCAAATCCTTCCCATGCATCTAACATCTCTAATCATAATAATGATATCATTTGTAGCGATCGAATGTGTGGGGTCTCTAGAGTGTTGTAGAATTCATCAAAACTCGTTTGATGGAGCTCGTGCTGCCCTAGCTATAGGTTCAACACCATCATACTTTGAGTGCCAACCATACAATGAGGTAAAAATTGCTTCGATGGATGTGGGAGTTTATAAATCCCAAGCTACGCGAAGATATAGTGTGGGTAAGCCGCACATGAAAGTCGTTATTAAAATGGCTACGACAAGATGGAGGCCTGCACAATAGCACCCACAAAATAGAAGTTCCCATATGTAGGTTTCGATGATGCATCATGAAATCGCTGGCTTTAATTCAACTAAAGATTGACAGTTCTCTTAACGGAAGAGATCCACAGGCCGATGCTCCACAAGTATCTTTTGTTCTTTGAAACATGGCTCAATCATTTGTGTGGGAGCGAGTAGGACTTAGAGCATTCACCGACGTGGATGTGGGATGCTGATGGCGAGGTGGCCAATGCCATGTGGGGAAAGGCTACATGAATGCTGCAGGAGGATGTCACAAAGATAACAGCCAAAAATGGGTGGAAGTCCGCATAGCAGCTCCCGCATTGAAAATGTTCGTTATAGTAGCCTATGGGCAGAGGAATTAGACTGGTCACAGATGTGGATGTGGGATGTAGAGGGTGAGGTGGCCAATGTTGTGTGGGGAAAGGTTACGGGAATGCTGCAGGAGGATGCCGCAAAGATAACAACAAGAAATGGATGGAAGTTCGCATAGCGGCTCCCGCATTGTAAATGTTTGTTATAGCGACATGTGGGTGAAGGAGTGCGGGAGGTAGTTAAGGAAAATATGTCATCGTAGAAATTCCATGAGAAACGACACTAGCTGGGGGAATTCTGCAAGAAAGTATTTGTAGCAACCAAATTTGATCAGGATTATCCCCAATGGCAAGACGTTAGTAAATGACAGGGATTCTTCCTAGGCATCGGTGTTGAGTACAGGAATCTCTATTTGAAATATCTTGAGTATGTACGACATGATAGTGCTAAAGTGAAACGCGCATTGACGCGAAGGACCCCCGAAAGATGGTGCAAACCTGCCATGCTAATAGAATTCTTCAATGGTGGGTAAATCTATAGATTTCCACATAATTTGGATAAGGGCCATCCCACAATGAAGCCACATTTCATCATTTTAAGATCACCAAAGATATATACTCCTGGGAGCATGCGTCTCGACTAAGAATGCTACAAATCTCTCTCTAGTTTTAGAGGTACCTTAGCCATCGGGGATCTACTAAACACATAAAGGTTCTATAAGCGCATTCCTTATATTGACGTTGTCATATAGATCATGAAGATCCCATGTTGCATGGGAGATGGAGATTATAAACCATTATCCCACTGTCATTCCTCAAAAGATGTCGCAAATAAATGATTGGCGATGTTGGCTCCTCATGCCACGATATGCCCTGGTCTTGGCCCAATCATCATGACTGAGCCTTTGGTGAATCATGATCCACAGGGATTTAAAAAAGAAAGGGCTTGGTTGGTAGATAAGGGAACAGGAGGAGTTGGCCTAAAAATGCAGTAATACAGTGAATATGACCATGTCCCATGCAACAGTGAAGTCTGCCATGGTGCAGAAAGGGGCACGCGGATAGCTTTAGTAGGATAGCCATCAGGATGGCTATAGTAGAGTGGAAGCCCACACTAGAACCTCTGACAACATGAATGAAGGAAGCCCCCACCCACAAGTTACTCTAGTTGACGTTATTTCTTTCACTGAGATCCATCTAACCATGACTCTCCCAACACGATCGCACATCGGTTCACTTATTTGCCTCCTTTTAAATTCAATATCTTGATAGCGTATCAGATTTGAATGATCTATTGTAATATATCATGTTATCTTGTAACTCTGCTCAAAGACAATCGAACCATAAATTATATGAGGGTTGTGTAGGTTCAAATTACTTCGTCACTTATAAATGATTGCCTCACCTTCCTCAAACTTAATTTTTCTATATTTTGGAAACACATAAGCCATCATGCTCTTAAGGGACCCATCCTTAAGAACGTTCTTCATTTGTAGGAGAATGATGCAAGAATGTTATGTGGGGAGGCTGCAAAGGAGTGACGAGCCAGTGAATGACTCTTAGACGAAGGTCCCCACACGAAGTAAAATGTGGAAGATGGAATGTGGAGGTTTGAGGTCAGAGAGTCATGACAAGGCCACCGAAGAAAATGAAAATGAAGGAGAGGACACCAGCAAGAGAAGTAGCACCAATATGAAAATTGACTACATTGGTAGTGTAATGCCCTTCCTTGCAACCCCAAAGAAAACTAATACTTCTAACATTTATGGACCAATTTTTTTTTAAAACAAATAAAGTGTATAAATTATTGTATACATTAAATTTAAAAGATTATAAATTAACCACCTAAGTACTTTGGGGTACATGAGGTGACATTACGTAACTAACTCATTCATTCACTTAACTTCAATTTTAAACATTAATAAATGATAAACAATGTGACAAGAATAAACCATATAGCATTTACAATTAATTAAACATAGAAATATAAAGTACATATTTCCATAGATACAACATAACATTAACAATATATACAGTTATAGTACAAGGATGAATTACATAGTGTGTTTTTACATTAGATTAGTCTTCTAGTACAATTCAATGGATACATATACAAAATTACTTCATGAGTCTTCCCAACGCACGTGGGAGTGATACATCAATACATAGAATACTTCTGGAGTAAAAATATACAACTGGTAACATATGAACCCTAGATCAAATTGCATCTACAAAACTTTACACTGGAAGGTACAACTACATCAAAGGGGACCCAGCGGGGTGTGTAGCACGTTCCACCCGACTACCCCTGTGCTAGGAGTAAATAAGGAAGGATCCCCGACCAAGCACATCCAAACAGTCACACAAGACTAACTCCAGACATGAAACTTGCAAGAGACCACAAAGGAAATATAATATCAAAAGATCATTCACAAATCATAACAACAATTATTCACCAAATCATAACTATAGACCACTTCCAGAGGATTTCAATAAAACAACTCAAAGGGAAGGCTAGAGGAGAGTGTCATCGCATGGCCTTACATGGATTATCCAGACAACCTATCACAAGGTGCCACCTCCATCTATGGTTATCCTGATTGTCTATCTCAAGGCATCGCTCCATAGGGTAACTCATGTGAAACCGTTAACCTCTCTTGAAGACGAGGCAATGATATTTCCAACCACGGCCTTCTCGGCCCACCTTTAGTCTACGAAAGCCCTAACAAGCGGACGAGGTATCCATAATTATCTTATTAATATTTTACTACCCACCCCCTAATTAATTAATTAGATTATCACTGATTACTCTAACTCTAACGTGGGTTACCATGGCCCTTCCTCCTATTTGAGGTTTCTGCCCCCAGGAAGAGCCACTCTCCCTAGAACCCAAAACATAAAGTCCAATAACAAGGGATTGTACCAACAAGAACACTAAACCACAAATGGAACATCCGTGAGGCAAAACCATCTCGCCAAAATCATATGAAACAATACTCATAAAATGGTACAACCCATGTGTAGACTCAAGTCACAACGATATCCAAAAATAGGGACAAATATCAAAATTAAAAGATCAAATATAAAACATCAATTTCCCCACCTCTGGAAGTCCCAAATAAGTAACTTAAGCTCCTACAGAAGGATAAACTAACTCAAGGATTTTTCCCACATGACATAATTCCAATTAAGAGAAAACCACAATTGATTCAACGAATAATCCAAGAGTAAACAATTACGTAAAATGACACCAAATAACACATTTCATTACACAATAATTTCACCAAGAAATAAATTAATTAATTTACTCGAGAATATTCAACTTAATTTTAAATCACATAGTTTATTTCTCATTTACTCGATTAAACTATAACATTGCAAATTTATTTAATTATTCCATAATCTCAATATAAATAACCATCTTTATATATATATATATAAGCTTTTATGCATACATATACATATATACATATATACGTATATATATATATAATAATACATATATTAAAATTTTGCATTTAAATCATATAATAAAAATTGCCCATTTGCATCTCTGTAATTTACAACAGTAAATATATATATATATATTAATATTAATATATATATATATTTATATATACTAAATATAACATAAAAATCAAATTTTAAATGAAGTAAAACCCTTGACAATTTCCCACCTGCAGCCTATGGTACTTCGTACCACAATGGGGGAAGGCCGCAACCCCCACATGGTTGCGTCCAACAGCCTCGGTTGCTGTGCATAGCCTGTGGTGGTTGTGTACAACCCACCATGGGGTCGGGGGTGGTACGGCAGCCACCGACCACTCCCCCCCCAAAAAAATAATTTTTTTTTATAATTTCATTTCTTCAAAAAAAAACGCCAAACAAAAAAAGGTCGAACCCAGAAACAAAATAAATATATTTTATTTATTTTTAAATAGAGACGGAACATAAAATTTGAATATGTATATGTATATATATATATATACATATATATATATACATATATATATAGGTATATATGTGTATATACTTGCCCATTAATTACAAAATTAATAATATACATATAATAAATTAACAGTCCAGTTCCTTTCACCAAAACATAAAATAAATTTGGGTATACAAATTCAACCCCATAATAAATTGATTTTTATTTCAAACAAGAATTTCACCACTAGATTTATTGAAGAAAATTCATAAAGTTTCACAATAGTTTTCTACAGAAGATTCAAAGGTTTAACACAAGCAATCTTTCAACAACAAAACCCTTTTTCAGAACATAGATATTGATTTTTGAATATGACATACATGATTTTTGTTTCCCTTACAAAACAATGAATTAATAAATCAAAAGAATTAATAAATTAAAAGAACCTGGAGTCCTTCGTTTGATGTCGAATCCACTAGCACGACAACCCTTCTACCTCTTCGAAAACAAATTTCCTCTGCAATTTCTCCTCCAATTTCTTCTTTAAGCTAACTTCTAGATCAATATTATATTTTTCCTTCCCAAGCACAATTTTAACAGAGAAGCACAAAACATATATTATTTTTCAATTCTTTGTTACTTCTTTTTTTCAGACAAAACCAAAAACCATCCTATGTGTGTGTAGAGAAAACTTCTTTTTCTCACAAGAAAATAAAGAAAATAAATAAAGCTCTTCTTTTTTCTCAAAAATCCAACCCATGCATTGACTCTTTTTCTTGCTTTAAAAGCTCACACTTATCTCACAAATTTTAATTAAAAATTCATTAATTTCACATTTATCCTCACATGATATTATCCTTAAATTTTATAATATAAATATTTTGAAAACGACAATTACAATTATCACAAACATTATTTATTTAAATTAATTAATCTATCCCTTTTTAATTAATTAAATACCTTATAATTTACAATATTTTAAATCCAACATTTAACTAAATTGCAATTACATACAATTAATCATATCAATAAAATAGCATTAATTAATCTCATATAAAATAAAGATAAATTAAATAACAACTAACCACAAATAAATTAAATAATCAACCACCAAACAATACAAAGACAAGGACAAGGTCAAGACCACAACCTTGAAAGACTCACAACGAGGTGACAGACTTGGGATAGGGACACTTCCTTATCAACTCCCTTTTTCACATCATACCCGTTGGGTTAATTTAATGCTCGCCTTGTCCTGCCGAAGCAGGTGGAATCGAGACTTTGTTCCTGCAATTCCTGCATACAAACAAACGTCAAGTAGCATGTAAATCTCCATTGCAAACACACCGTGAAAGGTAATCGCGGGGTAGTAGGGTGCTCGCAAGCGAGTGATGCTACTTCGTCCTTTCACCATGACTCACTAACAAATACATCAAAAACCATAGAAACATAGAATCACAACATCACCACGTATAATATTAAAGAAAACCATAGCATAACCAAATAATATAATCACCACATAATGTATCATCAACATCATAAGTAATGTCAAGTGCAACAAACCAACCAAACTATGAATCCACACACAACCAAGTTGGTGAACTAATCACCATCACAAACCAAGTACCAAACCAACACATAAGAGTATCCCTAAGAACGTTCTTCATTTGCAAGAGAATGATGCAGGACTACTGTGTGGGGAGGCTGCAAAGGAGCGACGAGCCAGTGAATGACTCTCAGACGAAGGTCCCCACACGAAGTAAGATGTGGAAGATGGAATGCAGAGGTTTGAGGTTAGAGAGTCATGACAAGGCCATCGTAGAAAATGAAAATGAAGGAGAGGACACCCGCAAGAGATGTAACGCCGGTATGAAAATTGACTACATTGGTAGGCTCTAGGCCCACATAGCGGAGAAGCAGTGAGGTCCCACCATTAAGGAATGACACTGCAATAACGGCCTCTCGAAAGTGGTCGTTCACAAAGGCGGACCCACATAGGTCATTTTGACTTGGTGGCTTGGCCACTTCATACTCCAAGGTTGGGATCATAGATGGTAAATGTGAAGTCCACGACATGGGGTGACATGATAGCTATGTTTTTCAACAACAACCATCAGGTGAAGGCGAGCCGCATGCAAAGGCCTGCAAAATGTTTTGGAATTAGCTGATTTTTCAAGAATGTTAGGTTTGGCTCACACATGACGAAGGCAAGGATGGAGAAACTAAATGCGGAGCCCACCATGCAAGTGGAAGTTAAAATTTAGCTACTACTCAATGAAAAAATACAAGTGGCAACCTGCATGAGGCGGCCCACAATTGCTGGTCCACAATGCCCGATGGATGTTGCGGAAAAAGTGTAGGGGAAACTTGCAAGTCTAGATCCGCAAAAGAAAAATACTTAAGTGAAATTTAGATAGGTGAACTTGGCCAAGGGGTGCTTGATCATTTTAAGGCATGTGACCAACTTAGGCTCAGGGATAGGGGCACACAAAGTGAGGCAAGAGCAAAAATGAACCGACGAGAGCAAAAGAGAGGGGGTCCCTACCTTCGACAGGCGTGTGTACAAAATATGGACAAGTATGTCTTGACAAAGGATCAAATTGCAGATATATTTACAAAGGCTCTTCTTAAAGATAATTTTGAGTATCCTCGAGAGAAGTTAGGGGTTATTGCCCCTCCTTTCATAAACTAAGATGCATTTGGAGGTGCATCAGTCTAGTGGATTCATGGTTCTATCTTTTTGGACTGATGTTTTGGTGGCTACCCCTCAAGGGGAGTAGGTAGTTTTCCAAGTGTTGTCATTTTGAGTAACCTGTTTTCATGTCAAAGGAAGATTCAATGAACATATCTTTTGCCTTTGCCATTGACGTCAAAGGGGGAGAGAAAGCATGTGAAAAGGAGAAAAAGCTAATGAGAGAAAGTAGGTAATGAGGAAGATGATATTCTAAGGGGGGAAACAAAAAGAAAAATATTGAGAAGTATATCCAAATCTGGTATGATTTCTTTGATGGTTTTTCACATCATGTGTTGTCATCAATGAAAAAGGGGGAGATTGTTGCAATAATAGAGAAAGGAATGAAGGTGTTTTCATTGATGTCAACCAGTCAACTGGTTATCTAATTTAGTAGTTGTTGAGGATATTGAGAAAATTGTATTAAAGGAAGATTATAGGTATTTAGTTGTTGCTCCAGTATTTTCCACTATGTTTGTGTGGTTCAGATATGTTGGTCATGATTGTTGAAGGTTGTTATATCCAGATGTTTGGCTATTGGTTCATTGTGAAGTTCAAGTTGTGTTCACTAGTTGTGAACTTTGTTTCTCTATGTCCTGGTTGAAATTTGGGAGAAAATTTGTTGGTCCAGATTTCTCTTTGATGAAGTCTTTTGACTTTCGGTTCTAGAGTTAATATGTTTGATTGCATTGAAGATATTTTTTGTTTCTGGAAGTTCCGAGCTTAATTGTTCTATATTTTTTACACTGGTTTGGTCGACCCTGTGTTGAGCACTATCTTCAATGTTAATGAAGCATGTTGGATCTATTTTGGGTCCTGGTGAAGCATTTTTTTGGGTCACCCTCATTCTAATTCCACCCTTGGATGTTTTGCGTCGACCTAATTTGAATTTGAAGTTGGATGGCCAACTTTGTATCTTTTTCAAGGTTGGAGATAGTATAAATATAGAATGAGCTTGTAATGAAAATCATACAGAAAAGGAAGGAAGATAAGTGAAAGAGCATAAATGACTTTGATGCTATTCAAAAATATTATGTGAGTTATATGTGTGGGAGATCAGTGTGAAGCTTAATGTTGAGTTTCTGGATGTAGTGAGCATAAGGCGAAGTATCATTCATGCAAGTTGATCAAGTAATTGTGGTGGAATCCTTTGTTGCATTGAGATTGTTGTCTCTCTGTAGCAAATCTTCTTTGTCTTCTTTGTATCTCTGTGGTAGTGATCCCTCCGAGTTGTAGCCCTATGGATAGTGAGTCCTTATTTTAGGTAGTGAACCTTATCTCAGGTAGTGAGCCTTTTTGTAATTGGTTTTGATATTCTCTATAGTGTGAGTTAATCCTCACCATGGTTTTTCCCTTATTGGGTTTTCCACGTAAATCTGGTGTTACTATGTTTATGTGTTGGATTTGAGTTTCTGCATTGGTATGTGATGATTAGTCTATTAAGCAATTTCATGTATTAGTTCCAGTGATTGAATTAAAGGTTAAAATATGTGACAACTGATTCACACCCCCTCTCAGTTTTCCTATTCAACACATTAAACATAGATTGCATATGGAAGCTCGACCCCATACTAGATAAATCCAAAAATATAACATTTCCATTCAAATCTTTGGTTTTATCAAAATCTGTTGGGGATTTGATGAGATTCAACATTTTTGTACAATAAAAATAATAGATTTAAAACAACTTTAAAACTAAAAATAATACTAAAAATTTAATAGCTTTAACTACAATTTGTTGATCACTATTACCGCCACTTGCACGTCAAATTCAACTTGATTAGTTTTTCCTTACACAGATTTTTGGATGTTGGATGCCACTATAGATGCCTCTCAGCGTAATTATAATTTCTTTCTTTTTTATTTTTCTTATATGTGTGTTCACCTAATCATTATTTTTTTATTTTTAAAAGAATCAAATTATTATAGTGATAAAGTAATATATGTGATTAATTAATGACACACTCAACCTTATAATTTCTTTCAAGTTGCTTGTTTCTTTCATTTTTAGTTGATATGTTATATTTTGTGAAAACTTTCATTTTAAAAGTTGTCTTATATTGGGAGAAAAAATTTAGACAATTAAAACATTCCATGCCTCACACCTAAAATATTTTTTTTAAAATTTTTTTTGACAAACAAGATAAATAATTATGTTAACTAAGTATCAAAAAAAAAATACAAAAATATTTTCAAATAGAAATAGTATTCATTAAAGCTCAAAAGATAAAAATCTAGGGAGGTTTTCTATAGACCCACCACCTCTAGGAAACAAAGGAAACCATAAAACCAATAGAACACAAAATATTAATGAAAAAATGATAATAATGATCAAACCAAATCATTATGTAGGAGCTAAATAAATTGCAAAGATGAAGCAAAAGACAAGGACTCCTAATCAATAACATTCCAAATGTGATTAACATCATAGGCCTATTTGGTCATAAATCTACAACAACATTCCATTATCTAGAAATATATAAAAAATGGAATCAAAGTTTCATGAAAGGTGAAGAATCTACGCCCCAAAAGATGCCAACCTCCAAGAAGATTCATTATTCATAACTGAGATTAAAATCATGGTAATCACCTCACATTTTATCTTCTTCCAACCTAGTTCATAGGCTTTCTCTAGACCCACAAGGATGGCTCAAGCCTCCATCTAATTATTAGTGCCAAATCATGTAGCAAAATAAAAAAAAGTGAACCAAACTAATCATTATCACCCAACTCTACCAATCCTCATAGTACCTAGATTGTCACAAGAAGAACCATCAATGCTATTTTTTTTAAAACCTAAAGGAGGAGGGAATAATTCACCTTCTTTATTCACCGTATGAAAAGGTTTGATCCTAGAGTAAGAAAGAGTGAATTTAATCAAATGATCTAAATATAGTTTCCTCAAATTTTGAATAACTTAAGAAGTTAAAAATTCATTATTATAACACTTAGCCACTAGATTTTATGTTATTGAGTCTAAAATCACCTTCCAAACATTCCTAATAAGACTCATATTTTTTTTTAATGATTTCTTTCTAACCAAATTTACCAAAGAATAAAGACAAGGCCAATATCCTAAGCCACCAAAGTATAGAGACAAAAGCAGGAGGATGTTCCAAGTTGTCCCAAATAGGGAATTTGTATGAAATAGCTTGGCTAATTCTATATATGCCCCTAGAGTCTCCAAAGACCCTCAAAAAAAGGATATTGAAAGAAAAGATGATCCACACACTCTTCATTAGCCCCACAAAGAACAAATTTTTAAGGACCTTGGAATTCTCTATTTCTTATGTTGTCCTAAGTAAGATATTTATTTTGACATAGAATCCAAAGGAAGAAATTATATTTAGGCCAACAATTCTTATTTCATATCTTTTTAAACTATGGGAAATCTTTATACTCATTTCTTTTTCTAAAATTTATTATCCATAAGAAATTGTAAACCCCCAAGAAAGAGCATCAATTTCCTCTATAAAATAAAATGGGAAATCAGCCAAAATAAAATATAGGGCCACATGAGCATCAAGATCTCCCTCAAGGCCAACAACTTAGATCCTTACAATGATAAATACAAGAATCCCCGACTAATTCAAAAGCTTTAAAGTTTGACACTTTAGACCAACTAGCATCCAAAAATATTTTACTCGAAGGGAGTATATGAGGAAAGGATGTAAGAATTGAATTGTGACAATCCAACAAATCCATCTAAAAAATAACATGTAGCCTGAATCTATAATCTAGAAGATGTATTACTAAGAAATTGAAGCACCCTTCTTAATATGTCTAAAAATAAATTTTTACTTGCAAGCAATATTTTCATTGAAAATACTAAAAAAACTATATTTCTTTTATTGTGAATAGATTGAAGCAACAATTGTAGGGATATTGATTTTGGCTTATCTCCTTTTTAAAAAAAATGGTTTTGGCAAGGTTTCATAATCATTTTCCCACAAACTCTACATATTTTTCTCATTTGACGTCATTGGTAGCATGACACAATTTGTGCAAAATATTGAGGTAAGTCACCTTTTTTTAGACAGCAAGAACCAGAATCGGGTAGCCGCCCCTTATAAACTACAATTCGCTTGGTAAACTTTTTTCATGTGACCAGTGACGCTAATGTGACATGCTCTCTGGTACCATAGGGATGGTGGGGAGACTAGACCTCATGACCTCTTTCCTGCAACAGGATGCTTTAGCCAATTGAGCTAGGCCCATCACCCATTGAGGTAAGTCACTTGCAATGGTTTGAGTGAGGTTTATTTTTTGGAATATGTATGCAGCGAGGTCATTTTTCATTATATTTTATTTCATTTAAAATAATTATGTTGTTATCTATTAAATGAATGCATTAGTTCTATGGTTCTATTTATGGTATTTTCATATATGATATTATTGTATTATCTAGTGTTAGATCCTTATTTGTTTCTTCATGTAGAGATATTTTGAACCATGAAATGAATTTTACATTTATTCGATGGATTTAAATTTTTATTTATTTATTTATTTTCCTTGTTCTTGAGGATATTTTTATGACAATTTTATTGATATAATTATTAAATTAGTATTAAATAGATACCAATTAATACTAATGTTGTAAATGAAAAGGTTGTCAAATCTATTTTGACATAGAGTGAATAGTAGATATCAAACCATATTCATATATTAAACTCATTACATTCTTCTTCTCAAACCTTATGTTGGTGGTTTGAGTTGTAGGTCCCAAATCCCCAAGATGAGATAGTCTCCCAAGTGCTCGGGGTGTCAAACATAGGAAGAATATGAAAAAATGTTTAGGTTAGGCAACTAAGGACCAATTATTGAGGTGGGTAAGACCTCCTTCGCTTCGGGTTCTTCAACACTAAGGGGGTTTTCCCTAAGATGTTATATCAAATGAATTTATAGGAAATGAATACTTTCCTTGTCATAGACCATACCTTATGCACATTATACCCCTATACAATTTTTCACAATGTATCTATGTGCTGGTTTGAATAAACAAGGTCACACCTTTATAAAGTAGAAAATGAATTACTGAGTAAATTTGTAAAGATGTGGATATAATACCCATATTATTTTTATACACTTATACACATAGAAGTAGAAAATAACAACACAAATTAAAATGATAATATTATTTAGCTTGTTTTAAATGTGTTGGGGTGATGGAATGGGAACAAGTGATAAACTAGTGTCTCTATCTAGTTGGGTGTAAAATATAGGGTTTATACAAAACATGTAATATTTGTAATTGAATGGTATACTTGGATGAAGATATACCTTAAGCCTATATTCATCTAAATACATACATAAACAAGGTTATACACACACAAATGAATGAACATCTAAAATTGCATAAGTTTATAAGAGTCTACTTATTGGTCCAAAAGTATAACTATAAATTCCTTTATTTTCCTTGAAAATACACATTCCAGAAGCTTTGAAATAATTTTATGTTCATCTAACTAACCAAATTTAAGAACATGTCAAGAAACCTACTATAGACACCTAAATTTTTCCACACTTGACCACATTAGACTTACTCTATCCTAGCCACTAATTGAGTAAATATTATTTATGTATTTATTTCATCCTTTAACATTATTTCTCATCCTTAATTAAATAAATTTATTTATTTAGTTAATTCTAGTATTTATCCTTTAGCCTCCATAAATTAAATAAATGTAAAATTATTTATTTAATTTGTCCTTTTCCACTTCAAATCTCACTAGTTAATTAACACTAATTAATTAACTAGTAAATATCTTGCACATGCCTAATTTTGATTAATTTAATTAATCACACACTAATCTTACTTATCCTAAAAAGTTACAACGAAATATTGGCCCTCCATTTGATCAATAAAATCATCACCCTCCATTTAGCTCATGTGACTCTCATACATGTGTGAGAAGTCACATGTCTTACCCAATGCTTCTTCATGTGTCCTTGAGGAGACACTTGTTATTGGAGTAGCCAAGATCACTTCCAAAATAAAAACTTTCACAAAAAAGAATGTACAAGATGAATCAAAATATCATATACACAGAAACATGTACAAAAGAGCCTTGTATATAAAGGCAAGGATAAGGAGGTGAGAAGGTAGGAGTCCCTCCAAGAATGAAACACATGTAGGTATCTATGGATAAGTTTTGGTACACTTGGTGATCCACATGAGGTGAGAAAAAAGTGAGATGTCTCCCATGTGAACCTAAGAGTAGTGTGAATAGGACTCTCCTAGATAGGCTAAAATCTAAAGTTAGTTTGGTAATAACTCTTTTCACACTAACAGCCTCCCTTAAGTGATACTTAGGGAGAAAGATAAAAATTGAAAATATGGGTCCCAACAACAAGGCCTTATAAGGTACTCATGTACAACTAAATATCTCTCTTAAATGGAGAAAATGAGAAAACCCAATGGGAACAAAAATACTCTCCAAAAAAGAGAAATATGAAGGATAAAGAAATCTCCTCAAAGTATATCACATGAAGATAGGAACATGAAGATGAATAACTCCTAAAACATGTAGAAGATGTAAATATTGTCAAAGAAGAAGTTATGGTGACTACTAGAATTAATCAATATCCAAAGGTTGTAGATCAAGATAGGAGATACAAAACATTGCATGAGTGGCATCAAGTAAACTACTGAACCCTGAATACACAAATGTTAGAGGAAAAAACACTATGTGAAGCTATAGATGCAAATAGTAGTATGATCAAGAAGCACAAAAAAATTGCATAAGTGACTTGTAGTACACTACTAAAATGTGCATGGTTCTCTACATAAGTACCAAAATATCACAAATAATGATCAACTAAAATGTAGAAGGTTGCTTCATCACTCCACTGAAACCAAGGAAGCATTAGACTAACTAAAACCATTATCATAATAGGTGATGATACCCCTTAATCCTAACAAGGAAGAGGTATTGGTAGATCAACTAAAATGTGGCACAAAATTATGCAATAGAATGTAAGATGCAATACCAAGTCCAATATGGTGTACAAGAAACAATAAAAAGGGCATGAAAAAAAAAAACACATGCATGCCATTAGATTCAATAAGTGATGCAGAGCAAGAGGATTCACAATTCAACATAAAGGGAACATATTTCACAATAATGGGTGTCAACTCATATAACCCTCCCTCAAGGAAAATTGCATTCACAAATGCTTGATTTCAAGACACAAAAACAAAGATAAGGCATAAAAATTCTTGTAGAATCATCAAAACACATTAAACAATAGCAAATGACTGATTCAAAACCATTTCCCAACTTTGACAACTCAAAAAATGTGAACTTCTAAAAGTAGACTGTTCAAATAAGCATTTAGGCCTATTTAGACCCCTCCAACAAGCAACTTTACATTTCCCAAGTCATTTCTCTTTGTTATGACTTAAAAAAAGTATAAATAGGTCTTCACAACATGATTAGAGCATTTCCCAACTAGCACTCATGGTTTTACATCAAACTCACACATTGAACCCTCAATTTAGACTTCCAAACATGACTGTGTCAACATGGCAGTTAACTTACAAAGGAAACAAATTTGATTAAACACCAAAACCTAACAAGGGAGGGTTCTAAATACATCCCTACACCATTCCAAACCAATAACATACAAGAAGTACTTTATAACCACAGACAAACTTCTTCAAAACCCTCTGTTTACTATGTTTTTCCATATTTTTGATAAATTGTAGACCTAGGGCTTCATGAAATATGCCCAAGAACACCTTTTCACACTCTATAATTTTGGAATCTTAAATAATATATTCAAAAATCTGTACAGAATTTTTTTTAGGAGATTCCATTAGATAAATCAAGAGAAACACAATTTTTATTGATCACTGCCAACCCTAGATCAGATTTATACCCGTTTTTAGTAAATAAGCAATAACTCACTCAAATCTCCATGGAATTGGATGAAAATTGTTTAAAATCAAAGTAGAAACATAGGAGAAACTATTCCAATGACTTCCTCTTAAAAATATTGATGTATGAAGTTGTACAAATTTCTACAACTTCATATTTCTTAGAAGAATTCAGAAAAAATGGAGGTTTTCATTTATTTTTCAATAACAAAACTTCAAATATCATTCATCCTCCATTTCCTTGAAGCCAAGGAGGCTTACTTATTCCTTCCCAATCATAACCAAATCCAACCAATTGACCAAAAACAACCTTATACCTCCCATGACCCTTAAACTTCTCAATTTGCCTTTTTTGCGAACTTTGCATTTTACAATTTTACAAGATTTTCACATTTTGACACACTAACCCCTATAAGACCTCAAATACATCCAATATGGTCTTGTATGACCTTACACATGCCTTTTACACTAATTTTCCTTTCATATTGTTTTACAAGAAATTTTGCAACATTTAACACAACTTGCACCTTTCTTGCAAATATGACAAAAATTGACCAATTGACAACATTGTCCACTCTACCTATAGACACGTAAAATGTACTGATTGACGTTACGCATCTGATCCCAACCACTAACACCATTTCATCCTAAATTATCCCTCAGTCTAAACATTTAATCAAATACCCTTATTTGAGTAAATTCATTAATTTTCCTCCCTTAATTAAATAAATCATTTATCTAATTAAGTATGTTCTCTCTTGTTAATTAAATCAATCAATCTAATCTAATTATCTCTATTTAATTAAATAATTCATTTTTTATTTGATTAAATCTCTAAATTCATCTTATTAAATTAAATAAATTAAAACCTTATTCGATTTAATCTAACATCATCCTCTTTAGCTAAATAAATCAAAATATTTATTTAACTAAGTCTAAATCATTTTCCATCTCCTTTTGATTTATTTTAATCCATAAATCTAAATCAAATGGGTCAAAATCACCTAACCTCCTCTTATTTAATCAAATCATGATTAAATCTAATCTTAATCCATGTCCCATCCTCTATCTTTTGCCACTTGCACATGAAAATAGATTTAATTTATTTATTAAATCTCTATTTTCTTTCAACATGGAACAATAGGGGAATATTCCTCCAAATTTGAATTCCTTCCAAGTGGACTTTGTCCTTCCAACAAGATATTTATTTCATCTTATAGGTCCTTTTGCATTGAGCCAAGTGGCCATTACTCCATTTGACTCTTCATCCACCTTATCATTTCACCATTTTCAAATTTCAAATATTGCATTTATGGGAACATTCATCAAAATTTGCACATCCTTCATCCATTCATCTCTTAACAAGTGGCATCTTGTCATTGGTTGAAAGTTAGTCCCACATTGCTCCATTTTGGGCATTTATCCATCTTATCATTCTATAAATAAGAGGCTTCTCTCCTCATTTGATCATCTACAATTTGAGAAAACTTAATATACTCATTTTCATCTTCAAACATTAGCACTTTCATCAATTTCATCAAGGCATATAGCTAGGTTATTGTAGGTTTTCTCCATGGAGTTCATTTGAAAGAAATCACCAAGTGGATCAATCATAACCAAATCATCAAAAGCTTGTATAGGAGTTGGGAAAGGGCCAATTTCCACATCAAATTAGCACCAACTCCCCCATAAGATCAAGAGTTTGCATGTTCTTAATAGGATTTTATCGATTTCCTTGCTTTTTCATTGTGTTCTTGCTTTTATTCCTATTTTGAGCATTGTTAATGGATTTTATGGGGAGCTTTGATCTTGACATGCATTTGAATCTTCTAATGTGTTTGTTTGTTGTCTTTTGCAAGTACTACAATCTTGGTTCTACATTTTGGCGCTAGGAGGGAAAATCTCATTTTATAATCACGTTTTTATCAAAAATTCCATGCTTTTTGTGTTTTTTATGGTGTCTACAGGAAAGTGCACTGCTAACAGATCAGCGTCGCTATTCAGAACTGCTACCTCACTAATGTCGCTATATAGCCCCACTTCAAATTTCAAACTACGATGCTCTAGTGTTCCCACTCAGAATTCAAAATTTTAAACTGCACCATTGGTTCTATTTTTACGCACTTGAATTTTTACATTCCAAACTGCACCGCTGGGCTAAATAGTGACTCCATCACCCTCTTTGTCCTCACTATAGAGCGACGTTGACTGACAAGCGGTGCTATATAGCACTGCTAGATCTTTCAAATTGCATCGCCTGTGCAGGTTCCACCGCTGGAGTAAAGTAAAAAGTGAAATTCAGTTTTTTTGACATGTGCCTTTTTCAATTCTGATCATTTAGGTTATTAGTTGCTTTTTTTACCTCTATTTTGCAGTCTAACTAGTTTTCTTGTAGGTTGGCTTGATCAAAGGTAAAGGAGCAAAGAAACATGATGACATCACTCTCTCATGATACCAAGTGTTTTTAAACACTTTAGTGTTTGTTTAACACTCTTAGAGAATTCACAATTTTCTCTTAAAATTTTGTTATCTTTCACATGCTTAGGACCTACTAATTTTATCTTGGGATCTAAAAATAACATTTCAATTTCTTGTTGCAAAGGGCTAAAAAGAACTTTAGGACAAACTCACTAAATTTGGTTTGAGGATTAAAAATTGAACAAGGCAATCTCCACATTTCCTTTGGTGCTTAAAAAGAAGTCGTTATTGCTTTGAGGACTTAAAATGAACAAGTGCTTCTTTGTTTTGTAATTGCTTACTCAAAGTAATACCATCGAAAGGACATATACACTTCTCTTGCGCCTCATGGCGATCTTGAGAGTCACAAGGCCTTTTGGTGATCTTAAGTTGGGTAAAGTAATTGCCTCCACATTTCATTTGGGATTAAAATTGAACAAAACATCTTGCGAGTGTGAGTGGAGGATATTGCATGCATTCTCTCTCTTTGTGTTGCAACAAATATTGATTGAGTTAAGGATATTACTTGATCACTTTTGTTTATCCTAGAGGGCCTGCCTTGTGGGAAAATGTAATCACCTAAGGGAATGACCCAACCAGTAACACACTAAACCCAAGTGTATTTCCAACCAGTATATAAGTGTGGATATTGCAACAAAGGCCAATATCATGTGGTTGGTTCTAATGAGAAGGGCAGAAATGGTCTCTTGACACATGGATCAATCCCTACAAATGGAAATTCTGAATTAAAACCCTTGTTTAGAAAAGGCCAAAATCCTTGATCTATTTGTTGGTGCAAGAATGATTATTTTGAAGCCGCCCCACACTTGTACAATTTTTAGTAGAAATGGAAAGTATGCCATGGGAGTTTCATGGGTGCTGATGCTTGGCTGCCTCGTATAAGTGAGTGTCATGGAGGGGATCCAGTGGGGTCAAGCATCTAACCATTCACTAAAAGTAAGCGTAGCTCGACTTGTCTAAGTGGGGACTCAAAAAATATAGTCTTTCATAGCCATAGGGTTGTACTTTTTCTTGGTTACAAAATACTTTGCTTGCTCAAAAACATTTGGAAACAAGCATTCAACATTGTCATCAAAACTTCAAACCCTTTAGGAGGAAAATATCTTTTGACAAAATTCATGTGTTATTGCTTGCCCTTGGGATTTTATCCTTAGAGGTTTCTAAACACTTGAGTTTATATCTCAATTTTCTTACTAAAGTCAACAATAGGTAACTCTTGCCTTGATTTCATCAAAGTTCCACATAATGTATTTTATGGGATGAGAATAAGTTGAGACATTGGACATCTAGTTTCAAAAGCTAATAAAAAAAAAAATTTGGTAAAAAGAAGTCATTAAACAAAGCTAAGAACAATTGAACCCCACACGTGTTCCAAATGATTTCACGCAAAATAAAAATCTGGAAACCA
The DNA here is from genome assembly GCA_007258455.2 of Sequoia sempervirens. Taxonomy (NCBI): domain Eukaryota; kingdom Viridiplantae; phylum Streptophyta; class Pinopsida; order Cupressales; family Cupressaceae; genus Sequoia; species Sequoia sempervirens. Next base: position 125,484,963 of record VDFB02026320.1, read on the forward strand.
AAAACAAAAGCTCTTAGTTCGAAAGAACATCAAAAGCATCTCTCAACGCTCTACGAATTCATACGAAGATTGCTTTTCAAATTTTATAGACAAGCTTCAAGAAACAATCCCAGATTGTACTCATTCTATTATTGTCAAAATCCAAATCTTTTTCGGGAATTTGAACACCTTGTTTATAAGTAAAGCATGTTCTTCAAAACCAAGGTCTTGTAAACAAGAGTCCTTTTAGGTTCACATAGGATCAAAATCAAACCTTCATCCATCTTTCAAACATCAAACCAAGATCATCTCACCAAAAAATCTTGAAAATCTTGAAATCATCCTTCATGCTAGACTTTTTGGCAAATCAAAATCATCAAATCAAAGTCCTTGAAACAAATCAAAATCCTTGGAATCCTTGAATCAAAATATCAAATCATCTTGTTTGGCTAGGTATGTGTAGATGCATCCTTCTTCATGTGCTTAGTCAAATTATCAAATCATCTTTTTTAGCTAGGTATATGTAGATGCATCCTTCTCCATATCCTTAGTTAAATTATCATCTTGTTTGAATAGGTGTGGGTAGATGCATCCTTATCCCTACACTTATTCAAATTATAATCCTTTGATAAAGTCTATCCCATAGATAACATCCAACATCTTGGGATCCATTTGTTTGTTATCCAAAATCAAAGTAATCCAAAATCCAAGAAATCCAAAATCAAAATCCAAACCTAAAATCCAAACAAATCCAAAAAATTCCTAAAAGTCTAGCACCCCCTCAAGACCTTTCAAGAGTTCAATCATCCATATAATCCATCTTTCACACATTTCATCATCACACCTTGGATCCTTAAAACATCCTAAATTTTCTCTTTTGTAGCTAAAGTTATATCAATCCAAAGAATTAGAGATTCATCTCCCATATTCTTGAAAATTGATCCCTATTTTATGGTGCAGACTAGATCTCAACACAAGAGGAACATGGAAGCCAACAAAGAAACATCCACTTCAAGTGACCTAAGTCAAACAAATTTTAAAATGAATCCTATTGGATCAAGCAATCCTCTAACTAACTTTCTTTCATCATCACAAAATCCTCAAGAGGAATGTCAAGTAGAGGATATCACCAATAATACCTTTGGAATGACACAAGATGAGATCATTGGGATGGTCCAAAATCCCGAAAATCATAGAATTATCAACATCATGATGAGACTCAATCCCTCACTATACATGCTTGAATTAGCAAAACAAGGGGCTAAACTCCCTTCCGATTTCGATATGAGCACCATCGTGGAACCATATTTTGGGATCATGCCTCCAATTTCGACCACACTCCCAATTTCATCTACATCTCAAATTCAAAACATCACCCAAACCATCCCCCAAATTACATCATCCTTTGTGCCAACTCAACCCATTGTTAACAAGGGAAGTGTATTTCTCAATGCACTACAAACACACCCCCTCATAAATAATCAAGTTTTGGACTCAAACACCACCTTGGGGCAATCCATACCCCAAAATCCATTACATACATACGTTCCCTTCACTTTTCATGATCCCAATGACCCATCATCATCATCCTTTCCTGTAACACCTCAGACCTCTCTCCCCATAACTTCGTAAGGAGAAGGTGACTTATTTGGACCAGGGGGCATATTTGACCCTACATCTTCATCATTCCCTCAAGGGAGTCTATTGCTCACATTTCCACCACTTCCACCCTTTCCATCAGTATCCACACCACCTCTTAGTTTAGGGCTTCCCCCTTTACCAATCATCAACCAAAATCAAACCAACATCTCAAACATCAATCAAAGCATCATACCAAATCCTCCTACCTTTCCATCTATATCGCAACAATAGATGGAAACCACACAGGCAATCACCACATCATCAATCATCCCTCAAAACATGGTCTCTCAAGTACTGATCATATCCATTGCACCATCCACCACTCAAAACCCAATCATCAATACAATGATACCTCTCACCACAACAATAAACACTATACCAAATCTACCGCCGCCAACACCACAACCTCCACCACCAAACACAAGTACATCAAGCCATTATAGCATTGCAGTACAAGCTACTCAAGAAGCTACCTATCAAAAGGCACTTCAACAAATCCAAAACCGACAAGCTGCACAACTAGTGGCTTAGCAAGTGCAAACAAAATTAGCTACACAACAAGCTGCTCAAGCAACATAAGTTGCTCAAGTAGCACAATCAATGCAAGCAGCACAAGCAACATAAGCCACTCAAGCCGCACACCAAGCACAACAAGTGCAACAAGCACAACAGGCTACAAAAGCCCAAGCCTTATTGCAACAACAACAAAAACAAGTTGCTCAGGTTGCACAAGCCACACAAGCTGCCCAACAAGCACAAGTTCAGGCTTAGGCACAAGCACAAGCTCAAGCCCAATACCAAGCTCAACAACCGCAAGCACAAGCACAATATCTCTCACAACAACAAGCAACCCAATAACAAGCATATCAACAAGTGCTAAAACAATACCAAGAGCAGCAAGAAGCAACCCAACAACAAGCATTGTTGGTGCAACAACAACAGCAAGCTCAGCAATAGGCACTATTGGCACAACAACAATAGGACCAACAACAAGTGCAAGCATACTTAGCGCAACAAAATATGAAAACACCATCCATCAACACACCAACCAATCTGCCCATCCTACCGACAAATGAACCATCACAAAACACTTTCATCCCACCCCCTAATCTGTAAAACAATGTAGCAACATAGATCAAGTTACTCTCACAACAAGTACTTGATCTTCAATTAGGAAAAACCATAAAAACACCCAGCAACTTGTGTCCTTATCCATTCAACAGAAGCCTTGTAATGAAACCATTCCCAAAGGGATTTGAGATCCCCAAATTCGATAAATATTGTGGGATAGAAAACCTTAAAGATCACATCAAGGAATTCCAAGTTCATTGCATGGAAGTTTCATATGATGATACCTATTTGATGCGGCTATTTCCTAGAAGTTTGGCTAGCTGTGCCATGGAATGGTTCTCTCACCTTGCTCCTGGCATAAAGAAGTTCCAAGAGATATTGGATGCATTCATTAAAAATTAAGCATTTAATATTGGTATGTATGTCAGTCTTGAGGAACTATCAGCTCTAAAACAAGGTAAGAATGAATCATTTGCTTCCTTCTTACAATGATGGTGAACCAAGGCCAATTAGAGTAAATGGGTCATGTCAGAAGAACAACAAGTTTGAACCATTATATCCAATTTGGATGGAGCCTTGGCATTCCATATTAAAGTGCAAGGTATCACAACATATGACCAGTTGATCTCCAAGGTACTCAACATCAAACAAGCCCTTATTTCACAAGGAGGATCACCTGCATATCCAGGATAGCAAAATAATTGCCCATCCAACAACTATAATGAGAAACCTCACATGGGAAAGGAACAAAAATGTCGCAAATGATGGTGTGGTTGATGCTAAGGTCGTGATCAGTGCTCCAAGGAAAAACACCCAAACCTACCAACAACCGCAAAATAATGATCGGACCAATGCCCAAACCAATGCAGTATCACAACACCAACCAACCAATAATTAGGTTAATAACCTCAATAATCAAGGGGGACCACCTCTACAAAATAAAAACTCCACCAAGTGGAAGTACATTTCCCTTGGGGAACCACTCGAGGTCATCATGAAGAAATTAATAAACGAAAACCTCATCAAGGCTCCCACCTATGAGAATTACCAAGAATCAGATGTGAAACCACCTTGGTACAATGAAAACCAACTCTGTGATTTTCACAAAATCAAAGGGCACACCACTAATAGTTGCATAAGGTTAAAAAACCTAATCCAAGACCTCATTGATCAAAAAATCATAAATGTGGAGCAACTAGTAGGATATCAAAACCTTAAGTTATACATGAATCTGATGCCTAACCATAATAACAAAGGGAACAACAACACAGATAAGGGGAAGGGCACCTTTAAGAGTGTGAATCATGTATACGACCATGTTGTGGCATCCCTGGACGACTATTGCACTACTATCACCATCAAAGGAGCCCATGTTGATTGTGGAGTCACCACAAGAGGCAAACAAATTACCATTGCAAGGTCATCCCAACCAAATAGAGCACCTACTTCCAACTCAAGATCTGTTCCCAATGGGTATAATTCCCTTGATCAGTTGCAAAGAACCCCAACACAAATCTCCATCATGGAGTTGCTAAAAATTTCATATGCCCACCGAAAAATCCTTGAGGAAGCATTGGCTTCATCCACCATCTCCGCAGATCTTGATGCAAAACAATTTCAAGCTATGGTCAGAAAAATAATTACACCAAACCTCCTTACATTCTTTGATCAAGACTTTCCCACTGAACCATCTCACAACTGTGCACTCCATTTAGAGGTCCTAGTGCATAAAAATAAAGTCAAGCAAGTCTTGGTGGATGGAGGTGCAAGTTTGAACATTTGTTCCCTCAAGCTCATAAAGAACCTAAAAATATCAGAGGACTTCATCAAAAAAGGAAAAGGCATAACAATTAGGGCATATGATGATCAAGAAAGAGTGTCTCAGGGAACTATTCAACTCCCTATTCAAGTAGGGCCAACAATCATGGAAACTACCTATCAGGTCCTGGACCTCGACTTGCCTTCTAACATTCTCCTAGGGCATCTGTGGATTCATATAATGCAAGTAGTAGCATCAACCTTCCATCAATGCGTCAAATTCATGTATGAAGGCCAAGAGGTCACCATCCATAGGGATATCGAACCATTCTCTTACTACAAAAACCTAGAGGAAAAATATTATAAAATCCCTCAAGTGCCTAAAAATGATGAAGGTCCATCAACTCCATATATTGACCTAGCTAGTCTCGCACATCTGCAACAGAGACACCCACCACTCTCGCCATCCCCACCATCTCTGATATCAAAGTCATCATCGAGGACAATGGTTGTGGAAACTATACAATTCCCAAAAATGCTTTTGTGGTAGGAGAGTTACCACAATCTCCCAGATCACGAGGGTGACCGCAATCAAATGAAGCCTCCACATCCCAAACATCCACTGAAGGATATTCTAACTTTAGAAGCTGGGGAGATCTCGGCTGAGAAGTAATAGAGGAGGACCTATCCAATCTCCTGTATCAAGATAATAGACCGACAACCAATTTACCTATGGACGACAACAACAAAGGCTTGCAAATGATGCTCGCAATGGGCTATGACAAAACCCAAAAATTGGGGAAAAATGGCAATGGGCTTCTAATACCCATCATTCCTGAGATGCGAATGAGAAATCTTGGCCTCAGATGTACCCTTCCAAGTATAACCATACGTGGATGAGGTCCCCCAGTTAAAGCAGTCAAGACTCCTCAACAACCAACACCAGCTAAATTTCGCTTACCTGTGACTATCAGCCAAGTCATAGATAATTTCATGTTTGATATAACTGACATCTATAGTAGTAGCGATGATGAGAAAGATACCATAACTGGCCTACCAAAGCTTTTTGAGAATTACTCACTCCTTATGATCAGTGACCTATCCTATGAGTTTGAAAACTAATCCCATGAGATAAAGCTAGTCTACCCCCAACTCATTAATCACGACTAACGAGGACTGCCAATTCTTGACAGATTTGAAAATGATGAGGCACTTTCAAAATTCATGGGACTGCAGGATAATATTTCATTTGGGGATCATGAAGAAAGATTTATCATTGAGTTGGATACACATGCATATTATGGGGAAACGATTGAATCCCTTAGTCGCAAAAGGAAAAAACTAAGAATAATCTCTAGGTCCTTGAGTGAAAACCACACAATGGCACTCTCTAACCTAAAAATAGTAAAAAGAAAGGATGCATCCAATGGTGAAAACCTCTTTGAGGTGCCCAAGGATGGGGGATTCAATCTTCCTCTTAGAGCTCTCCATCAAGAAAAATCAGTGGTCCTAGCGGAAAAATTCAACCAAGTCAATTTGGGAACAATGGAGACACCGCACATCACATTTTATACAGTCATTACTATCAGAAGAAAAAAAGCTCCTAGCAGCCTTCTTATGAGAAATACAAGTTAATTTTGCATGGAGCTATGTGGACATGCCCGGGCTCGATCCAAAGATTGTGGTCCACCACCTAGCAGTCTACCCTAAAGCAAAACTTGTTAGACAAAAGCTCAGGAAAATGCATCCTTAGATCGCCTTGCTAGTCAAAATGGAATTGAAGAAACTACTTGATGTAGGATTCATACGACCAATTGACTATCTCGAGTGGGTATCAAATCTAGTTCCTATTTCAAAACCTGATGGGGGCATCCAAATCTGCATGGACTTCAGAGACCTAAACAAAGCATGTTTGAAGGATGACTTCCCATTTCCTAACATTGACATGATAGTAGACATGACAGGGGGACATGAAATGCTTTCTCTGATGGACGGTATCTCAAGGTACAACCAAATAATGATTGCTAAAGAAGACCAACATAAAACGGCCTTCACTTGTTCATGAGGGACTTACTGCTAGAACATGATGCCATTCAACCTAAAGAATGCTAGGGCCACCTACCAAAGGGCCATGATGTTAATCTTTCATGACATGATCCACAAAATTTTTGAAGATTACATTTATGGAATACTAGCAAAATCCAAAAAGAGGAAATATCACATAGCAAGCTTGAGCGCTATTTTCGATAGGCTGGAGGAATACAAGGTCCGTTTAAATCCAAAGAAGTACTTCTTCGGCGTACAATCAGGAAAGTTGTTGGGATACATAGTCTCAATGAGGGGTATTGAAATAGATCCTACAAAGGTAAAAGCAATCCTCGAGATGGAGGCACCCAAAACATTGAAACAATTGAGAGGCCTCCAAGGTAGGCTTCAATCCATTCGCAGATTCATAGCACAACTGATAGATAAACAAAACCCATATTCTCACCTACTCCACAAGGGGGAAGCATACAAGTGGGATGAAAAGTGTGTGGAAGCCTTCAAAAAAATCAAATAATATCTATTCACACCTCCAGTCCTCATGCCACCAATCCCAAGAAATCGACTAATCTTCTATGTGTCAACAATAGCAACAACCCTTGGTGCTCTCCTAGCTCAACATGATGAAAATGGGATAGAAAGGGCCATCTATTACATCAGTCGCACAATGGTCGGGCATGAGTTAAACTACACATTCATCAAAAAGTCTTGTCTAGCAGTAGTGTTTGCTTCATAGAAATTCAGACATTACATGTTGGCACACAAAATCAAACTCATCGCGAACATCAACCCCCTAAAGTACCTATTGTCAAAATTAATGCTTACAAGAAGGATGGCCAAGTGGGTAATGATTCTATCTGAATGCGACATTGAGTATGTGGAATGAAAAGCAATCAAAGGCCAAATGATCACAAATCAACTTGTAGAATCACCCATGTATTCAGAGAATCCACTCATATCATAGTTTCTAGATGAATCCATCTTCAATCTTAGCATAGTCGACCACTGGAAACTTTACTTTGATGGTTCCTACACACAACATGGATCAGGAGCTGGTGTCTTCTTCATCACCCCACAAGGGGACTATATACCTAGATCCTACAAATTGACATTCCCCTGCACTAATAACATTGTAGAATATGAGGCATTAACTATAGGTCTCAGAATAGTAGTGCAGTGGCACATCATGGCCCTCAGAGTATATGGAGACTCCTAGCTAATAATAAATCAAGTGAATGATGAGTACTAAACAAAGGATGATAAGCTGACTCCATAAAAAAAGTTGATAGAGATCCTCAAAGAATCATTCATTGATATCACATTTGAGCAGATTCCCAGAGCAAACAACAGAGCAGTAGACACCATGGAAATGAGTGGATCCATACTGGACATCCCTCGCAATGTCCCGAGACAGGAATTCTTGGTAGAGCATCTTCTCATACCCGCATTTGAGGTATGAGAGTCAAATTTTTTTTGTGAAATCGTTGGTCCTGGTGATCCTTGGTACCATGACATTTACACTTATCTAAGAATAGGAGTCCTCCCAGCTAACATAACCTCAAACCTCAAGAAATCCTTTGTCAAAAAAGCATCTAGGTTTTTCATCCTATGAAATACCTTATACCATAGGAGCATAGAAGGAACCCTATTACGCTACCTAAACACTGAAGAAGCTTTGATTTCTTTAACTAAGGTACATAATGGGATTTGTGATTTGCACTCGAGCGAAATGACCTTGGCAAAGAAATTGTTGAGGATGGGATATTATTGGCCTACTATGGAAAGAGAAGCACATGACTACATCAAAAGGTGTCTACAATTCCAACAACATGGGGACCTCATCCATGCTCCAGCTTAAGAGCTCCATCTGATTGTCACACCATGGCCTTTTTCGCAGTGGGGGCTTGATCTCATTAAAAAAATCACTCCCACCTCATCCAGTGGCCACAGGTTTATCATTACCACCACTGAGTACTTTACCAAGTGGGTGGAAGCCATCCCCATGACATACATCACTGGAAAGAAGACATCAAAGTTCATCCTAAACTACTTAATATGTTGATACGGTGTTCCCCAAGCTATTATCTCAGATAATGGGAGACCTTTCAAGAATCAAGATGTCTATGACCTATGCAAAAAATTCAAAATCCAACATCGCTTTTCCACCCCATATTATCCCCAAGGCAATGGCCAAGTAGAATCCACCAATAAAACCATTCTAAAAATCCTCAAAAAGATAGTCAATGACATAGGTCGTGACTAGCATCTACAGCTAAATCTTGCGCTCTAGGCCTATCGAACCAACATCCGCACACCCACCGACACCACCCCATTCTCCATGGTCTATGGATCAGAAGCCATATTTCCCATTGAGATCGAACTCTCATCACATACTATCATTTTAAAACCTCATCATAGATGAAGAATGTCGAGTATTGAGATTGAATGAGCTGGAGCTACTGGATGAGTGGCATATGGATGCCTTAAATAATTTGCAAGTCTATCAGAATCGACTCAAGAGGAGCTATAACAAAAAGATTAGGAGCATAACCTTCCATGTCGGGGAACTTGTCCTAAAGGAGAACCAGAAGAATGTCCCAAACCCAAATGGCAAAGGAAAATTTGAACCCAATTGGTTGAGCCCATTTTTTATCACAACAAGCTACAAGTCAGGGGAATATCAGTTGTCAACACCCAAAGGCGAGCCTTTGTAGGAGCCCATCAATAGCTCCCATCTCAAAAAAAATTATGCCTAATCTTTCAAGGTATAGGACCAAAAATACAAAAAAATAAAAAAAATGTCCTAAAAAAATGGTCACCCTAATGAAAACTTGGCAAACATGCATCTTGATGACAACAAAAAAAAAAAAACAAAATCCAAAAAAAAAAGAAAAATGATCAAAAACAGTAAAGAGAAAAATCGTCCTTTGGTGAAAACCACTTCTGTGGCGCTTTGGGCAAGTAACTTGGTGAAAACCTGGCAAACAAGTGCCTTGTGTAAATAAGCACTTTCCATCCATCAGGATCTTCATGGATTGTTCTGCACCATCCATCCATCATGCTTTCATCATCCATCACATTCCATATCACCATCCATCATTCGTCGCATTTGCATCATAGCTTGGTCCTGTGTTCGTGTCATGATCCCTCCTAGTACTACTCGGCCCATTCTTAAGGTTAGTTTGTCCTACCTCTATCGGAGTAGTCTATTACATTGTCTTAGGGGCATGTTCTCATCGGATCAGATTCATGCATATTCTGAAGTCCCTAAAATCAGAAAATCCAAAAACATCATAAAATTGAAAAACCCAAAAAAACATCAAAAAATCATATAAAAATCCCAAAACATTCAAAACATATCAAAATCCAAGAACAAGTCAAAAATTCAATCAAAATATCAAAAATAGAGTCATCTTGTTGAACTACGGGTCTTTGAGCCTTGAATGTAGGTAAGGGTGATCTTTGATCATCCCCCGAGACACTTAGGTCAGTCCTTTAGGATTTCATCATAATAAACTAACAATCCATTTGTTCATATCTCATCAAATAATCGAGTATGTGTCAATCAAACTACATGGTCTCTGCATGTATAACATAGGCAAGGCTAATCTATTGATCAGCCCCTGAGGCCCCTAAGATAGGTCTTTAGGTCAGTCTCTTGGTCAAAATCTCAAAAAACCCCAAAACATTTAAAAGTTTGAAAATCAAAACATTTGTAAAATCTCAAAAATACCAAAAACAACCTCAAAGAATTTCAAAAAAATCTAAATATTTGAAAAATCCATCCATCTCATCTCACTTTCACCCACAATAAAAATCATTCACAATAAACAATCATCATCCTCAACCTTTGGTAAAACAGTTGGCCAACCTTTTATCAAAGTCCAAGGTCTAGGTCAAGTACGTAAACAAGTTGGCCAACTCTTTGTGTCAATAGCCTATCATCCAATCAATCCCATATCAAATCATCTGATATCATCATGTCCTAGGATGAATCCTTCCTACAATGGACATCAACATCAGGCATCACCGTAGTTTAGTCTTGGCTAGCAGTATTGAAGAACATTAACTTTTTTTTTTACTTCATCTTTATCTTGTTGATTTATCTTATTGCGCTCATTCCAAGGACCTCTTGATGATGTCCAAACAAAAGGATTTAGAGAGATAAGAATGGGGCAACAATCATTATCTTTTTATATGTTTTATTTGTTGGATATTCTTGTAATATAACTTGGTCATGTGTGCTTTGTTTAGGTGTAGGGAGGGTGTTGTAGGTATCTTGCTGACCACATGGGAAGAATTTTTTTTCTATGTTTTGGCCCAAGATGTTTGAAATATCTGAACTACATTCTGAATAAAGTTATGTATGCCAGGTGTGAACAGGAGTATTCCTATCTGATTATTGAGTCAAAGTCCATCACACTAGGTGCAACACCATCCTGGTTCTTTATTCCTTGATACATCACACCTACGTGTGTAATCAAACATAAGGTAACTGGCCCTTTGAAAATCCTAACTCCTCGGCAAGTAATCATCATCATTATCATCTCATTTGTCTTGTTGGAATCTCGTGTTTTCTTCTACCTCTTGCTTTTCGCGCTAACATAGTACCATGGTAGTTAATCAAAGTTCATTATCATCAGTGCATCCATCCTACATCCACAAACCATCAACATACTACATATCATATCATATAGGATCATATCACATGCATTTGCATTATCATCATATGCATAATATAGATTTGTTATTCTAATAATTTCACACATGCATTCATTTGCATCATCATAGAACATCATTTACATCCATCATATCATATCATAAATATCATCATAAACATCCATGACCACATGCATAAGTAACATCATCATAAGCATCATATAAATACATCACCATATCATTCATGAGAAAAGATAAGGAAAAAGATTGCATCTCATCCATTAGGGGCATAATATAGATCTGTTAGTCACATAATCATTGCATTTTGCATCATATCATAGTAGAAAAGACATCAAAAAAGAATATAGCATATCATCGTGCATTAGCATCATCACATAACATATTCATCACGTCATAAGATAGAATCATTGCATAGCATATAGAAAGTAAAAAGCATCCATAATGCATAAATAGAGTAGAACATTGCATCAAAATATACACTGTCATGGTACAAAAAATTGGATCGATGTACATATAATATCAATAAGTACAAAAGGGCCCATGGGGCTATCAAAAATGAGCCCATAGGTCACAAAAAGAATCATGTCTCAATCAAAAATGGGTCTAGCCCTGCTGGTTGCTGCCCTCACCACCTGCTCTCTCACCATGCTCCTCTATCGGTCTGTGCCTTGTCCTCTATGAGAAATCTGGGACTCAAGCTGCCCTCGGCATGACCTGGTAATAGTATAGCCTATAATGGTCAGCCTCTTGGACAACCTCCCTGTATACTCGGAGCAATACTGTGCTTCGAGAGGAGGATGCATCCATGCTCTCTAGTTGTTGTCGTATGCACATCTCGATTGTTTCATGTAGCTATGTGGCCTGCCTTTGCAAAATGGCTTGATCCCATTCTGCTCTGGCCTAATCTCTCTTGGCTATCAGTGTTTGCACCTGTGCCTAGAACTGTAAAATCTAGCCATCTCTAGGGTCCGGCTGGAGGGGTGGTTATACATCCGACTGATCCTGATCTCCATCTTAGGGTGGTGTTGGGATCCTATTTTGTTGTCCTGGATCTTGGTCTTGCCAAGGGGTGTCTTGTCTCTACTCTCCCACCTGTGGATCTATGGGTGGTTGATCCTGAGGTCCATGATCCTAAACCTGATGAACCGGTGGTGGCCCATCACCTCCCTAATCCTAATCTCCATCCCCCCAGCCTCGTTCTGCTCCCCTTCCTCTGGCTCTCCATCGAGCAGATGGTGTCACTGAGATTGTAAGTCTCAGTGGCGCCCAAAACCAATCTCTATAGGCCTGCATGGTCCTTGGATTTTTTGGTCCCTAGTCATATGGCCACGACGTGGCCACTAGCTTCCTAAAAGAATCAACTGCCTCCTGTGCTAGTATATAGTGGCTGCAAGAACTCTAGCTCATAGTCCTCGCAACAATATCCATGTATTGATCATCGGGTCTATCTTGTGGCTCTCTGAATTGTCTCTGAACCCTGCTCAGTAGGTACATCTCAATCATCATGTGTTCTCGCCCCTGCATCAGTCTGTCCTGGTGGGTGAATAAAATTTGTTGCACATCGTCGAACCATGTAGGTTGTCCAAGGTACGACCGCCATTTGAACACTCACATATTGTCAAGGACCCTTCTCCAATGAGGAATCTCGTGTTGTCTTGTATGTGTGAATTAAAGACCTCCTCTGTATCACCAGACCACTAGATCATCTGGCTCCATCAGAATTGGAACAACTCTCAAACGGAGCATGGGGATGTGCTCCCATGCCTAGATATGTAGAAGTGTAACCCCCACCCCAAGTGCCCTGCCATCCAGATAGGAAAACTCATGAAGATCTCTATAAAGTGAGGCTAGGAAAACTGGCCCCATTGCAAACAGTGTCGGTCGCCACTGGACCATGCACTCCCAAGCGAGCCCCCATCTAGGACTGAAGTATCGGCCCTATCGATCTGGTGTGATGAGACCCGATATGATGGCCATAATGACTAAGCAATAGGGTGATACGATAGGCCTGTGGTGCTCCAACTCAATCTAGCCATCGCAGAATACAATCTGATCGATGCCCATAACATTGTAGTAGGCCTCCCTCTCGACATCCATATCATAAATAACCCACTCACCATGGATAGGCAATCTTAGGATCTTCCACACATCCTCTAGTGTGACTATGGCCTCACCCATCGGAAGGTGGAATGAGGAGGTCTTACTATGCCATCTCTCAACAAGTGTCATCATCATTCCCAAGTGTGTCCACATGAGTGATGCATAGGTGATATACCAAAGTCCCATCTCTCCTAGGCGCTCCTACTGTCGGTTGGACAAATCATTCAAAAGACTGAAAATATCTCAAGACCTATGCTCACATGAGTAGATCTCTCTAGCCTCCTCCTGCATCAGGAAAGTCACCATGTTAAAATTCATCAAAAAATCTTGATTCTGGTTTGTCTCAGCATCCCGAAACAACCTCAATGTCGCTGTCTGTGATAGCAGTGTAGTTTGCAAACTTCAAACTGTGTCGCTAGAAGCTCTAAACTCCCAAATCACACCGTGACATCACAGTTTGGGAAGGTGTTTCATTTTGTGAAGAAACCCTAATTCTAAAGGGCACCACGAGGATGCACTTTGCGCAGGAGGCTCAGTTTGGAATTTGATCCCAAACTCCAAACTGCACCATGACATTGCTACTCATGACGATGGTGCAGTTTGATGTTGAGCGACGCTATTTGAAATTTGTAGCGGTGCGATATGGCAACACTCCTATAAGCCTAGTTTCCTAATGCAATAAATGAGCATGATAATCAAAAAACAAGCTTGGGTCAAGTTGTCTCACTGGTGGTCCAATGTTAGGAAGCCTCTAATGTATCTGTACTCTGTCAGAAATGTGCATGGGGAGCTGTCGCTGCACCATCTCGCAAAGGTGTCAAAGCTCAAATGTTCAAAATCTCTCAAGGCTGAATATTAAAATGAATTGGAAATGGCCCCTTGAGGCCTATTTAAGCCTGAAAATTAGGGTTTTTTGACCCCATTTGGCCGTACTGCTAGGGTTTTGGACCCCCGATCCCATTTTTTTGTTCGTCCAAGGGCCGTTTTGCACCGTTTTTTGTGTTTTATCTCATTTTTTGACCTCCTGGAGCCTTTTTGGCCTTGTCGGGCACCTTGTCCTCTTTTTTTGTGAGATCACCCAAAAATCAAAAATTTTGTTTGATCTTTCGAGGGGGTAGTATGTTGGCATGTTTTCTCTCACTGGGGCAGCAGTGGGGCAAATTTTGAAATCGAAAAAATCTTGGCTTTTGATCAAGATAGCTTATTCTTTGAAACAATGCAACAAGTGCTTTGCTTCAAAGAGGGGAAAAATGTAGACACATAAAATGTACTAATTGACATTACACATCTTATCCCGACCACTAACACCATTTCATCCTAAATTATCCCTCGGTCTACACATTTAATTGAATACCCCTATTTGATTAAATTCATCAATTTTCCTCCCTTAATTAAATAAATCATTTATCTAATTAAGTCATTCTCTCTTGTTAATTAAATCAATCAATCTAATCTAATTATCTCTATTTAATTAAATAATTCACTTTTTATTTGATTAAATCTCTAAAATCATCTTATTAAATTAAATAAATTAAAACCTTATTCGATTTAATCTAACATCATCCTCTTTAGCTAAATAAATCAAAATATTTATTTAACTAAGTCTAAATCATTTTCCATCTCCTTTTGATTTATTTTAATCCATAAATCTAAATCAAATGGGTCAAAATCACCTAACCTCCTCTTATTTAATCAAATCATGATTAAATCTAATCTTAATCCATGTCCCATCCTCTAGCTTTTGCCACTTGCACATGAAAATATATTTAATTCATTTATTAAATCTCTATTTTCTTTCAACATGGCATAATAGGGGAATATTCCTCCAAATTTGAATTCCTTCCAAGTGGACTTTGTCCTTCCAACAAGATATTTATTTCATCTTATAGGTCCTTTTGCATTGAGCCAAGTGGCCATTACTCCATTTGACTCTTCATCCACCTTGTCATTTCACCATTTTCAAATTTCAAATATTGCATTTATGGGCACATTCATCAAAATGTGTACATCCTTCATCCATTCATCTCTTGACAAGTGGCATCTTGTCATTGGTTGAAAGTTAGTCCCACATTGCTCCATTTTGGGCATTTATCCATCTTATCATTCTATAAATAAGAGGCTTCTCTCCTCATTTGATCATCCACAATTTGAACAAACTTACTATACTCATTTTCATCTTCAAGCGTTAGCACTTTCATCAATTTCATCGAGGCATAGCTAGGTTATTGTAGGTTTTCTCCATGGAGTTCATTTGAAAGCAATCGCCAAGTGGATCAATCATCACCAAATCATCAAAAGCTTGCATAGGAGTTGGGAAAGGGCCAATTTCCACATCAAATTGGCACCAACTCCCCCATAAGATCAAGAGTTTGCATGTTCTTAATAGGATTTGATCTATTTCCTTGCTTTTTCATTGTGTTCTTGGTTTTATTCCTATTTTGAGCATTGTTAATGGATTTTATGGGGAACTTTGATCTTGGCTTGCATTTGAATCTTCTAATGTGTTTGTTTGTTGTCTTTTGCAGGTACTAGGATCTTGGTTCTACACTACCTATGCAAACACCTATCAAATGACATAAACACATCAAAATGGTCTTGGGAGACCTTATTCAATGACCTCCTAATACTCCTTACTCATTTGTTTACAATTAGGCCTCATGAAGTCTTGAAAACAAACTAGTGCTCCTGCACCAATAAGATTCATTGTTATCATGGAGGGACACTCACTTGAAAAATATGTGATAGATGAAACTAAGGAACTACACAACTCCCATGCACTTTATAACTTAATGAATGTACAAAAGAAGCATAATAGATGTGCAAAATTTTCCCCTAAGGAGAAAAAGTTAGTTTTTGGCACTTTATATGAGTACATTTATAGACATATGATCTTGGAATTCTTACAAGTGTCCTTAAAAAGAAAAATTATAGTTTATGTCATGAGGTGAACAAAGAAGGCATAAACCAAGCATCTCTTACAAACCTCAAAAAATGACAAAATATCCCATTTGAAATCATGACCCTCCCAACAATTTTACAGTTACATGACACTTTATGTTAGTGCATTTACAGTTTCCACAAAGAGGATTTGATATACAAATACTCAAGAGAGGCATATTGTAAAATTACATTTTTGGAATATAGTAAAAACAAGTTGACCACACCACTACATAGTAATCAAAAAAATAGATAGGTTCAAAAAAATGGGACCCAAAAAGAAGTCCATATGTGCCCAAACAAGCCCTCTAAAGTTCCAAAAAATGGGATCTATGCAACAAAAAAATTGAGAAAAAAAAAATTGGAAAAAAAATTGAAGCCCAAACTGAAAATTATTTGTACCACTGTAAAGATCATGAAAAGAGACCTTCATATGGCCAAGATATCGCCATTTCAAGATCAGGTGCAAAAGTGAAATTGTTAATTGTGAAGGGATGTTCTCTGGTGGTGGCCTGGTTACTACTAAGCAACCTCCAAATGAGGTAGAATTTGAGTGGAGCTATAATAATAGGGGGCATATTTTTTATTTTATTAAAAATAAATAAAAAAATTAAAAGGGGGCCTAAGATTGCAACCACCCATATGGGTGGGCAGGGCCCAATCTCCCCTTGCCTCTAAAAGGTAAGCATGGGGGCATGTAGGGTGGTCTCCTAGTACTTTGCACACAGCAGGGTACCCTGTCATGGCAGGGTACATGGATACCCTTCTTGCAATAACAACCTTTTTTGTGTGTTTTTAAAACAAGAGCTTGAGCATTAGGTTGTCCTATACAAATTCCCATTTTTCTTTTTTAATTGTTTTTACACAGTATATAACAGGACCTTGTACAATCCATAAAAAATGTCTCCATTGCAACTATTCTAATTCCAATGAATTAATAGTTGATTTAGGGGTTTTTGCCACTTTGGATGTAATGACACTATCCATTCATCCCCAAGGTGCTCCAAAAAAATATTTTTCACCTGTACAAAAATATAAACCCCAAATAAAATTATAAAAAATAATTGCAAATAAAAATATAAATTTCTAAACTAAAAGTGGTCCTTGAGGTTTTTGGATGCTACAAATGCAATAGAAGCATCAAAATAACACTACAATGCCCTGTTTGAAAGTTGATGTCCATGAACCTTACAATTCAAAGCTAATTTGGAAATGGAATTGCAAGGAGACTTTTATAGCATGTTGGGTTAGCCAAGATCACTTGCAAAATAGAAAAAGAACTTCCAAACCAAGAATGTGTAAGATGAAACAAAATATTATATGCATCAACAACATATACAAAAGAGTCTTGCACATAAAGGCAAGGTTAAGGAGGTGAGAAGGTAGGAGTGAAAATCTAACTACCCCCTCCAAGAATGAAACACATGTAGGACTTTATGAACAAGTGTTGGAAACTTGGTGACTCCACACGAGTTGAGACAAAATATGAGATGTCTCCCAAGTGAGCTTAAGAGTGTGAATAAGACTCTCTTAGATAAGCTAAAATCTAATTAGTTTGGTAATAACTCTTTTCACACTAACACTACTTCTTCTCTTTCCAATGTGTCCTTACACATGTGTGAGAACACATCTCATTTCCTTTCTTCCCATGGTGTCCTCAAATGTGTGATTGTTCTAACTTATGTCCTGATGGTAATAACTCTTTTCACACTAACACTTGTCACTTCTTCTCTTTCCAATGTGTCCTTACACATGTGTGAGAACACATCTCATTTCCTTTCTTCCCATGGCTGTCCTCACACATGTGTGAAAGACACTTGTTCTCATCCACTCTTTCCTATGTCCTGATATATGTATGAGAGTAAATATGTGTCATAGTTGTAGAGTCTAACTAATGTGTTGTGGAATTGTTGAAATTGCGCAATTCAGGGGTGTACCTAGCTAAATAGTCCACTTGACATTGCAAGCCTACATTAAATTATCAACCAAGGTTTGTAAACTTATGATGGGTCTGCATTGTATGTGCACCATGAGAAACCTCTAATCTATCATCATTGTGTGAAATAATAACTAACATTCAATAACTTAAACAAAACACAACTAATGCTGAAAAGAAACCTTTCTGCACAATAGTTGTTGCAGGTGCCTTTAGCAGTGGTTGTAAGTGACTAAAAATAATAAATTGGATTCTCTCCTTCTATATTATCTTCTATATTTTGCTTGATTACATACTCAAATATATAGGCTAACAAGAATATAATAGGTGTCCCATCATTCCTTCAAACATGGAAAATGATTATTCTTTAAATGACACAAATACAATGATTGGACAATAGAGTCCTATTACAACTTTTCATTTGGATGATTGGAAAAGAGTTTGTTTGAACTATTTTATGATCAAACTGATTTGTTGGAGATTTTTTAATTTGTATAAATATCTGGAAATCCATATCCAACTTCTTTTCAAGTTAAAAATTGGATTATAACAAATTGTGGAGGTTGGACTAAATTTCTACCTTCTTAGTCACCACTTTTTACTCAGTCAACGTTTGTCATTAAAAACTCTTTTATTATTGTGTATCTCTTCAAATGCTTTCTAGTTTTTGTGCTCCTCATTTCCATTTTTCTATATCTTTTTGAAAATTTGAATTTCATTAAGAAACGAGGGAGATATGACCGTTTTACTGAAACCTCATTTTTGACTTTTTATGCACTTTTCCAGCAACAACTACATGTTGACAACTGTCAACTTGTTTCTCTTCTTTTCAACTGTATGAATGATTCATTCCTTCCATAACTATAATCATTAATCCCACTCATACTAGGATATGAAATTAAGGCCAACTTATTCATTCTAATTGAAAAGGAAGAAGAAACAGTCATCTCCATAGCTTCCTACACTTTAGGCAACTTGAACTCCATTGATCCCTTATTTCATTGCTTTGGTTCTTGCTACAAATGATCCATTCTTGTTACCACGTGCTAAGCTGTAGAGAGTTTAATCCACACAACATACAAATACTTGACATTTAATAATTATCATTCATCATAATATATCATCATAATTTAGCATCAACTAACTAAAACATACAAATGTTTATAAATCATCATTAATCATAGTTAATGCTTCAGGGAATCAAGGTAAAGTTCATAAATATCTTAGGAATGATATTATAACATCATGAACATGGATTAAATCATGAGGAATGGTGAAATAAATAGGACAAATAATAATCTCATCAATAGCTCTCTTTTCCATGTGTCCTTGTCTCACATGTGAGAGGACTCATCCTCCACCATTAGATTTGGTCAAAGAAATCCTCTCCCTTGTTCTTTCCTCAATCCTCTCCTCTCTCAAATCCATCAATCTAGTAAGACACTTGGAACCTTCTCCTCAACCCTAACATATCATGAATCCTCGACCATTTATCCTTGAATCAAATCCTAACCTTTGATTAAGCCCTCCTCACATATATAAATTCAACCCTCTCCAAGATAAAATCATGATCATATTCAATCCTAAAGTCATGTTGTCATTTTGAATCCATAGTTCACTCATCAATCATCAAATTCATCCAAGGAGAAAATAAAAATGGCTAATAGAACCATATCTCAATATATGGCACTTCCTCTTTAGCTCAATTTGAGGGAGCAATTAAAAAACTATGTATTTAATATAATTATTTATATTTAATTATTAATTTTCTTCTTGTTTTTCATTATCATCACATATAAAATATCCTTGGAGACACTCAAAAAAACTCAAATTTTCTAGTTACATTCATTCTTTGAAGTCATAGCAATTCTATTACATATTTTAAACAAACCTACATCATCATAGTCTCAAAAATGCAATAGCCAGAACTAGAAAATGAAACCCTAAAGCTTCCTACAATATTTTCTTCTTGTTGGTTTTGTAACTATTCCTTTTCTATTATTCCATGCTCTCAAATGGTGTCCTATGAATTATTTTACTTCTTTAGATAGATATTCCAAGGTCGTAAATAAATACAACCCCCCTCCAAAT
This sequence comes from Sequoia sempervirens, assembly GCA_007258455.2. Taxonomy (NCBI): domain Eukaryota; kingdom Viridiplantae; phylum Streptophyta; class Pinopsida; order Cupressales; family Cupressaceae; genus Sequoia; species Sequoia sempervirens. The sequence continues at coordinate 125,505,199 of VDFB02026320.1, forward strand.
GATATGTTGTAGATGATGTTCATGTTTATTGGGCATCATTTTCCTTGAGTTGAGTTGCAAATATGTCTTGATGTATCATGGAGGTGTGGGGAATTCCATTGATTATCTACACCAATTATCTATATTAATGGACATTGGGTTGAAATGTACTTTAAGGATGGGACCAAAAAAATTATTGAAATGGCAACCAAAATCTAATCACCATATTAAAGACATTGTCAATGTTATCCCACTTTTTCTCATTGCATACATGAAAATCTACACCTATTTTGATAAGTTACAATAGTTTTAAGTAGAAAAAATAGATATAGTGGTTGTAGGGAATTATTGAATCATTAATAATTTTTTGAGACATGCAAGTAGGGTAGGTGAGCCTATACAGAAGAAAATGTAGGAGTTTTATACCATCAAGGGTTGAGATCAGAATAAAATGAAACTCATACCATTAAGGCATGTTGATGGAGGGAAGTTTGATTAAGAAAACCTAAAAGGAAACAAAGTATCAAAGCGCTAGGTATTGGGGTCTGAAGGGGAATTATACTAAGTGTTTGTTGGGAATTAAGGTTTCTAAACCTTTGCAATTTTCTAGCATTAAAATATTAATGTATTAATGCTTATGTTGTAATTTCTTGCTCATAGTAATTTTTCATCTAATATGACTTGGCATGGTTAGTTGTCAGCATATTGGGAAGTGACATAGGATGTGTCATGGATATTGTGGTCCCCACAAGGTAATGTAGGTGTCCCACTTTGGGAAGATATTCTTTGACATTTGTCAGCATCTTTATAGAGATCTTATGACGTGTAAGAGCTAGATTCTATGACAGGTTGGACAAGTGTTGGAAGGAATCTTTGCATGAGGAATCTAGGTGCCCAAGTTTCACTATGATAAGTTGTAAGAGAATCATTTATTATTAGTTAGTTATGACAGATTCTCTTACAGTTGTAAGTCTTGTCATTTATGAAAAATTCTATGATGGTTATAAGGTGTGTAAGAGCATCTGTCATAACTATTTTGGGTAAATTTGGGGAACCCAATGGAGGCATGTAAGGGGGTAAGGAATCATTGGAAAAGTGTCATAGGAGTCAACTATGTGTTGGGAAAATGTGCCACATGGTTTTGGACACCCATCTCTTGTAGCTTGCTCTAGAAGCTACCTTCATGCTTGTATTTCTCTATATATTGGATGTCTTGGAGTGGGTTTGTGAGATAATTTTGTTTGCAGGTATCAAAGTGCTATTGGATTTCCACCAGAAGAGAAAGATGTAGTCTCCATGTTAAGGCTATGAGCCTACAAGTGTATTGTAACAGTATTGTTGCAGATTAATACATTGGCTTGATGCTTTGGAGTGTGGGGTTTTTTACCCGAAAGGGATTTCCCCACCTATATCGTGTTTTCTTCTCTTCAATCTATCTTTCTTCTATTCTTTGTGTTTCTCATTCTTGAAATGTTAATTTACATGTCGTTATGCTGCTGAAATTTTCTTAGATCTGAAACTACATCCTTTCATCTAAGGATGAACGCATGGGAAATTAAATTGTGTCTATTTCCTCTTTAAGGAATAGTAGTATGTGCTTGTTTCAGGTTGATGAAATCTGATTTGTTTAAAGAAGCATAAAATATTGAAGGTGCATACTAGTTCTTGGAAATCTTTCTGATTTCATATTTCCCCTTACATTTGGTATCAGAGCATAGTTCCAGTCTTGCATGTGCCTTCATGTGTATGTGTGTAAGTTGCATGTACTTGCATGGACTTGCATGTCACTTGCATGTGATCGCATGGTGATGCATGTGGTGTTTGGGGTTCTAGGTATTTCTTATGTTGTGATTTCTTAGTCTGGAGAGCTCGAGGGAATCTATTTTGAAGGAATTGGTTGATTATTAATACTTGTCTGATTGGAAGTTTTGTATTTTATCTTATTTTTTGGAAACAATAGGAATTATGAAGGATGGAGAAGATAGATTTTTATGGAGTTGATCATGTGGTTATTGTTGTCAATCAAATTGCATCTGAATGCTTGAATGACTAAATTCAGCAATCTGTTGAAACATGGGAACTATCTTCAGGCTATGGGTATTCCTATGGCAAAGATAGACCTCCAGATTCTAGGATGGTTCCTATATGATGATCAATTAGGTACTTGAATGATTATTTTTGTGAAAAGGGAAAGAGGGATTAAACTGAATGCATGAACTAAAAATAAAACTTCGGTGATGCACCTAATTGGAAATCTAAACTACAAATTGACTCACAAAATGATTACTCAGTACTTTAATCTGCACAACTTGATTTGATAGTCTACTCACCTGAATGTTTTAAATGGAGGCTTTGATTCAATACAATTTTGAGGGAAAATATTGTTTTCACGACTAAACTGATTAATCAATTACATGCACAGTGTATAACCAGTGAATTTAAACTAAACTGCATACAAATATTTATGGAGACAAAAAAATTAAAGGTTTCAAAACTGAAAAACACAATAATCCTTCGATCAAATCCTACACAATAATGATGCCTGAAATCTTGAAGGAAATTTTTTGAAAATACTGGAAACTAAAGGAATCTTCTGCTAATCGCAAATAAATTAACCTGTAAAAACTACTGCTGTATTAAATTTTTAAAGTTGAGTTACATGATGTCACTTTGCTGAAGGCAAAGGAAAAAAACAAGAACTAGAGGAAAAAGACTAACTTTTTCCAATATATACAAAAGGCCTCTCCAAGGCATGAAGATGAAACTGAAAGTCAATTTTAGTGTTAAAATGATAACTCCAAGGAAAATCCCGAGCAAAAGCAAAAATCCCTGAAAAGAAGGCTCAAACTCATGCAAAAAATGAATGTATGATGATCCAAACTCAAGGTCAACTCATAACTAAACTATAGAGCACTCAAACTAAACTAAAAATCCCTGAGAATGTGGGCCAAAACATGCAAAATCCACCTCGTTTTTATCAACTCGCCCATGCGTATCACACTCAAACAACTCCATCATTAACTCCTCCTTTAATATGCATGACCAATAGGACCTCAAAACCCACTGTAGTTTGACTAAAAGTCAAAGAAAAAATTGAACTGAACCTCCTCAGTTACACGCATGTGATCTCTAGTTCAACTTCAAAAGAAACTCAAGCTGATTTCCATTCTCAAAACTTCGCATGTCATAAGTGAAGGTGGACAATTTGAATGATATCAAAGTAACCAATAAATAATTACTTTAATATTGATGATGTCCTTGCCTTATTATTCGTATTGGCATTATCAATATTAAAGCAATTATTATTTTATGCTTTAATATCATTTACAATATATAATTTTCACTTGACATGGGAGACCCAAATAAAAATAAAAATGCTAAATACAACATTAGACACAATAATAAGGTGGTGCAAATACATGGCAAAGACATAGTCAATGGACATTGATTTTTCTATAAAAAATCATAAAAAATTTAAGGCATAGATACTAAGACATATAACCTAGGCATTGGCATGGACATTATTTTTTGAAAATTATAAACAATGAGAGAAAATGCCCTATCATCGAATTAGGGTATTTGGTCAAAACTATCAAAACCTAAAATCATTTCACTTTGAAACCTTCATTCTTCTAGAAGCTCTCTGCACTTGGCTGCCATTGTGGAAAACTTGGCTCAAACTACACCATCCTTTTGTTTCCTTTTGGTGATTTTCCTAAAGGAAACTGCACATAAATGCATGGTAAGTCATTTTTTGGGCATTTTTCTGTGATGCGAGTTTTTATATAGGCTTCTATAGCCATGGCTTTTCATTGCATCTGATTTATCTTCTTTATGATCTCTGTGTTGATGTCTCTTTTCACTTTGAGTTCGCCATTTGAGAGACTTTTGAGGCTTTTGTTGGAGATTATATACTTTTATCTTTGTATATTTCTTCACTTACTCCTCTTTCCTTGGGATGCCATGGATTCTTTGTGCTTCTAGAGTTCATTCATGTAGAAACCATGCAAAATCCGCTTGGTAAGTTTGTCTTTGTGCTTCTTGTGATTGATTGGTAACAAAAATTTTCCATTTCTACATAATCTTTATACATTCAGCCTATTTTTCTTCACTAAAAGACATGATGAAAGGCTCCTTGCTGTCAACCATTCTGGGTTTTGTCCTTTGTATTTTGAATGCATTTCATGAGATGGCAACTTTAAGAGGCATTCTGATAATGTCTTGCTTTGTCTATGTTGAAAGCCATGGCTTCTAACATTATATGTTGCTCTATCTTGGCATTTCTTTGATAAATGGCGTAAGAATTTGCATTGTAGAATCTGTATTATGCACATACCACTCCATCTTGAAGTCACGGCTGTGTATTTATGCATTTGGGTATTCATTCTTTGAGGGTTTTCTTTCCCTGTAAACACTTGGGTTTCAAAACCTCATTTTCCTTTGTAGATGGCACCCTTGAGATATTCTGCATAGTAGATAATCATCTTTTGCTGCTCCGATAAATGCTCATTATCATGATTATGCTACAGCTGAAACTGTACATTTCTCTCATAATTGTATGTGCATGATCTTTCTTGAACTTTGTAAAATTTGATGGCAGTCCTCAAGTAAATGAAAATGAACATATATGACTGCATAGTTTCTTGTGTAAGTGATGACTTGATTGTACATCTTATTCATGTTCATCACAATATTGCTCCTTCTTGTCCACATGAAGCTTCTTTATATGGATGGAATTTTGATTCTATCACTGTTGTAATGTTCACTTATAGCTTTTGATAATGTGCACTTGTAGCTTTCATCATTCTTCATACTGGAATGCATTTTTGGCATCACAATCTCCTTTTCCACTCATATTTTCTATCATTTTAGATCAAAACAACATTTTGTATGACAACTTATAAGTGTTGATATTCATTATGAAAGCATTGTTAGATTGTGATGTGGCTGTCTTCATTGAGAATTATATTATTTATATGCTATATGCTATATGTTGTCATGTTCATCATATGTTTCTCACAGCATACTTGCATCTCTTTACAACTGCTCATAAGGATGCATTGTGCTATCTTTACCATGTATGAGAATAAAGCCCCATCCAATAAATATATTAAATATTTGTGACTATAGCTTGATCTAATCCATTAAAAGACTGTTAATGCAAGCCTTTTAAGTCTATGATAGTCTCTTACTCTAGAACACTGTTAATCTGCATTCTCCACTCTTGAATGCATTTGTCATTTAATTCATATGCTCTTTCCACTTGATCCTTCATAGCTTATTAGCTCTTGCATTTACTTTAGTAACTATATCTCACAGCTTTGACTGGATAATAGAAATGAGGTACTCTATGAGGTATTATCAATTGTTCATTGGCCTTGTTCACTATTGTCTTAATGTAGCTATCATTTCTTATGAGAGACTATCCCAAGGTATTTATGATTATACTCCTCACATAACTTGGTGACCATTTAATATTCAAAGTTGTCCTTCATGGTGACTTTGTGACTGTTGTCTTCATGAAATGATTGTCAATGGCTTGTACTATCTCACAAAAAGTGACTCATGCTTTGTATATATACATTTTTTCATTCATGGCTTCCTCCTTTAATGCTGTTATAGATTACTCTATTATGTTTGTCAATCATGAAAGTATTCACAAGCAACATGAAGTAGCCTAATTCCTTATATTCTTATTTTAAATATGTATGAAGCATGGTCATTTTCAGTCCTTCTATAGGCAATCAAAGATAATCATAACGTATAAAGTTGATATGTTAATGATGCCTCTTGATTTCAAGATGTAGTAATGCTGTCCTATAGTCATGTGGACTGCTCTCTTGAAACTTGATGACTCTCATTGTATCAATGTTGAATGAGAGGATGTTTTCTTGATATGTCGGGCTCAACCCTTGCGGGAGCTCGTTTTTCCCCACATATTTGATGAAAATGATCACAAACATAATGAACCTATTCCTTCACATTTAAACAAACAAGTTAGCAAAAATAATCGAAGCTGAAAGCTTCCTTGAATTATTTTTTCCTTTTGAACAATGAAATCATCTGATGGATTCCTGATCGAATGTATGTTATATTTTTGTTGGTAATGTAGGTATAGGATTGATCTTCATTCATCGTTGCTTAGAGAATCTCTAACATCATCTTCATTTATCCTGTAGAAAACTCAAGGAGACTGGAATCGAAGGAGACCAAAGAGCTTCGACAATACTACTTAAAGATATCAAGCATTGATGGCTTCATCATTACATGCAATGATGAACCATCCTCCTTTCTATGTTTACATTTTCAATAGTTGTATAGTATACAATTTGAATTTGTGCCTATCATTTGATTGTGTAAATCAGATTAAGCTACTCCCACGGCATGTGTGGGACCTCAGTCTCTTTACAAAATGAATAAAACAACATTTATTATGTGAATGTGCAATTTTCTGTTACAATACTTGCATAATAAAACTGAAAATCAAATGAAATCTGATCTTTATGATGAACAATAAATACTTTAGCAACAAAATTTGAATTTTTTTGTACCTTTTAATGATGAATTCAATTCAGCTCTACCTATTTGAGCCTATAGTGAAAAATAGGTAACAAATTGGTGACCTTTGTGGAGTGTTTTCCTGCTAAACATTATAGACTAGTATATGGGTTATCCATTGGGCATGGAGTCCATTTTGCTCTGTTCTGACTCAGAAAACTGTAACTCAACTTCAAACCAAACAAACTGAAAGAAACTATTGCAACTCTATTTAGTCTGGAAACCAACATGCAACAACTGCACTTATTGAAAGCAAAACAAAAACTAAAATTTAATGTGCCATGGGGCACTTATTGAAAGCATAACTGAAACTGAAAACTACTCTATCCTCCACTACCCATCAGTGGTAGTGATTAGACATAACCATTCACTAGTTGTGAAAAATAGTTACCCTTTCTTAACAATAGAGGACGTGCTTCTTGCTTGCAAATTTTCCAATAAGGATGAAGGAAAATTAGATGTCGAGTGCACAAATGAGAAACCTCTCCAATCATGAAAACCACCTCCTTTTTTGTGTTAGACAAGAGGTGCATGCAATTGTTTTGGATATGGTAAGCAACTTGCATTGATGCCTTTTGATATTGAATCTCGTGCTCCCAAGCAAGTAATGCAAATGGTAACTCCCCTTGATTGTCCGCCAAGCGTGTCAGGTGTCTGATAGGACATCCCCTTGTCAAGACACTCAACTTGTAACCTTCAGCCCCATATTTATGCTCTATTTTCTCAACCCATTGTTCATGATTTTCAAGAACATTAAATGAAGTTAAGCTGTCCTTTTTTTGATCTCTGAAGACATCATTCTTTCCTTGAAAAGATGCTAATCGGAGGTAATATGCAAGTTGTTCATTGGTTGATACAGTCTGATCTTCTTGAAATACTTGTCTATTATTGTTTATAGGAGGATCAATTGTTCTATCTTTCAACTCTTTAATGAACATGGAGTCTTGTTTCTTTGCATCATCTATAATAGTCTTTGAAAAGAAACCATTAATGTTTTCAATGGTTGGATCTTCTTGACCGAGGAGCTGATATCCCTGTTGGATTACTGAAAACAAGTCCTCAAACTGTTGTTCCTTATACTCTTCATTCATGATAGAATACAACTCCTCCTCAACAAAGTGGGGAAGCTCATCAAATAAGTTCATAGGCTGCAAGACATTATCTTCTACAACTTTTTCAATAACCTTCCTGACTTGAATGGGCTGATCACATACTGCTCTTTCATATGATACTACCTCATCATCTATGTTAGAACAAAAAAACTCTATGATATCTGAAAACATGTTCTCATCTAACTCATAACTTTGCATTAAATCCAAATGAGTTTTATCATATAGCTATTGCATACTAGGCATAGGTGTTATCATGCATGTGATATCCTCATTATCACCAACAAAATGAGGAAGTTCTTCAAACAAGTCAGGAAAATTATGAGAATAAACTTCATGTAGATCATTTTCATCAACCTCAAAAATAGGACTGACCTTTTGATGTCTTATATGGATTGAGGCTTGAATCTCATCTTGAGCCAACAATACATCATGTTCTAAATATCTTCTTGTTGTTCCAAATCAACTGGTAAATCAGGTATTTGCATGCTCTCTTCACCTTGTTCAATAAAACCAAGTAGTTGGTCAAACAAATAAACCAATTGTTCTTCTTTATGTGGTTCCTTCTTTAGTGATACTTGGGAATTCTCAGTTTGCAAGTGAAGATCTTCAATTGGTAACTCCTGCACTCTACTTTCAGCCATCTTATAAATAGTATCATATTTTTTTTCAAATGAATCAAAATCTAAGGGGTTCAATAGTAAATTTGATCCAACATCGTCTTCACATGTGCTATTGTTGTTTTGAGCTAGGAACACAGTGCGAACAACAATAAGTTCTTGCTCCTCTTGTTCATTACACCAACTTGGAACCTTGATTTAGTTAGACTCTACAATCTCTTCCTCTTTCCGATCTTGAATTAATACACAAGGAATTTCCTTACTAAGGTTTGGCATTTTATAGTTAGGATTCTTGGTCCAAGAAGGCTGCCATAACTGTTCAATACCTTGATTACCTAGTTCAAGCTCTTACATGTATGAAACTAAGGATTAATGGATTGGTTTGATAGATCTTGTTCATTCATGAGCTTCTGTAGGGGCTGATCTTCGACATCGGTATGAATATTATCCCTATAGATTGGAATTTCAAAACTAGAAGACTTACTTGGAGATTGAATGGAAACCTCTTTCTCTATTGGTTGATGCTTTATGCAAGAAACTGATTGGGCTTCCATCTTCAGTGCTTGGGAAATCAATATTCTAATTTTATCATCCTTTGCAGCAAGATCTCTTTCATATTGTCTCCTCTGCATCAACAAGTCTTGCTCATAGAGATAGGCCTGATAGGCCATCTCTTCCTGTTGCCGATCATACTCTTGCTGCCTCTTGAACTCTTCTATTTTTTTTGCAATGTCTAACAATATTTCCTTCATGTTATTCATGTTATTCTTCATATCATCAACCTCTTGGAGCTGATTGTGGACATATGAATGTTGATATGAAGGCTGAAAAGCGGTGGGTGGGAGGTAAGCATGTTGAGCATGCTGATAGGTTGTTGTTGCATGGTTGTTTGGGATAAAACCAACAACATGACTAGCCTGATATGGCTGATAAGGATGTAAATAGGAAATATTTTCATGAAATGGAGGTGAAAACATTCTTTTATCATAAAAACTAGACATATTAAAGCATTCAAAATATGCAAATCTTCTTTAAATCAAAATGAATCATACTTCTTTTGTAAATGTAAACATACCATCACTTCGTTTGCTGAAACCAGTGGGTTGTGCTCGGAGTCGCCAGGTATAAATTATATAACCTCTAAAAGGTAAAACTTGTTGCTGTATATACCAAAATAGTAGCTTGAACTCTTGAATTCTTTCTCTGAAGCGTGCTTTAGAGTCCCACCGGGCGTGCCAAAAACTGTTGTGAATCAAATGGCACCCGAATGCTTGAATGACTAAATTCAGCAATCTGTTGAAACATCAAAACTATCTTCAGGCTGTGGGTATTCCTATGGAGAAAGATAGACCTCCAGATAGACTGTTGAAACATCAGAACTATATACCAGAACAGTAGCTTGAACTCTTGAATTCTTTCTCTGAAGCGTGCTTTAGAGTCCCATCGGGCGTGCCAAAAACTGTTGTCAATCATATTGCACCCGAATGCTTGAATGACTAAATTTAGTAATTTGTTGAAACATCAAAACTATCTTCAGGCTGTGGGTATTCCTACGGCGAAGATAGACCTCTAGATTCTAAGTTGGCTCCTATATGATGATCAATTAGGTACTTGAATGATTTGTTTTGAGAAAAGGGAAAGAAGGATTGAACTGAATGTATGAACTAAAAAATAAAACTTTGGTGATGCACCTAATTGGAAATCTAAACTGAAAATTGACTCACAAAATGATTACTCAGTACTTTAATCTGCACAACCTGATTTGATAGTCAAATCACCTAAATTTTTTAAACAGAGGCTTTGATTCAATACGATTTTGAGGGAAAACATTATTTTCGTGGCTAAACTAATTAATCAATTACATGCATAGTGTATAACCAGTGAATTTAAACTAAACTGCATACAGATATTTATGAAGGAGACAAAAAAATTAAAGGTTTCAAAACTAAAAACACAATAATCCTTCGATCAAATCCTACAAAATAATGATGCCCGAAATATTGAAGGAAAAAATTTGAAAATACTGGAAACTAAAGGAATCTTCTGCTAATCACAAATAAATTAACCTGTAAAAACTGTTGTATTAAATTCTGAAAGTTGAGTTACATGATGTCGCTTTGCTGAAGGAAAAGGCATAAAACAAGAACTAGAGGAAAAAGACTAACTTTTTCCAATATATACAAAAGGCCTCTCCAAGGCATGAAGATGAAACTGAAAGTCAATTTTAGTGTGAAAATGATAACTCCAAGGAAAATCCTGAGCAAAAGCAAAAATCCCTGAAAAGAAGGCTCAAACTCTTGTAAAAAATGAATGTATGATGATCCAAACTCAAGGTCAACTCATAACTAAACTATAGAGCACTCAAACTAAACTAAAAATCCCTGAGAATGTGGGCCAAAACATGCAAAATCCACCTCGTTTTTATCAACTCGCCCATGCGTATCACACTCAAACAACTCTGTCATTAACACCTCCTTTAATATGCATGACCAACAGGACCTCAAAACCCACTATAGTTTGACTAAAAATCAAAGAAAAAATTGAACTGAACCTCCTCAGTTACACACATGTGATCTCTAGTTCAACTTCAAAAGAAACTCAAGCTGATTTCTATTCTCAAAACTCTGCATGTCATAAGTGAAGGTGGACAATTTGAATGATTTCAAAGTAAGTAATAAATAATTACTTTAATATTGATGATTTCCTTGCCTTATTATTCATATCGACATTATGAATATTAAAGCAATTATTATTTTATGCTTTAATATCATTTACAATATATAATTTTCACTTGACATGGGAGACCTAAAAAAAATAAAAAAATGCTAAATATAGCATTAGACACAATATTAAGGTGGCACAAATACACGACAAAGACATAGTGCATGGACATTGATTTTTCTATAAAAGATCATAAAAAATTTAAGGCATAGATACTAAGACATTTTTCCTAGGAAAATGCATGGACATTATTTTTTGAAATTATAAACAATGAGACAAAATGCCCTATCATCGAATTAGGGTATTTGGTAAAACATATCGAACCCTAAAATCATTTCACTTTGAAACCTTGATTCTTCTGGAAGCTCTCTGCACCTGACCACCATTGTGGAAAACTTGGCTCGAACTGCACCATCCTTCTGTTGTCTTTTGGTGATTTTCCTAAAGGAAACTACAGAGAAATGCGTGGTAAGTCATTCTCTGGGCATTTTTCTGTGATGCGAGTTTTTATATAGGCTTCTACAACTGCGAATTTTCATTGCATCTGATTTTATCATCTTTATAATCTCTGTATTGATGTCTCTTTTCACTTTGAGTTCACCATTTGATACTTTTGAGGCTTTTGCTAGAGATTATATACTTTTATCTTTGTATATTTCTTCACTTACTTCTCTTTCCTTGGGACGCCATGGATTCTTTGTGCTTTTGGAGTTCATTCATGCAGAAACCATGCAAAATCCGCTTGGTAAGTTTGTCTTTGTGCTTCTTGTGTTTGATTGGTAACAAAAATTTTCCATTTCTGCATAATCTTTATACATTCGGCCTATTTTTCTTCACTAAAAGAAATGATAAAAGGCTCCTTGTTGTCGGCCATTCTGGGTTTTGTCCTTTGTATTTTGAATATATTTCATGAGATAGCAACTTTAAGAGGCATTCTGATAATGTCTTGCTTTGTCTATGCTGAAAGCCATGGCTTCTAACACTATATGTTGCTCTATCTTGGCATTGCTTTGATAAATGGCGTAAGACTTTGCATTGTAGAATCTATATTATGCACATACCACTCCATCTTGAAGTCACGGTTGTATATTTATGCATTTGGGTATTCATTCTTTGAGGGTTTTCTTTCCCTGTAAACACTTGGGTTTCAAAACCTCATTTGCCTTTGTAGATGGCACCCTTGAGATATTTTGCATAGAAGATGATCATCTTTTGCTGCTCTGATAAATGATCATTATCATGATTATGCTACAGCTGAAACTGTACATTTCTTTCATAATTGTATATGCATGATCTTTCTTGAACTTTGTAAAATCGGATGGGAGTCATCAAGTAAATGAAATTGAATAGATATGACTGCATAGTTTTTTGTGTAAGTGATGACTTGACTATACTTCTTATTCATATTCATCACAATACTACTCCTTCTTGTCCACATGATGCTTCTTAATATGGATGGAATTTTAATTCTATCACTATTGTAATGTTCACCTATAGCTTGATAATGTGCACTTGTAGCTTTCATCATTTTTCATACTAGAATGCATTTTTGGCATCACAGTCTCCTTTTCCACCCATATTTTCTACCATTTTAGTTCAAAACAACATTATGTATGACAACTTATAAGTGTTGATATTCATTATGAAAGCATTGTTAGATTGTAGTGTGGTTGTCTTGATTGAGAATGATAGTATTTATATGCTATATGCTATATGTTGTCATGTTCATCATATGTTTCTCACAGCATACTTGCATCTCTTTACAACTGCTCATAAGGATGCATTGTGCTATCTTTACCATGTATGAGAATAAAGCCCCATCCAATCAATATATGAAATATTTGTGACTGTAGCTTGATCTGCTCCATTAAAAGATTGTTAATGCAAGCCTTTTAAGTCTGTGATATTCTCTTACTCTAGAACACTGTTAATCTCCATTCTCCACTCTTGAATGCATTTTTCATTTAATTCATAAGCTGCTGCCACTTGATCCTTCATAGCTTATTAGCTCTTGCATTTACTTTAGTAACTGTACCTCACAACTTTGACTGGATAATAGAAATGAGGTACTCTATGAGGTATTGCCAATTGTTCATTGGCGTTGTTCACTGTTGTCTTAATGTACCTATCATTTCTTATGAGAGACTCTCCCAAGGTATTTATGATTATACTCCTCACATAACTTGGTGACCATTTGATATTCAAATTTGTCCTTCATGGTGACTTTGTGGCTGTTGTCTTCATGAAATGATTGTCAATGGCTTGTACTATCTCACAAAAAGTGACTCATGGTTTGTATATATACATTTGTTCATTCATGGCTGCCTCCTTTAATGATGTTATAGATTACTCTATTATGTCTGTCAATCATGAAATTATTCACAAGCAACATGAAGTAGCCTGATTCCTGATATTCTTATTTTAAATATGTATGAAGCATGGTCATTTTCAGTCCTTCTATAGGCAATCAAAGATAATGATAACTTATAAAGTTGATATGTTAATGATGCCTCTTGATTTCAAGATGTAGTAATGTTGTCCTATAGTCATGTGGATTGTTCTCTTGATACTTGATGACTCTCATTGTATGAATGTTGAATGAGAGGATGTTTTCTTGATATGTCGGGCTCAACCCTTGTGGGAGCCCATTTTGCACCACATATTTGATGAAAGATGATCACGGACATAATGAACCTATTCCTACACATTTAAACAAACAAGTTAGATAAAATAATCGAAGCTGAAAGCTTCCAATTGAATTATTTTTAATCCTTTTGAACAATGAAATCATCTGATGGATTCTTGATCGAATGTATGTTATATTTTTGTTGGTAATGTAGGCATAGGATTGCTCTTGATTCATCATTGCTTAGAGAATCTCTAACATCATCTTCATTTATCCTACAGAAAAATCAAGGAGACTAGGAACAAGAGGAGACCGAAGCACATAACAAGCTCAAAGATATCAAGCATCGACTGGCATTCATCATACCAGGCAGATGAACCATTCCTCCTTTCTATGTTTACATTAATAGTTTGTATAGTATACAATTTGTGTAAATCTTGTGTAAATCAGATTAAGCTACTCCCACGACATGTGTGGGACCTCAGTCTCTTTACAAAATGAATAAAACAACTGTGAGTCCAATTTTCCATGATACAACAATTTATAAACTCCTGATCAAAACAATGACTTTAGCCAAAAAATGAATTTTTTTGTACCTTTCAATGATGAATTCAATTCAGCTCTACCTATTTTGTAGTAGAAAAAAAGGTAATAGTTATTGTGTGGTCGATTTTGAATTAAATATGTAAAAACAAGATGAATCAATCACACCAATAAGACATTATATCAAAACAAAATATTACCAAACTCAGTATCCTGTCGACATCCTATCGTCCTCTATCTTTAGTATTTTCAATGTGATTCCAGCTAGCTCTCCTAGGCTCAATGAACCCTCCTAAAGAACGAGATTGATCATGAAATGCATGGTAAGGCATGAGAACTATGCTAAACATGATTGAAAATGACTATTGATGATGCATATGAATTAATAAATGTACTGCAATACTCTATGACTTTGATATGTGTTGTGTAACCAAGCTTGCAGTGTCTTTATAGAGTTGAAAGCTTTGTGAATGCAATGATGTGGTGAATTCCTGGCAGATCGAGATGAAGAGATATGGATGATATGACTGAAGAAAAATAGAAGAAATGCTATAAAGGATATGGAAAATGAGAAGATAAATGATGATTAATGATGATTTGTATTATCTTTTTGTGAGATTATGGGAAGATTTTGAAGAAGATAAATAATGAATTATTGAATTCCGATGAAATTTAAGATGAAGAATAATGGATGATATTTAATTATGAACAAAGATATAATGATGAAATGTAATGAAATGAAAGATATATGATGTAATGAATAGATCATATTGAATGATGTGGAATGATAATATGAAATGTAATGCAATGTAGTGTAATAAAATGAGATGATAAAATGAAATGAGATGAAATGATATGAAAAATGTAATGTAAGGATGTGAAATGTAATGATGAAATGAAATAATAAAATGGAAGGAAAAGAGATGATAAAATGAATTATGAAGTCACTTGAGATGATAAAATGATATGAGCCGATGAGATGATAAATGATAAATGAGAATTATATGAATAATAATGATATGATAAAAAAAATGAGTAAATAATGAAATGAAATGGAGTGAAATGGAAGGAAATGATAAAATGATAAAATGGAAATGTTATGGAAAATGTAATGAGAAAATTAAAATGATGTGGAATGATAATAAATGAAATGCAATAAAATGAAATGGAATGAGAGGAAAAAAATGAAAAATGAAATGTAATGTAATGATATGCAATGTGATAAAATGAGATGATATGTAGTGAAATGATATGGAAGGAAATGGAATGAAATGATAAAATGATAAAATGAAATGGAATGATCCAATTGAAATGATATGTAATGATGAGTGGGATAATAATTAAAAAATGGTTAAATGTATGAATGAATGATATGAAATGATAAAAGAAATGACGATGATAAAAAAAATGAGAATGTCCCATGATATGCAATGAAACGATATGAAGTATGAAATGATAATGTAACATGAAGGATAAATAAATGGGAAAGGATCCAAATGATGGATGTTTAAACTATATGATATGCACAAGACCGAGATGAAATGATAATGAAATGAGGATGAAACAAATGTCCAAATTTCCTCCACATATAGTCCAAAGATACATGACAACCGTTGATTTATCTGTTCAGCTTTGCGAATCCAGTATGCAAAATATATACATTGATCTAAATGAAATGCCACTAAATAAAACCAACTATTCATTGAGCCTTCGAGTAGCTTTTGTGAATCATCATAGAGCCTTATAAAATGTTGGAAGTATGTACAAGCATCATAGGGGAGATTAGCACCGATGATGACCTGAGTACAACTTTCATGATTTTTGATATAGCAAGCGAATGCAAGCATTGAGGTATAATTGAACCAAGATGACCTGAGCATTTCTTGCATAAACAAGCAAAGACTAACCACCTTCTGATGCAAATGTGGAACTATCGTCAATGATATGCTTTGGAAATCATGTTTCCTGACATATTTGCATCAAATTGATAGTTAACCTCAAGACAACAGACAAAGAAAAATCATCCTCCTTCCTTGCTACTCTAGTTCAGTACATCCTTGAGTGTGCTCCAGAGAGATGATATCAAAAAATCAAACAACCATTGTTCAAAAATGTAAAACTGATATTCCAATCATTATTCAGATTTTAGATCATCCAGATATGAGTCATGATATGGTATTATGCTGAAAAGCCGTTGTGATATGGATCGATGATCGGATATTTGTTCATGTGTTGTGATTGTTTGTTCGCATGACTAAGTTCTATAGCGTTGTCGAGCTACTTTGGTAGATCTTGAAATTTGGTTGCCCCAGAGTATGTCAATGTTTTCCCCCAGTATTTGACACAACTTGTTGAAATGGATATGTACCAAAAATCAAGCCATGGTAAGACGTTATCATTCTAGGCAAATGATGGCAACATGATGCTGGTATGATCCTAAGATGAAGGAAAGATGCATGAAATGAAAGCCTAGTGCAAAACATGAACTAATAGATGGAGAGCTACAAATAGCGTATGTTTGCCATATTTTCACTATTTGTTTTTATTGCATTTTTCTGTGTTTTTTTTTTTTTGTTGCTACCGAGATGCCTGTTTGTAACCCTTTTTTTCAAGACTTTTTCTGCTATTTTTGTGTTTTTCTTCAAGACTCTTTCTGGATGTTTTTGGATTTTTTCAGGACTTTTTCTACTATTTTTTGGATTTTTTACTTTTTCTAGATGTTTTTGGATTTTTTCAGGACCTTTTCTAGATGTTTTTGGATTTTTTTCAGGACTTTTTCTGGATGATGATGACTTTTTCAGGTGCATGCTATTGATGGGTTCGTCAAATAGATCCCCTTCTAGCGTTGACAACTTGTATGCTCTTGAACCATACACTGCTATGACCACATACAAACCCAACCAATTAGGTTCAAACTTTCCTTTCTTCTCCCTATCTTGCTGATTGTGTGGGTTCTCTTTTAGAATAAGATCACCAACCTGAAAAGTACACAGTTTGACTCTGTAATTATAGCCGTGAGACATCATTTTTTTATAGGATTTCAAATGATCAGTTGCTCATTGTCTCTTTTCATCAAGAAGTTCTAGTTCTTGAAGTCGGGAAACTCTGTATTCATTATCTGTTATGAGACCTTTCAGTGATACTCTAAGTGATGGAATCTCAACTTCTAAAGGTAGGATGGCTTCTGCTCCATAGATAAGAGCAAATGGCATTTCTCCTGTTGGCGTTCAGATACTAGTTTGGTAAGCCCATAATGCGGGATTGAGTTGAACGTGCCAATCTTTCCCTGCATCATTCACAATCTTCTTTAAAATTTTCAATATTGTTTTGTTTGAGGCCTCTGCTTGGCCATTCCCTTGTGGATAATAAGGTGTTGAGTATCTGTGTTGAATATGGAATCTTTCACAAAGTTCATCAACATCCCGATTCTTGAATGGTCGTCCATTATCTATGATGATAGAGTTGGGAATGCCATACCAACAAATGAGATAATTGAGTATGAATGATGAGATTTGTTGGCCAGTGACCTTAGTGAGAGGAACTGCCTCAATCCACTTGGTAAAATACTATGTCACTGTGATGATGAACTTGTGTTCGTTCAAAGATGAAGGATGAATCTTTCCCACTAAATCCAAGCCCCATTGAGAGAATGGCCAGGTTGGTACAAACGGTTGTAGTTCCTGTGCTGGTGCATGAATGATATTTCCATGTATCTGACATTTAGAGCACTTCGTTACAAAAGTGAATGATTCCCTCTCCATTGTAGGCCAGTAGTATCCCATTCTAATCAATTTCTTTGATAAGGTTAGTCCACTTGAATGAGTACCAAAAATTCCACCATGAACTTCTTGTAAAGCCTTATCGGATTCGTCACGTTCAAGACATCGAAGTAAAGTACCATCCAGACTGCGGCGATAAAGAGTGTCAGCGATAAGGGTATAGCAAGAGGATTGACGGATAAAATTTTGCTTTTGGTTATGGGATAAGTCAAGTGGTAAGATGTCATCTTTTAGGTAGGCATAAATCTTTCCATACCAGGGTGAATTAGATCCTACTAAGTGGTAAATGATTTGGCTTTCAGGTGTGTCATAAGCAGGCGTAAATGATTGTTCCACCAGAAATTCGTAGTGAGCTTGAGTTTTTGGGAGTTGTAACAATGAAGCGATTGTGGCCATAGCATCAGCTGCCTTGTTATCAAGCCTTGGAATTTGAATGAACTTGATGTCTACAAAGTATTTCTTGAAATCGTCAACCATTTTCTTATATGGCAACAATTTTTCATCTTTGGTCTGATAGTCATCATTGATTTGGTTAATGACTAACTGTGAGTCCCCATAAACTTGTAATTTTGTGATCCTCCATTCCAGTGCTATTTTGAGTCCTGTGATTAAAGCTTCATATTCAGCTATGTTATTAGTGCATGGAAACATTAGCTGATATGACCGAGGAATGGTATTTCCTTGAGGGGTGACAAAGAGTATGCCTGCCCTCGATCCATGTTGAGTAAAGGAGCCATCAAAATATAATGACCAAGGGTGCTTTGATTCTGTCATGAAGACATCAGCATCTGGAGATTCAATGTGCATGGGATGCTCTATTTGTAGGGGTGCTTTAGCCAACTGATCAGCAATAGCTTGTCCTTTGATTGCTTTGTGATCCATATAATGGATATCGAACTCGCTTAAAATCATGACCCATTTTGTTAATCTTCTCGTTAATGTGGCCTTGCTTAATAGATATTTGAGTGGACCAATCTTTGTAACAAGATTGATTATATGAGTTAACATGTAGTGTCGAAACTTTTGCGAGGCAAAGACCACAACTAGGAGAGCCTTCTCGATGAAAGTGTAGTTGATTTCATGACCTGTTAACGTTCGGCTGATATAATAGATTGCATGTTCTTTTCTTGTGGAGTCTTCTTGTGCTAACAATGCCCCTAAATATGTCTCTATGGTAGTAATGTACAAGATGAGTGGTTTGTCTGGATTTGGTGGTAGCAGAACTAGTGGGTTCATTAAATACTACTTGATTTGTTGAAAGGCCATTTCACACTTATCATCCCATTTGAAAGAGACATTCTTATGTAGTAGATGTGTGAAAGGTAGACTTTTATCTGCTAGTTGTGCAATGAATCTTTGTATAGATTGAAGTCGTCCCTGCAGTGATCTCAACTGACTGATATTCCTTGGTGGAGGCATTTCCATGATTTCTTGTACCGTGGTAGGATCTACTTCAATTCCTTTTGCTAAAACTATATATCCCAAGAGTTTTCCAGATGTGACTCCGAAAACGCATTTCTTAGGGTTGAGGCATACTTTGAACTTTTCCAACCTTGCAAATATTTTGGATAATATCTCGAGATTTCCTTCTCTTGTGTATGATTTTTCCTGTATGTCATCAACATAATCTTCCATGAACGTGTGCATCATGTCATGAAAAACTGTAGTCATAGCTCTTTGGTATGTAGCCCCAACATTCTTTAAACCGAAAGGCATGACGTTCCAACAGTAAGTCCCCCAGGGACATGTGAAAGTTGTTTTTTCCTGGTCTTCAGGTGCAATCTTGATTTGGTTATAACTAGAAAAACCATCCATTAGTGAATAGATGGAATGGCCAGCCGTTAGATCAACTATAGTATCAATTCTTGGAAGAGGAAAGTCATCCTTAGGACATGCCTTATTAAGATCTCTGAAATCTATGCACACTCGAACACTTTTGTCAAGCTTGGATACAGGAACAATGTTGGAGATCCATTCTGCATAGTCAATTGATCTTATAAATCCCACATCGAGGAGTTTCTTAAGTTCTTCTTTAACTAGTAGTGCCACATGAGGTTGCATCTTTCTAAGTTTTTGTTTTACAGGCTTTACTCCTGGTTTAATGGGCAAGTGATGCATTATAAGATCAGGCTCAAGACCTGGCATGTCTGCATAAGACCAGGCAAAATTGACTTGATTTGCTCTGAGAAATTCCATGAACTCAAGTACTTCTTTATTCGTCATTGATGCAACTAATTGTAGAATCCTTGGTTTCTTTGTAGTTTCAAGATTGACTGCTTTTGTAGGCTCAATCAAAATAGGCGATCACTCATGATAGTGCTTTGGGAGAGTGTCAAGCATCCCATCATCTGGTGCGTTAAAAAGGTTTTCACCATCTGATATGCTCTTTGTTTTATCTTGTGTTTGATCTAACACTGCTAGATTCTGGTTTTCATCATTAGATCTTCCTTTTTGATTTTTACTTTTGCAGCTAGGAAACTTGACACTCTCCTGACTAAGGATCTCATGTTGAAAATTTCCAATGGAACAATCATTTACATCATCTACGGAAAGGAAGTTTACGATAGATTCATCACTTGGAAATATAGGTATATCAGGAGGTTCAGATAGATCCCAGTCAATGAGATCATGATGTATTAGTGGTAGCGGGTCATTAGGTTGCGTGAAATCAGCTATGGTTATGGTCATAACGGAGGTGTCTATAGGATATGAGGTATGAGGTAGATCAATGATGGTACTGTCCTCATGATAGTCTTGTTCGATTAAATCTGACTCGGTATCACTAGAATCATAGTTGCGTTGTAGTTCAGATTCATGTGGTTGGGTCTCTGAACTTTCTCCTTTGATTAGAGTAGGTTTATACTTGTGTATCACATCCACTTGTTTGTCCCTCCAGAATTCATCATTATGGATGGTATCCCATTCGTATTCTCTAGAGTTTGTGTCAGAGTTATTATCAATGAAATTCTAAATTGTTGTTAAGCATGCTTCTCTTGGATCAGAACTTTCTTGCAATGTGAGTACAGTATCATTCAATTGTTTTGATGTTGTTTCTTTTGAGCTAGTATCATAGCCTAGTCTTGTTTTATCTTTTGCAATGAGTCCTGGAGGGTCAATAGGCTCAACTACTCCTTTTCTTTTTCTGATAGGACCATTACCCTCATAGCCCATCTTTTGCATGATTGAATATCCCTTACCATATTTATCAGTTGGTAACTTGACATTTAGAACTGTATCATCTTCATTTTCATCTCTATAGAGCCATTTTCTCATTTCACTATCCTCAGGATCTTCCATCGAAAATTTCTCTTTGATAAATTTTCCATTGAACTTTGTGATTGGTTCTGTTGCTTATTGTGTTGATGTTGATGCTACAGACATCTGATGTTGTGTTATAGAAGGTTGTCCATGTGACCGAGGTGACGCCGGAAGATTAGCTAGACAGAGAGAATATTCTCCGACTCCATTATCCTTGAACCGTAATTGTTTTTCAAAGCTCTTAGTTAGTTGATTGATTTGTGTATCAACTTTTGGAGAAGTGCTAGTAGTCGCTTCTCGATTGTTAGGAACCAAAGTGTCTTGACTAGATTTTGCGGTAGCACAAGTTTGACTGTGAGAATTATCAGTTGATATCATGATCTCCTATCCATCATACAGAAACTTAAGACATTGATGATATGTAGATGGTACAGCTTGCATGTCGTGGATCCAAGGGCGACCCAACAAGATGTTGTATGTGAGATCACGGTCTAATACTTGACATAAATTATTTTTGATAATGGGTCCTACTCAGATTGGTAACATGATTAAACCCTTGGATGCTCTTTCCTCATCATCATAGACTTTAATGGTGATCTTTCTTCTAGGGTCAATGGAATCCTTAGAAAATCCTAAAGCCCTAGTTAATTTCATATTACATATGTTCAAACCCGCACCTCCATCTATTAGTACACGTTTGACATGAAACTTATGGATCATGACTTCTAAGTATAGTGATGAGTTATGGGGATATGTCATGGAAACATCCTCTTTTTCAAAAAATGAGAGGCATGTGGGTGAGGATAAATGTCCCACCATGGCTTGAAATTGATCCACATTTAGATCATCGAATATAGTTGTTTCAATGAGGGCTTTGTCTAGAATTTCCTTATGCGCTGGGGAGATCTTCAGAAGTTCTAAGATAGAGATTTGAGCAAAAGTTTTTCCAAGTTGATTGATTAAATCATATTGATGTGGAGGCGGTGGCACAATGGTTTTTGAAGGAGTGCCTTTTAGGAAAACTTTAGCTTGTGCCCTTGTTGTTACGTTAACTTCTCGATACTCTGCCTTCTCTTTGACTTTTATAACATTAACCCGCTCATCATCAGTGTAGATATGATTGATTATATGCTCATCAACATGATTCACATTCTTTCCAGAAGACTCACCCTTTTGATAGTTGGGAAAAGGGTTTCAAAATGCTTGGTGGTCTTCGTTTGATTGTTGGTTCCCTTCTATTGTGACAATGTGTTTGTTGATTAAATATTGAATAGCATTCTTCAAGGCTTGGCAATTATTCGTTCGATGGCCTTTACATCTATGATATTCACAATAGTACGCATCATTCCATGATGGTGGCTTCACAGTAGGTTTGAAGTTATGTTGAGGCGATAGGGTAATAACGTTCTTTTCCATTAAGTCTTTAAGGGCAGATTCTAGAGATTACCCCAATTGAGTAAAAGTTCTTATGTTGGAGAAAAATGAAGATCATTGTGGATTCTTGTTTGATGTATTTCCTAAGGTGTTACTGTTGTTTCCACGATACCCTTGATTGTTGGTATTATTCTAATTTGGAACAAAAGTTGGATTTTGGTTATTCCTTGTAGGAGGAGGGGAGTTATTTCCCTGATTTGTAACCGAGTTGACATTGTTGTAGTTGTTGTTGCGAGGAACACTAAGAACAACTGGCTTAGAGACATGATGTGCATCCACAACACCATCATTCACCACATTCTTGTTGCGAGTCCAAAACTTAGATTTGTCATTGTGGTGATTAGAAGAGCTAGGATTGTCTCTATCAAGTTTGATTATTCCCCTCTAGACTAGTGCATTTTCAATTGTGATTGCATTTTCAATCATTTTTTGAAAAGAGGGAGGACAATGAAGATTTAGATGATAACTCATTTCTTGATCCAAGCTATTTATAAATGTAGTGATCTTTTCCTTCTCTGGAACATGTCGTGGATACCTAGCGAATAATCTTCTCCATCTCTGAAGAAATGTGATGAATGGTTCACCAGGTTTTTGCTGTCTTGCATAGGTCAATCATGGTTATTTGGTGTTGTATGTTATAGGAATATTGTGAGATAAACTCATTGATCAATTCCTAAAATGTTTTGACAGGCGGTGTAATTTTTGATAACCATTCCATAGACTGGCCTCCAAGACTTCATGGGAACAAACACATTAATTATGTATCCTCATGAGTGAATTCTAAAGTCATGTTTCGAAATTCTCTAATATGGTCAATTGGATCCAATTTCCCATTATAACGATCAAACTTTGGAATTTCACAATGCTTAGGAAACAAAATCATGTTGAGATGTCGATCAAAAGGATATGGACAAATATCATCAAGAGCGTATGTCTTTGTTGTGGCTCCTCCTTCTAGATCTTTAAATTTTCCTTCTAATGTTCTAATTGTTTTAGTCAAAGCACCAAAATCAGATAAAGGTGTTTCATCAGGATTACTCTTTATGTTCGCAATATCAAAATTGTGAGGCAATTTGGCTCCTTTGTCGACCAAAAATAGGAAGTATTTTTGTTTATCGCGTGCTACGAGCTTTTCTACCGCTCTAAGAAATTTAGGATCTTGCTCGGCTTCTTTAAGGTCATGTTCTTCTTCTTGTTCATCCTCACTATCTTCAAAGGTTTTTCTCATATCTTTGTCGGAAGTAAACGAATCCTTTGCTCCTTCAGTCATGTTGTCTTCAAAAAGGGGATTTCGACTTACTTTATAAAGGGAATCACTACTTTCACCTTCTTCTTGAGTTGTTTGAATATCTTCCTTTAGTTTGTTGTATTGTGATCGTGTAAAATTAGGCATATGATTTCAAGATGTTCTCCTAAACCTAGATCATAGTTTGATGAGTGCAAATCAATGATGATGTTTTAATCTGATAAGATGAAAATATTATGATATGATCAAAACTATGTTCCTAATTCATGGTTGTGGCTTCCAATGATAAAGGATGTCAGAATCCTATTGGGAGAAGTTGAACCAAGAATTTAAAAGTTTGTGATAAAAGACGCACTTGTAGGATTTGATCTCTGTTTTCGAAGAATGATCAATATATCAAATAGCCTATTTCAACTCACTGAAGTATTTGACTAGGATGCGTCGAATATTCAATAGAAGGTTGTGATATGTAGTTGAAATCAAGAGGTTGATTGTAGTTATGTCGTTGAGAGAGAGCTCTTCTTTGAAAATAGGCTCATGAATCTAGAGGGTCCACAACGTATTCATTAGTAAATTCTCTCACAAAATCCTGGTACCTATGGAGAAATTTGCGATAATGGAGCAAGACATGTTGAATCTTGTATAAAAACTTCCTTCGTTGTAAAATTTTCTTGTAGCCTAAATTTTTCTTGGCTTTCTTGATCCTATTGGTAATCGACTTCTTAACAAACTTGGTAGATTTCCACTCCCTAAGCATGAGAGAAAATATGCTACTGGACCAGGAATGCTATAAACTCAGATCTGTCAGAAACAAAGATTTGGGAAAAATGACATATGCACTTTTCTGTTGCCTATATGCGCTTCAGAAACAGGGATATGCGCCAGAGAAATGGTCAAATGCGCTTCAATATGTCCCAGATGCGCTACTCTGTATCTTATATGTGCTTTAGAAATTTTTTTGACAGTGACCCAAAACTGTTTGCAGAATACTCAGCCTATGCACTAAAACAGACTCCAAATGCACTGAAACAGACCCTAAAAGCACTGATTTAACCAGTGAATGTGCTAAAATAGACCTTATATGCGCTAGAATATACCCTAGATGCGCTAAAACAGAACTTTCCAAGGAATTTTCCCGAACAGTTGAGAACATTTTTCAGCTAAATTTTGACATGTTCATTTCGAATGATCTTTTATTTGAATTATTGTGATTGAAAACACAGTAAACACTCTGAAAAAAGTTTTTTTTAAGTCCTATACTAAACATCAAGTGTATGATCAAAATGATTTTCAAAAATTGTTTTCACAGGTTTTACACATGATAGATAGTTCAAGCAGACTCACTCTTAGTACTCAAGTAGGTCATCATAATAATCAACAACCCACATCTTAGAACTACGTCGACTCACATAGTCGTGTCACCCCTGAAGGGGCGCCCGTGTTTTTGTCTTTTCCAGGTGCGTACTCAAAATGACGGAAGTGGATACTGGATCCCCTGAGAAAACGGTCCTTAGTAGTTATATGGTGAGTATCTTGGGGGTAGATTCTTCCCTCCCCTGCATTGTGATTATTATGATGTTCAAAAACTGACTTCGGCTGGATACTACACTAGGTTCGTAGTAAGGGTTTCCGTTCGGTGCGGCAATAATAAACTCCCTCAGGAGACCTTCCAACCTTTAAAACAAAGGCTTTGGGGATGGTTATCTTGCACACTACCGACAAAAGAGGATTTCTCCTGATTTGCTTTAAATTTTATAGTGGGGCGGAATAGCTTGGCTTTAGCTTGAACCCACTTGAGTCGTTCCTCTTGGGTGAATACATTTTCCCACAAGAGCAGACCCTCTATAGGATGTAATAAAGCAGTAAAATTGCATGAATGTAAAAGGAAAGTCTAGTATTTTGGTCACCCAGTTAAGGGGAGAGCATAAACGTATTGCCACAAACACAGTAGACACTGTTCTTTTTAAAAGCCCAAATCACAATGATCTAAACTACGTGAAGATGTTGCTTCACAAAAAAACATGGGATTTATTTTAACTGCCAAAATCAGTGTGTGGTGACTATCCTAGATTTCTTTATTTTAAATCCATGTCTATCCTAGGGTTGCTTCCTTTTAAAACCAGCTATGACTATCCTAGATTGGTTCTTTTTAAAAAAGAAAAAAGTTCTATTTGCGGAAGGCATCAGACTCATAAACCTGTTTAGTTACAACTTGTATGCGCCAAAAGACCACCTGTATGCGCCACAAAAACAAGTAAATGCGCCAAAACAGACCATAAATGTGCTACAAAAATTCCTAAATGCGCTACAAAAACTCCTAAATGCGCTAAAACAGAATGCAGCTAAATTTCTTTTTTTGATTTTCAAAAATTTTAAAAAATTAATTTGAGCATATGTGCCCTTTTGTTCTGTAGATATGCCAAAACAATTCCTAGATGTGCTGTAACAGTCCCTAGATGCGCCAAAGTACCTGCAAAAGCGCTGAAAGAAGCCACGAATGCGCTTTAAAAACCTGCGAATGCGCTTCAGAAATCGTCGTATGCGCTAAAACGAAATTTTTTGTCAAAAATCCGAGTTCTTGAACGCAAGATCCTATCAAAAAACCTGCAAGTAGATGTTAAAAATGGGGCAAGGCCCCACGGTAAGCGCCAATAATGTGTGGTTTATTTTGTGAGCGTTAAATATGTAAAAACAAATGAATCAATCACACCAATAAGACATTATATCAAAACAAAATATTAAAGTAATAAAGATTGCAAACTCAATATCATGTTATCGATGTCGTCCTATCGTCCTCTATCTTCAGTATTTTCATTGATTCCAGCTGGCTCTTAGATTGTATGCTAGGCTCAATGAACAGTCCTCCTAAAGAATGAGATTGATCATGAAATGCATGTAATAATAAGGCACGATTGCTCTAATGCTAAACATGATTGCTGAAAATAAAATACTATTGATGATGCTATGAATAATAAAACTATAATGCTATAATGTAATTAATCTCTAATTACTCTGATATGTGTTGTGTAACCTTTGCTTGGATTGGTTGTGCTATTTATAGAGTTTTTGAAAGCTTTTGATTGGCTAATATGATCAACGATTGTGAAAATTCCTGGCAGATCGAACGGTTGAGGATGGATAAGACTGAAGAAAAATAGAAGAAAGCATAAAGCAAGATTTTTTTTCTTTTTCTGTAAAAGAGGTAAGATAAGATGATGAAGATGATTTGTAAAAATCATCTTTTTGTGAGATTATGGGAAGATTTTGAAGAAGATAAATAATGAATTATTGAATTCAATTATTTATTTATGGGTGACACAGAGATTCTTCTTAAAATAGAATATTTACCCTAGATTTGAAGAATAATGGAAGATTTCATAATTAAATAAGATATTTAATTATGATTCTGCAAAGATATGGAAGATATTTAATTAAACTTTTTGAGAAGTGGTATGTAAATGAAATTAATTAAATAAGATATTTAATTAACTAGAAGAAAGATTTGAAAAGGAATAATTTAATTTAATTAAATCAAAAAGACTTAATTAAATTCAAAAGTGATAATTAATTAAAATAAATAAAGTGTATTTATTTAATTAATCAAGTGGACATATGAATATGAAATAATTAAATAAAAGTCAATTTATTTAATTATGACAGAAGAATAAAATGAATGAACAATATAATTAAATTAATTAAATTTAATTATATGTAGAAGACTTTAAAGAAATTAATTAAATAATAAATATTTAATTAAATACCAGGATTAATCAGATATGACCAATTTTATGCATCTACAGTTATATTTGATATGTTATTGATCTAGAGCTCTTATTTGACAGCTGAATAACCTTGAATGAATGTAGGTTATCAATTTGATCATTGGATGATATGAAAGCTTCTGGAATATCCTAATTCTCTCTCTGATGCATGTACATGTCGATGGTGAATTTGGCCTGCAAATGGACCTAGAATTTCTCGGGCCTCTAATTTCCTGATGGATGTTTGTACTTGCATGGCTCATATTCATGTTCTTTGGATTTAAGGGTTTTATAGATTTTTCGTTAAGAATCTATGGTTATGCATATTCATGATATTCCATTGTTTTGGTTTAACTAGTATGGTTGTTTTCAGACTTATGGGTCTTCAAAATGTTAAGTGGATGTGGATTCCTATGTGTGTTACCAAACACAGTGGGTTTGCAAGTTTTACATAGTTAATCAAAACTTGTGATTTTGTAGATTTGTAGATGAACTATTTTTCAGATTATGTTTCCCTTCTGGTATTTCTGGATGTAATATAATTGAAGGTTTGTATCTATGCTTCATGCATGTTTTGAGGAGGTTTGTAGCTTTCTCATTGAGGAAATGGTGATTTTATTTGTGGGTTGTGAAGTTGGGATAATTCGTATTTATAAGCTTCTAGACAACCTATTTCCTCTCAAGGTTTTACAGTTTTCCTATGTTCTAAAAGTTGTGGGTTTGTGTAGATCTAGAGTATTCATTTGTTCAAATGAAATATATGTGATATATTATTCTAAATGTATAAGTGATTTTAGATTTACATGAAGATGCATTTTATAGGTTTTACATGTTAATAAAAAATTGATGGTTTGTAGATCTGTGGAAATATTGTGTTCGGACTCTTAGAGTTTTTTGGATGAGAACAATTGCATACTTACAGGAATGCTTGATTAGCTCCTTTACTATGGTACTTAGTTGTGGATTTGTTTGGAAAATTGAGTCTGGTGGTGATCTAGTGTTTTGAGTCTTGAAATATAAATGTTATCTTATTTGATATCTTAGTTTTGCATGTTACTAATGTGATGATGAGTTTGCATGCCTCAGTTTTTGGGATCTACAAGTTATGCAGTTTGTGGATTAGCTAGGCTATAGTGGGATTACTTGGATGTGGACTATCTATATCCACGAGATTCATTCAGTGTTGATGCAGATTTCATTAGTTGGCCTTGTCTATGGTCATTTGTGCATTGGTATTTTTCTTTGACATGAGAGGATGTATCTTTTTTGAGTTCTTGGATATTCAATTATGGGACTTGTAGCATGTTTTTTTATCTTCTTGGCTTGAATATTTTGGTTCTACTTATTATTTGGTGTTGTTGATATTGTATTTTATCGTGTTAGAGCCATGAAGAATATTCATTAAGGAGATGGTTGTCACGATTCTTGGAGAGCTTGATATCACTATTTAATGGGAGCTTTAACAGTGACTATGGATTCATCACTTGGCGATGGATGATCTTCTTTAGTGTTGTAGATGTTACTAGGAGGAGCTCTTAGACCATTTTGTTGTAGAAGGGTTCTTTCATATTTGTATGGACATTATTTGGAGAGGGTTATCTTCATGTGATTGGAGATGTTTCTTGTTTTAGAGTGTTTTGGTATTATTTCATGATGTACTCTTAATTCTATATTAGAGTTCGGCATGGTACATGTTTTCTTGAGACCAAGATGTATGCATTGTTGCACATGATCTCCTAGGAGAAGATGGTTAGATCGTGTTATTATGTTTATGTTTCTAATTCATGATTGGAGCATTGACATTGATCTTGAGTGGTTCTCTTTGTATTTAGTACATGGCCATTTGCTTGATTACTTCATGATGATGCTATGTTACATTTTCAGTTTGGGATGGATTGATCAGTTGCAGGTGCTCATGTATACATGGAGACTTAGGTGAGGCTTGAATTTCTCTTATGGTTAGAAACATGTTGTTGAGATGGTTACTCCTGATGAGATATCAACAAGAAGTCTAAGGAGCCTACACCTTGGTTGGATGTGAGTCCAACATGGACCTATGAGGAGAGTGTTCTTGGATGATTCATGATGACTTGGATATCTTGGAGGAGCATTCTCATTCCACACTCTTGCTCTACTCAACAGTCTACTTGAGAGGTATTTCCCATTTTTCCTTTCAGGTGTATTATGTTATGCTTTGTCTTCTCATGCATATGGATCTTGAGCTATGGATATTTGGTTCTAGAGGGTTCATTTGAGGAGCATTGGAATACTTATCTCATTATCCATTGTGATTACATTCATTGTTGTTGAGTTTAGGAGATGTATTGGGCTTATTTCCTTCATTGGGAATGGATTTAGTTTGATCTTCTTTGATTTGAGAGGCTTACATCCATGTTGATTACATGATACATATGTCATGTTTGATCTTGGTGATTGAACGAGTTGGGTGTTGTTATGGCTTTTCTTTTGGGGTGTTGTGGAGGAGATCATACTTGACATAGTTGGCATTTAGAGGTGTATATAGAAGGATTTTTTACAAGTATATGATGTGCAGTATTTCTCTCTTTAGTCTTGGTTATCTTCCTGGATGTTTGACTTCACATTACATTGGTTTTGAGTTTTGGTTGGAGCTATTATTATCAATAGCTTGTGGTCATGTGTTTTCACTTATGTTCATGGGTGATGACATGGAGGTTCCTTTATCTCTTTCCTTTGTTGGGTGTGGAGAACATGGGAGAGTTTTGGAGACTTGTGGTGAGATTTGTTCTTATAGGTTATTGGTTTGCAGGTTTTGCATATCATTGTGGATGTTCCTTGGTATTACATGATGTTGATTTCATATTCTATGTGATGTTATTGGTAGAATTGGTATGCCTTGATCTTTTTTAGATTTGACATTACCCATAAAATGGGACTTCCTAGATGTGTGTGTTCTTTCACTACTATATTTATTTTCATTTTCTAACGAACATTTGTTGAAATTTTGACAAACTCTTGTTGGAACACCGACGAACCACTGCAAAAGTTTCAGTCAGAACGTTTTCGTCACTTTACTGACACACCTTGAAATGTCAAACTCACGACGTGACTTCGTCGGCACTCACCATGGTACAGGTGTTCTTATGTTTTTCAAACTACCGATGAAACGTGTGCCGCTTTATCAACGAATCGTAGCTAGAAAATAAGTGACAAAAATCAACAAGAATGTCGAAACACCACTAGACAATCATGAAATAGTGATGAAATAGAAAATTCATAACGTCGGTCATTTTGTTGGAGGTACAACAAGTTCTTCGGTCACTTTTTGAAGTTTCGTCAGTATTTTTCATCAAAATTTTGATGAAACTATGCAATTTTTTTTTTTTTAAATGTAATTGGCTAGTATAAAGCCAAATTTGACAATGTTTGCCAACATCCTCCCTGCTTGTGCCAAAAGGAGAGCTTTGTAATAGGGTATGGACATCCATCAAAACATAAAGGATAGAGGATTTTCAATTAGTTGTAGTTGCAACTGCCCTATTAGACATGTTGTGCAATTTTATTTTTTTTAAATGTAATTGGCTGGTGTAAAGCCAAATTCGATAACGTTTACCAACATCCTCCCTGCTTGTGCCAAAAGGGGAGATTTGTAATAGGGTATGGACATCCATCAAAACATAAAGGATAGAGGATTTTCAATTAGTTATAGTTGCAACTGCCCTATTAGACATGTATGCAAAATGTTGAAGCATAGACAAGGCACGTGAATTGTTTGAAAAAATGCATCAAAGAAATGTCGTCTCATGGACTACAATGATTGCAAGATATGCACAAAATAGATTTGTTCAAAAGGCTTTAGAAATTTTAAAGCAAATGTAATCGGCTGGTGTAAAGCCAAATTCGACAACCTTTGTGAGCATCCTCCCTTCTTGTGCCAAAAGGGGAGCCTTGGATCAGGGTATGGACATCCATCATAACATAATGTAAGGGGGAATTTTGTCAAATATTATAGTTGGAAATTCTCTAGTAGACATCTATTCAAAATGTGGAAGTATAGATAAGGCACGTGAACTATTTGATGGAATGGATCAAAGAGATGTTATCTCTTGGAATGAAATGATTGTAGGATATGCTAATGGTGTTTCAATAACTTTGGTTGTTTATGTTCTCCCCATCAATTTGTATGCAATTGACATGTGGTTACTTTTGTTATCTCTTATGTGCATAAACAACTATTTTGCATGTGTGTACTTCAAAAGAAAATAACGATAAAATTACCAAGTTTCAAAGTTACTACAAAAGGATTGCAAATGATAATAATAATGGTGGTTGTATTTGAGAAGGCATTAGGGAAGAAATTTCCTCTAAAATTTGTTGATAAACCTAAAGATTTTGAAACTCTATATGCATTTATAGAGAAGGTTGAGAAGGAATTGAAGTGGGAAAGCATTACATGGAAGATCTATTTATTTAGTGGCCATTGGAATTTTGACTTCCCTAATATATGACCTCAAAAATAAATTATAAATCAATAACATATTGAAAAGCTATATATTCTCTTTTTTTTAAGAGGATGGAATTTTGGGATACAAAACTTTTGGGTTCTTTCACATTGTACAACAACAAAAGAGTGAGTTTTCTCTCTTCATCATATAACAAAAGATATATTAGGAAAAATACATAACTGATGTTGTGATCTAGCTAAAGATGCTTGGATGAGATATAAAGCTTCCTAATGGTTATAATTTAGGAGTTAATGCATAGTAACATGGAATTCAGACAAAGGAGCAAACAAGGTTTGTTGACCAAATCACTGCAACCAAATATTTGTATTAAGCACTTGAGTTACCCCCTTGCTGCATATCCTATTATGAATTCCCTAAAGTACTTGGATCTTATACAATTTTATGTGCATCTTCAGTTATTATAAGTCACAAATAAATTCTTTATTAACTAATTAGACAAATTTTCTACCTTTGTTTGTACTTTAGAAAT
This sequence comes from Sequoia sempervirens, assembly GCA_007258455.2. Lineage (NCBI taxonomy): Eukaryota > Viridiplantae > Streptophyta > Pinopsida > Cupressales > Cupressaceae > Sequoia > Sequoia sempervirens. The sequence continues at coordinate 125,537,807 of VDFB02026320.1, forward strand.
GATAAGTTTTTCAAAAAAATAAATGATCTACATACCTGTAATCTCACAATGCTACTTATTTGTTCATGGTCCAATTATTGGAAGAAAATATACTCATCAATATGATTTATGAACTCAAGTCGGAAGGTGGCCTGTACTACTTCAATATAAAATAAGAATCCAAAAGCTTGATTACCCTTGTTGAACCACTTAACTTTAGCACTTTCATCTATACATTTTTTTTCTACCCCCATTGTAACTCTATATAACCTCTTGTTCTTTAGTATTAGTTGAACCTTAGTTTTCCATTGATGGCAGTTAAATGGAATTAGAAGAGGAACTAGAACATTTGAATCCATGCTTGTTGATTGTTGCAACGAATTTAGAAGTGCAAAAAAGAAAAGATAGGAGGAAGAAGTACACACAACACAAGGCTATCCACAAGATAGTCAACTATCCTGTTAGGCTCTGTTAAGCCATAAATGAATCTTCAACAAGTGGTCCAAGTAGTCCCAACACTCATGCATATCTACATCTTCTAATGCATTCCATATCGTGATTTCCATTTTCACCATCTTTTCATTCTGTTCGCATGCTTCATCCAATGTTATATCTTTCACGATAGCTATCTTTAGAATCTCTTGCAATAGTGACTCGCTTTCACCTTTCCACCTAGTTATTCCTTTTAATATTTCTCTATCATCGAATAATGGAGTCAATCCCCTTTTGGTGGCATCAATTAATCCCTACGCATCCCCTCGCAATTCTTCAAAGAAGCCTTTGTGCTTATTCATAAGATGATTTGCAACCTCAATTGCCACATCATGTAATCTTGTTGGCAAGAAATTTTCAAACCTTGGGTGATCCTTTCATTTGGGCCTTTTCCAACATTCATTAAGCACTTACTAAGACATCTTGTAGTTTCCCTGACACTCTGAGTCTCTCTAATAGTTATTTTGTATCTTTGCTATCAATAGATCATATATCACTAAGATGTCTTGTAGTTTCACCGATGTTATGAGTCTCCTCGAGAGTTATCCCTTCAGTGTTAAGTATATCACTATAACTCCCACCGATGCAAACTTATCGTTGTGACTTTGTAAGTTGGGCAGACATTCCTCAACTTAATCCAAAGATATGTATCTTGCCAAGATATTTCCTTCATTCTTTATCGACAAGATCCCCAAGCAAATCCTACCGGTCTATTTTCTTCGTCAAATTTGATCGCTAAGACAATGATTTTTTTGCCGATGGAACTACACACAGTATGACTTTCTTATCTCTCTCCGCTGAATTTTGTCTCGCCAATGAATTTCTTCATCAGTGAAACCATGAATCATGTCTTTCCAATGATAATTCCCTCCAAACATATAGCCAAGTCCCTTACCAATACAATTTTGTTGGTGTGACATAGAGGGTCGGTAGGACTCCTCAAACTCATCCCAATAACACTATCCTACCGACAGAATCCTCCTTTGCTTCATCAACAAGACGAAATGAATGTCTCGAGCTGACTTTAGGAACCTTACTCTGATAGCTCCAGTCTGGCTGACATATTTACTTGTGCTTCAAGCAGTAAGACATATATAAGCTCAATATGACTTCTCATTATCACCCTGATGATTATTATCTAGCCAATAGGATCTATTTGTCTTTTGAGATTGTGAACTGCATCTTCCCGATGTGTATCCTCAAATGATATTTTATCGGTATGACATATCTGACCTCTTGCTGATATACTAAAAGAAGATATGCGTTAGTATAAAATGATTTATGGATTAGAGAGACCCGCATCATCTTATGCCGATATGATTTATACATTCAAATGCTCAGGGTCAGGTGAATTTTATAGGACCAAATGATAAAAACTAACTAAAACATGGGAAAATATGTTATGCAAAGCGGATTCTTATACTTATGGTATGGGATTCTTAGGAAACTAATGAGTATAGACAACCATAAAAATTTTAAAATTTTACAGTTCTAACAGGGTCTTTTCCTTGAAGGAATAGTGGATTGGAAAGGTCCACTTAAAGAGTATTTGAGAGAGTTGTGGTAAGTTGGTGGTTTGATCATCTAGTTGATCATCTAAAGAAGCTTCCCCTACTCACTCTCAATCACTTATTCCTACATAGTTCACTATCCTTGGTATGTCAATCACTTAATGTATTCTTTCCATGTCACAAAACAAGAATCTTCTATCATGAACAAGGTTGTAGTATGAAGGCCTGTAGCATACTCTAGGATCTACGTACTCATTTCCTATCAAATTTACCCATAATAACCCTTGTTATTTTTGTGATGGACATAAGCTAATGCATTATTCTTCAATTGTGAAAAAACCTTTATGGAGTTACCCTGTCAAATGACACATGAATGCATAAATTTGAGAGGAAGACAGTAAGTTGAATGAATGTAAGTAGAGAAATTTTTGCATACCTGCAGATGGTACAAATTTTCATGGTTAAGTGGAAGTGTCCCATCAACAACAAGATCCAAATATCCATGTATCTATCTCAATCGAGCCTCTAAACCCTTCAGAGCTGTCTATTTTTCCACTAACTTGTTATGCACAAAAATTCAAATTTTAGAGTTATGTCACCACTAAAAACAAAAGAAACAGAGCTTTGAAACCAAATCCACACACAACACAATGTGGTATTCATACAAAGACATACGAATAAACTAAACTCAGAAATTGGAATGGAAACAACTTGAAATTATGATGTAGAGCATGGATTCAATTTACTCAACTGGAGGCACATTTCACAATAATGGGTTCTTCATGTAAAACATCGGTACGAGGTTCAAATAGTAAAGAGATTGATGAAAGATAGAGGAATTAAAAAGATACTTGCATGTAATAATTGGATTGAGCTTCTCTTTGTTTCAAGAATAGTTTAATATTCTCTACTTAACATGGCCAACCACATGATGGTGGAAGCTCATTTGGCCCCTCCCCCCCCCTCACATCACTCTCAATTCCCCATACCCGATCATATAACATTAATCATTCATTCATCCATTAATAACATATAACATTCATTCATCCATCCATTAATAACATATAACATTCATTTATTAACATATTCACATTCATTCATTCATCCATTAATAACATATAACATTCATTCATTAACATATAACATTCATTTATTCAGTTGTTACATATTATCAAAAATATGGTTGTCATAATTTGATTACAATCACTTTTTTTTTTGTTTCTTTCATTTTGAAGCTAAAAAAAACTGAAGTGGAGTATCATTTTCTAAATCATCTGTCCCCCCTTCAGTTGTTCTGCCCTCTGCTCTTGATCTTAATGTATGCCTAGTCATGTACTGATCACGACATGGAGGCCGCTTCAAGGGGGGGTCTGCTGCAATAACAAAGAAATGTTAAATTGATATGTTTTGTTATTATTGTTACAAGTATTTTATTAATTAAAAGAACATTAGAGTGGTGCTCTTTACCTGATGGGGACACATCATGTTCCTGATCTTGTCATATAGCCTCGTGCTCAACATGTTGAACACTCTCTAAATCCTAATCTAGAGTTGAAACACAAAAGGTTACATTAATGAATACACCAATTGCAATTAAATATTTTTAAAATAACATTAGAGTGGTCCTCTTTACCTGATGGGGCCACATCATGTTCCTGATCTTCTCTAGCCTGATCATGCTCTACATGCTCTAAAGTTGAAACATGAAAGGCTACATTAATTAATACACCAATTGCAATTAAAGATGTTTAATTGTATTAATCCATACTGCATTTTGTATAGCACATGAATACATCCAGTACTGGGATGAACACCATGACCTTCATCTGCAGGTTGTGCTCCACCCTCACCAGGCTGCATTCCAATGTCAGGTGCAGTATTATCATTGTCTATCTATTTAAAACAAATAGGTACATAATTACTTTATGGTGGAAATTAATATTGAATAGATTGCACAAGTATTCAATTTTAAAATAACTTTATTGAGTTTATTCACCTGTGTGTCGGATGTAGTGGAAGATTGTGTTTTCCCAGTCAAGACTCTTAGGTGTTTAGCCACGGCTTCATAGCCATGTTGGAAGGAAATCTTCATTTCCTCTTTTGTGGGCACTCTGTTGAATTCAAAGCCCTGCATTTTTGCATAAGATCGTGAATTTTGCTTCTATGGTGTGATAAAACCAAAAAAATTTGCAATTTATTATTTGGATGCAATATTTCATTTATTGATACTTACAATTCTTGCAGCTAATTTCATATAACCACCAGAGCCAAGTTTGTGTTTCCCATGTTTCTCTAGTCTTGCCTTTGTTTCCTTTGATGTGTCAGGCAGCCTATGAAAAGTTTGAAATACGTTAGATTATGTAAAACGAAAGAGTAATCAGTATATAATTACATTGTTGATAGTATCACATACCTTCCTTGGCCTGGTGGTGTCTTTCATTTTTTATTTTCAACCTTCTCCTTTCCATCCAATACCAGGTCCTTCCACTCCCTCTCTGAAATCATGGGGGGATGCTCGTACTTTTTGTTCTTCTCTAAATGTGACCTATATTGGTCCCTCACATACTTTAGATATGTACCATATTTCTTAAGGACCTTCGCTCAGTTGAATGTTTTATCACCAAACAACACAACTAAATGGTTAATGAGCTCATCCTTTAAATCTTGATTTTGGGCATTCCACCATGTACGTATGGTGGGCCCGAAGAGCTCCAATGTTATATCACCTAGATGTTTATAAAAAATATCATTTCCTGCAAAATGATCATGGGATCATTAGTCTAAAAAGAGTGATCAATAAATAAATTTCAATTGGATTATATATAATTATAATAATTAAAATATTTTAAATTACATAGGACCTTCTCTATCTTTATGGGAATGAAATCCTCGATCACCACAAATTTGACTAGCAATGTTCCTATACTAGCAATACAGGAAGATCTAGGAAATGCTACTAAAACATCACTAGCACTAGTGGCCTCTGCATCATTAGTACTACCTGATGCGTGCATGTTATGTGTTTCTGAAATTTTAGTCGACAATATAGGCACAGATGATGGGGTCAGATGATCATGTGATATATGTACATGAAGATCAAGATGGACACTTGTACCAACCCCTACTCTGCGGGCAGCACCTGCAGTACCCTAATCATGGGAAGTAGCATCATGAGGACACAAAAAATCTTGTAAAAACAACACATATTTAGTTCATGACATAAAAGATTACAAATTATAAAACCATGAATGAACTTATGTTATAATTAAAGACCTCATGCCAACTTACTTGCAAGTTTTGTACTCTCTCAGTCAATATTTTAACCCTCTCTCTTATCTCATTTGTTTGAGGCACTATGAATAACAATTGAAGGATTTCTTCATTGCATTTTTTTGTGTCTTCCTTATCATATTGATAGGGTTTGTTGAATATGCGATGTCATCATCCAATAACAGTGACTGCACCTCAACCCTATGGATGCTCTCCTCTACTACTGGTGCCTTTCCCCAATTAGCTGTCTGCAACAAGAATATTTAAAACATTATCAAAATTAACCCAATAAAATTATGAAAAAAACATAATAATAAAATTTTTTGCTCGTATCTAATTTGTACAATTACAAAGAGGTAAACATGTCAAGTATAAGCGCTTGAATATGCATCATGATTTGTGATATGGGCAGAAGCCTTCCCCATAAGATCAATGTCCTGCTGTGACAAAAATTAAATATAAAAAAACATTACGAAAATGAAACCAATAGACTTACGAAAAAAAAACATAATAATAAAATGGTATATTGGAGTCATTATTTGGAGGTTGGGTAAAATGGTATATAGTACGTACCACCCCCATAGTAACTGTGTTTGTATCTAATTGATTCAAATTGCAATCGATTAGCAACTCTTCCCCTATAGTTATTGATTTTATCGCACATACGAATACACGGTTTCCCTCACGCGCCTCGAATATGCAATTGGGTTGCTTATTTGTTGACCCAGGTCATGTACTATTTATAAACCCTAAAATATTCTCTGATGCTTTTGGCCTTCCTTCAATGTACACAACCACTCCTTTATTTTTATCCTTATCTTTTAGTTGTATATAATTTGTTGACAGTGCATACCTATGCATACTTCATGTATATCAAACCAGCTGCATCCAATCTTTGTAACTGTAATAGGGTCTGACATACTCCATCAATTCAGTAACTTTGTTGTAATAAACCTTTATGCCGTCCATGAAAAATAGGCCCAAACCATGTAATGATGATGGTGCTATGCGATATATCCTCTCGTTGACACAAAAATCAATGTTTATTGGAGGAAGTTCCCTGGGTACCCATTATTTCCGTAGATGTTTGTACCTCAAGGACACCTTGATGTCACCTATGATCTCATCATCATAAGAACATGACCCCCCTTTAGCAAGAAAAAATTCCATGCATTTCCGAAATTTTCTTCTAATCTTTTGACCTCTAGTTGATCTCCCTCTTTTAGACCTACTACACGTCTTGCTTTCCTCTTCTCTTCCTGAATTTCCCTCACTCGAGGAAGACAGATTAGAAAAATACCAATTTGGTGGTCCCTGCACTCATAAGGATTTTGGATGAAGTTCTTTCATGGTGATGTGATCCCAAGGTGACATTATGATTAGTCTATCATTTCATCACTAGAATTTGACTGGTTATAAGGTAATCAAGTCTTGGTAGATTGCAAGTTATTATTACTACCATCCAAATGTGTCCATCACAAATCAAATCAATGTATGAAGAAGACTTTCCCTTGCAATTAATGACTTTAAACTTTGTAACAAGTGTTAAATGTGAATATGGTCCACCAGTTACACAACCAAAGCCTCAAATGTATTGTGTAGAAGAATGGTTTCACCATACATAATATTTTGGTTTAAGTTGTCTTGAAAAAGATGAATTAGAACACTAATACACATAATTCAGGTGCACGTGTGAGGTGGTTTAGTTTTCCACTGATAAAATCCATATGTCTAAGTGGTTAACGAGGAGGGAGTGTGTACTAGGACTAGTTAAGTCATCATAAGTTTATCCTTTGGCAATAAAAATTGTTTAAGTCATCTTAAATCTTCCTATGTCTAATTGCTTGGAGACTTTTGGTATGTTTTAAGTTAGGATGAGTGGTTGCATCAATGTTCTAGTTCTCTATGACAAGGTTTCAACATCTTCAAATAGTGAAAGTTAGTGCTCATAGTCATTTGAAACAACGACATTTTGATTCTTGAAAGGCTTGTAGTAGGTTTTGAGTCCTGGTGATAAGTTTCAATATAATCACAAGGTCTCCATCCTCACTTTGTAAGCTTAGTGCACCTTGGAAAATTGAAGAATCAAAATTCCATGATACAACTAGGTGCTTGAGGGGAGTTTCCTTGGTTTTTTGAAATGGTTTTGATGCCTTTTAACACCTCTTAAAGGCTCTTTGTATTCGGGCTTGTGGAAGTTGTATTAACTTTCCTTAACTAGGCAATTAGGTGTCTAAATGATGTTTTGTTAGTTCCCAACGTACAACCAATTAAAATTTCAGTTGTGGGATGTTGGGAAGGTTGGTTGAAGATAGAAATAAGCCTCTCTTGGTTGAGGCATGTGGGTTGATGAATCATTTTGAAGTTCTAATGCAAAAGCTTGTTGTTTTCTAGAAAATCTGTGTAAATTTCTTGTTCTACTGCATGGTACAACCTTTGTATGTATTGTATAGGTAAATTCATATTATTATTGGATAGAGGGAAGACCTAGTTTTCTTTTGGAGGTTATTTGACAAGTTTTCATTGAGTATAAAAGAAGATATCTCCAGTTTAGCAGGAACTGGTTTGAAAACCCTCAAAACTAGGGTTTTGATTGAAGAATGGTTCTTTCTTCCATCTCCATGTTGTAATAATGCTAATTCTTGGTGGTATGGAAGATATTTTCATATTTTGAGGGTTCTGGAGAATGGCATGCTATGTGGAGGAAGTTTTGCAATGTTCTAGGCCTGGCATCCTCATGTGACAGGCCTAGATTGTGAAGCAAAAAGTTGAGTTTTGCTTTTTTAGGGTGATTTTAACTTTGAAGGAACTTAGCAATGATATACATGGGTGTAACTAGCCTTTAAGAACCTATTTCAAGGCTTTGGGGTGAAGGGGAGAGCCTATATAGTCAACTATCCTATTGTAGCCTGCCAATTAGGCCTCTTGGAGCAACGTTGTTTTGGTCCATTTCTCTTTTATTGTCCACTATCAAGAAAGAAGGTTTTGAGACTTTGTAGGGGCATATATTACTTGTCTAATTTAAGTGGTTTGGGCCTGATAGAATCTTATATGTGGATTTTATTTTGACTATCCTATCGGGCAGGGCTACAAGCCTTTTAGTGGTAAAGAGGCCTAGTGGTTAGAAAATGTAGTTTCCTAAGTGCAAACTTGAGTTTCATGGTTTGGTTTAGTCCTATTTGACATGATCCAAGTGGATACAAGCCCTCTTTATTTTTTGAGTAAAAGAACCCTAGTTGGGGGGGTCTTTTCCTTGAAGGAATAGTGGATTGGAAAGGTCCACTTAAAGAGTATTTGAGAGAGTTGTGCTAAGTTGGTGGTTTGATCATCTAGTTGATCATCTAAAGAAGCTTCCCCTACTCACCAGTTCCTCTGGAAATTGATATTGATTAGTTGTTGTCGTCCTTTTTTTTAATAGAGGATTTTATATCATTCCAGAGCTTGCTTTATTATTGAATATGGGAACACGAGTCTCTGTTGATATCTTTTTCATTGAAAGCTAAAGACTGAGAGGTACCTATTCCACCAAAATCATTTGAGACATGATCCCATACTCATCCCGTATATCATATCTTTGGAAGTGTAAACCTTGATAAATGAACAACTTTGGAAGTTTTGACAAGGATGAAGACTATGAATGAAAAGGCATGTACAGGAAGCTATGAAGGTGGTTCAAATTTCCTTTAAGATCCAAGGTTGAAAAATAAGAATAGTGACAAATGCATTAGGTGGCAGATCTGACGATTAAAGAGTACTCTTCTACAGTAGGATCAAGTAGAAAAAAAACCTTTTAGAGCATTTGTTTAAATACTCATTAGGGTTCAAATGGCAATTTGATGTAAAGAAAAATGTGAAAGAAAATGGTGCATTCTAAAGAATAATAGTGGGGTAGGTCTTCTATGATGTCAAAAGGGGAGATTTGGGACTGTGATGAAATAAAAAAGCATATACACATGACACTCCATGAGATTAAGCGGCTAGAAGACCTTAATTATTTTCCTGAGAGTTTTTGGAAGCTCTCTCATTTGTGATGGGAGTTGTTTTGGCTGTTTGTGCACATGAAGGGTAGTTTGAATGCACTATCATAAGGTTTTTCCTTGATAAGTAAAAGTGGGACAGCCAAGAGTAGGTTGATTCACTGCCATGAGACCATATTTCTTTGAGGCATTTTTCCAAACAGTTCACTGCCTTGTCTATGTTTCTTTCTATAGAATGATACATAAAGATTTATTCACTGTCTTCTTCAAAAATCACGATATGCAATCAAGACTTTTAAAAGAAAGAGTTTTAGAATATGGGAAATTTTGTTTTTAGGTCCATCTTTGAACCCTTGATTCTACCCTATGTAATGCTTTAGCCAATTATATGTTAAGGTGGTTAGAATTTTAAAATATCTCTACTTAGATGTGAACTTTTATCCCTCAAGTCCTCAAATCTTTGGGTAATGTGTTGCAAGTGGAAGAAACAAGGTCTACTCTTCCCCATCTTAACTCTAGGGTTTTTATATCTCTCAAATATGATGAGTGTATTCTACATATTTTGTGCTTTCAATTGAGTGATAATCAAACTAAACATGATATTGAAGTTTTGAGAGGTTTGAATGCTTGTTTTCTATGTAAAATGGATGGTCATCAAAGAAGGCATGGCCCAAAAATTCTTAAGAATATTAATAGACTTGTAGCTAATAGAATTTCATCCTTGATTGTGTAGGAAATAATAAAATAGACAATAGAAAAATTTACGAGAATGAATTTGATACTTTAGATGAGATTCTTGACAAATTGGAGGACTCTCATTCTAGTGAGGCATATGTTGGTATCCTTGAATATATTCCTTTTGTCAACAATGAGCTTGCTCTTCTTGTTTTTTTTCAAGGATAATTCTAGGTAATAAAAAAATGCCCAAGAGCTTGCCTCAAAGAAATGTGGTCTCATGGTGATGGAAAATGCCTCAATGGTGATGGAATGCCCTGACAAGCCATATACAATGTAGTGAACTATTTGAAAAAATGCCTCAAAGAAATGCGGTCTCATGGTGATGGAATGCCTCAAAGAAAGCACTTGTTTTAGGCTTTTAGCCATAGCATTAAGGCAGTGAATTGCTTGATAAAATGCTTTGGTAGTCATGTATGAAAAATGTCGTAGCATAGCAAGGCAATGAACTGTTTGAAAAAATTCCTCAAAGAAATGTAGTCTCATGAAGATGGAATGTCATGACAATCCATAGCCATAGGCATTCATCATGGAATTCCATCACCATGAGACCACAATTCTTTGAGGAATTTTTCCAAATAGTTCACTGCCTTGTCTATGCTATTGCTATTATACTTTGATAGATTTTTTCCCATAGCTTGTTCAAAAGCACTTGTTTTGGGATTTTAGCCCATAGCAGCATGGTAGTCAACTGTTTGATAAAATGCTTTGGTAGACATGTATGAAAAATGCTTTGGTTGTTTGTTTTGTTTTGAGTGGTATTTAGTGGTTTTAGGTGTTGAGTATTAAACTATAGTAGCAAGTAACTTTGTAAGGAGAGGAGTTTGTCGCGTATGAATCTTCCATGCTCCATGCAATGTCATAACTTGAGAGGCATCCATATAAGGAAAGATCATGTGATTTAAGAATGCTAACAATATCAAAATTGCAATACCTAGTGATGAGGCCGAGTATGAAAAGGAAGAAACATGACACCACGGTATAATGTGAATGCACAATGTTGATTCAATTAAATGTTTCAGACAATGTACAGTTACTAAGGTGAAATCAACACAATATAATGGACCACCGACATTGAAGACAAACCAAATCAAATCAAAACCCCTATAAAAGGCAGATTCATTAATTTCAAATGAAATATACAGACCATTTTGGTGACGTACGAGATGCAAAGGCCTTCACAAAAAAACAAATTGCAAAAATTCCAATTTTGTAGCCAAGCAAGCTTGATCCCTGGGCTTCCTGCAACCTTTCCTCCTAGCGCATGACTCACTTCTCCAATTGATGAGCTAGTTTTTTATTTAGTCAATTAAAATGAAAATTGTGGCGCCATATTGTTAAATTTTACATAATTAATTATATATAATTAATATAATTATATAATATTAGCTAAATTTATAATATTAATATAATATATATTAATATAATATATAATATTAATATATTAAATTAATATTATAATTATTATAATATAATTAATATAATTATCTCTCTATATCTCCCACTATCTATGTCACTCCCTCTCCCCCCTCTACCTATCAATATCCCAACTTTCTCTCCTTCCCCCTCTTGGCTATCTCCCGACCCCCTCTCTATCTCTCACCATCTCTCCCTCCCTCTCTCCCCTATCTTCTTCTCTCTCTCCCTTTCTACATATCTATCTCCCTAGTCTCCCCCTTTTCATTCTCTCCCTTTTCTACTTAACTATCCATCTCCATCTCTTCTCTCTCTTCCTCTTCAACCTATCTCTCCCTTGACTCTCCCCCTCTTCTCTATCTCTCCTCCTCACCTATCAATATCCCTTTCTCTCCCTCCCCCTCTCAGCTATCTCTCACCATATCACTCTCCCTAGTCTCCCCCTCTTCTTTCTCTCCCTTTTGTACGTCCTATCTATCATCATCTCTTCTATGTCCTCCTCTTCAACCTATCTCTCACTCTCTCCCCCTCTTCTCTATCTCTCCTCCTCTACCTATAAATATCCCTTTCTCTCCCTCCCCCTCTCTATCTCTCACCATCTCTCCCTCCCTCTCTCCCCTATTTTCTTCTCTCTCTCCCTTTCTACTTATCACTCTCCCTAGTCTCCCCCTCTTCATTCTCTCCCTTTTCTACCTACCTATCTATCTCCATCTCTTCTCTCTCTTCCTCTTCAACCTATCGCTCCCTTGACTCTCTCCTTCTTCTCTATCTCTCCTCCTCTACCTATCAATATCCCTTTCTCTCCCTCCCCCTCTCAGCTATCTCCCGACCCCCTCTCTATCTCTCACCATCTCTCCCTCCCTATCCCCCCTATCCATCGACTCTCTATCTCCACCTCTCTTCCTTTCTCTTCCCATATATCTCCATCTCTCTTTCTCTTCCCATATATCTCTATCTCTCTCTATCTCTCACCATCCCCCTCAATCTCTCTATATCACCCCCTTTCTATGTCTCTCCCTCTCCCTCTATATATATTGAGCTATCTCTCCCTCTCTCCCTTTCTACATATTGCTCTCCCTAGTCTCCCCCTTTTTCTTTCTCTCCCTTTTGTACATACTATCTATCATCATCTCTTCTCTCTCCTCCTCTTGAACCTATCTCTCCCTCTCTCCCCCTCTTCTCTATCTCTCTAATGTCAAGCCTTCTAAAAATAGTATTTTATTAAACTATAAGTAGATTATTGTCACCACTCTTCATTCCACATGAAATGCCAACTGTAGCAATTTTTTTGTTGCTTTTGTCAAGTTTCATTAACCAAGATATTTAGTGGGTTGAATAAAGTTGTGTTATGACCCTTGGTCTCTTAAAAATAATTAGACAATATTAGGGAGATTAGGAAGGGGAGAAAAGTAAACTCCTTCAAAATAGGGGTAGTTGTGGGTTTGTTCGTTTTCTTTGTATACTATATAATTAGTTTCTTTAGGATAAATAAGTCACTGCATAGGAAGGGTGATAATTGGTCTAAATAATCTAAACTACTTTGCAATTATTTCACTACTACGATCAATGTGTCATCTTTCATGAAATTTCCCAAAACACTATTCATTATGATCATATGGAAATTTCTAGGAGAACTACAATAGTTGTAACATCATGAATTAAAATTAAATATTAAAAGTACATCATGAATTAATTATGTAATGGCATAAAAATTAAAAACATCATGAATTAATTATGTAACCACATAAGTCAAATATAATTCTATCAAGAAATGAATATCAAATAGATAATACAATCACATAACTCATACATTTCAATATCATTGATCTTCTTCATCATCAAACTCTTTGTCTAATGTATCATCTGATCTAGATTCGACATTGTAAGGATTGGTCATATCATCATCATCGTCATTGATATCAATTTTGACAATGTCATCATCCACATGGATATCATTTTCATGAACATTAACTCCTTCATCATCATGATCTAGTTCCTCCTCTTCGACATCTTCGTTAGGCACATCATCAACTAATTGTTGATCTTGATTATTATTAACATCATCTTCTAGTTCTTTGGTATCTTCTTCTTCCACCACATTATACTTTATTGGCCTTCTTCTTGGATCATGTCTAACAACAAATGACCAACCTAGTTTACCTGGAACCTCTAAGTAAAATACCTGCTCACATTGGCTTGGAAGAACATAGGGCTCATTTTCAGCTCGCTCGATCAACCTTGTATTAACCATGGTAAATCCATTATCATGTTCAATAATAGTTCTTTTGAGATTATTTTCATTCAATCGTAGCATGTACCATAGGACAACAAATAGAACTAATTTGAAAGACTTAAAGTCACACTCAAGTATATCATCCAAAATCCCATAGTATCAATTTTCTGAGACTTTTGGATGTATGTCGCTTCTAGATGAAAAATTAGTTACCTGAAAAACTGCATTTATCCCAGAATCACAATTTTTCTTCGTGTCATCTAACTTTTTGATTTGAAATTTACGACCATTGTAGCAGATAGCCTTGTGGTGTTTCACTTGCATTATGTCAAACATGAAAAAATTATTTCAATATCGTTAGTTGATAAACATATTTATTCTTGGCCGAATGTATGGAAAGAAAAAAATCTCAACATATATATACATCAATATAATTGAAAATAATTAAATAATATGGGTGATTAATATATTTATATGTACCTATTTATCTCTTAAACCATATGCTAAATCAATTTCCCTTTGTGTAACATTGGAATCTCCATTACGATGAGCTTCTTTAACCAATGAAGTCACACCTTCCCACGTTAATGTGCGACCAGATTGTTGACATCGTTCAATCCATACCATCGTCCAATCAAGATTATTTGTGACGTAAAAATGTAGTGCATCCCACTCTTGAACAACTGTATCAAAAAAAATTGAAATTCAAAAATGACGTTAAGAAATTCAAAAAATTAAAACATTTCAATAATGATGTTAACAACCTTGAAATTAGTGTGTTTTATATTTCATGTGATCATAAAAGATTAAATAGTAAGTTGTAGAGGTGGTTGTTCGGTAGTTGAGGTGTAAAGACCTTTAAAAGGCATAAAGTGATCATTGTAAACCCACATAGGACGAGAAATAAAGAAGGTATAACTATTGTCCTCAAGAGTTTTGTGAGGAAAAACATGTGAAATGAGAGGTTCAAGCCTACGTTTCAACAAAAGGGTATGTGCATGATCATGATGGGCCAAAAAGTGGCAATATGATGGGTATGTGGCTGACGAATTTTTTTTTACCCAAAATTGATGAAATGAAAAGGGTTTTTAAAAGAGATTATCAGCTTTCCACCAATATAAATTATGCCTTACTTTGAATTTAATAAGTAATTATTATTCATTTTCTATTCGAATTACAACTAAAGTCTGGATTGATAGGCTGATTGAAATACATCTATAGCTTTAAAACGGTATCACATTTTTTGAATCCAAAACATGCATTACATTCTATGCTTTGCATACTATAGGATTAAAAAAGAAAAAATTGAATTTCATAAAGTTTTGACCAAGAAGGTGGTCGACATACGATTTTTTTATATTTTTAAAAGTTGTAATAAAAATTCATAATTAATTATTTACATGGAAAAAAATTACAAAAAATATGCATCACATTGGGACATGAGTCCTCTAATTATATCTAAAATCTTATAAAAAATAATTATCATTTATTGTGGTTAGGGGTGGTTGATTGACACCTACTTATTTTTTCCTGAAATTTCAATACTACTGCATTAAAATTTCAAATTTTCACCAAATAGATTTTTTCTTTTTAAACAAACCTAGTAGTTTAGAAACTACATTCAATTTGCTACAGATTCTATTGTTACATATTTTTGAAATAATATAGATAACTTATTCAAATTTTTATGTCAAGTTGCCTAACTCTGATTTTTCTAATATTTTTGCCACTTAAGGGCCTATTTTTTCCATGATGATCCTGCGCATACCCAAAATATGTATGGTAGATCTGATTTTATGAATTTTTACCCATTTGCAAACCTAATGGGTTGTGTCTGAGTTGTTTTTGAGGTTTGGGAGGTCGTGGAAATACGAGATTGAATAAACTCTCATAATTTTGGCCTAAAACAAGGGTGTTTGGGTTTGGCAAGAATCTGGTTGTACAAGTGGGATATTTTTATGGATTTGGAGGTTTGGAGGCATAAAAATTTCTGCCTCAAGATTTCATGGGCATATGACAAGTTTAAAGACTAGTTGCTTTGTAAAATAGGCCTAATCAGTGTAATCAACACAACCTAGAAAGGGTGATTTTGGTGATTTGGTCCAAAGGACTTATAATTTCCCTTGAATTATGTTTAATAACACCAAAATGGGTGTCTAAAACCATCAAGGGTTTATCTAGTGTTTTGAGAAAGTTTTGAGTTATTGGGAAAAACTAGGTTTGCACTGCTACAAGGATTCAAGGAGTCAATGTGTGAAATTTGACTTCTGTTGTTTTTTAGGCTTTGAGAGTTGTTTGGATTGTTTAAAGTGGCCATTATAAAAAATTTGGAAGCCTCTTAAAGGCAGGTTGATAGGTTGGTTGAGTTGAGCCTCCCAGGTCTACATCAATTAGTTAATTACCACGGTATAGTACGACTTTAATTTATAATTGATGTATATTGAAGATTAATAATTAAATAAGTATAGTATACATAAAAACCAAATGTAAAATTTATTATAATTACCTCTCACTTTCCTCAATCTACCTTTCCCCATCAGGTACTCCCCTTCGAATTTGTTAATGGAGTTGGGATCCCAAATGTGATCTACATGGATCTTTGCTACAAACTTAGGAAGATATTCAGTAATGTACACCATGGTATGGTATACCATATATCCCTCCACCATAGAACCCTCAGGATGTGCTCTTTTTCTAACCAAAGCCTTCAAAAATTTCAAGTGCCTCTCAACCATCCACATTGACCTTGTGTGTACAGGTCCACACAATTCAATCTCCTCAACTTGGTGTATGAGGTAGTGTTCTTGTGCATTGAAAAATGTTGAAGGTAGACACTTTTTCATTTCACACATTAGACGGGGAATTTTTTCTCTTCCAATAATTTATATCTTCTTTATGGATTTCTTTAGATGACAACCATCTACAAGTGATTCAAGGTGCAAATATATTAATGAGATTTAACAACAATATACAATATATTACATAACAAGTAAAACAAATGGAAATTATAAGATGTATACAACGAATTGAAAAAATATCACTACTTACCTCATGTATTTTCCAAGATCATATATAACTTGCTTGACATTGTTGTCAAAGTTGTCTAGGAGAGATAGAGGTAGAACGTACTGCAACAATTATAAAATGATCTTTTCATTATTTTTCAAAAGTAGTAAACATAATACACTGAAAAGTACATGGGTATACAAATATATATATAATATACCAAAATAGTTACTTTAATTAAAGTATGACAATCCATGCATTTTAACCACGACCCAAATTCACCTTTCTTTGTTATGATATTGTTTATGTTTGTAGAAATCTTGTGGGGGAAATCAATTTTTGGTATGACTTCTTTATAGCATTGCTTTGTTGCTTTCAGTTAATAACCAAGGAAGGGCACTTATATTAATTTGGTCTCCATCGCTATTTAATTGAATGAATTTTTTCATTGCATGATTGGCTTCCGAATGTCACACAAATTTTGACAATTTTTCTTTGGCAAGCCTTCCATCCAATATTTCCATAACATTTTTGTTATATTCTTTCTGATATGCATTGTATCAAACAAATGCACAATTTGTAGTTGCTCATAGTAGGGAAACCTACTAAATTTTTGAGATAACATTTCATTCCCTGTGGAAGTCGGCCATTAATGCCTTGATGACCTTCATGAGTATATAAGTTAAACAAATTAACAACGACAATCATTGTCAATTATAGCATGAACAAACAAAACACAATATAAAAATATAAATTCCAAACATATCATATATGATAGATAAACAATTTGATCTAATGTATAACCTCGACAATTAATTCTATTATATTCCAACTTCCATAAGTGAGGCGGCATTCTTCATGGTTTTGATGTAGTCTCTTCTTTCCCATTGAAAAGATGTTTTTCAGTAGCTCGATACTTATGATTTTTGTGGAGGAAGTGCCTATACTCATCAAACACCTGCTTTCCTAAACTTGTTGAATGACGAGATTTCATCTTTGGACCACAAATTGGACATGCAAATTTTCCCTTTGTTTGAATACCTACAAGATCATATATAATTGGATTAAATATGTCAATTTTTATAATTATATATAATGAATAAATTATTTAAAAAACATGCATGATATCTACTTCATAAAATTAAATATCGTTAAAGTACAGTCGAACGTTATAACATACCACAAAAATGTATTAGCCCTGGGGAATCATGAATTGTCCATACAAGTATTGCATGGAATTGAAATTGTCTTTGTCCTATTGGTCTAGAAATGTCATACATAGTGACGCCATTCCATAACTTTAGTAACTCATCGATAAGAGGCTAGATATATACATTCATATCTTTAACTTGGTACTTACTTAGTTGAATGAACATAAAAATTACATAATTATTATAACCATTTTACTACAATATATATAATTAATGTACATGACTATTAAATGAAAAAAATATAATTCATTATGCAAAAAATAAGACAAATGAGATGCTAATATGTTAAAGAAAATTGATGTAAACAAATACCTAGAACAATCATTGCCAACATTATGTGCTCCCTCTTTTTTGACATCCATGGAGGAATGTTATTGTTGATAACAAAATAGGCCACACTGAGTAAATAGATCTCAGCTCTCCAAATGGATTGACACCGTCCGCTACCAATGAAAGCCTAATATTACGAGGTTTTTCTTTAAAGTGTGGCCATTTTTCCTCCATGTCCTTAAATGCAGAACTATCTGCAGGCATTCGAAGAATGTCATCTCCACTTCTATTCCGTACATGGTAATCCATAAATTGCACTAAGCTTTCACACCTAAATAATCGTTGCATACGTGGAATAATGGGAATGTAACAAAGAACCTTGTGAGACACCTTTTTTGTTAGTTGATCTGTTCGATATCTACTGATATGACATTCTGGGCATTCTGTTGCAAATTCATGTTGTTTATGATATATAATATGATCTTTGGGACATGCATCTATTGCTTGATACTCCATCCCAATATCTTTCATAATGGCAGATAAATCTTGGTATGAGCGAGGTAAAATATTTGATGGTGGTAACAAAAATTCACCAATCAATCTACAACAAAAAATAATTTGTTAATCTAAATAATATTAATGGTACATATTTCATCCTTTATTTACTAATGATGAACTAACAACAATTAAAATAGATGAAAAAAGTTGACATATATGACATACCTTAACATCTGTGACATTGCTATGTTGGATAAACCATTCATAACCTTCAAGTTCACTAGAAACAATATAGCAGAGAGAAGAGTTTTTTTGGAGCCTTCATAAAGGGGCTCGTGTTCCTTCTCAAGTACAGGTAAATCATGAACATCATTAAAGTTATCTTGATCATCATGATCAGCTGCGCCACTAAATGTGTCATGGATCAATGTATTTGTACCATCATCTTCAACTATGTTTTTTGGCACATGATCATCTTCTTCCATAGGATCATTAACTTCATCTTCGATATTCACAGTTCCATGTTCCTCCGCTTGCAAAACCACATTCTCCGGGGCATAATAATCCATATCTTGTGCCCTAGGGCACCCCACCTTTATAATAATGATCGACACAAATAAACCATGATCATGATCAAGTGAGTTTTTATATATATAGAAATGTTAAAACGATATAAACATTTACAAATTCAATCAATATAAAGACATATAATGAACAACTTACCAATGGATGATAATCATGCCCCCCTTCAACATGACCATGTTGCCTACAATGTTTCTCAACTGTTGTGATTAAAAGTCTTCTCGTCTTTAAGCCCTTGCAATTATTGCAAGGACAATAACATTTCCCATCACCCTTTCTTTTCAATCTAGCCCACATTCTAGAAATTGTCTGTTCATTTTTTTCTGCACTAATATTATCTAACATGATTTTTCTTTACCAAGCTTGAATATTTAGATCTTAAAAAAGTATCAAAATCAAACTCTAATAATTTTTAATCATAGACAAGTAACAAAATCTAATAATTCTAATATTTTGCACCCAAAAAATTCGGCATGTAACCACCCCTGCAAAAGAGAAGATAGTTTGAAGTTAATGAACCCCAAAAACACTTTAAAATGCTAATTCCAAAACTTATTAAATTCTGATTTTACTATGATTTCCAACCGTTAGACTCCTAAAATCATAATATTGGACTTGCACAACAAAATATGGAAATGAAATTCTCAAAATGCACAAGTCTAAAGATGAAAATTGATGAGATGTTGCTTTAAAATATGATTTTCAAACTTGGAAGTACAAATCTGACTTCACAAATTAATTATGCAAAAAGACAATGACTACCCTCAACCTGGCGATATCTTCTTGAATTTTTTTTATTTTTCCCAAGAAAATTGTCCTTAGTTCTCCACAAATTGTCGCAAGTAGAGCAAATTCACAAGTACAAAAAATTCACAAGTATAGCAAAACACTATCGCAATAAATATGTGAACTCACTTTTATTCATGTTGGCCACAATTTCATTTTTTTCTGATTTTCCATTGTTGTTGAAATTTCAACGAAAACCAAGTTCGTCGAAATTGCGATGAACCTCAGGGATAAAAAAATTTAAAAAATTAAAAATTACACTTCAAATTTCACAAGGAACCGACAATACATCAAATTATAAATATTTTGTCAAAAAAAATTATCGGATTTTGCAATCAAATGAGTTAGTGTTTATTGATAGTTTTGACACATGGAGTTTTTTATTTAAATTTATGGGTTGGATATGTTCTTTGCATAACTGCTACTGATGTTTTGGATAACTTTGAGGTATGATATATTAGATGGATTAGTATTTCCTATGGGTGTTATTTATGATCTCGTGGGTTTATCAATTAGATGAGGGAAACCTAGTTTGGTTGTTGTTCTAGTTGATGGTTTATCTTGTTCTCTAGAGGATTCTTCATCTTTAGAATTGTGTTCTGCTTATAGGCTTGGAGTTGGTTGAACTTATGTTTAGCTCAAGAGCATAGTGGAGTTACGGCAGTAGCCTACAACCTTTGTTATCACTTGGTTTTTTATGCTTGTGTTCTTTGGATTGGTGCATATACACCTTGGCTTGTTCCTTTTCTTCCATAGGTGGCATGATTGGAGGATGATAGGAGTTTATTGCTTGATATGGTGGACATATTGGATGTTGTTGTAGGTATCTTGTTAGTGCACAAGACCATGTTGGAGATTCATGTGGTTTCATGGATGGTTGTGACAATATTTTTTGGCCCCTAGCAGTTGATTACCTAATTATATTGGCTATTGAAATTTGTTAGACAAGTGGGATAATGGTATCAAAGAATATCAAAGTATCAAAGTGTTAGGTATTGGGGTTCAAAGGGGACTTATACTAAGTGTTAGGAGGAAATATGCAGTGAACATAACATAGGTGAATACCTTACCACAAACCACTACAAGGAGGTTGTGGAGCTCTTGGTTGGAGAGACACCCCTTAGGAAAGTCATAGATTGCAAGGGACACATACCATTAAGTGTATATATATATATATATATATATAAACAATATTAATATGTAACACAGTAGGAGAGAGTAAGAGAGAATATGAAAGAGAAGAGAAAAGATTAAGAACTATGTATAAGAGGTATATGCAAGATATTGTATTTGAAATCTATATGAATATATGAAGTTTTGGATATTGTAATAGGATATGAAGGATAGTTAATTTTTGTTTATGTTTCATTCTTCTAACCTATCTATTCCACATTATACATTAACCCCCTATCCCTCTACTATTATTGAGTATGGGGTATCAATACAAGTCATAGATAATACTTGGGGCTCAGGACTTTGGTTTGTGATTTCTTGCTAACATTGGTTCTGGATTGTTGGGACCCTAGTTAGGTAGCACAAAGGGGAATAATGGAAAATTTAAATTCTAATTTAGATAGTGATACTAGAGGAAGAGATGAAAATTTTCTCATAAGTTGTGGTACTATATCCTTGGTGTTAGCCTCGTGAGAGGGGGTTAGGAATCTATGGGATAGAGAGTGGAAAGGGGGGATCTCCAAAAGGAATCCATGAAAAGATGTGATCAATCAAATTAGATACAAAATAATTACCATGGGATGAAATATAGGAGTAATGCAACACCAAATCAAAAACACCCACAAAAAAAGTGATAACAAGAAATCAAAAGAAATTAGAGAGAAGATTGAGTTGACAAGGAAAATAAAGAAGGCTAGCCCAAAATAAAAATAAAGAAGGCAAAGACGAAATGCAGAGAGGGAAGAAAGGAACAAAATGTAATGGAGATTATAGAGAAAAGGGAGAGTGAGCACATTGATGTGGGTGAAAATCTATTGGTTGATGAAGAATATTTGGAGAAATTAGTTATAAAAGTGTGAGGAAATTGAGAAGAGAAGAAATAGAAAAAAAAATAGAACCATGTTTAGTTTAGGAAAATAATTGTAAATAATAACAACTAAGATGTCAACACGAAAAGGTATCACCAAGAATGAAACATCATTGTGAATAAACAACCCCTAGACTAGGATCCATCCCCTATGCCATATAAAACACAAAGAATATAAGTTGAACAGATATTGTAAGAAAAATAAAAGAGTCCACAAGAACAAATTATAGTAGATGATGAAGAAATTTTGGTTAAAAAATACATTGATACTAAGTTGTCAAAACACAAAGGGAGAGATGAGAAACCTACAATAGTAAGAAGTGTTAAAAAGGAGGAGGAGACTCAACTCCTCCAAAATTCAAAAGGAGATTAAACCAAGAATCCAATAGATTCATCAACTAAGCTTCTATTATTTGGTAAAGATGCTACCGGAATCAAAAAACACATATTTCTACTAGAATAACTTTGGAAGAGGAAAGATATTGGTGAGGATATTATTAATTTACTTGAATTTGTGGCATCATTAAGAAAATACACATTGGACTGGTACAAGAAAACCTATCCTAAGCATGATAAGCATTGGGAAGAAGTAAAGAAAGAATTTTTAGTGAGCTTCAACACTCTAGAAGTACCATCTAAAAGTGTAAGTAGATGAGAGAATTGGTGAAAAGAAACAAAAAATCATTAAAACAATATGATAAAAGTTTCAAGGAAGTATCCCACAAATTAAGGAACCACTGAAATCAAAACATAAAGTAGAATGGTTCATCTCCAAACTTCAAAAAGATATCAAGGTTGTATTATATGAAAAAATCTTCAATACTTACACAAATGTGGTAACACTAGCCTACCACATTGAGGCACAACCATGGAGAAATATAGATGAGGAGAAATAGAGTGAGGTAATAGAAAAATTACAACTGGTGGTTGAAAGACCTACTTTGAACCAAGATATAATGGTAGGAGAAGAGTCCAATAAAAAAAGATCCTATGGTTCTCTTACTGTCCAAGGGAAGGCCACTTAAGGAATGATTGATTGAAGGAACAAGGTGAAAATAGGGTTTTTGCACCAAGGGTAGAGCTACAAACAGTACCACATGAGCTCCAATCAATATTTTGTGGACTTTTCAGCGAGTGGGACAATCATGCAACATATAACAATCCATTAAGAGAATTCCAACTTAGGAATCTAGAGACACACTAGGACCCTTGGTGTCCACTAAACCATGAGTATAAAATAGACATTAATTAGGCTATGGAATATGTTAAGGGACTTGAAAAACATCTCCTATACACACAAGATAATGTATATAGGATACTGCCATGGAGAGATAACAAGAATACAAATGCTATGTAGAATACCCCTCCAAAAAATTATAATAAAGGAAACAGTTCATTCAACTAAAAAGGAGGTAGAGGAAATAAAAAGGGGAACCATAGAAGAGATGATGCAACTTGTTTTAAATGTAGTAAGTTTGGATACTATGCCACCGAATTTTAGTCAGATAAGAAAAAGAATTGCACATTTTGTGGCAATCTAGATCATGAGCTATACAATTGTGAGAGGGCACACCAATATTTCTAGAATGCCTCACCCACATCCAAGAGTTACAAACTTCAAGTACCAAGTAGAGGGGATCAATTTATAAGTAAAGTACCTCCACAAGGAGCTAGAAGGTGTCAAAAGCAAGACAATTGGTCATCCAAAAAATATACTAGTTAAGATACCTCTAGAGAAGAATACTAGGAGAACAAAAAATTTCAAAAAAATAAAAACATAATATCGCAAAACAAGAAAAATAAATTTGCAGTAATCACCCACCAAGGGATAGATACTACCAAGAACAAGAGAAATATAAACAATGAAACTAGTGAAGAATCAACTGAAGAAGAAGAAGACACATATTAATTTCACCCTACAAAGAAACAACATGATATAAATTTATTGAAAACACAAAGAGAGTGATCATCTAACAACACAATAAAGAAATTGGATGTTTTTTAGAAGAAAAAGATATTGTATTCAAGGATTTGGCCATAGTGGTTCAACATAAGAAAATTTTGGTGAAATTAGAACATTTTGGAAAATATTGGAATAAGTAGACAAATACCTTTCCAAAAATCCATAGGATACAAAGAGATCGGGATTGGAAAATAAGTCATTGATGATATTTACACACCTTAATCACCGCAAGGTAAAATAAATCATGGTAGACCTAGGTGCAAACATTAATATCATACTAAAACATCGAAAAAATGGAAGGGGGGAAATATATGTAGGGGGTGTACCAAAATGGAATGGTTAAAAGGATGCCCTCACTTTTCCTAGTTTCATTAGAAAAAGAAATCTCCCAAAGGTAGGATTGACTTTCAACCTTGAGGTGAGAAAATCCTATTAGGAAGAATTTGTTGTTTCCTTATGACAAAAAATGACTAAAATGCACTTTTGGGAGATGAAAATAAAATACCTAATGAACTCAATTATGTGATGTAAAACTTGAAATGTAAAATATAAGGATAGAAAAAATATAAATAGTAACTTTTAGGAAGATTGATATGTACCAGTCTCCAAAAGTGGGTTATGAGCGTCCTACAAGGAAAAAATTTCCCTAAGTCGAATGGGTCTTTGCACAATGGTCCAAAATCTAATTCCATAGTTCTTTGATCCTAGATCTTAGCTCTTGATTTCTCCAAATTCCACTATTGGAAAGTCAAAAATAAAATTTGTAGGTGAGTTTTTGTGGCTTGACAACTTTGATGACAACTTTGACAACATTGCAAATTGTTCTTTTGATCCAATTTCAGTCCTTCTTCACTTGTTGTCACGTCTCAGACTCTGATGCACGTTGTTTTTGGTTTTGTGTGGATTTGTTATATGATTTGATGTGTGTGGTAGAGTAATAATGAATACTATGGTGTTTTGGTGTGGTGATATATGAAAGTGTTTGCTTAAATTATGAAAATTTGAATAGTATTGAATGTGTTCTATTTTGAAGATGAAGCAAAATAGAATAGAAATATTTGAATTAAAGTATTATATTGTTTTAATTTATATCTTTATAGGATACTAATTTGGTTTATTGTTGTGTGCCTGATTGCACTTGAGATGCAAGTGGTCGAAGACCAAGGGTGTGATTAGAGAGGAGGTTAGCTTCTTGACAGGATAAAGCAGGATGTCCTCTCGATCACACATGAGCACTTATATTCATGTAGATTGCATTTAGGAATGGCAATTTTAGTTTGATTGTTTTGATTATTTGCAAATTAAATAATGATTAGTCAAATTAAATAAATAGTGAAATATAAGCACGAAAAAATAAAAGAATTAATTATAATCATAATTAATTATAGATTTTGGTTTTTAAATGATTTTGCATGTTAAAATTTGAGTGAGTATGTTATCCTTATTTTAACTTGTGTTGATTTTTGAATTAATAAATTAACTAATAGTTAGAAGATATATATTTAATTATTGGATAAATATTAACATTGTAAAATTACAATTAGTTTTGGATAAATATTTTCCAAAAAGGGGATTTATATGCAACTAAATTGAATATTATTTTATATTTTTCATCTGAGCACAGGAAATGGAAAAGATAAGTTATACCTTATTTTTTATTTTAAAAATATTTTCTTTTTAAAAAGATTAGGTTTAGAAACGGAAAAAGGAACTTTATTAAGGGAAAAAGAGTTTCCGAGAGAGATAACGATTCTTGAAAATCTTCTTGAAAATATGCTCTACAAATTAGTTCTAATGGCTGCCAAGTAAATGCTTATTTTATCAAAAAAAATGGGAATGATTTTGGAAATAGTAGGAAAAAGGAGTTAGTAAAGTAACAAGAAATGGAGAGGAGAAGAAGAAGCTCTTTTAGGAAACAAGTTCCAGAAGAAGCAAAGAGAAGAATTGACTGGAGAGCAACTACAACTGGAAGCAAAATATCCAGGTTTCTAATTCTCTTTCCATGAATTTAATTCCCTAGTTTCTGAAGTTGTTTGCAAAACTGTGAAATTGGTGGAAATTTTCCATTCTTTTGTATGCATTTGTAAGAATTTGCACAATTTCTCTATTATCAGATTGGGGCTTCTTTCCTTTGCAAATAATGGTCCATAATTTTGTTTTTGATTATTAAATCTTTATACAGAAATTATGAAATAAAAATATATATATGTACATATATATATATATACATATATATATATATATATGTATATATGTATATATGTATATATATGTATATATGTATATATGTACTCCATGTAAAGGGGAGTATGTGTATATACACATACTCCCCTTTACATGTATATACATATATATATATATACCCAATTTTTAAAGCTTCTGGGAACACAACAAGAGACTGAATGCTATTTGTTGGAGTCTTATATTTTAATGAAGCAAGAAATTGTGAATTGGGGTGATACCCCAGCCCCATCCCATGGAGGAAGGGAGCTGCGCTGTGGAGGGACAACGCCCTCCACAGGCCGTGGCTTGTGGAGGTGGTGTTGCCCCCTCACAGGCAGTGCCTTCCCCATGGGGAGAGGCGTCAACCCCCTGCTAAGTATAAATTACATGTTTTCCTTATTTTAAAACTTACATTTGAATCCTTTTGGAATTTTCGCTATTTGATAACTATGAATTAGGTATATATATATACCTCGGGGAACATTTACTCATTATCATTGATATTATGCAAAAAACACAACATTTTGTAAATATATATATGTATATAACATATTCATTTATAAATATATTATGTATATATATATATATACATAATAAACACATATACAAATCTGGGCGATAAACTTTTATATCTAAAAAATTAGAGAGATGTAAAATATATACATATATATAATTCTATTTATAGTAGGAAATATGTACTCATATACAAATCTGGATATCTATATTGCCTTTCATTTCTAAAATTATTTTTATTCCTGAATAATGGTGCACTATATGAATTACCATTCGTCATTGTAAATCTTAATGAAATATATATAAGACTATAAAAAGAGCT
Source organism: Sequoia sempervirens (assembly GCA_007258455.2). Taxonomy (NCBI): domain Eukaryota; kingdom Viridiplantae; phylum Streptophyta; class Pinopsida; order Cupressales; family Cupressaceae; genus Sequoia; species Sequoia sempervirens. Next base: position 125,564,835 of record VDFB02026320.1, read on the forward strand.
GAAGATGGATATTTTATTAGTTAGCAAACATATTCTACAGTAAATGTATTTATAAACTAGTGAATTTTCTGAATATAAAACACAAAAAGATATATATAAATATATTATTGCACCTTAATTAGATGATATTATTGATATTACCACCACTAGGAGACTGATTAGTTGCCAACCTAAATTATGTAACTCTGAATAAATGTGAGCGAAATTGCTTTCTTTTCTTTAAATTTAACTTATTATTATTTTCATAAAAGTGTAGACATATTCATATTAAATAGGAAAGTAATTTGTAAACTATGATTTTACCCCATACTTATAAGGTTGAATAGAGTAGTTTTCTTTTTCTGAACTTATCAAAAATTACTTACTTTGAGAAAATTATTTAAATAGAAAATAGAACTTGTGGGTTTAAGCATGCTCTTTACAAAAGATTGATTTTAGATTGCCTAGTGACTTTCAATATAAATTGCATGGAAATATCTCTCAAATAGAGTATGTTTATGAAAATCTATTTGACAATCTTTATGTGTACATTGAATTGTGATGGAATTCCTTTGGAAGTAGAAATGCCTATGAAAACTATAGATGGAAAATGCATTATTTACTTCTTCTTTTAAGAAACTTCTGAGACAGGATGCCAAAGGTGGACCCACATAGACAATACTTTTACCTTTTCTAAAACTATCATTTATTTTATTTTTGATTGGCCAAGCACATGCACCATTGAAATAGATGAAATAAAATCCTAGAAATAAATGTATATAGGTCTTTGCCACCTCCTATTTGCAAGAAATATGTTATTCTCATGTTAGGAATGCATATAGGCATCAGGCTTGCATCAAGAGTTCCCTCCTGCTTTGTTGTTTCAGGTTGCTAGGCTCCTCGTGCAGGGCCAGGGATTTCTTTGAGTTAGGAAGAAACTCAGGGAAGTCATGCACTTCGTGGTTGGGTGGAAAAGGCGCCTTAATCAAACTCTTGGCCCCAACTTGCAAGGAGACCAATGGTGTCACAACGGTTGAAGTTCAAAGTTTCTTATGCTATAGATGTATTCATGTATTATTTTGGAAGGCTTGTATGGCCCACTTGTAAAAAAAAACAACTTTAATTGACATTCATTATTGTAATATTGAAATAGATGTATTGAATGAAAGATTTTGATGTAACATTGAAATAGATGTATTGATTGAAAGTTATTGATTTCATTTGAATGTTAATGAATTTATGGAAACTCAATTGATACGCTTTTATTATATGCATATGTATCAATGTAAAGATCCTTGATGTAGATGCAATGTACTTATTTGGACACATGGAATGAGACTTATTACTACTTTTTCTCTTGAGCTCTTTTGGGAAGCTCTCATTATTTGCATCATTTACTTTTACTTTATTTGAAATGTAATCAGTTTTTGGTAACATATATGCTTTAATGAACTTCATCTTTTGAGCGTTACACTTGCAAATCTGCACATACAAAGAGAGAGAAAAATGTTTTTTTTGGGTGAATAGGTGTTTGCCCTGGTCAAACCCCGGTTTGGTAATTAAACCTTGAAGATAATGATAAATGGAAGGAATTGATGAATGGATAATGTTATGTCACAACTCACCAAACCCTTAATGTCTACCCTTAGAGGACTAAAGTCTAACAAATCTCTAAGGATTGGATCTTGATTGAATTGGCTTGAATGATTGCTTGATTTGATGATTGAATGCTTGAAACCTACATCACAATGTTAGCTTCAAAACATAATATTAACACACATAACTTTGAGATGATGATATGATCTTGAATGCTATTGTAGATGCTTGAAAAATCTACTCTTCAATTCTTTTGACAATAATATTTTCTCTTGTGAACTCTTGATAGTGTGTATTAAGTTTTAATTGATAAATTAACTATGTATTTATAGGTGTTTATCTAATTTCCCAAAAATTAGATTTCACAAGTTGACATTTGAAACTTGAATTTGAATCATTAAAATGTTTCCAAAAACATATTAAAAATTGGGTCTTGGCACTTGAGGAGGACCTAAATCTAAAATACACAATTTCCAAGGTGTTTAAAATAATGTTAGCATTTGTTTAATGTCAGTTTCCCTTTCAGAAAATGGGAATAATAAGGCTTAAGAATACATAATTTAGGCAATTAGAATCTTAATTAAGTCTAATTAATTAATGGGATGCAAATATAGTGTGAAAATGTAAAGGAGTACATTTTTCTACACTATATTTAGCCCCCACTTTAGTGAGAGTATGAGCCCATGCTCAAACTCACACTAAAGTAGACAAATAAGTCAAGAGAGGTCTAATTGTACAACTGTTAGAAATATGAGGTGACAAAGATCAAGGAGGATTATCAAGCCCCTAGGATCGAAGATTACATGACAAACCAACAAAGGCACAAAGAGACATACAAATGCAGCAGTGATACAAGATACAACATCATACAATATCAAAATTAATACAAGAAAATATGGACTAGCAAGTTGTGCTATGCCATTTCCATCAAACACACTCACATGGCTCCACAAGAAATAAAGTTGTGTTATGCTATGTGGCCATGAAAAATACACTCACAAGGGCTAGTATAGTCCAATATACACTAGGTGAGCCCCACCGAGTGAGAAACATGCACTAGGTCTACAAGGTGTGAACCCACAAAACAAGTGGTAGATGGGAAATTCATGTTAGGTCTAAAAGCTCCCATACATCAACCATACCAAAAGTTATACTCCCTAATAACTTTGATAAGGCACCACACTAAATGGTCAAAGGCTTTCACAAGGCTAGCAACTGCATTATGCTAGACACTTATGGAATAAAATATGGAAAGGTTTAAATGCAATAAAGTTAAAAAGAAAATAAAAGGGGTTTTTCTTAATACATGAGAGGTCTTACCTTAGGTAATATCATGCTTGATGTCTCCAAGAGAGGACTATTCAAGGGATAAAAAGATTCACATCTTAGGGAATATTGATTATAGTATTACCACCAAGGGGAATGTCATATGCCAAGAAAGGTCACACTCTTGTAGAATATCAAGCATAATATCACCACAAAGAAGACACATCACATAGATAAAAAAAGCCACACTTTGAATAAAAATTTCACACTTCCTAGGAGATGTATGTTATCATCACTAGGAAGGGAACATGCAAACAATGAGCAGAGGACAATATGCCCCCACTTAAAATGTCAACATACTTTCTATGTTGGTATTTTAAGTAGGAAGAGAGGAAGAGGGGATCCTTGAAAAGAATGCACACCTCCAAAAACTAGTTATCCTTTCCCCCCAAGCATAGAGACAAAGACAACCACCAAGGACTATCATGTTTTTGTCACAAGAAATATGGTTGCACCTAATATTGTACCACCATGAATGGAAATGAGCAAAACACATAAAGCTACCAATGCCACATAGTGATGAGAAACATGATAGGATGAAGATCATTATCAATTAGAGGAAATAGGCGCATGCACACAAGTAAGAGCACCAAAATCCTTAAGATGTTGAATTTTATTACTCAAAGCCTTACATTCATTGGTAGAATGACCATGCACTCGATGATATGCACAAAATGAGCTTTTATAAAATTTCTTTCATATTCTTGGAGGAAGAGATCTTAAGCGGGCTTGGAGAAGCCTCAACAAGGTACTCTCTTGATCAATAGTAGAAGATTTTCCTTTCTTTTGTGACAAAGATATTTCTTGCTTATTACAAGGTGTCATACATATACAAGACTCTCCATATTGTGATATTCTGTACTCTCCCTTAAAGGAGGGTGTAAAATCTAATGAACCTCAATCATCACTAAGACATTTGTTTGAAGATGAATCAATATTTATCCTAGGAGTGTTTTGTGTGATGAGATTGATATTAAGTGAAGGTTTCTTTGATGCTTTCATTTCTTTCGAAGGACAATAACTAAGACCCCTTGTGTTTTCTTGTATGCTAGGCTCGGTAGGGATATGGATACCTTATTCTCAAACACCACATCCTTTTCCATTATAGTTGGAAGTTATTTTAAAAGCTCATAACCTCTTCCATAAATTTTTTCCATTTCTTTTGAGGAAGGTGGTTTCTCATGATCACACTCATCATATATGAATGTGTAATTGTTGTTTTCCTCTTCTTTGCTAAAATTTGGGCATTCATATGGTTTTGATGACTCAAATTGTGTTGATATTATGTTAGCTTATTTCTCTTTTCCTGATTTGTGTGTAATCTTGTATTCTCCCATGAATGTAGGTGTAAAATCTAATGAACCCCAATCATCATCCAATAGTTTCATGATTGATGAAAAATACTTCTCTTCTTCTTTTTCTTGTATCAGTTCCACTTTTGTAGTTGGTGTCAATGTTGTAAGAGGATTTGTAATTCCTATTTCAGTTTACAAATAATTGCGATATGATTCTAGGTCAGATTTGATTGTGTAGACCGTGTTTTGATAAGTGTACTTCACTAGACGATGTAACATGGAAGGCACCACATTCATTGCATGAATCCAAGGTCCACCTAAGAGAAGATTTTATGAGAGTTCTTAAGTCATGAAATGAATACGAGTTTGAAATGTAACCTTACCCACTCTAACAAGTAATTTTATCACACCAAGTGGTTGTTTTTCCACATTATCAAGACTACGAATGGACATATTATCTGGTTGAATTTGACTTTTTTCCACTCCAATCTTGTAGAGAAGGCATACACTACAAACATTGAGTGTCAAACCATTATCAATGAGAGTACTTCTTATGCCACACTTGTTAATTTTAGCCAGTATCATCAAACCATCATTTTGTTTTTGCACTTCTAATGGAGTTAACTCATCTTGATGAAAGGTAATGTCTAAGTTGATTGTTTTCATACCTTGAATTGGGGCTACTACATCATTTGGTTGCACAGTGGGAGGGATAACAACTTGTTGCAAAGAATTTTGGAGCATGTCATGGTAAAGAGGGGATATTTGAATCAAATCCCACAAGGATATCTTAGCAGGAGTGTTGTGAAGTTGTTCTACAAGGTCATACTCATTTCCACTATGTGAAGGTAAACAAGGAGAACTAGGAAAAATGGGTTGAAAAAGTGGTATCGATGTAGGGATGGTTTGTGGTTGCCTATTGTTCCTTGTGTTATATGTATGAGCAATGATATTATAACTTGATTTTTTCAAAACATTTTTACTAGTGAGTTGCCTTACAAAATTTAGGATAGCTCCTAGAGGTAATGGTTTGTGTTGAGGTGGTATTATTATAATAAGTTGCTTAGGAGGTCCAATAACTAAAGGACTCTTATGAGTTTCAAAGGGAATCTTAGGTGGTCGAATGATTAGAGGACTCTTAGAAGGTCCAAAAGGAGTTTTTGGAGGTTCACCAAAATGAAACAACAAAAAAATGGATGCTCTCACTTTTTCTAGTTTCAATAGAAAAAGGAATCTCCTAAAGGTAGGATTGACTTTCAACCTTGAGGTGAGTCAACCCTATTGGGAAGGATTTTTTGTTTCCTTATGATTGAAATGCACATTTGGGAGATGAAAATAAAATGCCTAATGAACTCAATTATGTGATGTAAAACTTGAAATGTGGAATATAAAAATATCACAAATAGAAACAATAACTTTTAGGCAGCTGAGAAGGATATATTGATATGTACTAGGCTCCAAAAGTGAGTTTTGAGTGTCTTGCAAGGACACATTCACCCTAGGGTGAATGGGTCTTTGTACATGGGTCCAAAATGTGATTTCAGAGTCCTATGATCTCAGATCTTAGCTCCTGATTTCTCCATATTCCACTATTGAAAAAGTCAAAAATAAATTATGTAGGTGAGTTTCAATGGCTTGATAACTTTGATGACAACTTTGACAACTTTTCAAAACTATTCTTTTGATCCAATTTCAGTCCTTCTTCACCTGTAAATCTACACATATAAAGAGATATTTTTTTTGTTTTTGGGTGAATAGGGTTTTGCCTTGGTCAAGCCCCAATTTGGTTCTTAAACCTGGAAGATAATGATAAATGGAAGGAATTAATGAATGAAAAATGTTATGTCACAACTCACAAAACCCTTAATGGTTTCCCTTATAGGGATAAAGTTTAACACATATCTCTAAGTATTGTATCTTGATTGAATTGGATTGAATAATTGCTTGATTTATCCTCGAATGCTTTGTTGAATGCTTGAAACCTACATCATAATGTTAGCTCCAAAACATAATATGAACATGTACATAAATTTGACATGATGGTATGATCTTGAATGTTGTTGTAGATTCTTGAAAAATCTTCTCTTTAATGCTCTTGACAATAATATTATCTCTTGTGAACTCTTTATAGTGTGTCTTAAGTTTGAATTGATAAAATAATTATGTATTTGTAGGTTTTTATCTAATTTCCCAAAAAGTAGATTCCACAAGCCAACATTTGAAACTTGAATTTGAATCATTAAAATGCTACCAAAAACATATTAAAAATTGGGTCTTGGCACTTAAGGAGGACCCATTCGCCCTTGGGTGAATGGGTCCTAGGACACAATTTCCAAGGTGTTTAAAATAATGTTATCATTTTTTAAAATCAGTTTCCCTTTTGGAAAATGAGAATAATAAGGCCTAGGAATGCATAATTTAGGCAATTAGAAGTTTAATTAGCTCCAATTAATTAAGGGGATGCAAACATAGTGTGAAAATGTAAAGGAGTACATTTTTATACACTACACATACTACAAAAGACTTGGGAGAAACTTGGAAGACCAAAGCTAACAAACATTAGTATACATTAGTTTTCTTTGGACTCAATTATTCCTAGATTGAAAACCATGCCTTTGTTGTAGTGAAGGTTGCCAAATTATTCAAATTTTATATTCTACAATCTCACTCTATTGTGTATGTGCTTGATCTTGTAGTAAAGAGCATATTGACCCAAATGGAAATTGGTTGTAATAAAAGAGGAACCTGGGTTGCAAAAGTATAAGACTATGATATTAAGATAAAGCCAACAAAATTGGTTAGGGGTAGAGGACTTTGCAAATTGATTATTGAAAATGAACCAAAAATGGAGAAAGATAATCCTCTTGTGTTACTCATGAGCTTAAGAGATGAATGGTTCTCCAATGTGGCTTATTTTATAATATATGGAGAATTCCCACCCCATCTATCAATTAGAGAGAAAAGGAATCTTCCTGCTCAATGAAACTATGTTATTTGGAAAGATACTTTGTACAAAAGAGGCTTGGATGAAACATTCTTAGATGTGTGGATAAATAGAAACAAAAAGAATTTGTTGGAATTGTTTCATAATGAGGCATGTGGTGGAAATTACTCTTCCTCTATTACTACTTTTAAAATACTAAGGAAATTTTTTGTATGTTTAAAGATGCATATGAATGGGTGAAAAGGTGCAAAAAGTGTAAATAATTTGTTGGCAAGCCACAATTAGTAGCTCTTCCTCTAAGGATAATAATACTAGAAGATTCATTCCAAAAATGGGGGTTAGATTTAATCAAGCCTACTAATCCACACTCTAGCACTAGGCATACCCATATCCTTGCTACAATTGATTATTTTACAAAAAGGGTAGAAGTTGTTTTGGTTAAACAAACTACCTCTAAAGTAGTTTGCAACTTTATAAAGGAAAACATCTTGGTTTATTTTGAAGTGCCCCTAAATTTAATGATTGATAATTCACAAAAAATCCTCTATTGAAATATCTCTTTTCTACTATGAACACGAGGTTACCTTGTCTCATTCATCAAACTACTATCCCCAAGGTAATGGACAAGAAAAATCCAATAATTAAAATATTGTCACTATTATCAAAAAGATGGTTCATGAGAACCAAAGGAATTGGCATAAGAATTTGTATGATGTGTTGTGGGTAGACATAATCATTCCATAAAGAGAAAATGGTATGTCTTCTTTTAAACTAGTTTATGGTATCAACAATGCTTTGTCTATTCCCTTAGAGATATCAGCTGATAAACTATAAAATACTATTGAAGACTAATAGTTTTAGAGCTCATTGGAAAAAAAATGGTTATGTAATTTTCCAAGATTGAATAACAAAGAGAGGATATGGTCAACAAATCCACCCTACACCAAGCCATGGTAAGATATATTTTTGATAAAAAGTCCAAAAAAAACCTTCATGGCAAGAGACCTAGTCTTACTTTGGGACAAAAGGAGGGAACCACAAGACACACATGGAAATTTTGATTCCTTATGGAAGGGGCCTTTTTAAATCTCCCATGTATGTAGTAATAATGCATATTTCTGATCTTATCTTGATGGTAGAGTCTTTCCACTATCATATAATGGGAAAGACTTAAATCTATATCAAATGTAAAATAGGCTATCCCCTGATATTGTATTGTAGTTTCCTTATTTTTATGTTCTTTCTTGTTCTTGTTTTGCATTTGGTTTTGTGTGCATTTTTTTTTGGTGTTTCTTCCTTTGGATTCTATAGCCCAATAGATATGAATGATCCTCTGGAGTCAATTTATGGGTTCATTCTAAGTCCTTTATAGACTTTAACCCCAATCAAATTTGGATCTTGATGTGATTCCTTTCTTTCCTTTATTTTTCCCATTCCAACCTTTCCCCAATCCTTAGTTGTGAGATTTCCTTCAAAATTTATTGAAGTGTTGAGTCATCAATAAATTTGTTATGTTTTCAAGCCTTTTTTGGCCCACAAAGAGTTTCTCGCAACCTTGTTGGAACTCAACAAGGTTGTCAAAACCTTATCAAAAGTGGAATATACCATCAAAACCTCTTTGTTTTAAAATAAAGAATTTTTTGTCAAGGTTTGGTATAGGTCTAGGATTTGAGTCAAATGTTGATAAAATAATTATTCTCTATTCCCGTAGTTTGTAGAGAAATAAATTAAAATTCCTTCAGATTTGTTTGTTTGTCTACTAAAAGATTTATTTTGTCTTCCTTATAATTTGATTTTGATAAAAATGAATTACAAGTATCTCATATATGAGCATATTCTGGGTTTGAAAAACACCCTACTTGAAATTGGAGACAAAAAATTAGGGCATATAAATAGTCATGATTTTTAGAGGAGAATGGGGAATGAAAATAGGACTCGATAATCACATAGAAATTAGTAGATAGCTAACTATTACATGCAACTGGATTTCCCATGGTCATGCATGTACAAACCTAGTTCTATAATGTATCAATCGTTACAAACTCCAAACCCAAGAAGTGATAACAGTAGATAACCAAATAATTCCCAAATTGGATGGGTAATATTTAAGTATAGTTCTTAGGCTACCTCAAACGAAGTTTTTATTAACCTAGATACCATGATGGCTTACAAAAATTATATTGAAAATAAAAATTCATTTTGAAATACCATCAGAAGACATTTGTTGATAGTCCCTAAAAAGGGAAGTCGCAGCTACCAAATAATTTGTATAGGTCGCATTTTACTAATGAGATTTCATATATCATTATTCTTCTTCATAGATTGATTGGTAGTGAGAACACACATTATTTTGAGGAATGAATGTATTTATTCATAATGATTATTACTCATGGAGAAAAAAATTATTGATTGGGATAGTATAATTAGCAACAAGCTTGAGAGATAACTTAATTCCAATAAATTCATCAATTATCCAATCATCAACAAAATGGTAAACAATAATAAAAGTAATATTGGATGCAAAACTAATGTACTAGGGAAAGATTGTGTTCAAAGATATATCATTGAATACTTGTTGCTTGATGAAAATATTTTGTTGCATGTTACTAGTACTCTATCACAAGCTTTCTAAATAATGATCCTTCCCTCTTCATCAACTTTAATGTCTTATCACACTCCATCTCAAATGTATGAGCAGAAATTATTATCATTCAAATTATATAGTAGGGAACATGCCTACTTTCACTAGTCTACTTAAGTATACAAAGTTCAATTCAAGGAAACCTATACATGTGCAATAGAGACATGAATGCAAAATGTTAGGGTTTACCATCAATGATCACAACAACCATGCTACTATCCATCACAATAGGTATTATGCATGTTCAATGATAATTCTATTGCACTTTGTGAATTATTTCATAATTATTGTCTGTCTAGAGTATCGAATCTATGACATTTTCAATGATGTTGTTGCTTCATCCAATACTAGTATCCAAATCTATCTCAACAATGCATGGCCCAAGAAATAATGAGTTAAAGTTTTCCATATTGAAAATGTATACTAATGTTATGTGAGTACTAGTTTCTAAGAAAATCATATTTAATTGAATGGTTAATTATGTCATGAAATGGTTAATATGTTATATGTATGTATACATTATGTGAATATTACCTTTTTAAGAGTGGGAGTGGGAGGGGTTTATCCAAAAAAACTAATAGTGTAAGATTTAGTTAACTCTATGTTCAACTGGGGCTCATTGGGGTAATTAGGTTATCTCTTCAAACAAATTCATAGAATTCTTGATGTCAAACCAACACTATAATAAAATTTAAACAACAATGATACCCAAATGAATTTAACTTCAACTAATATATTATAATATTAAAACCTATATTGAGTTGATGAAACTATAGTTATGTGTGACTTATTTGGAATTTCATATTGCTTCTATTACTTTGGTATAGTGATACCAATATAATTTCTTGTTTCTTTAGTTACTTAAACCCTACTTTTATGGTTGTTGTGATTTGAATGTCATCTTATAAAAAATAAAAAACTATAGTATTCTAGGGTTGTTATTATAGAGGCATGACTAAATTGATGTGGTGGATATATATGAGAAGATGAAATGATAGGAGGGATAGGTATGATGTGATGGATGAGATAACTTTCCCCCAATTGCAAGGTTCACATAGCTAGTTGGTTTACTTTAGGTATTGTTTGCATAGATGTTTGATGTATTTGATCTAGATGCTTTGGTAATGATATGCCAATAGTATCCTACCTTACGAAGTTGCTTTGCTAGGATATTTGCACTAGTATACAATTCACAACTACCATGACACTCTTTGATAGTTGGGTTTACCTCTCCAAATATGAACATATTGATAAAGTGCCATCATAACTCTTGTGGTAAAGAGTTTCTACAATAATGCAATGGATTCAAGGTTTTGGGTTAGATTTAGGATGAGGTTGTATGTATACATTATGTGAATATTACCTTTTTAAGATTGGGAGTGGGAGGGGTTTATCAAACAAAACTAATAGTGTAAGATTTAGTTAACTCTATGTTCAACTGGGGCTCATTGGGGTAATTAGGTTCTCTCTTAAAAAAAATTCATAGAATTCTTGACATCAAACCAACACTATGATAAACTTTAAACAACCATGATACCCAAATTAATTTAAATTTAGCTAATATATTATCATATTTAAACCTATATTGAGTTGACAACACTATAGTTATGTGTGACTTATTTGGAATTTCAAATTACTTCTATTACTTTGGTATAGTTATACCAATATAATTTGTTGTTTCTTTAGTTACTTAAGCCCTACTTTTATGGTTGTTGTGATTTGAATGTCATCATATAAAAAATAATAAAAGTATAGTATTCTAGGGTTGTTATTATAGAGGCATGACTAAATTGATGTGGTGGATGGATATGAGAAGATGAAACAATAGGAGGGATAAGTATGATGTGATGGATGAGACAACTTGCCCCTAATTGCAAGGTTCACATAGCTAGTTGGTTTACAGATGAAATCCAAGAATGGATGTTCATCATGGTACTTTCCCAAGGAGTCACAAGAAATGGTTTTCAACATTGGATGGATTATTTCTCTTTACTATTTTAAAAGAAAATTAATATTTTTTTTAATTTTATTGATATTATAAAAAAAATACTTTTGGGCTTTTTGAGCTACTCTTAATTTCTTTTACTTTAGGTATTGTTTGCATAGATGTTTGATGTATTTGATCTAGATGCTTTGGTAATGATATGCCAATAGTATCCTACCTTACGAAGTTTCTTTGCTAGGATCTTTGCACTAGTATATAATTCACAACTACAATGACACTCTTTGATAGTTGGGTTTACCTTGTCCAAATATGAACATATTGATAAATTTCCATCATAACTCTTGTGGTAAAGACTTTCTGCAATAATGCAATGGATTCAAGGTTTTGGGTTAGATTTAGGATGAGGTTGTATGGATTTAGATGTTGGAGTTGAGAATTGGGATTTAGATTGTTGATTTGATAACTAGGACTTTGGAGGTGGGTGTGTGGATTGAGGGATTTGAGATATGGATTGGAATGAGGAATGTTGGGATTGGGTGGTAAAATTAGATTTGGAATTGGGATAAGGTTTAGTATTGAGACCAACAATATTTTTGGATTGTGAGGTTTTGCATGATAATTGTGAAGAGATGGTGCATGTAGTGCCCCTCTCATTTGCTTCTTGTTAATGTGAGATCAATTTTTTAGCTTCAATGTTTCCTCATGATTGTTGTGGTGATTTTTTTATGGATCCAATTGGTGTGTATGAACCACCACATGTTCAAGACGAGATTCCTCAACATGTTGGCTGGTGGCATTTTATGTGTTTACATGATTGGTTTATTATTATGCTTTAATTTAGTGAAATGCATTATTTATGCTATGATTAAATGTGAGTCTGATTATTGATGTTTAGAAGGAATGACTTATTTAAGTATTTATATGATGGATGTTGATGCAGGAGCATCCAGTGGTGTAAGGGCAATCTTGCATCACCCAAAAATAGTTAAATTTCAAGTTTCTCGGTTTTTAGATGTTTTTATATTTTTGGATACCCTTTTCGTCATAATGAAATTCCCAATTTACGGTTTTTATTTTTGGTTCCTGGGTGGAAAGTTATTGCAGTTTTAGTTTCCCAGATTTGCACCTAAAAACCTTCCGAGTGGGATTTGAGGCACTTAGAGCTTCCGGATCGGCCCCGAAACTTGCTGAAATCGGCGTGGCTGATTTCGTTCTTGACTTCGAGACCTTTCCAACGGTTTGAACGGTTCACGAATCGAGTCCTGGATCAAAAGTTATGGCCCCGCGAAGTTGGCGCACTTTCTAGAAGTTACCATTGCAAATGCTCTTTTGAAATTTGAACTTCATGTTGTAATTTTCGCCCAAACCGCCTAAACTCAATTTGAATGTTGTTTTGGCTCCAAACTAATGAGGAGCTCTATTTATGGGCGGGTTTTCTAATTTTTGGGTAACTTTTTGGGGGACAAGCTCGCATATTGCGAAAGGGTTACTCTGTAGCTTTCTGTAACTTGCATATGCTGTAGAACTTGGGGATTTGAGATCCTCTGCATGTAAGAAGTTCCATTCTCTGAATAATAAATTTAGTTTCTTATTTGTGGGTTATTTTCTGTGTCTCGGGTTGCGCCCTCATCAGATGTATATATGTTATTTTATACTTTTGCTATTGGAGTCCATTGGGATGATTATGATGTGCTTCATCTATACATACATTGAGCAAGTACCCTTGATGTGCATTGAATGGTTACAAGTATTAGGTTATTTCTCCACCTAGCTACATAGGTATGAGTTATTGGTGGTTAATTTAGAGATGTCACGTTGGGACCCTTCATATCCATTCCTCGATTGTACTCAAATTGAATACGGTATGTGCCATATTTGACCTTATGTGAACCCAAATCTGATTGAGGAATCATTTCAAAATCCCCGTGTCGTGAAAAACTCGTAAATGTCTAATTTAATTGGTGGTTTAAATTTTGTATTTTTCTCATAAATGAAATATTAAGAATTTAAATGATTCTCATATTTATTATTAAAATATTCTTTGTGCTTCAAGAAAGGGGAAAATAGAATGAAAGAAGAAATGAAATTAATCTATTGTTTAATTTAATTGCAAAATTCAATGGGTTGGGAATTGCGAGTTACATTTGATTTAATTATCTTGATTAAATTATGAATTTCATAAATTTAAGTGAAAATATGCTTTGATGGATTTAATGGTTAAATTATACGTTAAATGGTGTTTTAAAATGGATTTAATTGATCAAATTGGTTTTGGGAGAAATTGAGGGAGTTTTGAATTCCAAAATAGAAATATGAATTTTTAATTGAGTTGTCAAATGGGTAAATAGGGAAAAAGGCATTCTATTTCATTTTTATGTTGTAAAATTGAGAAATGGTTAGAGAGATAACTGTGTTTGAGCAATTTGGATTTTTTTGATTGGGAGTGCAATTCTTATCAAAATTCGACGAGGTTAGATCCGTTGGGATAGGAATCGAGAAGGGATTGTGCTTGCTTGATTTTGTGACTCCTCATTTGACATGCTTGACAAATTTCACATTTCCAAATTTGGAGGGAATTGGGGTATTTTCTTTGTTTTAAATTCATTTGAGCATTATTCTTCAAGTTTATTTGTAGGAGAATGATTAGGGGAGTGTAGAATCCTCCCTTCTCCTTCTACTTTACAAATTTATTGGTTTAGAGTAGAGATTTAATTAAATTTGGAAATTTTCAAAATGGTGGGGTTACCATGCCCAAATTTTTGGGAAATGATGAATATTTCAATTTTATAGCTTAAGAGGGGTTTTGGGCATATTTACAACCAAAGAGTATTCTTGGGATTTTGATTTTTAAACTTTGAAATTTTGATAAATTTTAATGGTGGAATTGGGAAAAACTCAGTTTTTACTTTGCTAAAATATTTGGAAAATTGGAAAGTTTTGCACGAAAATGGATGATTTTGAATGTTTTAAAAATGTGGAACTTCATGAAATGTATAATTGATGTTGTGAGAAAGTTTCATTGAAATTTGGAAAAATTGTATTTTGCATTGGTTTTTGTGTGATTGAAAAATAAATGCGTAAATGAATTGAAACAACGATTCAAACACACCAATAGGACATTATATCAAAACAGAACATAAAAAGTAAAGAAGTGCAAACTCAGTATTCTGCTTCCATTGTCGTCCTATTGTCCTCTATCTTTAGTGTTTTTGTCGATTCCAGCTTTGTGTTCTCAGATTGTAGGCTAGGCTCAACAAACTGTCTTCCTAAAGAACGAGATTTTGATATGATGTATGATGCAAGATTAAGCTATGATATGATTTAATACTAATAAGCTTGAAATAAACATGATGCTATGATAAATGAATACTAAATGAATTAAATGCATGAACTCTAATTAATTGCCTATTACCAATGCTTGGATTCACACAGGTATTTATAGAGTTTTTCGAATGATTCTGATTGGCTGTCTTGATTGACGGTTGTGATAATTTCTGGCAGATCGAATGGCTAAAGAAAGATGAAACTGAAGAGAAAATAGAAGAAACCTAGAAACAAGATTTTTCTATTTTTATGAAAGAGGAAAAAGAAAAGAAGATAAGAAATCATCTTTCTTTAAGAGAATAAAAGAAAGATTTAAAAGCTGATAAATAATGAATTAAAAATTCAAAATATTTATTTGTGGAGGATATTCAGCTTTTCTTAATTAAATAAAATATTTAATTAAGCTTTTAAAAGCAGAAGAAAATTTGTGATAAGAATAAAGCTTTAATCATGTTTTATTGAAAAAAGCAGAAGATCTCATAATTAAATAAAATATTTAATTATGATATGAGAAGATTTCACAATCAAATAAAATACCTAATTGTGATTTAAAAAGAAAGCATAAGATATTTTTAATTAAATAAGATTTATTTAATTAAATCACTTTTATGAAATTAATTAAATGAAACATTTAATTAATTAGAAGAAGAAATTAAAATAGAAGAAAGAGAAATATTTAAACTTAATTAAATCAAAAGATTTAATTTAAATTCAAACAGTGATAATTAATTTAAATAAATACAATGTATTTATTTAATTAATTAAGTGGACATATGAAAATAATTAAATAAAATAAATTTATTTAATTATGGAAGAGAAATAAGATGAATGAACAATATAATTAAATTAATTAAATTTAATCATATGTAGAGGACTTTAGAAAAATTAATTAAATAATAAATATTTAATTAATTGCCAGGATTATAGACATGACCATTTTTATGCGTATACAGTTTTTATGCCACACTTGTTGGAGGGTGTGGTGAGATTTTTGGAATGTTCTGATGAAGTACTTCATGAAATGTGACATTATGCATTGTGGGAAAGTGTTAGTGAAATTTGGAAAAATTGTATTTTGCATTGGTTTTCATGCCACACTCATTGGAGGGCGTGATGAACCTAGGGTCTAAGTTTAGAGAGAGTTATGGGAATGGATCCAATGTGAACCCGGCCCAAAGTGGCACATAGGAAATCATGCTATGGGGAGTTTGGATTAGTGATGAAAACTAATGAAATATGGGTAATTAATTAACTAAGATAATGGATATCCCTATCACGCCTTGAGTGCTCATACATGCTAAGGATGATGGAGGAAAACAAGCCGCTCAAGGAGCATATATAAGACTTGTAAGATCAAGTAACCTCATATGTATGAGAGGATACTCAGTTTCACACCAAGCCTCACGTGAGTGTTCACGATTACATTCTCTCTTTTTCTCTCTAACATTTGACCCTAATGTAGTTGAGTAGCACCTAAAAGATGATAAATTCCTTCCATGTGCCTTTGTGTTATTCCCTTGGTGATTTTTCCCAAGGATGATCTTTGTATGGCATTGGTGAGTTGGCCCAGTGCAGATTTGTGATGTGACATTGGTGAGTTTTCCCAATGTGGTTTACATTATTCCATTTATGATTATACCATGTGCTTAATTGTATTGGATACATTATGTGATTGGATGATTGGTTGTTCTATGATGTGCATGTGAAGTGTATTCTTTGTGTATGGTGTGTGTGTAAGCCACCCCCCCATTTTTTGGTGTAAGTGTTGTGTTTATGTCTCATGTGACTATCTCCTAGCATGGTGGGAGTAGATCATTTTATTCCATGAGGTTGAGTGGCATGGCAACCACCATTGGGGACATAAGGTTCATGGATCAAGGAACAAAATAACATCTACTTTCAAGTTAATTCATGTAGATATATGTATTTCATTCAATTATATTACAAATTATTATTTTGGAACCTCTCTTTGGAGATGGATGTAACTTGTAAAATGAAAAGAATATTTTGGTTATTTGTGTGTCTCGGTGTTGGTACCAAGCATGATATATTATGCATTATCCTTATCATGATGTTAAAATTCTTATTCAAACATATGAATACTTCATTTGGTGTTTAAAATGAACCTAAGTGTCAAATTTCACAATTGAGCAACATGGTCTTGCATCTAGGCGGCCTTGTCTAACATTAAGGTAAACCCAGTTTCTAGAAAATTATCTAACACTACTGGAGCAATCTGGTATCATGTTGGGGTGGCTTGGTATTAGGTGGGGTGGCTTGATATTCAAGGGTGGCCTAGTTTTGTTGGCCAAAAAACTCAAAATAATGGTTAAGTGTGTTGGGGTGACCTAGTACTGTGTAGAGGTAGCCTGGTACTTGTTGGAATATGAAGTCAATTTTATTCTTATTCTATTTTTGGCCATTTTTCCAAATGTTTGACATGTAGTATGAGTCACACTTTCTATTTTTGGAAATTTGTGTTCAACAAGGACTTTGCAACTCATATTTCTTATACTTTGTTGAAGTCACATTTTTTGCAACTTTTTGGAAGATTGTTGTAATTATGAATTTATTAAGAAATAAAATATGAAATATCTTTTCTCATGGTTTTTTCCTTGGTATAATTTTTATCAAGCTTTCCACGTAAATACTATGTTAAAGTTGTGCTTATATTTTTTCTCTATTTTTGACACTACAAATTTTCTTACAGCTGGTATCCAGAGCAAGGTTGTTTCTGTAGAAGTGTTTTTTGAGAAATAAACAATGACAGGAAGCATGGTTACTAGATTTTAGGTGAAAATTTTTGATGGTTCTATTTTTTCTCTATGGAAGCTAAAGATTCAAGCTTTATTGGTGAAGGATGGATATGCCCTAGCTCTCAAAGGGGTAGCATCAAAAGCTACAACCATAAGTGATGTAGATTAGAATGAAAAGGATAGCATGGCTAGAGAAACAATCCAATTATCTCTAGCATATTCAGTAATATTCAATGTTATAGAGGAGAAAACTACACATGACTTGTGGACTAAGCTTGAAAATTTGTAAGAGACAAAGTCATTGGAAAATAAAATTTTGTTACGTAGGCAGCTATATAATTTGAGAATGCATCACAATTCATATATTACAAATCATCTAAACAATTTCAACACACTGACAAGTAAGTTGGCTTCAGTGGGTGTGAAAATTGAAGAAGAGGATAAGACAACAATTTTATTGTGCTCATTACCTAAAACTTGGGATCGACTAGTTATGGCTCTTAGTAACTCAACTCTAAGTGGTAAATTGGTCTTTGAAGATGCAGTGGTTGTTGTAATTTCTGAAGATTTTAGGCGAAAGACATATCACATATCTTCTTCTAATGAATCCCTAATTGCAAGAGGCAGAACTCAGGAAAGAGGAAATAATGAGCATGGACAAACCAGGTCCAAATCCAAGGGGCAAAAAAGAGTAAAATGTTGGAATTTTGGAAAAAATGGATGTGTCAAAAAGGATTATAGGCTACCAAGAGCAAGTAAAGAAAATTCTAATTCACGAGCATGTGAGGTAAAAATAGCAAAAGTGTAAACAAAATTGGAAGACATAGAGGTATTGACTGCTAACCTAAGAGGTTCTTTACTTCATGTATGGATTCTTGATTTTGGTGCCTCCTTTCACATGACTCCACACAGAGAATGGTTTTCTTATCAGTCATGTGATGGAGGTATGGTTTACATGGGAAATGACAACCCCTGTGAAGTTATTTGTAAAGGTGACATAAGAATCAAGATGTTTGATGGAATGGTAAGGACTATTCGGCATGTCAAACATGTACCAAGATTAAAGAAAATTTTGTTGTCTCTTAGAGTTTTTGATGAACAATGTTATCGATTCAGTGGTGAAATAGTTGTCTCAGGGTAACAAAGGGTCTGTTGGTTGTGCTAAAGGGAGAAAAGGTTGGAAATCTTTATAGGCTAGTTGGGGAAACTAGCAGTGGAGAAGTTGCAATGGCATCTAATGTAGAAATAGACTTAGTATCAACCTGGAATAAATGGCTAGGCCATATGAGTGAACATGGTCTCGAGGTACTACTAGATAGAAATCTTCTCCCAAGTGTCAAATGTAAAGATTTAAATTTTTGTGAATATTTTTTGTTTGGAAAACAAAATAGACTGAGTTTTTCTAGAAGTAGTACTAGAAGTAAAGATGTGTTAGAATTAATTCATACATATACTTGGGAAGCTCCTATTGCATCTATTGGGGGTTCCTCATATTTTGTTTCATTCATAGATTATTATTCTCATAAGGTTTGGATTTATCTTCTCAAGAAGAATTCTAAAGTGTTTTCTTATTTTAAGAAGTTTAAAGCTCTTGTAGAGAATCAGAAGAGTAAGACTATAAAATTCTTGAGAAGAGATAATGAAGGAGAATTTTATTCAGGAGAGTTTAACTAGTTTTGTAGTGAGTTTGGTATTGCAAGGAAATTGACAGTTGCTAGGACACCACAAAAAAATGGTGTCGTTGAACATATGTACGATACAATTATGGAGTGACCCAGATGTATGTTGAGCACTGCTGGTTTAGAGTATAAATTTTGGGCAGAGGTTGTTTTTATAGCCTATTTCTTGATCAATATATCAGCCACTACAACTCTTGATAATAAAATCCTTGAAGAAATATGGACATGTAAACCTATTGATTATTCTTTTCTTCATGTATTTGGTTATGATGCTTATGCTCATATTCCTAAAGATAATAGGAATAAGTTGGATGTGAAGTCCACAAAGTTTTTTTCTTGGCTACATAGAAGGTACAAAGGGGTACAGGTTGTGGGATATTGCTATCCACAAGGTTATAGTTAGTCAAGATGTTTATTTTAATGAAAATTCAATGCAAAGAGGTAAAGAACAACAAAGTACAAGGTTATTCCAATTGAGGTGGAAATTTATGATAATTTGTAGGTAACATATGAAAATCGGCAAGGTGAACAACAACCAAATATGCCACAGGGTGCTATATTACCCCTTGTTAGGAGGCCCACTAGAGTATCTAAAGCACCAGAAAGGTTTCTACTTATGTATTACTAACTTATGTTGGTGAACCTAGTTGATATCAAGAAGCTTGTGAATCTGAATGTACAAGCAAGTGGAGAGTTTCCATGGAAGAGGAGATGGAAGCTCTTCATAAGAACAAGACATGACTTGTACCATTGTCATTGGGAACAAGTGGGTCTTCAAATTGAAAAGGGACATAAATGATAATTTGGAGAGGTATAAAGCCCAATTGGTGGCCAAGGGGTATGCACAAAATTATGGTATTGATTTTGATGAAATTTTTCACCTATTGTATGGTTAGGTACTATTCGAGTTGATTTAGCTCTAGTTGCTAGTTTTGATTTGGAGTTAGAATAGTTAGATGTAAAATGGCCTTCTTGTATGGTGATCTCTCAGAGGAGATTTATATATAGCAACCATAATGTTTTGAGGAAATAGACAATGAGAATCTAGTTTGTAGGTTGAGAAAATCATTGTATGGTTTAAAATAGGTGCTAAGGTGTTGGTACAAGAGGTTTGATTCCTTCATGATGAGTTTAGCAGATGTGAGGTGGATCATTGTACCTATTTTCATAGGTATAATGATGGTAGTTTTATTATTTTTCTTATGTATGTTGATGATATGTTGGTAATAGGTCCCAACATGAATAAAATCATCCAGTTGAAAGCTTGACTTGCTAGGGAGTTCAAGATGAAGGACTTAGGTAGAGAAAATCAGGTTCTTGGTATGAGGATACATAGAGATAAAAATAATAGGAAAATATGGTTGTCACTAAAAACTTATGAGCAAAAGTTTCTGCAATGCTTTAATATGAAAAATGCACAATGAGTTAGTACTCCATTTCCTACTCATATTAAATTGTCTTCAAAACAATGCCCTAGCACAAAAGTAGAGAAGACATAGATGTCTCATGTACCCTACTCATTAGTAGTTGGTAGTCTTATTTTTTCCATGGTGTGTACCAAACCAAACATTTCATAAGCAATGGAAGTAGTCAGTCGTTTCATGGAAAATCCAAATCTTGAGCATTGGATGACTATGAAGTGGATTCTTAAGTATTTGAGAGGTACTTCTAATGCTACTATCAGTTACAATGGGAGTAGTCTTCAGGTTAATGGGTATGTGGATGCAAATTGTGGTGGAGATAGAGATAAGAGAAAGTCCACTACAGTTTACATTTTCTCCTTAGTTAGAGGTGGTGTTAGCTGGGTATCAAAGTTATAGACAGTGGTGGAATTGTCTACTATTGAAGCTAAATATATGGTAGCAACATAGGCTAGCAAGGAGGAAATCTGGCCTTATAGACTTTTGGGTGAATTACAGGTAAAGCAGGATAACATGGTGTTGCATTGTGACAACCAAAGTGGTTTACACTTATCATAGAACTCAACATATCATGCCAGAACAAAGCATATTGATATTCAATATCACTTTGTACGTGAGGTGGTGAAAGGAGGAAAAATATCTTTGGCCAAGATACACACCGATGTAAACCCAACATATATTTTGACGAAGCCCATTGGTAGAGAGAAGTTCATTTGGTGCAAAACTTATCTAGGCTCGTATGTTGCTTGATGATTGGTAGCATTGGCATTGGTCTTTCAGTATGAGTATTTATTTTCAAGAGAGGAATTTGACTTCAATTGGGAGATTATTGG
Organism: Sequoia sempervirens; assembly: GCA_007258455.2. Classification (NCBI taxonomy): domain Eukaryota; kingdom Viridiplantae; phylum Streptophyta; class Pinopsida; order Cupressales; family Cupressaceae; genus Sequoia; species Sequoia sempervirens. The sequence continues at coordinate 125,586,574 of VDFB02026320.1, forward strand.
AATATGAAGTCAATTTTATTCTTACTCTATTTTTTTCCATTTTTCCAAATGGTCAACATGTAGTTGTATGAGTTGCACTTTCTATTTTTCAAAAGTTGTGTTCGACAAGGACTCTGCAACTCAGATCTCTTATACTTTGTTGACTTGTCACATTTTCTATAACTTTTTTGAAGATTGTTGTAAAATTGTGAATTTCCTGAGAAATAAAATATGAAAGATCTTTTCCTGTGGTTTTTTTCTTGGTATAATTTTTACCAGGATTTCCACATAAATACTGTATTAAAGTTGTGCTTATTGTTTTTCTCTATTTTTTGTACTGTAAATTTTCTTATAGTACTATGTAGGATGACCTCATTCCCATAAAAAAACTAGAGTAAATCCTCTAAACCATTGATAGGTATAGGTTTTCTAAGCCCTATGCCCTTGTGAGATAATTTTATGCCTTTCATTTTTCCTTTTCGATCGTTTTGGTTGTTTGAAACTTCAAAAACCTATTTATCTTTTCTCCAACTATGAACGTGATCTTTCCTTGTTTTTATGGGACTTCGTTTGGGACAACTTTGTAAATGAATTTTGTTCATCATAGTCCTCGGGTCCTCTTAGTGCTTTGACTTTGTTCTCAAGTCTCATCATTGAGAACTTATGTCATCTCCTACATCATTTTGTGTGTAACCTTCCAAAAGGACCTATTTGTCAACCTAAGGTTGTGGGATATTGTTCTTGTAGTCTTGTGAAGACTTGGGAAGGTTGTAATCCTTATCACTTGGCCTTTTTGGTGTCCTCCACATTAATCATGCTCATTGGGGTGTTGTGGAGTATTTATCCACCTTGTGTATTGTTATATTAGGACGAGATGTCTTGGGAAGTATGAGGGTGTGTGCAAGATTTCCCTTATTTTCAGAATTTGTCACATTTGACCTTAAAATTTGAAGCACTTACAGATGGAATCTTAAAAAAGTCACTAATAAAAAAATGTAGTACTCAGAGTCTAGTTTCCAAATATGTAATTTATTTCAATACCCAGATGGTACAAATTGAGTTTCAATAGGCGTTTCTAAAAACCACTGTTCAAAAGTCACTTCTTTTTTACCATACCATGCATGTGTACGACATCCATATTTTGACATAAATTATCATATTTTTCTAAATCCTTTTGGGAAAAGATTTGTGACTCACTGAATCATGTTTTCAATATTTTTTTGTAATTTTTTATTGAATATTTTTTTTGTTTAATTTTTATTAGCCATATTTGTCGTTTTGAAAAATTGTCACGTACAACACACATAAGATGACCTAAACTTATCATTTTTTGATTTTTTTAATTAAAAAGAATTTTCTGAAGTATGTTTTGGTGCAATTCATTTTACAAAAAAATATTTTAATAAAAAGTTATTAAAATACTCAAAAACCCTGATAATTCAAGTTTATGGACCATTTTCATTAAAAATTAATTGAAAAATAGAAAAAATAATCAAATTGTAAAAAAAATTACATATTTGGAATTTGCACTATCTCATCTATAATGGATTTTAATTTCATAATTTTTTTTGGCAAAATAGGTCTTCAAACATATGTCCAAAGTCACTATTTTCTTGTGACATTAACATGACCTTCAAGTTGTAGGTCAAACCAGGTCCAAAGCTTAGGTTCGTGTCCCCAAGCCATTTCTTGAACCAAAAAACAAGCCAAAAACCCAACCAAAAATTCATATTTTAAAAAACGGGATCCCATTTCATTAAAAAACAATTTTTTTATGGTTCTGAAAAGGATCCCGCTTTGAAAATTGCTAAAATGGAAAGTTTCCATTTTCGAAAGTTTTCAAAATGGGATCTGTTTTTTTTTGAAAATGGAAAATTTTCAAAGATTGAAAGTTTCAAATGGAAAGTTTTCAAAACAAGATCCCGCTTTGAAAACTTGCCATTTTTGTTTTGTTTTTGGAAAATTTTCAAAATGGGATCTCGTTTTGAAAATTTTCCAAAAACAATTTTTTTCTAGAATGGGATCCCATTTTTTAAATTTAGGTTTAAGATCCCGAAGCTAAACGAGATCCCATTTTTTCTGCTTTTTAAAAACGAGATCTCGTTTTTTGCAAGCCGATTTCATTTTTTTGCCTAAGGAAAAAACTTCCATGTTTTGTGGACTCATCTTCTTGCATTTACCCATGAGGTGGTCTGGAAGTGATTCATTGTCATTCTTTTTTATGGTGAGTTGTGCCTCTTGGTTAGTCAATCTCTTATGGAGGTTTTCCTGTATGTTTATAGTTTTTTAGTGTGCTTGGATGAGGATTAGAGGTTGATTTTCCCTCATCCTATTCTGGTGTGGTGTTGCGAGAGAATGTGATAATGGTTTAGTAACTAATTTTGATGTAGGTGTTTTCCTCTCTATCTCTCGTATGTTCATCATGGTGGATTTATCCCATGATTGGTTAGTTTTCCATTGTCACCACCTTACTTATGCAATGGTGAAATGCCTTTTTATATCTAGTGTTGTGTCATTGTGACACTTATGTGCACATGTTCTGCAAGTGCGACATGTGATTGTTTCATTATCAGTGTTCTTTTTGTTTTGAAAAAAAGGTTATTTCGTCAAGTTTTGTTATGAGCTTGTTGGAAGGCATTACAATGCACACCTATTATATGTAATGTGTGACTTTTAAGTGATGGATTGATTTTGATGGCTCACTTTGGTTGAATTCATCAATTTCCTTTAGTTTGGGATCCATATTTCTTTTTATTTCTTGATTTGTGGATGCATTCCACTTTTTAGATTCATTATTATTTTGTGCTTAATATGGATTTTGTATTTGTTTAAATTATTTAGTAGTTTCAATTATGTTTTTTTTTTTCATGCAAAGGCGTCACTTTGCTTGATGGATGAGATTGTTGGTCCTAATCAAGGGGTTTGAGATGTTGTGGATGTAATTTTCTAGTATGGATGGATTAAGTAGGGAAAATATGGGTGAAAGGAAGATTCTTACAAGAGTCATGGATGGCCTCTATTTTGATGCTTTCATTGGATGAGGTTACCTCAACTATCTGTGAGGTGTCACCATTAGATTGCTTGCTTAGATATGTGTATCCAAGACTTTTATATCAATCATTTTAATATACTAATACTGGTTCTAAAATGCCTTGTTTGTGAAGGACTAACCATTTTTCCATTGTAGGCCATGCTTTAAGAAATTTTACTTGTTGTAGAAACCTAAAATTATCCTAAGCATATCACACATATCGATTTCACTTACTAACATCATTTTCCCCATAATTCACCTGATTCCTCTATTTATTTAAATAAATTCCAATTATTTAGTTAAATTTACTTTATTCTCCTATTAATTGAATAATTAAGGTTATTTGATTAATTCATCATTTTCATGTTAATAATCCCCCTTTGATTAAATAATTCCAATTATTTAATTAAAAAACTTAATTCCTCTCATCCTCACAATTAAATGATTTTCATAATTGTTTAATTGGCTAGTTTTCCTCCAACCCTTCAACTTGCACAAAGAATATTCTAAATTTAAATTCAAATTCTTCCGTCCAATTCAAAAATATCTCCAACCTATTTCCATAAAATTAGGGATATTTTGGGCTCTCATGAATCCTCAACCATTGATCATCCTTGATCCTCACCCATCTCCTTGATTTCATCTCATCCATTGATCACAAGATCGAATCTTCATTGTTGATCAGAATTTCTAAAATCTATAAAACAAAGTCTTTCCAACATGAATTTCATTCACAATCCTCATAAGCATAGGCACTCTCTAGAACTATTGAGTCATTTCTTGAGCATTTGAGCACCTATTTTGTGAATCAAACCTCTCATAGCAAGATTTTGCAACATGGATTATGCATAATTTGAGCAATCCACATCAAAAATATACATCAATCCACAATGGGATTGAAGGTTTTTACTTTCAATTTGGTTAATTACTTTGATTTTAGTTTAACTTTTTAGATTAAACTATTTGAATTCTTTACAAATGAATTCCATTGAGTATGGGTTTTTATGATCTCAATTGTGTGAGTTATTAGTGTTTTTAGGCTCTAATTACTCCATTCATGCTTTCTTACTTCCCTTATGACATTTTGGCACGCTCGATGGGACCCACGTCCCTATTTTAACCATTTTTTTCAAGTTTTTGTTGGCTTGTAGGTTACAAAGACAATGCGACACTTGTGTAGTGACAATGTGATGCCTTTGTAAATGATCAACATATATGCAACTCAAAGGTCGATGCTCTTGTTAAATCTTGATGCATTTGACTGGAACTATTATTTTGGATGTTAACATGAGTTTTTATGCCTTTGTAGAAGGGAAATGCATTTGCAAAATCTCGATGCATCTGTCTGTTAGAAGATCGATGCCTTTTTAAAAGCACGATGCATTTGTTCTATCTCTTTTCTTTGTCTGCACAAAACAACAACACGTATGACTGCTCATCAATGCATTTGTAGCATCATGTTGCTTTTGTTCTATGTTATAGTGCCACATATTTCATTCTGTGTCACATATGTCTAACAATTAGTTCTTTGTTCTCTATGCAGGTCTTTACATAGCAACATGTATGACTAGTCTATGTCGCTTCTAAAATATCTTGTTGCATCTATCTTTTTTGTTTTTATAGTATCTTGTTGCTTTTGCAATATCTTGCCACTTTTATTTTCAAGTATATCATTGCGTTTGTCAAAAAATTTCATGTTTGTTTTGTTTAGGGTTTGAATAATTTTTATTTCTAACCAAAACACGGGCCTATCCTTTATGAGCTAACATCTTTGCAGCCTATGGCATAATGTTGAGAAGGGAAAATTTGATAAACTACTAACATGTAGTTTTGTAGGTTTTTTCTCACATTTCAGTTTGGTGAAAATAAAATTAACCCACAATTTTTAAATTTATCTTTGGTGCACTTAAAATTAACTTCACATTTCAATTAGTGTACCTAAAATGAACAATACAACTTTTATTTTCCTTTGGTGTACCTAAAATTTACAAATAACTTACACAATTCAATTTGGGTTTTAAAAATTTACCAACAACTTGCACATTTGATTTGGTGTTTAAATTTGAACCACATCTTTGAATTTTGGTGCACTTAAAAAGAACTCTATGGCATGTTTGGTAGGTTAGTGTGTACATATTCTCTTTCCTTGCACCTAGTGCAATCTTGGAAATAAAAAATACCACTAACTTGCAATTTTTTTGTACACCTTAAGGTGTGGTGTTTTGTATACTCTCCCCTCATGACTCATAAGAATGATCTCAAGATCAAAAGAAACACCATAGCCATTTATTTAAAAGTAGGAGACTTGCTTGGGGGGCTCATCACCCCAAATTATGATCTTAAGCACATTTCTCGATGTGACATATAAAGGGGGGAGAATGAAAGTTGTACCCTAAGGAGTAGCTAGCATCCTTCAATCCAAGCCCTATGACCCTCAGTTCGCTGAGACAAGGAGGTGATGAGTAGAGAGGAGAACCCTCTCAACTCCGGCTTAACAAATGAGCTATTTTTTCATGGAAAACCCCTACTACGAACTTGTTTATCTAGAAGCCTAAGATCCATTTGTAAACCTTCAGCTTAAAGTGGTGCAACATACAAGTATCAATGTGTGAAGTTACTCACTATGTGCTAACCTTTGTTGAGGTGACTGACATTCCTTGTTAGGATATTTTCCTTGCAAGGTGAGAGGTTTCAAGGTAGTACATGACCTTGGCATAATCTAGCCACTCATTCATTAGATGGTATTCTAGAGCGGGCCTACTCTAAGCTGACAATCTCAATCTATCACTAAAATAGGTTGTGTATCTATGGCATGTTTTCATTGTTAAATCTACCTATGATACTAGTTATCGTGGTCCTATTGAAGAAGGCACACAAAAATATTCAAAAAAATCCATTGAGTCAGTCCTACAAGCTATTTTTGTTGCTTTCTATCACTTACTAGATCAAAATAAACAAAAATCAAACTTCAAACATTCAAAACCCTAAGTCAAACTTGTGAAATTCAACCTCTGAACAAAAGTGACACTTTTGACTATCATCTTGCACCGCCTTTGTTTGAAAATTATTGCTTTTTTTTTAATCAAAATGATGCCTATTTTTGCATCCTGATGTGTTTGTGCATCTCATTGCCTTTGTTTCAGAGAAAATCAACAATTATGTAAATCAACAACTTTTCTTTCAACAATGTGACACTTCTGTTGTAAATTAGGGATTTTGTAGATATGGCGACACTTTTTTCCAAAATAGTGTAGTACCTTTGACCATAACTCAATGCTTTTGATTGTCAGCTAAAATAGAGAACTCTAGAATTTTCCAAAAAATTTATTTTGACCAAAAAATATTGCAAAACCTAAGATTCATGTAGAATAAACCTATAGTTATCCTAACCATTCAAAATGACAACAAACATACAAATTTCCATCTTCATCTCACATCACTAGTCCATGTTGGACTTGTCTAAACACATTTAGTCATAATTGGATCAATTCAACCCTATCAAGAACAATGGACCAATCCATTCAAAAAAATAACCTAAAATTTGACATAGTTCACTTTTGGTTCAAATCTCTACCATCATCTCCTAGTTTAGCTCTTTGCTTGAAAAACTGTCTTCTTTCAAGTATTTAGTTGAATTAATGTCAAAACATTGTGAATTAACTTGCTTTGGAGTCATCAGTCTACTCCCAAAGTTTTTGAATCTGATTATCATCGTCCTTAGCTTGGACTCATTTTTCTAGTACAAGAAAGGATCATCCCCAAACACACTTAAACAAGAGATTTTAGTCAAAAAAAACTTTGTCCAAATTTAAGGTTTCACATCCTCCATTCATCCAAACAATTTATCATCCACACATTGGTCCATGGTCACTAAGTGTCTTTGCAAATCCAATTTTGAAGTTAGCAAAATATGTCAATGTCCATCTATTATCCAAATTCACTTATATTTCATCCCTAGATGGGTTCATCATATCCTACTAGTTTCAATGACTTAACAACTATGGGTGTCCCTAATCAAGAGTTTGATACACTTTGTCACATTTCATATTTTAATCAATGCCAAACCTTTCAAATTTATCAACCAAACAATCAAAACATGAAGCACAGGGAAGGAGGTAAAAAAAGGCCGATATCAAAATTTTAAATATTTGTATTAGTTTGATTATAAGGTGAAATTTTAAGGGGCCCCCAATATTAAAGTGAATCCTTCAAATATTGACTGTGAGTAAAAATCAAGGATTCATGGAAAATATTTTCCAAAAGCCTCAAATTAAAATATTCAAGGCCTTTATTGTGTAAAAGGCAAAACATTTTTGATGAATGAAAGCATGAGAGTGGGTAAAGTATTTTACCCAATGCGGTTGAAAGGCCCTCGTTTAAGAGGCAAGCATTTTAAATGCAAAATATGAGTGGGAGTGAATTAAATATTCACTAGGGGCAAGTAAAATGAAAAGTGTAAAGATGAAGGATTTAAATGGCACGTGAAAATGGGTGAATGTTTTAAATGGAAGATTTAAAACATTAAGTGCACGGCTGATATTTAATTCTCCCAGATAAAGTGAATTAAATATTCACTGTTTAAGGGGTCCCTTTATTAAAATTTGAGTTTTCTATTGGTTAGGAAGTGAAAGTAAAGAACAACAAAACAAAAGAGCAAAAATATGAAGCTTTCACGAGAAGCTATTTTTCAACTATTGGGTGAATTTGAGATGGAAATTCTCCACATGGGGAAATTTTTTGTTGCTGAACAACTTGAAGTAGAGGCAAAAAAATGGAGGCAAAGTTTTTTGTTGAGAGAGGAGAGATGCTTTTCTTTTTTGTTGATCAATAGTGAATGAAGCTTCCAAATGGCATCTACGAATCAATTCTTGAGCTGCTCCTATTTCCTTTTATTCTCATTCTTCTCTCATTGTAAAGGTTTTTGATTTTCTGTATGGGTTGGGTAGATAGAGAAGTGTTAAGTCTGAGTCAAGAGCTAAGTCTGTAAGCTTTAGTTGTTGATTTTATGAGTAAAATATCAGTCAGTTTGTGCAAATAAATCATGAATTTCATCAAATTGTCTCTAGATTTGTACACATTTGATCATATGAATTCAATAATACAAAGTATGTTTGAATTTGTCATCTCAATTTCTTGAGATTATGCTATGTGTTCATGGTTCCATTTCAAGGATGTAGTTAAATTACTTTGAGCAGATAATAGTGATTTTAAGTGTGCAGGGCGGATTTGGTTAGAAGAATTTGATTGATAACAGGAGTGGATTTGTTAGTGTAATGCATTAGCAGTTTGTATCCACTAGTTGAAGTTTGTTTGTTGATGAATTACTTTTATGCATTTGACTCCATGGCCCAAAATTAGGCATTGATTTATCATTCAATTTAATGCATCTCAAAAACAAGTTTAAATTCAAAATCATTTTAAATCCTTGTTGTTTGGTTGAGGTTTAATGTTGAGTTCTACCTCCCAATTGCTAAGTAAGTGTTGATATGTACCTAGAATGCAACTAGATTTTATGTTGTCAATACTTTCCTTGGTTTATTTTCATTGGGAGTTATCTTTTATAAAAGGAAATGTCTGTGCATAATTGCTAGAAGTGCAGAAGATCTCAGTCTTTGATTGAATCTTATCAGTTGGAAAAATACCTCTTTGAGTCTGAGTATAAGAAAGTGGCTAATTCTTTAGGATTCATTAGACTAGTTCATTTGGAACACCAACAAAATGGTGACTCTGCGGGGGAGAAATTTGAATCTCCAATTGTAGATTGTTTAATTATGGAGTCATATTATATGTTATTCTAACTTTGGTTCAAATATTAAAGGAATTCAAGCTTGGAGAAAGAATTTGTTGCATTGAACTTGAAGATTTCATGATCTGTGGTGCTCTACTGGTGAAAGGAACTCATAAAGAAATTTAGCTTTGAAAGAAATTCATGTTGCTTGAAGTTCAGTCCTCTAAGAAGAGAGGTTGCGACTCTATCAAAAGAACCTGTTGAAGAGGTGAAAAAAGTTCCAAATCTATAATATTTCTAGTCAGGAAGAAAAAATTGCAGTAGTTGCAACATTTCTAGGTATTCTTCACCTTTGGTTTTCAAGAAATTTATGTATGAGAACCATATTTTGACATCTTAGGAAAAAAATTGGTTCCCTATTGAGTGAAATAGCACTAATAGAGGGAAAGGATAGTAGTATTGAGTTTGCACACTCCCATTTGTTGGATCTGTTATATTAAATGCATTTGCAGTTCCATTGAAATAATTTTGTCTAGTGCTCAAATATTTTTTAGTGTGGATGGTTAGAATGCATTTCTATATCTTAGGGATTTGCATCCATTTTCATTACCATGTGTTTCAAGCCTAGGTTATCACCATGTCAAAAATCGTCATAGTAATCCTTCATTTGGTCATGGTTGTGATTATGCATAATTATTTGAGCCTTGATTTGCAAATATCTATGGATCATCAAGATGAAATAGCCATACCAACAAACACCTTGATACAACTTGTCAAGAAGCTTCAGAAGTTTGATAATCCTCACACATTTGATACCCTAAAGTGCATGAACCTAAGGGTGCACAAGCCTAAGATAAGGTTAGAATGGAAAGTTGTATTTGAAAGGGGAATTAAAGAGATGGGCGGAAGAAACTAGATGTTTCTACAAGCCCAATTAAGAGACAATCACACTGTATCTACTTGCCAAGTTAATGCACCTTTTTTCAATTCCTTTGATCCATTGTATGCTCAATTATATTTGTCATAGGTTGATTACAAAACTGAAAGTATGCCAACTCAAGTCTATAAGAAGATGCCTAGATTTAATGGATACAATGTGTGTGAAGGAGATACGCATGTCAAAAGTTTTTCTAAATTCATGGAGAAACATTCATTTGGATATTAGGATATGTGGATGAGATTCTTTGTCAAATCTCTTGAAGCTAGAGCTAGGGAATGGTACTTGAGTTTTCTTGAGAAATATTTTCCTTGTTGGGATAAACTAGTGAATGCTTATAGAAAAGAATTTGCAAGAGAGCCTTCTGAAAATTTTAGACCTAGTACTCCAGATTGCATTCATATGTACTTTGAATCCTTTGAGGAGGGATCTAGTGTATTGTTAAAGGATTATAAAATGTTGAGTATGCAAATGGCTTACACATTTGTAGATGATTTGGACAAAAGAAGGAATGAATATTTGCAAAGTATGTTGTCTTTAGTTTTGGGTAAATATGATGATAACATTAGCAGCTGTGTGGATGCAAATGATCAAAGGTCTATAGACAAGTGGACACTTGAGAAGGTAGAAGACAAGAATGATGTATCATCAGGTGATAAGGAAGTTGTCTTTGAACAACATACGAAGGAAATGTACCCAAATAAAATTTTCAGCCATAATGATGAAAGACATGATGAGATAAATTAAACATGTGAAGTTTCTTTGATCTCCTCTAAAAATGCGAAAATAGAGAGAAAATTCTTTGTAGCAATGGAAGGATGCAATGATGCAAATAATTACCTAAATGATCATCTCAGTTCAAATTGTACTGATGAGACTTTCCTTTTAAGCAAGGAATGTGATGTTGTGAAGAGCAATGTGATTTCAAGTTTTCCAAGCCAAGAACATGATGGGGGATATGAATTGGATTTACATTTTGTAGAGGATATGTGAAATCAGCAATGTTATGGTACAATTGATCATGTTAATTCTACATGTGTTGAGTGTAGCTTTGATGCAAGTCTTCATGATGAGACAAAGGAGTTTTCTGATTTGAGAAATGTTGCTGAGAATGTCAGTATATCAACTACAAGTGATAAAGCATGCAATGAATTTCAGTTGGCAAGATCAACCACAAGCATCTGCAATGAAGAAACCATTGATGGTTTTCACTTTGATAGTGAAGATGTTTGTGTCTATCCTCAAGAGGATGTAAATGAAAAACTTAATGAAGACACCCAATCCAATGCTAAGATGCTAAAGGATGTGGATTGTTGTTATGATAGCCCATAAGTAAGAAAGAATGAAGAAATGGACAACCTATTCTCTGTGACATGTTGTGACCATGTTTCTGACAAGGTTGTTAGAAATTCAATCTCCTATGATTAGGGAAATCTTGTTTATGATTAGCCCATTGAGTTTTCATATTTTGATGATGATGACATCTTGATATATCCTGATTTGCAATTTGATAATGCATCCAATTCTAGTGAAAGTCAAGAAGAGGAAGTGGTTGAAAGAACGGAGTAGAGCATTGATCTATTAAGCATTGAACAAATTTCAAATCCGTTGACCACTGAATATCAAAAATGTGTACATATGTAGATGACCCTTAGTTGTTGTGTGCTTCTCATGTTGATTTTGATAGTGATAACAATCTTCAATATGTAAGGTATGAAGCATGTGTTTTTTATTCTCCTTCCAATTATTAACCAACTAATCATGATGATGATAATATGGATGAATACAAGCAACCATTTGATTGTAATGATGCATTGCATGATGAATATGAAAGTGTGTATGCTGATGTAAAATCAGAAATTTGTTTTGATGAGTTTGAAGGAGGAGATGACCATGAGATTTGTGCATCCAATGAGCCAAGTCTTGAAAATTTCAAATGTAGATTTGGACAAGTTTTTGTTTGCTGACTTGAATGAGCCTAGTCATGAATCTTTGAATGTGGATGTGGATGTTGATTTCAATGAGAAATCAGATTGTCTTTCTGAACTAGAATTGCTTATTGTTGAGCAAGCTTGGGATGCTGAAGATGGTGATATGTTACGTTTAGATGGTGATATGTTACATTTAGAGGATAACAAAGTGACTAAAGATGAGGATAATTTAGAAATCCTTGATGACTCTCAATACCAGCATGATTGCAGACAATTATAGAGTGTGTCAATGCATGAGTGTATCTCTTTGCATACATGTGGAGATAGTTTGCATGATGTGAAAGATCTTTTGGTAAGTTCTTGTGATAGTTTCACTTTTGACATGCAAGCTAGTAATCAGATTGAGCTTGATTGTACCAGCCATATAGCAGAATGTGAGTGTTATTTTTGTTAGCATGAAGAAGTTTTCATAGAATGTGGCAATGTGCAAGACATTGAAGAAAGTTGTTTTCAGTTGGAGAATGATTTATATGATGAACATGATATGTTTTTGCCACATGATAATCACCATTTTGAGAGTATGCTTAACTTTCAAATTCATAGTGATTGTGAATATGTTGATAATGTTGTATATGATTTCCTGTTGGGAGATTCCAACATGTTTAATTAGGTGGATGGTTGTGATCAGGCTATGCTTTCATATGGTCTTGATCACCATCTTCAAATCTTGCCACTCGGTACAAAATTAGAGAATGAAGAAAGCGACAGTGATGTGGCATATGTAATTTGGTTGCCATGTGACAATAGAGTCAAACAGAGAGCAAGTTTCCACTTACACAAAGGAAGCTTGATACTTGTGTTTGCAGAAGTGCAATCACCTATGTTATTGTGGTGTGACAGAGGTAAGCATGAGTTGAGGGAGATTAGTTCCTTTATCAGATTGGTGTTTGGTAGAGGTAAGAATTGACTCCCCTTTTTCACTTGGTTGCTTGGGGTCACTAAGTGAAGTTGAAAAGCAAGAATGAATAAAGGAGCAATTTGTGAGCACTCAATGGACTCAGTATTTTCTCTACTCCATAGAGATTTGGAATCTTGTTATTCCCATAGGGGGATAACATCCCCAGTTGGATCCACTGTTGGGACTTTCAAATTTTGCAAATTTGAAGTGCCCATTTTGAAAATTTTGTTTATGCACTCTCAGAAGTGCACTTGAAAAATCTACCTAAGTGACCTCCTTTGGAGGATCATAATTTGGTGCCAATTGATTTTTGTGAAAAACCCATTTGTGGACCCACTCAGTGGACATATGTGAGTAGGCATGTCAATTTTCAGCTTCCCACGATAAGTTTTGATAGGGTTTTGAAAAGCAAAGCTGGAGGATTTTAGCACTTTTCTGCTGTTTGCAAACTTTCAGTTCTACAAAGTAGCCTCTTGTTCGAGCTTGTATTTTGCAACTAGATAACCTTCAAGTCAAAAAAATTGTTTCTCTCCATTCTCCATACATTCATGTACTCCCCTGTCCAATTTCAGAGTCTCATGATATGATTTGCTATTTTTTCAAGGCCAAAAGCAAACACAATTTGTTCAGTTTTGCACCTACATTTTCTGAAACCTTTCAAGGTGGTCAACTTTGACACCTAATATCTTGTGAAGCTTGATGATTGAAGAAAATCCCTCTTGTACACGTGCTTAGTGTACCAAAATGATCTAATGCTTCCAGTGGCATCTTGCCAGGAGTTAATTTGATTTTTTTTCAACGAGGTGATTTGGTGAGTTTTAATTGGTTTTGAACAAGTGCAATTTCAGAAAGTCTAATTGAGCAACTTTGATAGTTGATATCTTTCACATTGTGATCTATTTCTTGAGCCATCTATTTTACTCCATTCTTGGGTCAGATGTCTACATGACTATAAGTTTTCATGGCTCTACGAGGTTGTTTGACTGATTTCCTAGGGCGATTCCAAAGCCCACTTGGCCATTTTTTCTCATTGCTCAAACATGCCAAAAAGCAGCTTTTAATGATAACCCAATTTGTTATTTCACTCTAGAAGCATTCAAAGGCTGTGTCAAATCAATTCAAGGAAGAAAAATTGTTTGAAAATGTTTTTTTTTTTAGCCGGGCGCACATGTGGATCCAACATGCTTTGCACCATTGTGAAATTGTTTTCCTTCAAGATTTAAAATGCAAAGTGAGATCCACTTTTTAAATATGGAGTCTGAATTTCATGCCATCAAGTATGGAGTGATACTAAATAGGAGACAACTTTTTCTCAGAGGTGTATTGATTGCAAACATAATTAGACAATGACCAAGCCTTGAGTTGAAGATGGTGTTACATTTGGGTTACGATGGGATAAAGTCACAACATTATTTAATCTTGCTAAGTATTTTGAATAGCTACATGTACTAAAAGAATAAATCATTTTTTGAATGACTATAGTGTTCTAGTTTCCTAAAAATGTGGGTACATACACACTCACAACCATAACAATAAATGAGTTACCTCAGCAAAGGGGAAGTTTTTGAAATGGTGGATAAGTGTAATCCAATGCCAAAGGATGCAAAGCACTTTGAGTTAGAAACTCCAAAAAATAATGTGGGTGAGGTTCTGCAAACTAATCCGAGTAATGATAACAAGAAAAATGGTGCCAATGGAAAGAGTGGAGCTTCTAAAAGAAAGAAATCTCCAACAAATGCATTTGGCTCAATACACCAATAGACAGTAGTTAGCTTCATAAGCAATTCATTAAAAAACATCCATTGCTTTATAATTGATCAATGGGGTTCTACCAAATAGGAAAATAGATGGAGATGATAAATTTTCAAGAGGTTTACATTATTAGTAGGCCAATTCATACTTGTGAGTTGGTTCTCATATGGAAAATTCACTTGGAAGGTGTAAGGCCTAATTCTACAGTTGTTCTAATCATCCTTCTTGTCCCTGCAAATGGAGGGATTCAAAGAAAAAAAATTCACAAAGAAAAGTTTGTTGAAAGCAGTAGCTCATCTTCAAGGGGTCGATGGAATATTTGTTGGCACATAGTGAAGAATGCCATTCTCACACTAAGGAGAATTTTGTTGCATTTCAATGGAGTGATTATGCTTCACCCTCTCTTTTAAGTTTGCATCCAAAATGGTGGAGATTCACAGCAACATAACTCAAAAATTTTGAGGAGAATGCGCTAGCATAGCCAAGAGGAATTTGATCTCTCACAATACGATGATTAGTGAGTAATGATCCAACGAAGAAGGAAACATGAGAATGGGAATGTTGGAGTAGGGTAATGCATCCACCAAAGCAAAAATTGGAAGCATAGGAAAGGCGCGTGGCCTGCTTGACAAGGGTCTTCCAATAAATATGGTCTCGAGGGGTGCCACCATTGCAGCTCATGCACAAAATATATTTATTGAAAGGTCTTTAGTAAATTTCACAGCAAATGTGATTTGCAAAGGCAGATAGAAGGTTGAACTCCATACATGAAAGAACAGAGAGGATGCCACCATATAAATGAAAGGGGAAATGTTCGTGGTTGAAAGGAACCACTATGCATGAGAGTGAACCCACAAATCATGGCTCTTCTTCCACGTTTTGAGAAGGGTATGATGGACCAGAAAATGAAGGTTTAATTTCACTTTGATTACCGTGGAATAAAGTTACAACACTATTTAATCTTGGTGGAGGGCTAACGAGTTGTGTGAGGAGTGTGGCATAGCAAGAAAGCTGGAGAGCTCAAAATTTGCAGTGAGAGGAGGCACCAACATATGCATAGAGTGGGTTTGTTGAAAGAATCTAACAACTTTAAAGCAAGTGCAATTAGCAGATTTTTTGTGCATTGAGAAGAGGGAGGTCTTAATGAGGCGTCATCGACGCTGGACAAAGGTATGAAGCTTGGTGCAAACAGAAAACACTGAAGGTAGCTATCACATGCCTGGGAGGGCTTGAACCATCATAAGGGCATGAAAATCCATGAAAGCATAAAGGATAAAGGAACTTTATTCAGATTCTTTTTGCAGTAAAGGAGAGAATGAAAGATTTTCATAATAGAGAAACACCATTGAGTAGCTAAAGCGTGAAGGAGAATTAGGGCACAAAGCAAAGTGGAGAAGGATCGAGGACTATCAAGCAAGTTGGAATGCAGCTAAATCCCAACCCTCCCTCACCATCTCGAGGGTCTAATGTGCACACTCGTTATTTCTTGCGAGACAACAAGAATGTGCTGTGAAAGTTATGTGGGCCTGAGAACAATTAAAAGGTGATCATTTAAAATTTAAAGTGTTTTCATTTTATAAAGAATGGGAAATCTATTTAAAGTGTGAGGTGAAAATATAAAGCATGGGCAAGGAGGTAAAAAAGGCTGATATCAAAATTTTAAATATTTGCAATAGTTTGATTATAAGGTGAAATTTTAAGGGGCCCCCAATATTAAAGTGAAGCCTTCAAATATTGACTGTGAGTAAAAATTAAGGATTCGTAGAAAATATTTTCTAAAAGCCTCAAAGTAAAATATTCAAGGCCTTTATTGTGTAAAAGGCAAAGCATTTTTGATGAATGAAAGCATGAGAGTGGGTAAAGTATTTTACCCAGTGGGGTTGAAAGGCCCTTGTTTAAGAGGCAAGCATTTTAAATGCAAAATATGAGTGGGAGTGAATTAAATATTCACTAGGGGCAAGTAAAATGAAAAGTGAAAAGCAGAAGGATTTAAATGGCACGTGAAAATGGGTGAATGTTTTAAATGGAAGATTTAAAAAATTAAGTGCACATGTGATATTTTATTCTCCCAGATAAATTGAATTAAATATTCACTGTTTAAGGGGTCCCTTTATTAAAATTTGAGTTTTCTATTGGCTAAGATGTGAAAGTAAAGCACAACAAAACAAAAGAGCCAAAATATGAAGCTTTCACAAGAAGCTATTTTTCAAATGTTAGGTGAATTTGAGATGGAAATTCTCCACATAGGGAAATTTTATGTTGTTGAACAACTTGAAGCAGAGGCAAAAAAGTGGAGGCAAATTTTGCTACTAAGAGAGGAGAGATGCTTTTTTTTGTTGATCAACAGTGAATGAAGCTTTCATATGGCGTCTACGGATCAATTGTTGAGCTTCTTTTGTTTCCTTTTATTCTCATTCTTCTCTCATTTAAAGGGTTCTGATTTTCTGTATGGGTTGGGTAGATAGAGAAATGTTAATTCTAAGTCAAGAGTTGAGTCTGTAAGCTTTAATTGCTTATTTCATGAGTAAATATTAGCCATTTTGTGCAAATAAATCATGAATTTCATCAAATTGTCTCTAGATTTGTACACATTTGATCATATGAATTCAATAATACAAAGTATGTTTGATTTTTTCATCTTAATTTCACGAGATTGTGTTATGTGTTCATGGTTCTATTTCAAGGAAATAGTTAAATTACTTTGAGTAGATAACAATGATTTTAAGTGTGTAGGGTGGATTTGGTAAGAAGAATTTGAGTGATAACAGGAGTGGATCTATTAGTGTAATGCATTAGCAATTTGTATCCACTGGTTGAAGTTTGTTTGCTGATGAATTCTTCTTATGCATTTGACTCCATGGCCTAGAATTAGGCACTGATTTATCATTCAACTTAATGTATCTCAGAAACATGTTTAAATTCAAAATCATTTTAAATCCTTGTTGTTTGGTTGAGGTTTAGTGTTGAGTTTTTTCTCCCAATTGTTGAGTAAGTGTTGATACACCAAGAATGCAACAAGATTTGAGGTTGTCAATGCTTTCCTTCGTTTATTTTCATTGGGAGTTATTTGCTATAAAAATCAATGTCTTTGCATAATTGCATTAAAGTCTTTAGGCATTGTAGAGGTTGATCCACCTTGGTCCTACAAAGCCAGAAGTGGAAAAGATCTCCATCTTTGACTAAATCTTGTCAGTTGGCCAAATCCCTCTTTGAGTCTGAGTATAAGAAATTGGATAATTCTTTAGGATTCATTGGACTAGTTTATTTGGAACACCAACATACCTTCAACAGCAACCATTCGAACTTGACTAACAACTTGAGCTTGTGACTAAACCATTATGTTGATATCAAGAATGACAACATTGGCTCTTCTTTCCTGAAGACCTAGTAGATGAGCACTCATTTTCAGCCCAAGAGGAAAATTGTGTGAGAGAATGAAGGAAAGAGCATGATATTTCCTTTTGAGTTTTTCTATCTCTTCCCTTGCAAATTTGAAATGATACCTATTTAGAGCTATATTGAGATAGCTTGAGGATTCTTTCAACAAAGAAGGTTTTAAAGCTTCATATGCTTCCCTATATTGCTGCTTGTTGAAAAGATAGTGTCTGGGGAATAATCCGCCCACATACCCTTTGCCTTGAATGAACTCATAGGCTTGGACACCTCTTAGTAGAGCACCATCTTGCAAGTAGATTTCATTGACAACCTTACTTGCAAGTAGTTGAAGGGAATTGAAATTTTGCAAAAGATCCATTGCATTTGAGAGAAAAATTGAAAGGATGTTCGTTGGAAAGATTATGTGTTGGGTATCCATGTGCAGGATTTAATCACCAATCATAGTCTTGATGGAGTTAAGAATTGATAGGATGTTTACCTTGAAACACTGTTGGAGGTGCTCTTTTTCAATGCAACCCAAGAATGGTAATTCCTAGGGATGTACCGCAACTGGAACTCAATAGTTTCAGAGTCAATATGCCATGTTGGTGTTGTATGAAACTATATTGTTCAAATAATATCTTCATACTATTTTCATTTCTCTAAGAAAATATTCACTATTGTGTAGTCATTCCTCATATCACACTTGTTAACATGAATGTATTAAATATTTAATAATGTGATAGCATTTTAAAATATTAAATACATTGTAATAATCATTTGTGTATTACATGTGGATTTATATAGTTCACTTTGGAATACTAAGTATGATCTCTACATAGTTCTTGTAATTTGATGGCATATGTGCCTAGATCAACTCTTCCATGTTTCATTTCATTTTTTCCTTATTTTATTTTTGACTGTATAGCCCAATGGATAGGCATTTATCTCTAGTCCACCTAACCAATGTCAAATCATTCAAAACAATAAATCAATAGTATAAGGGTAGGAGTAGTTCCTATACATTCATAACCTTGTGATATAACCATGGATCTATCTTCTATGAGCCTCAAATGAATTCATTTCATGTAGGTTATGATTAAATATATTTATTATCGATGTAGGGGTTTAGAGATGACTATTTTAACTTGGTTCAAGTATAATATTTGGGGTCAAGTTGACAAGTTGCATCGGTTTTGGCTATGATTTATTCATTATTATTCATTGTATTTGATTTCAATACACCCTTGACAATACCCTACCAAGTCTAAGCTGAGATCAAATTGTAGGAGATATAACCCACTCTCAAATATTTGGACTTCAACCCTCCATAGTTTTGTTACGATTTGATTTCACTTGCATGAAAATAACCCTAACCGTGTGAGTGAGATTTGGTTCTAGGAAGTGGAGTAGTTGTTTTGTGACCCAACAAAATGGCATCACTACTAGGGATATAAAAAGGTAAAAAAATATTTTGAGAGCCTTGGTAACTTGAAGATATTTTTAGCTATGTATTTTTTTTGGGTGAGTTTGATAGCTTGTCAACTCACACAAAAAAAATGGTGTTGTTATTTGGGAAGAAGTTACTTTAGCCATTTCATGTGAAGTGTGAGCCCAATGCATATTTAAAATACCTTGGCAACTTTTTTGCTATTTTTTACCAATTGAGTTTTATTTGGGTGAGTTTGATAGACCATCAACTCTTTCCAACAAAATGGCATTGTTGTTGGGGAAAGTACTGCAAGTTTTATTTTAAAGACCTCTATAAATCTAGACAAGGAAGTTCTCTTGTTTGGTTTATGAAGTTTTAGTCGCTAGAAAATATTTTGTCTCTTCCAAGTGAAGAGTGATGAATCTATTTTGGTCAACCCAAAAATCAAAAAATAAGTTAGTAGACATTGTGATGGAAAGAAGAAGGCAGCCCATGTACCAACAAAGAGAAGTTTTAGCTTTCACCAGTGCATGAATTCATCCATCATTAGAAGCTCAAAGAAATGGTAAGTTATTCAAACCTTCCTATACAATATTAGAAGTTAGTTCAACTAATAGAAATAATTTGTGCATTGATTTTAGAAATCAAAACTTTGTATAATTTTGAAGAATTAAATAGCAGCATAATCAAGAAATAGGATTGATTATGAAGAAACAAATTATATATTTTTTTGTAGAAGGGATAAGGATAAAAATCATAATGCATATCATGATTACCAATATCATCCTTCTCTTCACACATCATATAATTATAATGATGAACTAGGTTAATTGCTAGATCAACTCAGAATGGAGACACATAAAGAAATGACATTTTTTTAGCAAAAAGAGGTTGAATTAAAAAGAATTCATATGCTTCTTGGTAGGAAAAATATGGATACAAATAATAATACAAAAAATAGTAGCGTGAGTTATCTTGATTATGAAACATACGATACTGGCCAATATCCCCTTCCTCCTAAGATTCCATATAGAGAATTAGTTGAATATAAGGAGGTGTTGTATCACCTTAAAAAGAACAACTTCTTGCAAATATTAGGTTGCAGGAGGCTCAACATGTAACCCTCAAGAATCCAAATTCCCTTTCTATGAGTAGAGAGGAATATATTCCTTATGGGGAGGATTGTTCTTAGTACTATGAAGAAGGGGATAATCAGTATGATGCATTAGGGTATAACTCTATGGATGAAGAAGATAAATATAGTGATTATGATGCAAATGATGTGTGCTTTAAAAATGTGTAGGGTGCTAATGAAAATAATTTTGATTTACCTTCTCATAACATATAATATCTCAAGGAATTCATCCATCCCTCCCTACATTCCAATATACCACATGATTATGTGAAAGACCAACCAAATGTAGAAGTGGTGTAGGTAAGAAATGAATATCATTTGAAATATGAACACACATGTGTATTAAATAATGATATTCTTGCTACATTAGAGGTGATTTCCATGGGTAGAAATATAGAAATCACATTAGATAGAAAATAATTTTTATGACAAAAAAAATTGTGCAAAAGTTTACAAATACAAATAATGATCCAATGCAATAGTGAATAGTGAAGAGGAAAGAGACCTGCCAACAACTCGTGAATATGAAGTTCCTAGAGGAATGTATTTGAATAATGAAAAATAGTTAATTCTAGCCTAGCCACTAGAAACATGCATTGTATGGACAAAGAGGAAGATATGTGTTCTATTGAATATCCAAGTGAATCAATTTGTGAAATTGATATGTGGGTTGTATACATGTTTAGGATATCAAGGATGAACAAGAAACTAGTTTCTTGTTAGATACTTTTTTCTCCTCTGTCCCTACCATTGATAATGAAGAAACTAATATTTGTTTGCATGAGAGTGACATAAACATAGTTGTAACTAGTGATGATACTTTTAGAATAAATTCTAGTATAGTAAATTATTTTAAGTTTGAAAACCTTACCCTTGAAGAGTTTGAAAATGGTGATCATGTGGATGCATATGAGAACCTATTTATTTGGTGTAAGGGTTTTTTTCTTCCTCATATAGAATTTGATTCAATAAATTCATCATATGTTGTTGTTCTAGTGATTGAGGAAGAAGAAATAAAAACAACAAGATAATTTGAAGAATTTAGTTCTTCACATGAAGTGTCTTAAAATACCAAATTTTGCATTAATGAAGTTTGAATCAACACAAGTGAATGTGAGGTATGTTGGCTTCCTATTATCCTCGAGGTGAGTGTAATTGAATATAAATATTTCTCTTGCGATGAAATGTAGCTTCCTATGATTTTGATAATAGTGTGCTTGAGTTGGGTTATTTCACTTGGGCCCAACATACATCTTGCAATGATGTTGAGCAAAATCAAAGTTTCTAGGTTAATGATCTATTGGCTACTCAAGCTTCCTATATGCCATTTTTTGAAAATTTTCAATTTTAATTATCAGAGGATGAGCTTCCTTGGATATTTCAACTTAGTGAAGAGCTATGTTTTTCTTTGAAATGTGATTTAGAGGAAATTTTTTGCTTTAATTCACCCAAGGAGATCAAAAAGAATGAAAATGACAAAGTTTCTATTGATGTTAATCTAAATTTATAAATTTTTCCCTAACTACTAAGGAAATAAATGATGAAATGAATGATAGTGTAGTTGCATATTTTTATGGTTTCCATGCTATGGAAAGGTTAATTGTAGATATTACATTCACTCTTTTGATAGAAATCACAAGTTATACATATAAGAAAGAGGAAAATTTTGCTAAAGCTAAATGATAATGATATTTTTGAGTTGAAGAAAAAATTTCCTTCAATAGGATGGTATTTGATAAAGGTAAGTGACTTTATCCATCCTCTGTTGGGCTAGGCTGCATTGTGTTAAAAAAATTTGTCATGGTCATTTTTTATGCCCATGTGTTGTCATGATTATTTGTTGTGAGTTTCATCATGTACATAATTTTTTTTCGTCATATGTCAGTCCCATTATTTTGTTCCACATTTTTGTCTACTTGAAGATTCTAGATTCTCAATGTGCTTGCAATAGACACATGTCCCTAACTAGAGATATTATTGTGATTAAATTTCCTATTTTCATTTTTTTTTGAGTTTCTTCCTTTTTTACCTATGAAGTATGATCCCTCATCAACAATTGATATGTGTAGTTTCCATAAGAGTCATGATTTGTAGTGTGCTCATGGTTGAGTGATCCCTTCCCATGTCTTTGGCATGTTCCCCAAAATTAGAATAAAATTGGTTAAGAGTAGTAGAAGCTTTGATAAGCACTAGGAACCAATGGATCCTAGTTCCTATTGAACCTTTGACAACTTATTTCCCCCTTGAAAAGGAATGGATAAGGTGGTCAAAGGTTTCGTAGGAACCAAGAACCCCCAACAAAGGAGTATGAGATGGAATTTGTGTAGGGAGAAAGGAAAGAATAAAATAAGAGAAGAGGCATCAAAATTTTCATTGGTTCCTAGAACAACCCAAATTGCTAACAACTCTTGATGAAGGTGAAATAAAAAAAAAAGGGAGGAAATAAAAATGGTTAAGTTCAAATCTGAATAGCTTTCCAGTTTCATGTATCTCCTCCTATCACTCCACCTAATTCTTGTAATGAATCCATTTATCCCATCTAATAGAAATATGTGTTATTGTCCTCCTTCCATATGCAAAAGCCATTTTGGCTAGGATTAATTTTGAACCATGCATTTTCAATATGTGAATAGTGTAGCAATTAGGGTTATCCCTTGTTGTTATAACATGATTTTGATCATTTTTCAAAGAGGTTGGTTCTACTAGTTGTGAATGAATGCTATGTAGATGTTGATATTTTTCTATGGTTTCAACCATGCTATTTGTAGTTGTAGAAAGGAAATGTATTCATGAAGCATGTGAAGGATAGAGTCTATATATTCGTATTTTACAAAGAATGTATGCATATTGTTTGTATTTCTCTAGAAAAATCTTCATTGTTGTGCATTTTTATCTCATCACACTTGATGACATGAATGCAATGAACATTTGATAAAGTGGTAACATATTACTAAAATTTTAATTATCATTTTTTTATTGCATATATGGATTTATGCAATTCAATTTGGATTACTAAGTGTGCTCTTTGTGTAATTCTCATAATTTTATGGCATGTGTGCCCAACTCAACTCTTTCATTTTGAAAACAAGGTGAAACTAAGCTGAAATATTAACTTATGTACGTGTATTTAAATATAAAAATAAAATTACCATAATATAAAAACCGGCAAACAAATATGGTACAAAATTTATGCAGACAAACCCTTTCAAGAAAAAACTCCACACGAAAAAGGAAGGCACGTATATTATTTATCTTCAAAAGAGAGATACACCACAATACACTTCCTTTTTGATCTCATACAACCCAAATTCTTCCATACACCTGCAAATAACACAAGATGATACTACCATCTCAAGGCTCATATTTATAGGACTTGTAGAGAGGCAAAACCACAATGGTAAACCAAAACAAGAGGTGCAAAAAACTTGCAAAAACTCACATCCCTTACTTGGAAGAAAAATATTCATGATAATAAATTAATTAATATGAATTTAATGCTTCAATATGAGCACCTAACCCATAGCACCTTCAAAATCTACAATTTAGGATGCTTTGATGACTGTTTAGCTTCTAGGTGGCACACCAATAGACACATGTTTACATCCAACTTGGGTGCCCCACTCAAGAATCTTCATATTCCCAATGTAGATTCCTAGGAGGGATAATTTTTTCATCTACTAACATTTAACCTCCACCAACATTAAATTTCCTCCTGAAAATGCAATTACAGTATTGCCAAAATAAAATACATCTCTGACATGTCCCTTAGGACACTTTCCAAGAAACATGGAGACATACATATGACATAGGTTTGAAAGGTTAATATCACCTAACCTAACATTTAATTTATCATTTCATTATTTTCCTTCATGCCTTTGTGATTTTGTAGCCTAATGGATAGTCACCAATCTATAGTCGACTTGACCAATCTCAAATCATTCAAAATAATAAGTAACTAGTATAGGAGTAGGAGTAGTTTTTGTGCATTAATAACCTCATGGTGTAACCAAGGATCTTTCTTTAGTGAGCCTCAAATTAATTCATTTCATGTGGTTTATGATTTGATATTTTAGAAGACTATATAAATGTTTAGAGATAGCTAGTTTCACTTGGTGTAGTGATAGTCTTTGCAAACAAGTTGATAGGTTGGGTTTGGCTACCATTTATTCATTATTGTTCAATTTATGTGATTTTAATACCTACTAAGGTATACCATTGGGAATACTTGATTGAATCTAAGTTGAGCTCAAATTGTAGGAGATATAACCCACTTTTGTAGATTTGGCATTCAACCTTCCAAGGTTTGTTGATGAGATAATTTCACTTGCATGATGAAAAACCTAGCCTTATGAATGAGATTTGGTTTTAGGAAATGGATCAATAGTTTTGGGACCCAAAAATATTTGAAAAGATAAATAACCCTAGTATATAGCATCTTCTCCACTTATTTGTAGATCAAGGTCTCTAGCAAAGCATTCACTAGATGTTGTTTCTATCTAAAGGGATTTTCCCCAGGATTTAGAGGAATAGTGTGAATAATAACTAAGGTTTTGTATGTATTTAGCTTCTTGTAACCATATGAAATCACCTATCTTTAGTATCTCAATTATCTTTGTTGACATTTTTTTTTAAAGTCATTTAAAGGGAGAAGAGGTTCATAAAATCCTATGTTTTTTTAAGGAATAAGGAAAAAAGATTCATGAAAATCTAGGTGCCATAAAGTAAAATGAAGGAAATTAAATGTTAAATTTTATTAGTTCTAGTGCTAAGACACTAGCATGGAAAGTTAGGGTTTAATGCCATATTTTTTTAAGGTATTGAAGGAGCTCATATGGTGGCATTGAAGGTTTCCAAAGAACATGAATACATAGACAAATGTAATGGCACATTTCAGGTTGAGAAAAGAGGCATGGAGATTGAGAATTTTAAGGGGTTTATTAGCTTCACCATGTAGCAAATCCCAAGAAAATTTAATGGCACGTTTCAAGGATTTATGGAGGCCTGTGAGAGTTTCTAGGATTTTTTTAATACCTTATCTATATTGTAAAACTATATGCTTTCCATCATACTTTCCAAGGTATATTTTATATGACTCAAAGATTTATATTCTATAGATTTTTGGGTATATGAGGTCTAATTTTTAGGTGATATGTATGAGAGCGTTGTTATGTTACCAAGATTTTAAAATTATCAAATGATTCATTATCATAAGGATAAAACCCTTAATCCTTATCTTAGTTAAGAGTATCAATAGCCATGAAAATGATTTTCTAGAAAGGATTTCAAGACATTCATAAAATGGGCTTCAATCAAGGTTCTTCAATGATCCTACGATACAAATTATTTATTCAAACAATGAGTTTATGCCTATGGAAAGCACTCAAGGAAGTGCAACATTAATCACTCCAATAAGAGGAATGCTTCCCCTAATAGTTTGTATAGGATTGGTTCCTAGTTTGGTTCAATTGAAATCCTACAACCCATTAATCCTAGTAATGTTCAAGGAATAAGCATGCATGCACATCCTGTTGGTCTATGGGGTTTTTCTTGAGTAGCACACAACTAAGAGCATATATCATGTAGAAGATTGTCATCACAGTTAAGAAAAAATGTTAAGTGAGTATGCAATGGTTTTTTTATCCTCACACTGCCATGATCACTCATAGACACAGGCTTAAACATTTACTAATACTATCCTAGCAAGTAACCTAAACCATCCATATGCTAAAAGTCATAACAATGAACTAGTGTATGGAAGTTCATGAATAATGTTTATAGACTGTAGTGCTCAAAGGTATAGATGTCACATCCATAAAAATGATAGACCAATGAAGGATTTATGAGTTTTTTATGAAGGAGATTACCATTACCTTGATAGGTTAAAATCCTATTTTCAAAGTTTTTCCTCTTAATGATCCTAAAACTTGTGAGGAAAATTTAGTCATTTCCAAACACATGGTGGATGGACAGTGACATTCCATGAGAAAGAAAACCCCATGAAGTATTTAATGGAAAGAAAATAAACAAGGACAAGGTTACGATAGGACTATCAATAATGAATTATGAGCATGAAAAAGGATGGTCCATATAAGAGTAAGGTTTTGAGTGAAAGTCATACCAAACAATCACAATAGTAGTTTTGAAAGGATAGTAGTATGAAAGTCATGAAAAAGGATAATGACACAAGGAAATAAAGATAGAAAACAAGACTAATGGAAATTCCTTATAACAACTAGAGAATATAACTATATAACATTCAAGGGGAGTCATACACCTATGAATGGTAATGTTGCACGATAGAGAATAAAGTGATAGTGTATGGGTAGTGGCAAGGATCTCATCATAATGATAGTTGGTCATGACTGTTCTTTAATGGTTACTCTAACCTTTCATTATCATTGTATGTATAGAAAAGGGGGAGTATGAAGACCCCTGTGACAATCCTCTTAAGGGTTTCTCTTTAGAGTCTTCACATTTCACAAATTTATAGTGATTTGTAAGTGAAATGACTTTCAATGAACAAGGGCCAATCTATCCATTATAGGGGATATCCACCACAAACAAATGAGCATGCAAGTGAAATGACTTTCAATGAACAAGGGCCAGTCTATCCATTATAGGGGATATCCACCACAAACAAATGAGCATGCAAGTGAAATACCTAACTGATAGTCAAAGATTGGTACACAATTTAGTTAGTTAGTGGCATGAATACATTACATCCATAATCTTGATGGAGAAGGGATTTTGCATGAGAGGAAAAAATAAAAGGATCATAGAAGTCTTGAAAATAAGTTTAGTAATGTTAAGGCACAATCTTACATGTTCTTAGGAAAATATCATGCATTCAGATAAGCACATAGTAGGGTGGCAAGTTTGAAGTGATAAAAGACAATGGAATTTTATGGTAGAAGAGACAGTTTGCATATGATATGCAACATTTGAAAGTGGTATTCCATTAGAAACTTAACTTCATGAGAAGATGCTCAAAGTGTGGATAGGATGGTAGGTTATTATATTCTTAAATTTTTAAGGAGCATAGTCATCTCATGACAAGAGTTAGGGTAGAATTTAGAAGACTTTTTAAAGCATGAGACAACATCTTATCATCTATGATTTAAAAAATAGACATAGGTCTATATAATGGGTAATCACTATGAATGAATGAATGATATTGTCAATATTATATCCTTATATTCCATTTTCTACCTTGCATATGTTAGTCTTCACATCATGCAAGGGCAGTGCATGTGCTACCATTAAAGAGTCATGGGAGATAATTATATGGTCTTATTCCATTATGGTTCTTTCCAAACCCTAGACACTAGTGATGTCCTTGCATTGCTTCAAGACCCATCAAGCTCCACCAATTTTGAATCCTTGATATCTAGAATTGCCACATTTAATTGAAGCTATTAAGATAGTTGAATATTCTCTTTACCTTTTTTCAATTCAAGTGATTTGGGAAGCCCAAATTCACATTGGAATATGTACCTATGGTGGGAAAAGTGTAAAGTTTAAGATATGCTCAAGAGGCTACTGTCCTTAATGATGATACCAGATTGAATGAAAAGAAAAAGTCTGCATTTGAAAAGAAGGTGATTTGATAGTCATAGAGGTTGTGAGAAGATACAATTAGTTTTGTAAATTGATAATGATACAAGGAATAAGAAGACAATGACCTAAAAATAAGACAATTGGAAGAGAAGTCAATAGTAGATTCTACTCTCCATGATATGGAAATCCCTATTGATGAATTTGATGGTAAGAGAGTGGTCATGTAACATGAATAAGAATAGGAATGAAAAAAGTGATAATGGAAAATAAATGAGAAGATTAAAGAGGAAAATCATCACATAAAAGGTATCTAAAATTCTTTGAGTATTAAAGATAAACACATCTCACAATTCCCAAAGACAATGGACAAGCTAGGTGATATTCATAGAGAAGAGATATTTGTGAAAATGTAAGGTGCCTTAAATGGGCTAGGTGATAGCATAAGAAAGGTATGTGCATTCCTATACTTCAATGGACAGGAGTTGGAATAATATTTTATGAAGTTTGAACAAAGGAATGTCATAATAGAGCTTACGGGAAGTTAGATGAGAGGTATGTTAGATGGAAAGAAGAGATAGTCTTATGAACTTGTTACGGGTCAACATTTAGCACAAAGAAAAAATCCACTTAGATTAGTAATGGACATGTTTCCAATATGGTGGAGGCCATTAGTATGATAGAGACAACCCACAAGAATTGAGGGAGACTATGTATACAAATGCACAATGGTGTGATAGTCCTAGTATAGAGGATGGAAAATACAATCCAAAAAGATAGTCAAAGGTCAACAAACTCAGACATTGCAGGTCAAGGAAATAAAAGAGCACAATCATAATAATAATTAAATGCATACTCCATGAAAATCCATACTCAAAGACCATATCGAAACCTAATCATATGTCCTTCCAAGAGTTTTGACCATTTCAAAACTTTCTCACATGCCCTATCATCATGGAAAAGGGTAGTTTAGGCATTCATCAAGGAGGTTGGACAGTTTGATAGTCTTTATGAGTAAACAAGGATATCATGCAAGCATATAAGAGAGAATTTTGTAGTTGTTAAGGAAAAAATGATGATAAGTACAATAGGTGGAGTGTCTCAAGAGAAGTTTGAGAGAATCTAGGGGAAGTTCAAAATCCTTCTAAATATTTAGGAGCCTCATCACTAGTTGGAGTATACTTCAAGGAGTTGGAAGAGACCAAGTCAAAACAAAAAATTCTTAGGTGTGCAAAGTAGGTTACCCTATTTTCAAGCATTGTAACTTAGTCAAAATTAGTCCCTATATGCTCTCCTATGCTTGGGATGAGATATAGGACCCATAGGCTAGCTCTTCTAGTTAGTTTTTTCTTATTTTTTAGCTCTAAAAGAAAAAATACAACATTGTAACTCATAGTTTTTATTAGCCACAATATTGAAAAAAATAATTTGCAACACATCTTCAAGTTAGGGATACATATTTCAGACTTGTTGTAAGAACACCTTTCTATCAATAAAATCTAGTAATTTTTCCTTCTCAATAGTTGTTTCATTATATGAAAATAAATGATTGATATATATTTATATGTTTTATGTTTAAATTCTCCAATTTATTGTCTCATTCTAGCACCTTTAGGAAAAAAATGTATGTCTCATGCAAGTCATAAGTTATGTTACTAAATTTAAAACTCTTTATTTGTGAAAAATATCTGGTTTTCCTTCTAAAGATTACAAAACATTTCAAATTTCTTATAAAATACTTATGCATGAGCATGTTCAACATTTGAGTTGTGTAAACACTAGCTAAATAATAGAGAAATTGTGTGTCAAAACAATAGTGCAAGTCATTTAAGTTTGGTGCATCACCTTCTTAGTCACTCCAAGTTCATCTTTATATTTTCCTTCACTCTTATCTTAGAAACAATAGTAGATAGCTTAGTTTAGGTGATATAACCAAAGGGAACCAACCCTTTCTGGATGTTCTTTTCCACCAAAGGCGACCCACAAATTTGGAAAAGTTCCCATGTTTCACAAGGTAGCTAAGTTCTACACTTAGCAAGGGTGTATATTTTAGTGATAATAACATTATAATTTCATCTTTCTTTAGGAGTGCACACCTTTCCTATGAAAACTTCTCTTCTATCATTTTCATCCCCTAGTTTATGGGGTTCATATTTTCCTCCCTTTGAATTAGGAGAAAATATTCTTTGTTATAATCATTATCAAAGATATTGTTCTCTTGGAAATATGTTAGCCTTTAAATTAATGATCCAATATTTAATCAATTCGAAAGGATCTTTATCATTTTCATCTATGATTTGAGTTTCAAAAATCCTAATGCCAATAATAAGTCCCAAAATATGCTTATAGTTGTTAAATACCTATAGATGTAAGATATTATCTAGGACAACAGGAATTGGTACCAACTTAGCTAGAAATTTCTTTAATCAGGAGAAAATATGAGATTTTAAAGTTATAGTAGAAACTACCAATGAATATACAATTTGGTTTTCTTCTAGGAAGTGAAAAAATATTAAAAGTATCAAAGTACTCTACCAAATACTAGACCCTATTCCTATAAAATATCATCCTCTTATCTTGATAAACATACTGAAATTGAACTTATCTTATTGTAAGCTTAGAATATCCTTTGACCAATAAATACATAACCTTTTTTTGATGTGTCAGGAGTAGACCTCTAATCACTGCCTCATACTCATACATGTTAGCAATTCTGGGTGGTATTTTAATTTGGATTGTAAGTGGATATGTGATTCATTCTTCTTTAGGAGAAAAATTATGTGCAGATATAGACACTAGTGACAAAAAAAAAAGAACTTTCTAGAAATGATGATAGACTTAATTCACACAATCGATACATTTTACAATTGTGAATAGAAAATATAGATTGGAAACTTGTTCTATCCAAACATGTAGTATTTATTAAATATTCTAAGGCTTGAGTTGTTTTCTTACTTTTTCATGCCCAAGGACTTCAATATTTTATGTTCATGGGGCCCTTTTGAAGCTAAGATTCTCATTTGGTTAGATTTTTTTACATGATCAAAGCAAATTTTTCCTCTCTTATAGACTTGAAAGATCTAGTAAACTTGTATTAAGTTGTTTTCTTTTGTCTAGCATTGTGAACCTTTCTAGTTTTAGGAGACTATTAGAAAAACCCAAAAATATCTACTAAGATCTTGAAGCCATGAATCCATAGACCCTGGTACACTTAGAATCATTAAACCAATCAAATTATGTATAATTTTGTGTGTCTAGGGAGCTTGTAGATTGGTCTAGTCTAAAGGACCCATGAAACTTTATAAATATTTCCATGTGTTTACTCATGACTCTCTCAAACCTCATTCCATTTAACTACCTTTCCATATGTCAAAACTTGATTCACCCAAGAAACACCTTAAAATCATGGGCTTAAGAGTACAAATACAACAAATCTTAGACCTTTATTGCATAGGGTTTTAAAGTTCTATAGAGAATACAAGCACAAATCAAATGAAAATTTAGACATGAGTCCCCCTTTAGAGTATAATTATTCAAACTCTTAGGCACACCAAATGCAGAAACTATAGACTTCAATATGATATTATAGACTTTAAATGTTTGCTCAACCCAATTATATAGGGCAACCTGAGTCCACATAAAGCCAAATTTTGAAAATTCAAATATTTCACTCAATGAAACACAATTAGATTTCAAAATTTTAAGTATGTGGAATCATTTTAGAGTTGATAACTTACCTTCAAGTTAGAATGAATTTCTATGTGTTGAAGTTCAATGTTTTATATGTTCTTGGTAGACTAGGGAGATCTAATCAAGCTACATTTAGTTTTTTTCTTGTGTTTGGTATTCTCAAGCTTGGATGTCTAAGGGGATAGAAGGATGGACTTGGAAACATCTTAGACTTCAAAGAGTCACATATGAGATTGTATAGTCATGAATTTGTAGGTGATAGAAGTCTCAAAATCATTTAATAAACCAAAATGTATCTAATTCCTCATTTTTGAGGACTTAACAAACAAGTTGAAGAATTATTAAAACCTAAGCTTCTTTGAACATACACATTGAATGTGGTGTAGGAGCACCTTTGTCAATTTTGGTTTGATTGTGCATTTTGGTGTCTAGGTTTAGTGTGTATCATTTCATGGTGAGAATAAGGTATAATAGACTAATTTTGATGTAATTAAATGTTATATAGGATCTTAGTGGTGTCATGTTAAAGGTTGTCACTAATTTTACAAAATTGTGAAAAGATGCATTAACTAATATTATCATTTTGTAGGGTCACTCCATTCAAAATTTAGTTGGGTACCATTGGTTTTTGATTGTTGCCATGGATTTTGAGACTCTCTTAGGGCTCTCAATGGTCACCCCATTCAAAATTTAGTTGGGTACCATTGGTTTTTTATGTGAACATGTTTAAAAGGCCTCTTTCATCTTTGAGGAAAGGTTGTTGGTGAAAATTCTAGTGAATAAGAAGTTGTTACTCTGTTTTAGTGTCAAATTTCTGTGTTTTGTTACATTTTTTGATTCTATACAGCCCTGTACAACAAGTTAATGGTGTAAAAGAAATGTGAATTGTTAGGCCTCTATGTTAGATTTCATTTGAATCAAGTTAGAGTGTTTTTAATTTAGTTTTGAGGAAGAACTAATCAATTTTCTACAAATTGCTTTGTTTGCTAGGGTTTCTAAGGTTTGGTGAAGAAAACATGACAAAATAGGCCATTCCACTATAGGAAAATTCTGTAGATTGGTGGAATGGACCTTTTAGATGTGTTGTTTCATATTTTCATAGTTGTAGAGTAGGGTGATAGGGTAAGGAGTGATTATGCATGTGCCCTAGTCTAGAAATTCCATGTGCTAGGCTTAGTTTGATAGAAATTGCTTAGAATCAGTAGGTTTTTGAAGAATTTTGATGAAATAAATTATGGAATCAGGTCCTATGTGAATGTTAGAACATTATGGTGAAATTTTTGAGGGTTTTTAAGGTGTATTTCAAGTACTTCCTTTGAAAAAGAGGCCTAATTTGGCCTAGTTCTAGCTTTGCAGGGAAGATTGGCATAAAATGTTCCAAAATAACTCATGGGTTCAATCTGATATATTGAAGGGTAGGAAAATGTGTGTTTGAATGTGTATGGGTTAAGTTCCTTAGTGACCTTCTCAAAGAGATATAAGAAGAAAAGTGGGTTTGCTAACCTACAAGCAAGTAGGCTAGATATTGAAGGAACTGGCCCTAGAAGGATTTGATGATTTATAAAACCTATTGAATCTAATTTGTTTGAGCCTATATCACCTTAATCTACATTAGGTGGTATCGGAGCTTAGGATGAGATCATTTTCAAGAATTTTGGAATTTGGAAGAAGAGAAGTTCTAAGGCAAAGCATTGGAGATGCCTCCAAAAGGTAATTCAGTTGTTGTTGCTAGGGAGTTGAGAGCACTAAGAGAGTCTCAAAATCCATGGCAGCCAAGATGGAAGCACTGGAGAAAAGAGACAAGAGAGATAAAGGTCTTGCAGAGGAGAGTGACTCTGAAGATGGGGAAGAGGGTGAAGAGGAGAACACCCCAGGAGGATCCCAAGGATAGATGGATCCAAAAGAGAGGAAGTTTCTACAAGTGCTAAAGGTTGTGAAGGGAGAGACACAAGATGTGAAGATGGAGCTACCTATGTATGGTGGAAAAATATATGTTTAAGAAGTGATTGAATGGATATATTCCTTAGAGAATTATTTTGAGTTCAAGGAGATGGTTGAAGACAAGGAGGTCAAGTTTTCCAAAACAAAATTGAAGGGACCAACATTGACATGGTGGAATTACACCCAAGAAGAGAGAACAAGTAAAGGTAAGCCCAATATCAATTCATGGGACAAGATGGTGCAAAAGATAAAGGGTCAACTCTTGCATGCAGACTATGAGATTCAAGTCTTTAGGAGATTTCATAATTTAAAGCAAAAAGAAATGGATGTGGCAGCATATATTGAGGAGTTTCATAAGCTAACCATAAGGTCTATACATATTGAGAATGAAAAGGAGAAGGTATATAGATATTTAAATGGCTTGAGATCCTCCATTCAAGATGGGATAAGCCTAACCACTCCTAGGATAGTAGAGGGCTGATTTAAAATGGCCACTAAGGCTGAAGATAAGATTAAGAGGAGGCAAGAAAAATAATCAAGGGGCAGAGGAAAGAGTTTTAGGGGAAGAGGAACCTCTAGTGGAAGAGGATCACAAAGAGGCTAAGGTGAACAAGGTGCAAACCAAGAATCAAGTGGAGAATCTAGGGGGAGTTTCAGAGGAAGAAGACCAAATGGAAGGGGTAGATTCAATGGTCAAGGAAGGGGGTCTAATACCTTCTTTGGAAGGTGTTATAACTGCAACCAATTCGAACATCCTACTTGGAAATGCTCAGATAAACCAAGTGATAGTTCTCATAGTGGAGAGAGGAGGAATCAATTAGTTCAAGAGGAGGAGGAAGAAAGTGTGAATTCACCTTCCCTTCATGCTGACCCAAAGGTTGGAGAGTCCCTAATGTTCAAGAGAACACTAATCAAGGTGTCAACCACCAAGGAACCCCCTCAAAGAAAAGCTTTGTTCTAGATAACATGTAAATCTCAGGGAAAGGTATGCAAAATCATAATTTATTTTGGTTCAATAGATAATATAGTATCATTAGAGATGGTAGAAAAATGTAAAATGAAGAGAATTCCTCATCCTACCCCTTATAAGATTTCATGGCTCAATAAGGAGCAACAAGTGCTTGTGAATGAGAAGGTTTGGGTGGAGTTTAGCATAGGTCCTTACAAAGATAAAATTCATTGTGATATTGGTCCAATGGATGTGTGCCACCTACTCCTTGGAAGGCCTTGGAAATTTGACCCGAAGGCCAAGCATGATGGGCATAAGAATGAGTATGTGATTGAGAAGGATGGATTGTCATACACTCTTTCACCTCTACAAGAAGATGAAGGTGTTGTTCATCAGGGACCTAGTGTGATTGTTGTCAAAGAGAAGGTGTTTTTGAAGGATATAGAGGAGGAAGACATTGGGTATGCTATTGTTGGTAAGCCTATTTCTAATGTTGCAGTAGACAAAGAAGAGGTACCAGAGGAGGTGCATGCCTTGTTGGATAAGTATAAGAACATAGGAACAAAGGAGTTACCAAATGCTTTGCCTCCCCCTTAGAGACATGAGTCATCACATTGATCTCATACTGAGTGCAAGTCTTGCAAACAAGGCAACATACAAGATTATCCCTCAACAAAATGAGGAGATAAAAAAAAAGTACAAGATCAATTGGAAAAGGGCCTAATAAGGGAGAGATTAAGCCCTTGTGTTGTTCCTATAGTATTGGAACCTAAGAAGGATGGTGATTGGAGGCTTTGTACAAACTCAAGAGCAATGAATAAGATCACTATTAGATATAGATTTCCTATACCCTAGATGGAGGACTTGATGGATAGTTTGGCTGGTGCAAGGTATTTCTCTAGGATTGATTTGAAAAGTGGATATCATCAGATCATAATAAGGGAAGGATATGAGTGGAATGCTGCCTTTAAGACTAATGAAGGCTTATTTGAATGGCTAGTGATGCCATTTGGACTATCAAATGCCCCAAGTACATTCATGAGGCTAATGAATGAGGTCTTGAAGCATTTCATTGGAAAATTTGTAGTGGTATGCTTGGATGCCATCCTTGTATATAGTAAGACAAAATACGATCACTTGGAACACCTTGATAAGGTCTTGAATAAACTCAATGAGGAGAATTTAATGATCAATCTCAAGAAGTGTGAGTTTATGAAGAGAGAACTTGTCTACCTTGGATTTGTGATATCAAAAGAATCATTGCGAATGGATCCCACAAAGGTTGAAGCTATACTCAATTGGCCAACACCTACATTAGTTGGAGAAGTAAGGAGATTCCATGGGTTAGCTAGTTTTTATAGAAAGTTCATCAAGAATTTTAGTCACATATGTGCACCAATGATTGACACCATCAAGGGTCAGAAGAAGAGAAATTTTTTTTGGACTGCAGAGGCAGATAAAAGCTTTGAATACCTAAAGTCAAGAGTGGAAAAAATTCCTATCCTCACATTCCTTGATTTTGGCAAAGTATTCACTATGGAATGTGATGCAAGTGGGTCTGCTATAGG
Organism: Sequoia sempervirens; assembly: GCA_007258455.2. NCBI lineage: Eukaryota > Viridiplantae > Streptophyta > Pinopsida > Cupressales > Cupressaceae > Sequoia > Sequoia sempervirens. The sequence continues at coordinate 125,622,534 of VDFB02026320.1, forward strand.
GGCAGTTTTGAGCCAAGATGGGAAACCAGTTTTCTTTTTCAGTGAGAAACTAAATGATGTCAAAAAGTACTCCACATATGATCCTGAACTCTATGCTATGGTTTAGTCTCTCAAGAAATGAGGACATTATCTCTTACCAAAGGAGTTTTTTTGTTTACAGTTAACCATGCATTAAGTTACTTGAATACCCAAGACAAGTTGAATCATAGGCACATGAAGTGGATGGAGTGCTTGCAAGCCTATAAATTTTCAATCAAGCATAAGAGAGGACAAGAAAACAAGGTTGTTGATGCTTTGAGTAGAAGATCTATTATGGTGCAAGAGATACAACTCCAAATCATGGGGATAGATTCATTAAAAGGTATGTATGAGCATGATGATGACTTTAACGATGCATATGTTGTTTGCAGTTAGTTTCAAGATAGTTTTCATAGTGAGTATGCAGATTTTGTGTTGAAAAATGGTCTTTTATTCAAGGGGGCTCAATTGTGTGTGCCTAAGTGTTCTGTGAGGGAAAATTTGATAAGGGAGAAGCATTGTGGTAGTTTGAGTGGAAATTTTGGGTTTACCAAAACTTTGGAGTAGGTTAAGAGGTTTTATCATTGGCCAAGGATGCATATGGATGTCAAGAGGTTTGTAGAAGATTTTGGGATATGTCAAAGAGCCAAAGGATCAAGCTCTAATGTAGGTTTATACCAACCTTTACCTATTCCTAACCATCCATGGGAGTCAATAAGCATGGAATTTGTTTTGGGTATGCCTAAGACACAAAGAGGGTATGACAATGTTTATGTTGTTGTAGATAGATTCAACAAGATGGCCCATTTTATTGCATGTAGAAGCACTAATGATGCCTCTCACATTGCTAGCTTATTTTTCAAAGAGATTGTGAGGATTCATGGACTGCCTTTGAGTATAATGTCTGATAGAGACTCCAAATTCATAGGTCACTTTTGAAGGACCTTGTGGAAAAACTTGGGTACCAATCTGCAATTTAGTTCATTCTACCATCCACAAATGGATGGCCAAATTGAGGTTGTAAATAGATCTCTTGGAAAAATTTTAAGGTGTTTAACTAAGGATCATGGACAAGCATGGGACCTTGTACTTCCTCAAGTAGAATATGCATACAGTGACTCTATTAACAGAAGTATTGGAAGGAGTTCTTTTGAGGTTGTTTATGGGATGAATCCAAGAGGCATATATGAACTTAGAGATCTAAGAGACATGGAGAAAAGGAGTGCAGTAGGAGAAGAATTTTCCATAGCTATGAAAGACATTTATGAATAGGTTAAGGATAATTTGAAGAAGAGTGTGGAGAAGTATAAGGAGAAATCAGATTTGAGAAGAAAGGATATTCAGTTCAAAGTTGGTGATTTGGTGCTTGCACATCTTAGGAAAGAGAGGCTTCCTAAAGGAAAATACACCAAGCTGATGATCAAAAGGATTGGCCCTTGTAGGATAGTGCACAAATTTGGACAAAATTCCTATGAGATAAAACTCCCTCCTGAAGTTGCTATCTCACCTATTTTCAATATTGATTTATATCCGTTTAAAGGTACTATGGATGCAGGTGATGTTGCAGGTACTGTAGGAGCTGAAGATGATGAATGGGTTAAGGACCTACCTCCTAGCCAACCAATGAAGCTTGAAAACATAATGGATATAAGGGAGATCAAGAGAACTAGGAAGAAGGCGCATAATGAGTATTTGATCAAATGGAAAGATCTACCAATTGAATATGTTCAATGGATGATAGAAGATGATATTAAACAGCATGGATCTTTAGTTCATGAGCTCATTTCATCAGGAGGATGAAATCTTTCCACCCCAGTTGAATGGTGCAGGAGCACCTTTGGTAATTTTGGTTTGATTATACATTTTGGTTTCTAGGTTTAGTGTGTGTAATTTCATGGTGAGAATAAGGTATAAGAGACCAATTTTGATGTAATTAAATGTCATATAGGGTCTTAGTGGTGTCATGTTAATTGTTGTCACTAATGTTACAAAATTGTGAAAAGATGTATTAACTAATATTATCATTTTGTAGGGTAATGGAAGTTCAACGGTCACCCCATTAAAAATTCAATTGGGGACCATTGGTTTTTAATGTGAACATGTTTTAAATGCCTCTTTCATCTTTGAGGCAAGGTTGGTGACAATTTTGGTGAATAAGAAGCTATTACTCTGTTTTGGTGTCAAATTTCTATGTTTTGTTGCATTTTTTGATTCTGTACGGCCTTGCACAACAATTTAATGGTGTAAAAACAATTTGAAGTGTTAGGCCTCTATTTTATATTTCATTTGAATCAAGTTAGAGTGTTTTTTATTCAATTTTGAGGAATAACTAATAAATTCCCTATAGGTTGCTTTGTTTGCTAGAGTTTCTAGGGTTTGGTGAAGAAAACATGACAAAATAGGCCATTCCACTGTAGGAATTTTTTTTAGATTGGTGGAATGGACCTTCTAGATGATTTTTTTCATATTTTCATAGTTGTAGAGCAGGGTTATAGGGTTAGGAGTGATTATGCATGTGCCCTAGTCTAGCAATTCCATGTGCTAGGCTTAGTTTGATAGAAATTGCTTAGGATCAGTAGGCTTTTGAAGAATTTTGATGAAATAAATTATGGAATCAGGCTCTATGTGTCTGGTAGAACATTTTGGTGAAATTTTTTATGGTTTTTAAGGCGTATTTCAAGTACTTCCTTTGAAAAGGAGGCCTAATTTGGCCTAGTTTTAGCGTTGCAGGGTAGATTGGCATAAAATGTTTCAAAAAAACTCATGGGTTTAGTCTGATATGTTGAAGGGAAATAAAATGGGTGTCTAGATGTGTATGGGTTAAGTCCCTTGGTGACCTTCTCAAAGAGATATAAGCAAAAAGGTAGGTTTGTTGACCTGCAAACAAGTAGGCTAGATATTGAAGGAACTAACCCTAGAAGGGTTTGTTGATTTATAAAACCTATTGAATTGATTTGTTTGAGCCTATATCACCTTGCTCTGCATTAGAATGAAAACACCTATTAGTGTTCCCATTGTACATCAAGTGTGATTGCTAGTATTAGTTCATTTCGTATGCTCTTATAGGTCACTTATGAGGTATTGTGACTCTTGCAAGTCACCCACCTTTGATATTTATGCACTAGTGCTTGTGTCTCTTAAAGTTCTAAAACTTTTAGAACTAGATCATCTTTATTTCCTTACTCCAATTCACTATGCACTACCTATAGAAACTTATTCAATGTAATGTTTTGATGTATACATATCTAAATTTGATAAAAATGGGGTTTGGCTATTTAGGAAACTAGCTTAGTTATTGTCTTAGATTACAATTTAGTCTTAATAATAGCCTTGGTAAATGTTTGAGTATGTGCTTCCTATGGGAGGTGTTAATGATATGTTCAAGGTTTTTCCATTACTAAAATCTCTAAGAGGAGATATATTTATTTTTTTGTGTGTGCTTGTGCAATGGAGGTTAAGATGGACCATAGAATTTCATCAATATGTTTAGGAGATGATTATGACAAGTTGAGCTTGCAAAAAGGGTTTTGGAGAGGAGATATTATTAACAATGGAATATTTGGTGTATGGGATAGGAATAAGAACCTTAGAGAGTTTAGTTCAAGATTAGGATAAATACAAGGATCCAATAACTAACAAGTGGTGATCAAGAAGGACCTACAACTATAGAGTATCTTTAGATTTTCAACTAGGAAAGAGTGCATATGGATGGTGGAGATTTGAAAATGTAGTATCATTCATTAGAGGGAAAAACTAGGTATTAAGGGAGTATATAATGAGTAAAGTGTATTTTTATCCCCAAATGAGAGTGATGATCAATTTTATTCACTTCTAAGTCTAGATGACCATTAGGAAACATGCTAGGGAAATCTAGGAATCGAGGTTATAAAGTCATTTAAAATTCAAAATTTCCAAAGTGAACCTAGACACCAATGCTTAAAGTGCATGGGTGTCCAAGACAAAATAATTTTAGGTACATATGTATATTTTTATTTGATTTTGGGTCCAAAACTTCTGGGATAGATTTTAGTAATTGGAAAGGATTATGAATGCTTATAATGCAATTTAGTGATGGGTTTAAGTTAGAAAATAGATAAAAACGAGTCTTAATAAGGACTTTGGGGATGGACATCAAAATAAGTGTAATAACATAAGGTTGAGAGTACAAAGTAGGATGTTTTTATCTATATGTACATACATGTATGCATTGAATAAATTTACCCACTTAAGATAAACTAATTATATTTTAACTAAATATGATGCATTTGGGATAAATCTAAAAAATGTAACATTCTCTAAATAACAAAACTATGACTATTAAAATGCTCAAAATAGTAAAGGGTTAAGATTTAAACTCCTATAATCACTTATTTTATTCATAATCATGTATAAGAATTGAATCATCAAACACTTCACCATCAACTTATACTAATTTTAGAGTTAGTAGTCCAAATTTTCAAATTGATTCTCTAATAAATTAGAAATCATATGCAAAATTTATAACCTACATAATTAATTTTTTTGTTATTCTTAGGTTTGTTCATTCACAAAAAATTCTTAGGTTATTGCCAAAGGATCAAGTCACATGAAGTGGAACACCCCAACCAGTGCACCAAAAATTAGGTTAAAATTTCTCTTTTTTTTAATAGTTTAAAAGATAGATTAATATCTTAATTATTTTATTCTATAAACCTATCTTTTATTAAATTATTTGTCATTTATTTTAGTCCTAGTTAGAATTTTACTTGGGCCACCAAGCAACACCCCAACCAATGTACCAAAATTAGGTTAAAATTTATCTTTTTGTTTCTAGTGTAAAAGATAGATTAATATCTTAATTAGTTTATTCTACAAAACAATTTACTTAATAAATGATTTGGAATTTATTTTAGTCCTATTTATCATTTTAACTAGATCAAGTAACCAATATTTTTCTGAAGAGATTTAGGAAATGAATAACTTTTGTTTCTCCATCTTCAACTCTATGAAAACCTACTAATTGACTTAAATTTTGATGGGAAGTTTCTACCAAGATTTATTTGCCACATTATTACATATCTAGGGATATGATATCATATTTTATATGTGTGGATTCATATGCTGACATTTTGACACATCCCTTAAATTTAATTATATTTAATAATTAATTATATTAGGTAATTAGGATGCCTATATGTGTTTAGTGGTTTATATAAAGAAGGTGAATATGATTGTAAGGATATGTGATGAGGATTATATTATATCTAGGATCTCTTGGAAATATAGGATGAAGTGGCTTCCTCCATAAGAAGTATTGTATATTGTTATCCTACCTCAAAGTTTATAATTGTAGAGTAGGAAAAGTGATCCTAGATTCAACTAGGATTAACTTATTTTCACTTGACTCCACATTTGAACATAAACTAGATAGGGTTGATGATTATCTTGTTACCATATGAGAGAGAAAATATTCTAGGGTTTATATTCTCTTTTTGAGTTGTAGAGATAATAAATTTGATGTGTGTTTTAACAAATCTATTTGATATATAAACCTAAATCTGAAAATGTAATTTATCACACAAATGAAAAATGAAAAATCACAAAACAACTTTAGATCTGAGAATGAGATACAAAAGGAACCCATGATTGAAATTTGAGGTTGAATTGCAGGGTCATGGGCATTGGGTGCCCTGGACTAAGATGCTTCCTTCCAAAATTTGAAAACTTTGAGATGTAATTTATAGTTTGTTTTGTGTTTCTTGTGACTGTCCACTGTCAAAACTTCCAAACCTCTCTTGGACACATGAAAAGAGGGGGGAAAGGTTGTATTGTATAGGGGATTTCCTAATTCAAACCTCATTTTTTGTATTTCTACCTCCATGTACAACAAATGATGATGATCAAGAGGGAATACCCTAGGATGAGCAAAGGCCAAAACAATAATAATTGAATGAAATGATTTACAAGATAATGGATAATGTTACCTTGATGTAAAATCCTTGATGAGGTAATGCCACACCACAAGTTACCACAAGTGTTGATTGATGGATGTCTTGATTTCTTGATAGACCTATAAAAGGTTATCTCACAAAACATAATAGATTATTGTAGCTAGCATGTAGAGGATAACTCAATATTTCTTCATAATTTGGCATGATTGATCATAATAGCTCCTTGCACATAATTGATTCCTTCTTCTTAATATCTTGTAAACATGATCTTTATTGATGAAAGTGCTATAATAATGCTACTAATTTTTCCCTTGAACTACCTTCACTGATTTTCGGATCTTCAATTTGCTCAATAAAAGTGTTAGGAATAAAATGGTGAAAATGACTTGTATTTATATGTAATCCTTTAATTTCCCGCTAATCAATTATTGATAGCCAAAAAATAAAATTGTATTTTTAAATTTTTAAATTTTGACCAACATATTCAAAATTGGGGCGAAATAGGTTGGACAGGGGCGTTGGACTCCCTCGTCTAGATCCATCCTTTTCAGGGCCTTAAACATTAGTATTAAATATATTAAATTCTTATTTTCAATCTCACTTCTAATTTTCCATATACTATTATAAAACGGAAAAATTAAATGCATAATTACATCCAAGCACATAGGGGGGGCTAAATCTAGTGTAAAATTATCAAGGGTGATAATTTTTTATGCTACAATAACATTCTATTTTTGCATATATTAAATATAAGTGTATCTTGTCCCATGAACATCTTTTGTGGTATGTGTGACCTATCTTCTACATTGTATTATTTCTATTAAATTTGCGGATGAGTGTCATACATGACACTCATACTCTCCTCTAGAGATTCAAGGTGTTTTAATTTAAAAAGGGTCAAAGATGGATGTTTTGGACCCAAGTTTTAACTTAATCCTGTTATCTATTTCTAATTTTTGGCTTCTTCTATTAGAATTTACCATTAGCAAGTAGTAGCAAAATTTCTAATTTCATGGACATCATTGTTAAATTTGGACTTCAGATATTAGTTAACCAAGTTGAATATTTCACTATGTGAGAGATGCAAAGCTAAAATTTTCTTGACAGCTCTATTTTCCTTCCAAAATATTCACAAATGTGGACATAAACCTAATTTGGTTTACTTGGTCTGGTTCTCTCCTTATAAATTTTATAAGGATTACAAGATTTTGGGGCCCACTTGACATGTGGTGTCATTTTTATTACACTAATCATGGATTTTGCTCACTATTTAACCAAATTTAACCATGACTGTATGTCTTAATTCTCAAATAAGAAAAAAATATTAAAATTATTTGAAATTGTTTCAATCCCATTCAAACTTGACACTCTCTATGAGTTGATAATTCTCTAAAAGAGTTTCAAATGTAAAAATATTCACAGTTTGAGTTGTCTTCATTTCAAATCTAGAGAATTAATCTCCATAGATGGCTATGGGGCTTACATCTATCATATTTTTAGCTTATATATGATTTTTCTTATTGTCTCTATAATTCCAACCTAAACTAAATTTACTCATAATTGATCAATTATAATATCCTTTATTGTACGAACCACTAAAGTGATTGATTTAACTCTTTCCTCTTATTTGATACCTAGAAAAGAACATCCTTATAGTGCATGGATACTAAGTTAACACCTCTTATTACCTATTTCACATATCTTCTATTTACACTTCTAGTTCGTTTATCCTATTGCATTCAAACATCTATTTCAACTAGACATGTATCTATAGGCTGCCCACTTTTTCTTTCTCTTCATTTACTTTGATAAACTATGAACATATTAGGGCATTATATGCTTCACCCTATTCAACATGAGCTTGAGAAACTAAGGACATCACTAGAGGAATTCATAACACAAGAATTGAAATAATAGGAGTTGATATTGTAAATAAAGTAATTGCAAGTACATGAACAACAAGATAAATAAAACTAAGAAATTATACCACATATATTGGTACCTTATGAGCAACTAGAATAGGCACATGAGCAAGAATTGAAACCACTGTTGCAGCTAAATGAACACCAAGGAAACTACATTGAACATGTACATGGGGAACTTAAAAATCCTTAGAAACAATTAACTAGCTCTAGGAGTGATTTTTTCATTAGTGGAGATTATACCTTTCTCAAGCTCTTCTTTTCCTTCCACCTTTGGATCTACACTTGTATCTTCATCTCTATCACTTCACCATTATCTCTTAATACTCTTTAAGAGTGATTTTATTGATATCATCAAAAAAGTCTACTTTGTAGTCCACTAGATTCGGGTTTACTTTTGACTCATGATCTTCACATTATAGGAGTTGAATCCTCAACCCTATAGCTCCCATAAGTCACTTACAATCAAACACCAATTACAAAAAAAGGAGAAAAAAAAATGAATTATTGTAATAGCTTTAGATCTAATGATGCAAAAAAAACATGAATAATAATACAATGTACAATGATTTACCCTTGATAAAGGATACAAAACCTTAAGTGAGGATTAAATTTGATCATGACATTTGTTCTAATCCTATGCATTGAAACCAAAAAACACATGATATAAGTAAAAATTAATTATACTTGTATGAATAAGGATCTAAATAAAAAATTAGGAAGTTACCTTTTACTCTAACACTCTCTCTTAAATGTAGCTTAGGAAAAAGCTAAACTAATGCACAAAAAACAAAAAATGGGTCCCAACAACTAGACTTGATGAGTTCAAACCATGTACAAGTGAAAAAATATCTCTCACAACTAGAGAGAAGGAGAAAACCTCATGGGAAAAAAAATCTTCTCCAAAAAAAGAGATGTAAAATGTGAAGGAAGGAGGGTTGAAGTAGACCCCCTGAGGGTAATTTCCTTCACCCCAAGCATTGATCGTAACTGAAGACAACAAAGTGATGCCAAAGGATTAGTAAAGATTCCCACAACTTATTTATTATTAAGAAAATACTCTAAGGAGAGATGATCATCATAGATGCATTATCAAATGAAATGCATGTGTATCTTGATGTGCTTCATCCTTTGACACTCAATTGGGTTGTGTACAATGTGAATGGCACTTTAGTTATCACACTAAAGAAGTGTATGACTATTAGGTGGAAAAGTAAACTCTCATAATTTTTTGAAGCCACAAAACCTCCTAACTAACAATAATTATATCTTGATACTCAACCCCAGTGGATGATAATGCAACAGTGGTTTTCTTCTTGCATGACCAAGCAACTAGACCAAAACCAAAGAAAAATACAAAAACCAAAAGTGGATGTTTGTAAGTCAAAATTGTCTACCCAATATATTTAATGAATCCTACTTTATTTGAAGCTCTCCTAGTGTGTATTCAATGCCAAAGTGTGTAGTTCTCCTAATATACCTCAAAATGTGCTTAGCTATCTTCTAGTGACTCTCTTGAGGATAATGGGAAAATGGAGAGACAAGCCCAATAACAAAGGTGATATCAAGAACCAATGTGTTAAACACAAGATACCAACCATTAATTTTCTATACAAAGTAGCATCAACACAAGGTGTGGTGCAAGTAATGATCAATGTGACACTTGATTAAAATGGTGTAGGAGTTGGCTTACAATAAACCATATTGAAATAATGAAGTAGATCAATGGTATACTTTTTTTGATGAATGGATATAACCTCAAAAGATTGAAGAACCTATAGACCAAGAAATAAGTACATAAGCCCAATATTTGTCATGTCAAAATGCTCCATCAATGAATATTGTATATTTTGAATCGTGGAGGATGGGCTACTAGTAAGAATACAATCATCTACATACAAGACTAGTATCAAAAGAGTAACTCTATGTATCTAAATATACATTTATTGATCAAACTAGAAATGTGTGAAATCAAATGCAAGAATAAACCATTTTTCTTCTTGTACCAAGCCTCAAGGACTTCTTTAAGACCACATAAAGAATGTTGTGGCCTGCAAATAGGAGAAGAATCTTGTACAAATATTGGAGGTTGATACATGTAGATATCTTCATGAATATCTCCATGCGAGAATGCACTCTTCACATCCATTTAGTGTATAGGCCAATCCTAAGATAAAACTAGAGAAATGACAAGGCGAAGTGAATCCATCCTTGCTATAGGAGTAAATATATTAGTGTAGTCAAAACCATCAACTTGCGAGAAACCCTTAGGAGCAAGATGTTCCTAGTAATGCTCAATAGAATGATCTACTACATACTTGGTACAATACACCCACTTGCACCAAACCATCTTTCCCTATGGAAAAAGAGAAACCAAATCCCATGTGTGATTCTTCATCAATGAAGAATAATCCTCATCTATAACTTGATACCACTTTGCAATAATTTAATCCTTTCAAAAACTTTTTATATTTAAAATAATCATACCAAAAGACCAAGAGTGAGTATGATGAGAAGCCATAGGATCACCATCTAAAGGTATAGTCTCCTAAACAGTAGTGTGGGCCAACTTAGGTAAAAATGAGTGGGAGGAGTAGAAGGTTGTGCTACAAAACTATAAGAACCATCAAGTAAAGTATTCTCCAATGCATAGGTATCTAGATTTAGTCCTAGGTATTGTTTATTCAATTTTTTCATATTTAGAATCTTCATTGATTATTTGGACATACTATCTCTTGGAGAAGTTTTTTGTGGGGGGGCTTCATTTCTAATTGTGATTCAAATTTGGGAGTTATTGCATCAATTTTCTTTAGATATTTTTCTATTTTTCTCTCTTGTTGCTTGTTGATCTAATGGATAAACTAGGGTTTGAGGTTCTAACTCCTCATAATTATCACACATGGAATGTGAGAATGTAGAGATTACTATGGTCTAAGGGTTTGTGGTCTATCTTGAGTGACAATCAACTTGATTTTTCTAGGGAATGTGATAGATTCTCTCATCAACACAAATGTGATGAGGCAATGGGCTTGATTGCTATACATGTTTTTGATAGTTTTTTCTTCCATATTGAGGAGTGTACTACTCCCAAGTAGGTAAGGGATAAGTACAAGGATTTGTTTAGATCAGTTAGTGAGGTTCATAATATACAATTGGAGGAAAATTTGGTATCACTTTCTATTGACAAATTTCTACCATTTGTAATGGCATAAATTTTCACCCCTTAAAAATTCCCCATTTACACACCCCTTTACCTTAGAAAATGTAATTTTGATGATGAAATCTTGAAATCTACCACCTTTCCCTATCCACTCGACAGCCTATTTGTGTGTCAATGGGGGAATTTTATCAGGGAAATGCACATGTTGCATGAAAATCCATACACTGCACTACCATCCTGACAAGATTCTTGCCTCTAGAATCTTCAGAGGCATTACACTCCTCCATTGGATGTGAAGTGTAACACTTCCTACCCCTCCAACTAACTCTAATGACCCTTTTTTCTCCATTCTTCCTTTCAAATTGTGATCTTCTTCATTCATTCGATCTTCATCTTCTTGATCAAAATTCACTCTACACACTTGCTAAATACCCACTTTTATCTCTTCCACATTTCACCACCTCCATTGAAGTTGTAAGTTGTCTCTTTGTTGGATCCTTCTCTTCATTTTTGTGGTAGCATTGGCTTTTGAGAGCTTGCAAGCTCACATCTTCCTCCATTTTCCTTGAGAGCACATGGTTGAGAAGGTTATATTCACCATTTCCATTTACTTTAGCATCATCTACTTACATAGTAGCATATTTTTGTTTGAGTATTGTTACCAAATTTTTGCCTCAGCTCAATTGGTGGAGCTGGATGAATGTTACTTATCATAAAGTGGAATTGCATTTAAGTTCAAATGTTGTTTTGCATTTTTATCATTATTCATTGAGTAACAGTTATACATTTAAAAGAAGAGATAGAGTTTCAGAGTGCTATTCAGATGTTCCAGAAATGACAAAGCTACATAATTGAACCAATGAGCAAAATAGCATTTGAAATGCTTTCATTTATTTCATGAAAACTCATATTTTACAAGGCTTCATTTGATTTCAACAATCTGAATGATATTACAACATTGCATGTAAATGCATTTTTCTTTTCAAAAGAAAAACAAAGAATTGAAATCAAATATCCACACAAGTCATGGATGTAATGGTTACAAAACATTGCTAATAGCACATTGCACTACTGGAGATGCATAAAGTAAAACATATAAGTGATGACATAATCATCATTGCCTGATTATCGACGTTTGATGTTGAATGGTGCACCTTGTCTTCTTGTGCTCCATCGACCTTTAAGAGAAAGGAAGGGGTGTCAGTGGCTCCGATTATGAAGAAACCTATATGAGTCATCCACAATAGTACAACCTACTACTAACCATACATTGAAAAAATCAATCAAGTGTGAAAGAAATGAGTTGAAGGAGAAACAATATTATCATGATCATCATGTTCTATTTTTATGCTAACATTGTTTGTTTCCTTGTGCAGGTATAGGTAAAATCATGAAGCTGAACATTATTCGAAGACTGAGCATGTGGAGAAAATGGGCTCCCACAAGCGTAGAGCTCGACATGCTGCTCAAGTCATTAATGGGCTGATTTCAAGATACATCATCATGTTCATGAAGTGAAATGAAGAACAATTGAAAGAGTAAAAACAGAGTTATCCATCAAGCAACTAAACCAACTGTGCATTCATAACGATCAGGTTATGCATTCTGAAGGCTACAGGTGAATAGTGAATTTAGTTCACTTAAGGAATTCAACTGAGTACATTTACATGAAATATTACTGAATAAGTTCATGTTATATGCTTATCATAATCATATATGTCATGCAAGTTTTAGTGTATCAATTCATTTTATTCACAGTCAAGGATAGTGAACATGCATACATTATGCCTTAATGGTTTGTTTTAATTTTTATCATCAAAGAGAGTAAATTTTGAAAGTAGTTTGATAAGTGGAACATAAAAATGCATGAAGAATACCATGTTACAGCTGAGTATGAGACAAGGATCAGGCACTCAAGTGATATATGGGCTATTAGTTCCAATTTGACTGACAATGCAATGCAACATTACGGCATTCAACCAGTAAATGATTGTTCCAGATTTGACAATGATTCAGATACATAAGCTTCATTTCCAGAAAAAGAAATTTATGAAAGTATGAGAGTTCAAACATGGCATGTCAATGATACTTGAAAATAAACAAAAGTTCAAGAGGAACCTTTTTTAAAACAGATATGTAAGTTTTTGGTAATGGGAGAATGAAAGAATATCAAGTTTTCAATGTAATGCAACATTAGAGAATGCAATATGGAGTAATTTTTTTTTTAGAATGATGAAGAAATAGGAAGCACAATAAGGGTGTTAACTATGTATCAAGAGAAAAAAAAGGCATGTTGTCCTTGATGTTACAATGTTGCAATTCAAATCTCTACATAAGTCCAAAAGCAGAAAGTCAGTGTTGCTGTATGGTGAGGTTAAAGAATTCAGAGGGAGACAGTGTGAAGGACAGTACATGACCCAAGGAGAAGATACGTTTCCATAGTCTCATATATCTAATCGAAGGTATTTTAACTATAAAGCAAGCTATCAAGGAGAAGCTACAGGAGATCCAAAATGGAGCACTGATTTATGGGTCAATAAACTAAGTGCAGAGAAACACACAGATTCTTGTTATTCTCGCCATGAGTTCTCATTCCTAAAGGCATATAAAAAAAAATAGTAAGTACCAACATTGGGGTTTTGAATGAATGTCAGCTTTTCTTGTTTTTAGTTGAGTATTTGGTCAGATTTATTCAATTTCTAAATAGTCATGGTCATGAAAAGTGATGCAGTGTTTCAATTTAAAAATCTCTATGAAGGATGCAGGAATTGGAGAGGAGTCAAAATCAGCTTTAATAGCAAATGCCAAGTATGAGTTTTTGCAACTGAAAGTATAAAAGAAGCAATGGTGGTTGAGTTGATTTTGTATGATAAGGAAAATGAAGCAGATATTTTTTAGTTTCCCCATTTGGAGTCTTCTTTTCAAAACAGAATATCAAAGTAAAGTGTCACTTAAAGGTCGAGCCCCTAAACTAAATATGGATAAATGCACTGATTTCTGTTTCTCTCATAGGGATCTTTATTTATGAGGACAAATGTCATGATAAACAGCATCAGTAATGCAACGGAGAGGCATTCTTTTCTTTAAGTACAAAATGCTAAGGAAGTTAAAAATGAAAAAACAAATACCCATGTCGTTATGTGGTTTTAGGAGTCCGAAATTGGCCATTGGTTCTTTTGGGTCAAGCACATATGAAGAGACTCATACAAATAGGTTTGCAGTTTTGAATCTCAAATACCCATTTTCAAGGTTATATTTAAAAGTACAGAAAATGCAATAATCATGACAACCCATGTGAAGATTTCACATGAGACAGCAA